>JARYHS010013631.1:65399430-66064189 GCA_031002005.1 Vandiemenella viatica
ATGTTGGAATGGTTTAAAAACGAATGGCAAAAAAATCAACCAACACAGTTCCAAACCAACGACCGCACCGTTAGTAGTCGGGAACCTTCACCGCTAGATCATACAGTCTGCTATGCGGAGTTTCTCATCCAGTCGGTAAACAAACCAACCTATATGGAATTTCCTGGCATCAGAATGTACGGTCGAATTTGATAGAGGAAGGACAGTTCTGAACGGAATAAACCGAATGCGTAAGCAGTGTTTCTGCCTTCCATTCTAACTTCGTAATAAATTCTAAATATAAATCCTAATAACACTGCATAAAATCTCTCTAATAAGTTTTTGTCTTATTATCGATCGCCACATCTTACTGTTAGACCAACATTCACCATCTTACAAACAGTTCTATCACATTCACTGCTTAAAGAGTCAGTATTGGGAACTTAATCCTTGATTTTTTTCAAATCATCTGAAAAATCACTAGATGAAAGCAATGATATCAGTGACTGATATGGATTTAGGTCAAATAACTGCATTACATTAAAATGGGTATTCATGTAATGTGTTATCATGGAATTAAAGTTAGCCTGGATTTAAATGAACAATAGAACAAAGAATAGCACTTCGGCAAAGGAAAAATGGAAACGAACAACAATAGCTGACGAATGGGTTATTTGCAAATGCTAGCTAGAAAATCTTTTCCAACCGGCAGGGTATATTTAGGACTAGCTCGTACCCGCGACTTCGTACGCGTGAATTAAGAATTTTTTGCCAGAATTGAATATATAAAGTTGTTGGTAACGAAGGTTTGGACCCAAACAACACCGAGTCGGCAGGAAAGCTATCACTATATCATTCTACCGTCGAACCAGTCTCTTGAAGAGAATCAATTTCCAACATATTTCTGTCACCATTCAATAAGGTCTCAAAATTTCGTGACTAAAACTACGAAATATACCGGAGAAAATGTCCTGTGCCCTTCATACAGATTTTGTTGTCAAATTTCATCAACATCGTTATAGCCATTTGGTCGTCAAAACGTAACAAAAAGACAGAGACTTACTTCCGTATTTATAGTATTATTACTGCGGTTCACACCGACACATACACACTCTCTCTCTCTCTCTCTCCCTGACTGCGAACAACCCCTGAAGAATCATTATAACGTAAAAAAAGTGTACACCAACAGCATTGCAAGACTACCTACGATTTGACTCGCATTGCACCCCTAACTTTGTGGTATCTACGGTTTAACATTCAATCCGAATAACCTACGGCCCACGCGTGACTCTTACGATCAAAAACAATTTTTAAAAATCTTAGCCTCCACGGAGATTTGAACCGGAGACCACCAGCCAAACATTTGTAAGCAAACGCTTTAACCACTGAGCTGTCTGACCGATACACAGAACAGGCAGTATAGAGACGTCCATATCCAACGCGTCTGTCTATCGCCATTCAGTAGTATTTCGAAATTATGAGACAACAGTGTATTATTTATACAGATAATTTTTCAACCAAATGTAGACAGTATTTTCCTCCTTGTCTCAAAGGATAAGTGTGCAAAGTTTCATCGAGATCGGATGAAAGCTGTGGATTTGTATGAAGAACAAACTAACTAACAAACAAACATACATACTTTCATCTTTATATACATAGATAGATTTGACAGTCCTATGGACCTAGTAAAAGACGTCTGCTAAAAGGCAATGAACGACTGGCAGAAAGGCTGGTAGGTTTTATCTCTATAAACTTGACAGCAATAATTCTTTATAATGCGTCTCAACAACAAAATAGTAAGAAATATACAAATCTAAAAGTTTTAACATTCAGAACACCTCAAGCAAGTGTCGGAATACTGCAGATGGAAATCTCTCATTAAGCTTATAGTCGAGTTCCAGTGAGAAAGGAAGTTCTTAAAGTCATAAACACAATGTGTAAACAGTGCCTATGCTGTCCATTCAGGCTTCGAACAGCTTGCTGCGTTCATAATTTCTGCTTGGTGCAGCAAGTCCAGCCGAAGCTTGTTTCTAAGTTATTTCCTGTTTTTCATTTTAATTGCACAACACATTTTAAATCATACTGTATGGCCACGAGTAATCACGTTTCCATTATCTGAATAATTACAAACATTTGTTTTACAACACAATATGGATAATACATAACGATCAGATCAATTAAAGAAACACATGCCAACGCCCTAACTTATACTGTTTGTTTCTTTGTCTATCAATCTGAACCCTTAAACTTTGATATAATAATCCTCTCGCATGACAAGCGGAGTAAACAAAGAGTTTCCACTCTATATTTCGGCGATAAAAACGAAGTTGGGAAACACTTGTTCACTCAGCTTGTCATCCGAGAGAATTTTATTTATGGCCTACGTGGGGAAATAATTCGTTCTTTAATATTTGTGATTGCGAACGACTTTAATTATTTATAACCTTAATTCAGTTTTAATTTTTGAAAAAACATGGGCTGGGAAAAAATAATAAAGATCTTGTTGGCAGACTCAAGGAAAATTTTCTTGGCATAATCTTTTTACAGATGAAATGAAACCAGTGACATTTAAAATGTTTACATTTTTATTTGCCGATTTCTACTAAGTTTTTGTAAAAATCGGGGGAAAAAATCTAATTCCTCGCTGTATTTACGAAACTACTGAACAGTTAATTCATTCTGAACGACTTTCTCCTTTTGTTTATAGAGGAGGTAATAGCGATTTCCGTCCGGTTTTTATTTTTCACAAAATGACTAAATGAGTAATTTTAACAAATTAAATGCTACTCCAGACAACTTTTACGACAAAAATTTATATTAATCCTTTCTTACTGAATTTCACGATTCGGAGAGTAAATATGTTGTTACAATTCACATCAAGCTTTTCACAATTTATCTAAGATTTATAAATCATTTCTTCTGTTTGGTTTGTATATACCATTTGGAAATAATTTCGCAAAGTGGAAGCAAACTCTCTCTTTCTCTCTCTCTCTCTTTTTTTTTTTTTTTTTTTGAGAAAAAACTCTTTTTACTAGTTTGCTTTATGAATGTATATATATTCTGAATTGAAGTTGATACACTATAAATCAAACTAGCAACTGACTGATTTTATTTTAGATTTTCTAGTAATTAAAAATACGTTTAAATGCCCAACAGTCACAAAAATTAGTGGAATGACTACTGTTCCTTTCAATGTCTCACGCGAAATCGACAGATATGCTTATGGCGTCGGAACAGGATTTTTTATTCTTCTACCTGCTGAGAAAAGTTGTTACAGATATACGCATCAGCATATGTTAAATAAGATGGATTTTTTTTAATTTTTTTTTTATTTTTTTTTTTTAAATGAAACAAATAGAGGAAAGGAACTGACTTGTTGCAGTAAATATATTGCTTGACTAATGCTGTCTAAATACAAGACAGTTGAGTTAAAATCTTGCAGAAGTGAGAAGCCATGTACTGGGAGATTATTTAAATACCTACTTTCACGTTCGTAGCCACGTATTCTAAGTTTCTATTCACAAAACTTAGTTTTATAGCGATTAAAAACTTTTACGGAAGCAGACGGTTGTAATCAGTTTTAATATGGCCTATGTAAAATGAATTCTGTTAAACTCAGGGAAGTTATCAACCACAATGCGAAACATCATCATGACGTATCTGAAATCTTAGTACACATACAACGAAATAACACTGAAATTAAGCCCTAGAAATGTTTGAAAAGAATCATCCGCAGCAATTACACAAGTCAAATAATAACTTTCTTTCAGTGAGAAAACTTTTTTAAACAGCTGATAATGTAGATTTTTATCATTACTCAGCTTATAGATGTTATAATATTACTCCCAGCCAGACCCTCTGTTTTAAATGGAAAGCAAGTTCCGAGTGGTCAAATGCTCTGCGTAAGCTTACAATTTCCTCCTTCAACTATAACTGCTGTTCTACAAACCAACTGCAGAGAATAATAGCGCTAAACTAAAATTTTGGAACAGTTTGCAGTGTCGTCCTTGATCGCAGAGTCATTTTTTAGATGACACATAATTTTCAATATTCGAAATATTAGGTTATTTCAGATCCTTACGTAAAATTTGTCCTCATTCATCGCTGTTGTATTTTAGTATTTTGACACTATTTTTTGGCTCAACAGCTCCAGTAATTCGATAACTTACCTGAGATCTTTACTCAGACTTAATGAAACGTGAGATCCACATATAACCGTTTCTTCTTTGGGAAGGTATTTTGGAGTTGTTTTGTCACCGAACAAGTTGGGTAAGTGGTTAACGCTCGAGAATGGAATTCGGAAGGTCGCATGTTAGATCACCGGACCGCTTGTCCTGGTTTCGGTTTTCCATGGTTTTCCTAAATTACTCCAAGCGAATGCCGCGACGTGTTTCCCAAATTACCATGGCTGCGATACTTGGCGTTCCTTTCCCCAGCGTTCTCCAGGCCCTAATGACCTTGAAATCGGCTGGTTGTAAAGCCCTAACCAATTAAAAACTTTGTTATGCCTTCACAGTTTTGAACTCCATTCTGCTATAGCTGTGATGACAGCAAATTTGTTGATACATAGATTAGATTGGTGAATATCAATCAATAATTTCCTTTCACTACTAAGCATGCTACAGGAGACAGTTAAGATCGCAGTAACAAACCACCATTAACTGTTTTAAGCGATTCAACGGAAATTGTTAGATTTTTTATGATCAAGAAGTTTATGCAGTCTGACTACAATTTTGCTATCAGTAGAACAATTTCTTCTGATAGGATGCATGAATAGCATTCTGAATCAGTGACTGCTGATCTACCTATCATAGCGAAACTTTGGATCACCTTTCTAAGTTAAAAGTAAGCCTTTGAAGCTGCACTTCTTTTCATGAAATCGTTGAAATTTTTACCAGTTCTGTTAGCAGTGACATTTTGGATGTCCACTTTCAAGTATATTTGTCAGTAATTTTATGTATGTCACGGTCAAGGAAATCCATGTTTTGGTTTTCAGAGGGTTAACGAAATAATTTCAGGCCAACAGGGGACTAGTTCATACTTGAATACCGTGGCCGGATTCCTTTCCAATCCTTGGTAAATAATCGTTCCTGTGACATTTCAAGAACATAAAATACATTTAAAGACTGAATTGGTAAAAAAAATAAACCAATAAAGCATTTGTATTAGTTTATCGATACGTGCATCCTCTCCATTATTTTAGCTTCTCTATTGGTGTATGTTGTGATTTTGGTGATCCACAGTAGATTAAACACAAGAAGAACGTAACAGTTCATAAAAATCACTTATGTCCGAGGCTGGACTCGAACCGTCTGCTCCAGGAACTACCCGAGCGCTAGCCACCATGCTTCCGGGTTGGCTCCCGTGACGCCTATAAGAGCTAGTTGATGAGTCCTACCAAGACCGCAGTAGAGGGGGCAACAACTCTTATACACGTGTTGACCAGCATTACGTTTCCTTGTTCCCTGCTTCCTGTGTATTCTCCTCCAAACTTTATGTCTCATAAACAACAGTTACGAAATATAAAAACAATTGTTCATTGTCATTCGTTATTGATTAGTATGAGCTTCTAAAATTTTCGCACTTGTAAAACTTCTGGTTGTATTCTGGGTTACCAGTTGACTGGTAACAATTTTACCTCTTAAATCAGGGCAAGTTCTATACGGACTACTGTCGGAAGAGTTCACCGTAGTATTAACATCAGAATGGAGTGAAAAGTTGGTATACTATAATAACTTCAAGTAGCAAGAAGCGTATAAATCGCGAAATAAACTAATAATTTCGCACGTGTCCGCTAGCAAACGCAGCAGTTCGTTAATTACTAAATGTTTTAAGTGCCTGTCCTTGGATACTTGCCAATTACATTTTTGGTAAGAACATCAAATCAACGTTTCACTTGTCGTTTGAGTTTTAACAGCACCATCCACAAAATATTGCTGCAGCGGAAAAGCCGTATTGGTTTTTTGTTCTTTGCCTGCTTATGAAACACCACTAAAACCACAAAGGTGACTACACTATGCGAAATTGTGTCTCCAACTACTGAACCCTCATCTTGTTTTGTTTTTGTTTTAAAAAGAGTTTTCATTTCGCCTTAAGCAGCTTTCGTTATAAATGGCAGGTAAAAATAAGTTTTTTGACGCTAAAATACTGTCAACTCAGACTGCGTTGACGACATCTCATGTCACCGACAAAAGTAATTAAGTTATAAGTTTTTCCGTATGTTTCTAATATAAGTTTAAATGTAGTAGTAAAAGAACAACATGTCTTCATAGCACACCGCAAAATTGACTAACTTCAAAAAGCTGCAATTATTTGTCAACGCACTCACCTAAAACTATCTTTACACGCAAATATTGATTTTATCATTAATAGTTAGTTATTTTAAGTGACAGATGATCGGTATAATGTCTTACTTTCTTCTGACCCTCGCGTTTGTTCAAAATTAACTTTTTTGTTTGAAAACGGTATTTTGTATGTTCTGTATGGAAACGTAATTTCTCTTGAATGTTTTAAAAAACTGAAATGAAGTTCATTCAATGTCTGCACAACTCTTTTATTAACGAAATATAATCCATATTTTCGTTTGTATAACGAATATGTTAAAATATGTCACTTTTTTTGTGAGGTGGGTGAGTCTCAATTTTGGATAGTAACGTGAATGTACCATCTACCGGTTATAGTACTGTCTTGGTAGATGTGTATAATGGGTTGAATAAGTGCCAGGAGGAATTGTAGTGATGTGCAATTCAGGTCGTTCGGATTAATTAAGGATGGTAGTACCTAAGTTAAAAAATACTATAAGAAATGCACCTGATAAAGTGAATTTTTGTGTCCCCTCGGATGGGAATGTAAGAAAAATGTGATGTGTAGCTATGAGAAGACGTAACGATCATTTTAGTGTAAGTACATATTTTTAATGTGGTTATGTTAAATTTGTTATAATACATAACAATTCATTACCTATTCAAACTCTAATCATAACTTAGTTTACAAAAGTTTAATAGGTATTTTCGCGCAATGTAATTCCTTGTGTCTTACCTGTAATTAAAACTCTCTGTTCCGAGGTGCATTTAAACTTTATCACAAACTCCGCTAATATACCAGACCTATATTTCCTTGTCGGTTACTCCGGTGAATCCCTTCATACATGTTAGATGTATCTAATACGTGCCTTTTGCTTCTATTAGGTCAAAGATAATACTTATCTCTATACTATAAACGAGCGATAATTCATTTTTTTAGCGTAGATAATGATTCATATTAAAAAAATTCTTTATCTTCTAGGTTGGGAAGTCAGGGTCAGCAGGTAAGTGGCTAACGGGATCACTTAAAACAATTAAGTAAGCGTATCCCTAATACATTCATAATGACGATCGTATCAGATATAGGTATGACGAAATAGAAATAGATCCATCCGTGGAACAAAGCATTATTATTATTTTTTTAAAATGGCATTTGGCAACGAGCGCACACAGCCAACGCTATGTAATTGTGTATTCGCAACTATTTATGGGTGCACTCATTGTATACAAGACTCATCGTGGTACAGACAAGACAAACACAACACTTAATTAAACCACCCATGCCCGAAACCCGACGACCCTTGCAACGCGAGGCTAACACGGTATCCCTACGCTGCAGGAGTCGTCAATGCGTTATTATTAAATATCTCGACAGATGTAGCCACAAATCTGATTATCTAAATCTATAACGAAGAAAATATTACGAAGAGCGAACTTACTGAAATTATTCTGGCAATTCATTTCTTCGCAGTTATAAAGCGCCTTGATAAAAACTACAAGGAACGACAACCGTTAGTAATAATGGACTCAAATTGTAAATCATACTCTGCTAACATTTTGATTCTGATCACAGTAAATAAAGAAGGTACTGACGACAGTAAATGACAAACAGTTTTTCGTGTTAGACGGCGCGTTTATAATACGGCGCTGTGATTACTTAATCACTAACACAAACCGTAAAAAAATTTCTGTGGTATCAAGGATCTTTAGTAATACTGATACACAAAATAGCAAAATTTCCGCTTCCAGTTTCTATCTTAATTCATCGTTCGTACTGAGACTAACAAACGAGTTTTGTACTTCTTAAAATGTGAGTTGTTAACCTTCATACATTCAGACATACTTGTAGTGAGTTAATGGCTTTTCAGTTTACTGTCATGGCGAACGAAATAAAGTTTTATCAGATGCCTGCGATGATACCTATTAACTGAAGTTCGTTAAAATAAAGAGACTAGATGATGAAATTCGGTAGCAGCACTACTAATGTTGTCGAAAAACATCTGCAATTGTAATTTCTTTATTTTCAATACTGTGTGGTCGGCTGACAATGATGGACTTTTCGTTTCCAAGATTGAACAAAATTCTTGTTCTTCCTTTCTTCTCCTTGAAGAATAGGTTTTGAATGTGGTCGGCTGACAGTTATGGACTTTTCGTTTCCAAGATTGAACAAAACTCTTGTTCCTCCTTTCTTCTCCTTGAAGAATAAGTTTTGAAAAGAAACAAACTGATTAAGATCAATCAGACTTTAGACAGATCTTGAGATCTGGCCTAGCTAAATACTTTTTCAAAATTAAAACTTCTTCATTTTTATTGCTCAAAGCATTCGACATTCACCACAAACTAGATACATTACTCATTTCCCACAAATCAATATTTGTTGCTTTTTTCTATCCTTTCCGTCTGGCTACCCCTCGCACAGTGCGAAAACCTCGAACAACCAGATTAACACTGTCACGCAGTGTTACTAATTCAACATTAGGAACCATTCATAAATTACGAGAAAAGTTGTTAAAGGGGATGTAGAGGGAGGTGTCGGCGGGATGTTACATGAGGTGTCAAGTGGAAAGAAAAGTCGTAATTTGCAAGTGCTATTTCAATCAAGTTCTAAATTTAAAATTGCAAAATGTGTGACTGATGACACAACGGAAGGAAGGGAGACCACAAAACGAAATGGCATGACGTCAAAAAAAAAGGCTTTACGTCTCGTCAACGTAGAGATCATTAACGGCGGGAAATGATTGAGGGAAAGGAACGAGAAAGAATTTGGACATGGTCTTTTGTAGGCACCATCTCGACATTCGCCTGGAGAGATTTCGGGAATATCTAAATGGCTGGATAGTGATACGTACCCGTGTCCTCTCGAATGCGAGGCCAGAGCCTTACCGCTCGCCCATCCCGCTTTGTGAGGTAACAGAAGTCACCATTTTTTAAGTACTCATCTGAATGACGAGTCGCCATTAACATTGTCTTATGCTGACACTGTATATCCATTGAACCTATATTTGCGACGAAGATCTGACTTAATCTGATGAAACATCACCTATCCTGTCGTAGTTAGCTGGTACCAAAATGTGAATTTTCTTTTGTTTTGGCTTAACATCTTGTCGGTATTAACCCAGTGGGGGATATTAAGTGTTATCATCTGCCTGTGAACCTAATAAGCTGTGTGCCATTGTGATCAGTGTTATTCTATGTTTCGTATAGTTTTAGAGGTGAAGAGTGGATCATCCCACCATTCGACTAGGTGTCTACAGAAAACGGCGTGTAAATCGTGGTCAAGATGAAATGTTTGATATTTTGAAGTTGGGTTGTTAAGACGATCCACCAAAATGGTGTGTGAAAATTTCTCCACATTTGGAATTAGAACCTACTAACACTGTTCTAAATCCAAACAATCTCTGTTAGCAACTTCGGCGACGGACGTAATGGAAGGTTCGTTTGACAGACCTAAACATAAAATTCTGGTTAAATTGCGGTGTAAACATCACACTGCTACACGTATTACGAGTAGATAACATCACTTACGAATACTTACAGCACAGTAGGAACAGAGTACTATGCTTACATAACACCGAAACAATGTTTTTGTTAAAAAGAAAAAACACAGTTACTGGCTACTGCGATGTCAAGGTGACTTGCGCGTCCAACCTTGAAGGCAACCTCTTCGACTGCTTTGCTTAGCAACAGGCAGTTTATGTAGAATGTTGCCGACAACACTCACCGCCATCCTTCTTACAGTCTTCTTTCTTTTTGTTGTCTATATTTTCGTGACCGTTTCGTCCCACGTCACCTCCAAATGCAAGGTACCTTCGCGTCTGGTTAAAATTTGTCATCGAAAGACATGACCAGCTCTACGAGAGTATATTGGCATTATTGACCATGAAATCCTTGATATTTGATCGACTACCTTTGTGAGAGAACCTATCTGCCGCACAATCCAACCCAGTCACGCTAGGCGTTCTCCTGTGAGTCCTCCCTAGGCTACGACATCGAAAATGAATTATTCCGAGTGTCTCTCCTCACGAGATATATGCAAGTAAGCATATGTACAATCAGTCTGATATTCTGCTCTCGCAACGCCAAATTCAGCACTGATTCTGGGCATCAGCGTCTATAACCCAACCTCAAGTGACAGTATTCTTCCGTCATCCAATCGCCACACTGCTGCACACTGTCTTGCTACACTTTCACCATATGTCCATTATTCTGTCTCTACTACTCTGTATTTACTGTACAGTGTCGCCGTCAACTTTACTGTAGACTGGAAGTTTTTCACTTTCGACAACCGTCTACGTTAATATCTCCCGGGATAACATTATCACCACTCAATCCGGGAACGCTGCAAACATCGAAAACTCTTCCATTCGCTTTTGTGGTTTTACGTTGACGTAGTTAGTTATGGAAAAGCCGAAAGCATCAAGAAATCAGCACTTTGCGCAGCTCGAAATAATTACGTTTCTCCGACATGAATTTCATGAAGCGAGTAGCGTCCTCCAACATACTTTCCCAGTAATTCATTTTGATCATTCACATAGAAATATCGCCGTGAAGGAATTACTGTCGATAACTCTGCCTCTACCATGGAGGAAGGAAATATAGGGAGACGACGCAAGAGACCTCCACCACGCATTGAAGTGAAGCAGGGCGGAGGAGGAGTGGGGGGGCATGGCCGGAGTGGAGGGGGCATGGCCGCTTCCATACAGACACGGGGAATATGTACAAAAACCTCAAGGGGACTCTAGGATAAAGGTGACGCCGATATCTGGTGATGGATTATTATGTAACTCAATATGACAAATAAAAAATGAAGAATAAAATTTTTTGATATTCTGCTTAGTTTTCGAGATATTCTGTCCCAAATGTGAAATGATTTTGGTTGAAATTCAGAAGAAAAAATTGGTTAAAGTCAAATTTGATTATGGATTCTTATTTAAAAAGACGAGACAAATGAAAAATAAAGAATAAAAATTTTCGATATCTCACCTAGTTCTAGAGATATACTGTATCAAAAGTGAGGTTTCTTGAGTTGAAATGGAGAAGAAAAATTTCGCAAAAGTCAAATTTAATGATCGATTCTTATGTAACACGACGAGACAAATCGAAAATAAAGAATAAATTTTTTCGATATCTTGCTTAGTTTTCGGGATATACTGGGAACATCGCAATGTTTGGAAGCGCAATACCGCTGCTGCCGCCATGCGGGAGAGTTTAGAGCCTGCTTCACCGATTTAACGTCACTTCTCCTCCATATATTTCCTTCCTCCATGGCCTCTACTGAGTTATATGTCTCAGCAGGTGGCACCCCTGTTTCCGTTCGCCTGTTCAAATGCCCATCTGTCACTCACGTAAATTACCAGGATTGCTCTACGCCACTCGCGAATATTTTTTGCGCATTTGCAATATGACAATCTTGTAATCATTTCACGTAATATTTGCTCTTATTATTAGTTCTACAACTGTGAAATTTCAACATGATTTCGGAAAAAATTCCTGGCTAGGTCGGTAATTTCAAGCCTACCTAAATGGTTCTATGTGCGCAAAGATTTCTGCACGAATTTTTGCAGACAATCATGTGGTTTATTATCAACTTTAGAAACCTACCGAAATTTCCTCCCTGCGAAAGAAGAATGTATATTTAAAACAGCTCCCTGTTATCCACACCAATTATGCATCAAAGAGTGACAAGGACGTATAGTTCCTTTGGTCAGCAAATAAAACAAATCATTGACATCTCACCCGTAGTATCAATTTACTTTATAGTAAATAAGTTTCATATCTACTCAAAAATTACACCTACTAGTTAGGGCCATTGTTACGACTGCCTATTCCGTTCGAATGCATTAATTGTGTCTACACCTGTAAATGCAGACACAGTAGCGGTGACAACACCACGTGACTACTGGATGTTAATTTGAGACGGGCTGGCGGTTGTCGGGGTGGTGATGAGTGGTGGATGGAAAGGATTTTCAACCCTTCCCCGCCTCTTGAACTGGGCGGATGCCATCCAACGATCATAATGCTCTAGTAAAACAATTAATTTTGCTGAACTTGCGTGCAAAGACTCCTCACTACCCAAAAAAAATTTTGCACCTTTATTCTAAGCGTGGACGCACTTGTCCACTTACTATATTATAAAATCGAAGCGAAAAACTATAAAAGATTCTCTAAGTTAAGGTGTATAAAGTGGTCCCTTGATAAGCGTTTCACAGTGGAGTTCAGAGTGTCTGATGTTTCGTGCTAAAACTTTAATTCCACTCCATTATGGGCAAGGGTCATTTAACTAAATGCTTCACTCATCCTGCAATTTACAGTGACTTGTATCTTACTGTATCATGTGACTGAGATAGCAAAGTGTTATACAAAAATAAAAATAAATTACAAATAGTGTAATGTGATGCAGATCCTAAGAAGGTTGAATATTCACGTATTTAGGTCTAACAGTTCAATGCTACAAGATGTCGCCGAGACCGTTGGGTGAGTGGTAATGCTCGGGCCTGATATTAGAGAGGGTTCAAATCTCTATACAGATTTCCATTTTCCATGGCTTCCCGAAATCTCTCCAGGCGAATGGTGGGATGGTTCCTTCAAAAGACCATGGCCCAATTCCTCCCCGTTCCTTGTCCCTATTCCTCTCCTACCTGTAATGATCTTGAGGTCGACAAGGCGTAAAAGAATTAAGTAGGATTCTATTTTACTGCGAGTTTTCATCTGTGCTACAAACTGGTGGTGTAATAGTCACGTGTTTCGTGTAGTGGTGAAATCTACAAGAAAGATGATGCAAGCTGAACATATGCTACCAGAAACCGTTTAAGATGGTCAGTGACTATAGCTATCGTCACATACAGTCGCCAACATAGTGTTCATTCACTGTCTGTGAGCCATTGTACTCGACGTGTAGCATGTCCTGTAGAGTACAGAAATAACATTTTTGCATAGACGAAATGACATGCTGAAAAACATGTAGCGACCATTGAACATCTTGCAGCAAACGAAATAAAATATGGTGGTGCAAATGTTATTTAAATATCGTTAAATCTGTAGGACTTTTGATTTTTGTTTTGTGAATTGGTTTAAAAATTGTCTAAAATTATGTATACGCCATAAATGTTGGATAAGCTGGTTTTTTTTTAAATTAAAGCAAAATGACGAGATTTTACCAATTATGAGGTTTCTACAAATCTGTCAGTCGAATACACGGTTTGATGAAATGATTCCAGCTTGTTACTATTCAGCTATTTTTACTAAATTTCCGTTAGTCAGTATACTCTAGAACCCACATAACATTACCAACATGAATTAGAGGTGTGCGAAAAATCTGCAAGGTTTGTAACCACATTTGTTTGCATCGTCGGACCTCGGTGTTATACATAGGACTACAGAATGGCACGTTACGATTTCTATCACCTTACACACAACACATTGTCTAGCAAACATCAGTCCTGAGTAACGTTTACCAAAAATATTTAACAAAATGTCACACTGAGCGTGTGGAGGCAAGTATTACCACATCTCAAGACACCACTGAACATCAAGTAAACGAAAAGAAAATATCTTGTCAATCAATCGTCACCGCAGTAGTGACGTGACGAAGGTTCTTCAGGGCGTTGAAATACATAACCATAATTGGACTTGGAGCTAACAGAACAAAGTATAATGGGGCTCCAGTGTCAGAGAACAAAGCAGAACTGGGCTTCAAGTAATCCGTAAGGGAGCGTGCACAAACTACGTGGCTCGGTCGAGGGGGAGGGGAGGGGGAGGGGTTGGCTGGAAGGCTACGCTGAGCTACGTAGAGGGAGGGAGGGTTTCCGAGCCAGACCACGTAGCTTTGCTTTCATAACACTTTTCACGCTTAAAAAGAGGAACAGAACACACAACAGCATGTGAATATTTATATCCCTCAGTTAATTATTTCCGTATGTAATTTACAATAGTCTGACAGGAGAAAACAGCACAAAATGTCTTCTGGAATCAAAAGGGAAAAAAGCTACGGGCTACGTAGGGGGGGGGGGGGAATAGAAGCAAAAGTTACGTAGGGCTACGTGGGGGGGGGGGGGGAGGGGGGGTTCACAGGAGGCCAAAATGGAGCTACGTGGTTTATGCACGCTCCCTAATCAGTAGAATGTGTCCTGGCTATGTTAATGTAGAAGCGCATTAATGGAGCGTGCAATAATATCATTAAATTTGAGGTGGCAGATGTTCCGAATACAGTTATGTGTACTGTAGGATGTAAATCTTGAAAACTCATTGAAATTCTGGGCATTGAACCTGTGACTCTCATCGCGCGATATTAACCCCAAATATCGGGTTTAGTGATGATAATTATTCGCAACTGATACAACCCAAACGAATATTGAACTACACTCCCCCCTCCAATCAGAGAAAACAAATGGTAAAGAGTAATCACAAGGACAATAGTTGTCAATTTTTCACCTAAGAACAATTTCATATTAAATGTTGACAGAAAAAAATACATGATTCACTTTCTAGGACTGCTCATTTTCCTTCCTCATGCACTAAAAAATTAACAGATCCAAGTGGACGATGTAACATACCACAGCAAATAAAAGTCTGGAATGCATCGAAAGAACTAAAAGTGTTAGTAAAGGTATAAACATACTTGTCAGTTAATATCAAAATATCTTCAGTATTTATCATTCCCTAACTTTCAAAACACACGGACATAAGTAGGTCACATGAAGTAACCCTCTCTGAAATAAAATTTATTTCTGTAATTTACATTTACTGCCACCAGAAGAGCAGAAAACTGAGCCTAATAACACTACCAAGAAATGATGAATCATAAGGATATTAAAAAACTATGATTTGAAATCAGTCTGTGATTTTTCATCATAATCAGTTCGAAAACATGAGAAGAAGCTGAGGTGTGACAGTGAGATTATTAGTAAGAGAGGCATCGTAATGAGATCAGAAGTATAGCCTAGTACTAAACTATGACCCAGTCTTTAGCGTTATTATTGATACTTTCACAATATGCAAAAGTTCTCCTACCATTATGAAATTTCTGCAGACAAGAATTCTACAACTAAATGATACAAATAAGTGTTATGAGACATAAATCTTAAATCTAACCATAATACGTAACTGGAAAACTTTTTGTGAAATTTCCTACAAATGAATTGTTTATTGCTCTATAATTTTCAGGATATCTACCACGAATGAACATCACGGGGAAATAATGCAGGCCTTCCCGACATATGGATCATATGAAATATACTGTGTTTACTGTCGGATGTTGATGAAAAACTACCTTCGTATTGCATGCGTCATTGTCCTCAAGTAGTGCAGGGTTACCAGGGTAATTGTCTCAGGTTTATAAACATGAAGCATCTAAATGAAACATTGTACTTCATCAGCACTAACACCCGGCGGTATACCGTCAATTTTTTTTTGTTTACTGTCGTAAGCCATTCGACTAGTTTGATGCAATCCTCAATCCCTTCCTATCTTGTGATAACCTCTTCATGTCTACATATCCCTTACAACCCACTTCTTCAATCATCTGCTTCATATAATCTAATCTCTGTCTTCGTCTATAGTTCTTACCTTCGACTGTTCCCTCCACTAACAAATTAACCAATCCAGCATGTCTCAAAATATGACCCATCAGCCTGTCTCTTCTTTCTGTAAGCTTCTTCCACAAACTTCTTTCCTCACCCATCATTTCCAAAACTTGTTCATTTCGTACTTTGACCGTCCACTTAACTTTCAGTATTTTCTGTAGCACCACATTTCAAGTTTTCCTTAGACCCCAGCAAACAGTTTACAACCTGATTCCCTCGCTGGGTTGTCTATTGGAATGGCTGCCTTCTCTAGGGGCTTTCATTAGTACATTATCACTGTGAAACAACCTGAAGTCATACGAATCTATGACCCGCAGAGTAGATAGTCTGGCAAACGAGTGTAAAGCCACTCTTCGTGAGGAAAACTTGGATAGAGGGCGACATTCCGTCATCTAGATTTAAAAGAGTGACAAGCACTCACTAGAGCTTATGATGCCAGCGAATGGCTTGAACGGAGAGCCCGACATCCAGTGCCGGATCTAGGGGGGACGGGCCTCCCCCCAGTTCGAAAAATTCTAAATCCAACACTGGTGACATCATAAATGCACGTTAAGGTTTCTCACGCGTGTAAATTCCGTGTTTATAACTAATATTACTTTCAGTTAACATTGCCAGCTATCATTACTCTACTGGTAATAAAATGATAAAGACCAAAAATCGACTGAACATCATATAATGCCCTAAATTGATCCTCTTAACTAACCATGACTAAAGATCTAATCTTCCACAGAGCTTGTGTTTTTGTATTACTTTTTCGTTCCTGTTGCTTTGAATAAAATAAAATTGATATTTCATTAACGGAAGTTTATTATACAACTTGAGTGATATGTCCTCTTAGATTTCATTTTGTTTTGTGACTCAGTTCAAAAGTGCCAAACTTGAAGTACTCTTTCGATAATAAGTCTATAATTTTACTGCTTAAGGATGAACGATCAGGTTGGTGACTCATCAGTATAAATGTCAATATTTTCCAATCCCCTGAAAATTAAATTATTACAATTTAGCGCCGAACATGTTGGCTTACCATTTGCATAACATTTACAAGTTTATTCCTTTAGGATGAAACCCGTTTAAAATAAAAGCAAACATTACGAAACCACAACCGGTTTGAACTTCGCTAATGCGGCAAGCTGCTTGACAGGTAATAAGATTTTTATTTTTGTCCAAATGGCTGTTCTCGAGATTGACGGTTGTATAATTACAACACTAATATTACAGTTTGAAATGAAAAGCTAAGTTATTGAATAATGTGTTTTGATGTAATTAAAGATGCGCAATTTTTTGAAATAAATAAAATTTACAATTTTTTCGGCTGATATCAAAAGAACTACCTGCCAGGACTGAAAAAAATTGTCTTAAGATACGTATAGGTGCAAAGTTGTCTGTTTTACGTGTAATATGTATTTCAGATTTTCTGTTTCTTTTATTTTCAGCCAAAATTAAATGAGTTTGCTTAGTAATTACTTATATAGGTTGCTTTATAGCAAGAAGAAAAATATAGGGTTGTAAAACGAACGAAAAAAGTAAATTTTCTATTCGTGATCGATTTTTAACTACGGTTTGTGATATTCCTACAAAACTTATACCATCTTATTGATTCGCGGAAAAGGTGTTAATAACAGGATGGCAAGATTTGTATCTGTTTCACGGCAGACATTGGCAATCCCGCCTGAATATTATCAGGCTTATCAGATACGTCTGTTCCTGGTTGCCAAACGATTGCTGTCAATGTCGTGTAGCTCCTGCTCCACACAATTTTTGGTAGAGATGTATCGAAGCGTCACTCGCACTCAAGGTTATCCGGTACAGAAACAACATCTCTTTTATCGCACGTTTTTGTTCTAAAGCTCTGTCTGTTTGGCAAAACTGAAATTCCACTGAAAGTAAGAATTTTATTTTTTATTTCTTTGGAAATTGGATTTTATTATTTATTTTAGTTTTACTAAGAGTGGCGTTTTTAACTTTACTTGATCGTATGGTATTAGGATATGTTCAGATTCGTAAAGGTCCTAATAGGGTTGGGTTTGTTGGTATCCCCCAACCTTTTAGCGACGCTATTAAATTATTTCCATACTTGCGCGGCATAAAAGTGTTTCCTAGGGCAACGTGTTGATCTATTCGGTTGACGTACGGAGAGTATCTCAGTGTGTTAAAATAGATCGAAGAAGAAGGAAAATGACCACCATGCTTGTTCTAAAACATCGAAGATTTTTGGATCATGAGCACGAATTTCAGAACTTTTTTTACTCCTGTTAATTTAAAACCGGAAACTGTTGTCATGGTCTTTACTGTGCGCTGTTGCTTACACAACTTGCTCAGGTATGAGTTTTTACCGATGAATCCCTTAAGAGCAGATTTGGATTTTCCAAGCCAAAACCAGATCCCGCCAGCAGGAACAGATTGTTTCGCCAAATCAGAAGGATTTCAAGTGAGAAGTTGATTCTCCAAGTACTTCAACACCAGCCGTGAAGATTCAGATTGAAGAAATACCTCTGTCATCACAGTGATACATGTGAATTTATTGAAAAACATGTTTTTTATTACGTTTAAAAATGCTGAAGCAGTTATGTAATAGAATGTTTTACAAAATTATTATAAATTTAAAGAAAATCAATTTAAATAAAAATTCTACTTTTCAGAGCTTCCCTAAATTTTTGCACCTTTTTTGCAATCACAAGTTTGAACTTTTTTTTTTTTTAAATTTTCAAATGGCATTCGGCCTTGTAGCCATTCAGCCAGCAACTGTGTTTGTATTGTTCTTCAACTGTGTACTCACGTTATTATTGATTATCACAAGTGACAGTACAACACAGGACGGACACAACACTTAATTAAAACACCCATGCCCTGGGCCGGACTCGAACCGGCGACCCCTGCAACGTGAAGCCAGCACGCTAGCCACGCGCTACCGGGGCCGGCCAAGTTTGAACTTCGCACAAAACACAAGATACAACAGCGCGCGCGCCGCGTTAGACTCCTCTCCAAGCAGGTCGGTCAAACGCGCTGAGGTTATCACGTCAAAGTGTAAAGTGTTGCTCCCTTGAGGCAAACAGTCCCATTAAACATAGGGAGAAGGAGTAGCCGGCGCTAGGAAAACGTCGCGTCAGGTGCACAATTCTGTGCGCGCATTGCTTGTTATTTGTCAAAACAAAAGAAGCTCTTATTTCGACCATTTGACATAAAGTTATCAAGCAATTTTGGGCAAATAGTGGTTGTAAACATGAACCAGTGGTTAAAAACGGAGTCAATACGCGGAAAATATCCAGATACTCAGGCGTTATACATTTCGTAAGTTTTGGAAATTATGTTGAATTAGATTGTGTCTACATCTATTGAGGAAAAAAGCCCATTCATCACTTTAATGAATGGCATGTTGCTCTTTGAGATTGTATTATCTTTTTTATTATTTATTTTTTTATTATTTTTTTTTTAGAAAAAAAGGAGTTTAAAGGGGGTTCGCCATTTTCTGGAAAAATTTAATAGGGGTACGTGGTGCTGTAAGTTTGAGAAACCCTGCTAAAAACCAAACGAGAGACTGATGATAAGACTTTTGTTTCATCTTTGGAGGCCTAGTCACTTACCGCAAGAAATGTGACACAGCAAGGGATGCTGATGTGAGGTATGCATGACTGCAGTACCATCAACATCCAGGCGTTGCCTGTGGTAACACGCATTTCGTAACAGCTCCAGTAACTTGCTACACAGTAGAGTGGTTCAGGCTGACAACATTGGACATTACGAGCGCAGATTTCAGATTCACCGACAGCATCATACCGGCCATTTTCTTTACTGTTTTCTGGCGGTTTCTGAACGTTTATGGAAAACGAAGAGTTATGGAGAGTAATTTTATTGGCAATTTGGCCAAGATATATTTGTACTGTGTTGAGGGGAAATGGTTTGATGTTTCTGGTATAGCTTGATTGTCTGCTGTTTACATAAACTCTTTGATATAGGTTGTAATCAAAATAGCTCCCGTAATATAACTTGTACCACTTTCTGCATTTAATTTTTTACACTATAAGCTGAATCCAATCCATCCTTAGTGTTTGCATATTGAATGTAGACACTCCTAAAAACTACTTTGGAAAGGAGAAGTGATATTGTTGGACATTTATTGCTTCCCTGAAACTAGTTCACCAGCTTGCTCAACGGATATCACATTATGGCGAGAGTGAGTATATTAATTACATCAAGGAAGGAAATAAATGGAAGCAGAGAGACTTACTTTTAACACAATGTAGTTACATGCCACCAATCCTGAGACGAAAGTGTAATATAATGATTTTTAACGCTTTTTTCATTTTTTAAAAATATATCCAATTGACCTAAATTTTCTCGTAGACTACTTGGCGTTGTTGCTTCATTGTATAATGTCTTACGCCCCATAAAATACACTGTAAACTGTTTAAAATAAACAGAAGGGATGGAAAATAAAAATCATTTGTCCTTGTTAATTACCTATTTACATAGTTTCGATTTGTTGCGTAGTTCACCCGTGTGGTAACTTAACCTAAACCAGTCGTCCTACTGGGTTAAAGAAGCCTACAGTTTAAAGTGAAATTCATACTACGGAAAGTTCTAGGTTATTTCAAACGAGCGAGCAAACCTGTGCCAGGTCAGGGCTAGTAAAAATTCGGGCTGAGACTGGAATCCAAATAACAACTTAACAACTGAACCACAAGGTCGAAACAGAATATCTGGTAAAAAGTTAAAAAATTACTACTTTTAAAAACTCATGGATTTATAGTTGATGGGTGCGCAAATTACCATCTGCTATCAAGCCGTGGACGTGTGCTTATCCTCAAGAATCTGAGTCCTACCGTCCAAAACTAAGCAGAAAACTAGATGATGCTCAGTGGTAAAGCAATTTTCTCGTTATGTACACAAAAGTCATGCCTTTTGGTTCCATAGCTCATTTTTTTGTTCGGTACCCCGCCCGTGAGTAAACTCCAATAAATGTCCACTTAATTTTTATCAGTACTCAACCATTAAAGCAGCAAAAGCATATTTAAAAAAACTAAACTACCTAAGTTGTTAGAAATTAGTTCTATTTGTGAAAAAGGAAAGAAAAAGAAAGAAGCTTAAACCACCAACTAGCTGATGATATAGGACTATTGATTTAGGTAGATGCCGCGTTGATCTTTCACTTTTGTCTCACAACTGGGCAGTGCACATTGGACAGGTGGTAGGAAAAGGTTACAAAATCCTTCATTTACTGGAGAGGGTGACGAGAGGATATACCAGAGATGTTAGGGATCTGGGTTACAAAACTCTGGTCAGGATATTCGGAGGTTTAGTTTGGGACCCACATTTTGCGTATCAAATACAGGAGTTAGAGGGCGAGCAAAGAAGAGCAGTTAGATTTGTTTGTGGAAATTATCGCAGGACCCAGTCAGTAACTGATATGATAAGGGAGCTGGATTGGGAGTCATTGGAGGACATGAGGAGGTTGAAGATAGTGCTGGGAATGCACAAGGCATATGTTGGTGATTGGACTTGGAGGGATATTGGTCGAAAAATTAAGAATAATGCATGGAAGGGGAAAGATGACCGTGACTACAAACTGGCAGTCGATTTCATGCATAAGGGAGTGGGAAAATTTTCTTTTGTGGGTAAGGGTGTCATGGATTGGAACGCTTTACCAAGTGAAGTGATGAATAATTTACCAAAACTCTGAAAGAATTTAAAATTAAAATTTGTAATTCGAAAAAGAAGATGGGGAGGAAATTAACACTCAAATTATATAAAATAATCTTATATATATATATATATATATCCTGCCACAAATACATAGGATAGACCATTGATGTTTGTGTGTGGTAGTAGCAGTGAATCTCCAATCGTGCACTCTGGTGGTTAAATGTCGGTAGCTGTGGGGTGTGGGAGAAATGGTGGTTGGTAGTGGCCAACCTGCGCCACTTTCATATTTCTGCCAAAGACGCATGTGTCTTGGTGTATCACTATTCAGCGAAAACTATCTATCGCACGTCACTGACGTTTGTGTGTGTTAATAACACAGAGTCACCTTTCGATCACAACGTTGGCCGAATTTCAGTAACTACTATTACTATTACTCCGCGATTCACTAAAAGTGTTTTACGGAGGTTGCATTGCACCTATCAGGAAAGGTAATGGTTTGGAAGGGATATACGGGATATGGCAGGTGGCGCCCATGGGCTATTGTGAGGAACCATCCCAGCATTCGCATGGAGCGATCTAGGGAAACCATGGAAAACCCAGATCAGGATGGCCGGAGTGCTTTATCGGAAGCTACTCCTGTCCGCTTTTGTGTTTACTCGCCCGGTAAATCCTTTCTATTCCACTCCCCAATCGCTCGTGGGTGTGTGGGAGATATGGTGGTTGAAAGTGGCCGGTCAAGGATATTTTCGTATTTCAACCAAAGACATGTGTCTCCGCATATGTCACTTTTCTCCTACAACTGCATAGCATAGACCATTGGTGTTTGTGTGTAGTAGTAGAATCGTGTCTCCTGTCGTGTACAATGATGGTTAGATGCCGGTAGCTATGGGGTGTGGGAGAAATGGTGGTTGATAGTGGTCGACCTGTGGCACTTTCATATTTCTGACAAAGACGCATGTGTCTTGGTGTATCACTTTTCGTAGACCACTGACGTTTGTGTGTGGTAGTAACACAGATTCACCTTTCGATCACAACGTTGGTCGAATTTCATTAACTGTGGGAGTGTGGGAGATATGGTGGTTGAAAGTGGCCGGTCAAGGATATTTTCGTATTTCGACCAAAGACATGTGTGTCCGTAAATTTTACTTTGCTGCCTGAACTACATAGTGCAGATGACTGGCGTTTGTGTGTGGTAATAGCATCGAGTCTCCCATCGTGCACTATGGTGGTTAGATGTCGGTAGCTGTCAATCCAAATTCCTTACAAACAAGAACGAAGTCATGGGTACCAGCTATAAAAAAATAAATAAAAAAGGAGTAATTAGATTACAGGGAATTGCGACCGTAGCGTGTGCTCCATAGCAATTATATCAGTACATATTTGCCCTTCGTTCCATCTGTTCGATTTTCAAAATTAATTTTCCTTTTTTAAAATAGATCCCATATCAAGACGCATCAGTAATGTGATAAGCTACCAAAAAAAAATAATAATAATAATAATTTTCTTGGAAAATTATAAAGCAGAAATCACCATCCTTCACATTTGAGTGACCATCCAGGTTTTAATTTTTTTTAACTGAATGGATGAATGTCTTTTACGGCCGTCTAAGCTTCATCAAATGGCCATCGAAGGAACAGACAATGTTTAATAAAACTATCCATACTTAAATTCAGTTTAGAACCATAGGGAAAGACAGTTCGCTTTACGGTTGTATATGTCATTAGAGTTGGGAGAGGATTTCAGATATGAAATCTTGAACAAACAATGCCAGCATTCGCCTGGTGTGATTTCTAGAAACCATGGAAAACCGAAGTGTGGATAGAAGTACTGCCGATCGAACCCTCGTTTCCCCGCTTGCTGGCCCAAACGGAGCAGAAAGTATTGGATCTGTAGCCATCTTGGCTACATGGGGACGGAGCAATTAAGTCCACGGAATTCGCGATTTAATCATTGTGGCGAATCGAGTGAACAACATTAATTAGACAATTGTGTGAGCTTAATATAATATCAAATTTATTGGGTCATTTAAACAGCTGGATGCAGAATCTGGATTCAAACTTGTACAGAACTGGATTTTGACATCCTTTTTCTTCCAAATGATGTCTAATTCTTTTATTTTACTTGCTAGTGGCATAATTTTGCCATTTGAGACTTCTTATTAGAAATACTAAAAAAAAATAAAAAAAATGGAAAGCTCGATGTTCGTTACATAAGAAGTGTTATTATACAAGATGCTCGTCATCCTGGAGAGGCAAATAGCTGCAGTAATCTGAACTTCATTTGAATATTTAAAGGTGTGTACAGCATCTTATGGTTTGATATACAATATTTTATAAACTTGTGACAGCAGAATGCTTTTGCACTTTTAAATTAATTATTCTAGAGACATGGAGATTGCTGCCGTATTATATGCGTGGAAAACTTCAAACAAAATCGAATAAATGAAACCTTGTTTGATAAAGAGGCTGTATGTAATACTACATTTTGTGATGTATGTAGAATCAGTGAAGGCCACTACACATACCACAAGTTATGACACATCCTCATTTCATATACAAAAAGATACAGTGCGCCAAGAAATATACGTATAGGCCTATCCCAATAACGGTTTTTACAGATTAGATGTACTGCTATGCCTTGTTTCTAAGTCTTCGCTGGTAATTACTCCATTTCAAATCCCAGGAATCCTTGCATTCGGTATGGGAGCGTCCATAAACTACGTGGGTTGGTCTGAGGGGGAGGTGGTGGGAAGTTCCGAGCCAGCCCCATAGCTAGTCGTTCATGTGATTTGTAACATTTAAAATAAGGCACAGAACAGCATGTGAATATTTATTGCCGTCATTTAATTATCTCTGTATGTAATTTACGATGGTCTGACAAGAGGAAACAGTACAAAATGTCTTCTGGAATCAATAGGGAAAAGAACTACGTGCCAAGCGGTTGGGGAAAGGTGTGTATAAGAAACAGCCATGTCAGGCTACGTGTGGGGGGGGGGGGGATTTCACAGTAGGCCAAAATGGAGTTGCGTTGTTTATGGACCCTCCCTATGATTAGTGATGCATATGTAGATGGCGGTGATGAGTGCGTAGTAAGCGTTAAGTGTCAGAACTGTTATGCATGCCAGATGTAAGAAGAGGAGGTGAAACTAGCTACACGGCATTTAGTTCTACTCTTCCGAAATAAACAAATGGGTACACTAAGTTACATCTCCTTTCCACTTCAGAATCAGCATTAATAGTATCCTACGACCGCGCCAAATACTCATTTCTGGATTTTAGGCGCATCTCTGGTCCGCCATCTGATAGTTAAAAAATAAATGCTTATGGTATTTCTGCCCGGGAGACCGGGAAGGATAGTTCGGCTGTAGTGTAAGAGAGTATCGCTTTGTCTAGCATTTCACCTCTGTTGTGGCTGGATCTATAGTCTAATGTGGAATCCAAACTACAGACGTCATATACAATAAGTGTGTAAAAATTCCTGGACTTAAATGCAGGACTCTGAATTTTCAACGCAAGCTACAAACCACTCGTCTAATAATTATGAATTAAACATTACCACGTCTCATGCTGTGTTAGCCAAGAGATCGATGGTTAAAATCTTCACCCACTACCAGGATTAAATTTGCCTTACACCAGGCAGAGTTCGTTTCTGCTATTTCATATAATATCAGAGCGAGAAATACGCACATTGGTTTCTTTCGTAAGAGGCCTGAATTAGCCGACACCGGCTTTCATCCTCTCCCTTCCTTCTGCTTTCACTCATTCAGAACTACACAGTATCCACACAATACAGTAACACGTAGGCTGCATACAGTTTCATCACTGGGGAAACTAGAATTGTTAAATTCCCCCCCCCCCCCCCCCGAAAATCTGCCGCAAGGAGTTACTCCCTGAAGGGCAACTACCAAGCTTGGGTCACCAGGTAAAGAAGATGAGAGATAGAGTGAAAGAGGTGTCTTTGCAAGAATAATAACTAAATGAAGAGTTGCAAACTTTTCATACTTCGCAGGTTATTCTGTAGCGTCAAACTCATTTCTTCACTGTTGTTTTGATCGCGACCTGGGATCTTTATCAGGGGAATTACCCGCATGCTGTTTCTGCAAGAGACTGGTGGTACACGCGGGAATGCTTCTCAGTTTTTGAAGACTTGTCGGCAAGTTCTTGGATTCACTCTGCACAATCTTGTAGTAACAATTTTCAGCACTGTGAGGGCATTTTTTTAGTTTTTGTTGAGTTTATACAAAAAATTTGTGAAATCTACAATATAATTTCCTAAGCTCAGTCTTTCACTCACCTCGATAGCTATTGGCTGGAGAACGGTGTCACGTGTCAGCCTTTGCTCGCAAAACAGTGTCCAGAGGCACCTTGAGTAGAAATTCGTGGTTATGTTCACAATTTAATAGTGAAGCAACTGCTACCAAATTAATTGCCACAATACGTTCATTAAGTCTGCTTCTACATCTACATCTAAGTCTGCTTTTCGTAGCGTTTCATAGTTAATAAAATATTAATATTTTTTGCGGCTGAAAAAACGTGGAACTGCTTTTTAGTAACATGTAGTTAATAATAGAAACTTAAAAAAACTTTAATTTCGCGGCTGAAAAATGGTGAATCTGCTTTTCAGTAACATGTTGAAACTTAAAAAACTTTCCGGCTTAGGATAAATTTCAATTTAATTAAAACTTTCACTAATATTGTTGCTTCACCAAAATTTATTCATTACGGTTTATTTACTTTTTAGGTATTTTACTGACCACTTTCGTTAATGGTCTTCATTCATGTTCGCTATACGTGAATTATTACGTTATTTTAAGTGCACATCATACCAAATCAACTATTCTGACAATTCATTTCTTCGGAGTTGCTCAACTGTTTAATAATATGGAATGTATATTAAGTTCTCTGGTCGTTACAGATACTATGACCAATGATTACATTATGAGTGTTTGTCTGGTCTCAATAAAAATAAAAAATAAAATTAAAAAAAGTGATGCTTTCGAAGCAAACAGGAATTTTTTAATTTTTACAGAGTGAACTTTAAGGTTCAAATACAAGTCAGGTTTATATTTAAGCAATTATACGATTGCGCTATCGTCCCTGTTCGTGTTAATACCTACCTCTATTAATGCTTCTGAGCTCTTCAAGTTCAAGAGATTTTATTCGCCCTGAAACACAGGTCAAGTTTATATTTGGTCAAATCAAGTCAACCGGTCATAATCTTTCATTCTAGGCCCGTGACGATACGCAATAAACGGTCACAGACTTTCACTAGTAATAATTTAATACAAAGGCGGCACGGATAACTTCATCAATGTTATAACTCCCACAACGTGAAGTTGGTGTAATGACCGCCAAACCTATTTAAGATAACTCATATCCCATATTGGGATCCAATAGGCAACATCTATTAGCTAGTGCGTAGACATTTTTCGAGGCATAAATTTGTATTTGCCGACCACAAATCACGGTTTACGATTGGCCTATTGACCCTATAGAACTTATTAATAAGACTTATTAATTCCTTTATCTAAGCGTAAAGTTCGACTTCAAAGCTTATCTATTAACTGACTTAGAAAATAAAAGGTCTAAATCAATACTGTTTATGCAGAAGGAAAGATATACAAATACAGTCAGGTAGATGTTTTGAAGTTACATTATTGAATACAGGATTTAGCGTAAATCTCTTGATTAATAGCAGAGTAATGTATATTGTTAATCACTCAACATCTCTGCAGCAATAAATATAATCTGAATCAACATTAAGAACATCCAGATGCGTTATATGAGGACAAAGGGAAAGCCGACAGCAGAAGTTAAAAAATTTCATACAACTCCATATTAAGGTCGCGATAAGGACAATCAGGCATATTTTGCGGTCATTACATTCGAGGAAACAAGTCATAGTGTGATTAAACAATAGGATAACTGCAGAAACGTTTTTTATGGAAATGAAATCCTTGGCACATATAACGGTCCAGTCTGATTAGTCGTTTGATCCTTTTCGTACACGCCACATAGTTTATCAATTGAGAACACTAATTTGGCGTTATGTAATCAACACTTCAGTGAATTGGAATCTCGAACATCAGAATAATTTACATTCTACTCCGACTGCATCTGTCTGTGTTATTTTATAAAATGAACGTAGGTGTCGTGTAGGCTGATGAAAAGTTTATCGTGTTTGCCTAAAGTGACTTAACATTTCAGATTTTAGATCACTGCAATTTGGCCACACAATAGAAATTTTCACTTCCGACTTCCACTAATTACATTTGCGTTAGTGTCGAGAACATAACAGTACCAAAAAAAAAAAAATCGAACCACCGCGTTTTCCAGAATGTTAGGCCCAAGAGTTAACTGTTAACTCACCGGACTCTATTCGTTTAGAAAATTATGAAATAATTTCTAGAATTATAACGAAGACGCATGTGGGTGCATATTTTCCAAAGTAATCGTTATTGCAAATCGTATAATATCAATCCCCAGAGCAGTTGCAGTGAATAATGTCTCGCAGAGAAATTACGAAATACCTTTCCCAGACGATCCAAAATATTCATAACTTTACACGGAGGAAGAAATAGAGCTACACATAGATGCTGGAAAACGTGGAATTTCTCCCGAATTAACTGAACACTTTAAATTGAAGACTACACATTGACTTTCAAAATTATAGGGGTAGTGAATAGCAAGCCTAGGTCATCTCAGTCCCAATCATCAAGCTTGACAAACCAAATCACTTATTAAACAATTACTGGCCTATTACTCTCCTGTGTGGTTTTTATAGTCTGCTTGAACAAATTATGAACATAACAATCCAACCTGTAATTGAGAAAATAGTTCCTGCTGAATAAGCCGGATTCCGCCTACAAGAAGCCGTGCAGATCAGGTACTCATTCTAACTACCTTTATACAAGCCGGTTTACAGAACAAAACGAAAGCTTCTCTTGCATTTATGGATCTATCTTGGCATCACTCCATCTTAACTTAGGTACATCGATACACCAAGCACTGAAAGCCGAGAATTTTTTCATTAAATAAAAGTTTTGAATAACCCGAGCAAGTACTCACGTCAGTCTTGAGTCCTTAAGCTAGTGTTTGTAGAAATACAAATTATGTCGTAGTAAAACTAAAATGAGGAGACTTCACTTCACGAAACACTTTGAAAACACGGCAGCCAAACCAAACACTCGGAAAATCATGCTCCATAAACTTGCATCAGTGGATACTCTGCGATTAGCCGTAATCGCCATAGTAGACTACACCCAACAGCTGAATCTTGTGTATCTACCTGGTTCAGCAGCAACAGTTTAAGTTGGCAGACAACTAAACAAAACAATACGTATCATAACAGCCTCTCTGGAAAAAAATCAGAATCAGTCCTCCTCAGCTAAGGTTAATATCAGTTCTAAAGGAAGAATTTAAAAGGCAGACGAATTGCGAACTTCCCGCGTACAATTACTTGCCCATTGCGCAAAGGACTGAAATCTAGAGTACTTGGAGTTAGACTCAGAGAAAGAGCCTTCAATATGAACAAAAATAGTAGACAAAGGAATCAAACCAAAACAAATACACCAAAGAGCTGGTGTGGCTCCTGATGATATTTTACACCTTGCAAGAGTTAAATGGGACAAGTTATGTAGCAATGTTGACCTGCGAGGTTTAAACCTATCAGAAGTAAATAAATCCGTGTAACAACGATGTAATTAACGAGTAGTTAAAAACAGATAAGGGGAAGACTAAAACAGAGAAATATTTTATGGCAACTGGTGCGATGTTAGTTCATCTTCTCCCACTGTTTTTCACTGTCACTTCTTCGGATCAGTTGTCCAAGCGGAATTCTTGAAGAAATGCGAAAGTAGAGTGTGTCCTTTTGTAAGCGCTGGTTTGATTTTCAATGTGAATAATCGAAGAGCACCGTGGATGAGAAATTTTGTTTCCTTGTAGGGAAATCAATAGCGGACACTGCCCCATTGCTTAGGAGAGCTTGATGTAAAAAAAAAAAAAAAAAAAAAAAAAAAAAAAAAACTTTGAGCCAGGCAACAATGTATTTGTTTTGTTCCCGTTTTAAAAACGATGTTGTGTTGATTGAAAATGAACCCAAATCTGGTATTCATACAAGGAAAAAATGAAAATACTGAAAAATCCGCGATTTGATGGTATCTGATCACTGTATCAACAATTGATGGATTTTTTCCCTTATGGTTTACGCCCCTTCAAAGTCAAGGCCATTAGAGGTAGGGAAACAACTGGTGGAAAGGAATGGGAAGGAATTCAGCCATCGCCTTTTGAGCGAATCATCCCGACATTCGCCTGGAGTGATTTCGGGAAACCATGGAAAACCATAATCTAGATGGTTGGACGGAGATTCGAGTCTGCGTCCTCCCGAATGCAAGGCCACTAATTTTTGGAACTGACTGTGATTCTTATCAGTTAATTTTGATTAAAATGAAATTTTTACATTGGAAACCGTTCCACTTGCTTTTTTTCCGACTGCAAAAGAGTCAACCTCTTGAATCTATGCCGGAATCTGAAAGAACATAAATCGATTTAATTTTTTTTTTTTAATCTTTAAAATCTATGAATGGCGATGCTATGAACACGATACAGAAATCAATTAACAATCCAGACGGGTTCGAATTCCAGTCCAAGCATCCAGATTTGGGTTTCTCCTAATCACTCCAGGTGAATGCCGGGATACTTTCTTCAAAAATGCCATGGTCGAATTCATTCCCGTTCCTTGTCCCCATCTCTTCCCACCTATAATGACCTCGACGTCGACGAGGCTTAAAGCCATAAGTAAAAAAAAAAATACAGACAGTTAAGACTGTTTCATCGCCAACACTGAGGAAAGGAAGGCAAGTGAGATCCTGCATGAAGATCAAGGTGGTTTGTTTTTCGACGCCAAGGGTATTGGGCACTGAGAATGTGTTACGTAAGTTACAACAGGTTACCAAGATTTACTACCTTCGATTGCTAAAACGATTGCAAGAGGCAATAAGGAAAAAGTCTTGCCTAGTGGGTAATACTTAGGGCTGCCATTCGTAAGACAAGGGTTCGAACCCCAGTCTGGCCATCCAGATTTCTGTTTTCCGTGGTTTCTCGTAATCACTCCAGGCGAACGCAGGGATGTTTTCTTATTGCTATGGGCTGAATGCCCAAACCTCATTCCCGTGGATATCGATGAGGTGTAAAGCTTTAAGAAAAAGCATGAGGGAGGAGATTGCAAAAAGACACCTAAAAAGTGTAATTAATTCGACCAATACGCCATCAAAAGCCCATGCGCAATCAATGCACAGAGTACCTCCCCCCTCCAGCTATCTAAAACATAAATGATATGGCATAAAATTACACAAATAATTGTGTTATATGAGAAACAACTTTTCAAAAAATATGGCACTCCCCTCATGTCTTTCGTATAAATTTTAGTACTTCGACTAGAGGAAACTATTAGATTTAAAACCCTCAGGGTGAGCACTTATGTTTTTCCTGACGATGGTTTCGATACTTTTTGAAGAGACCTCGTATACCTCCCATTGTGCCAATCTGAAAAACTTCCTGTCGAACTTTATACTAAGAGAAAAATGTAACTATATTGTATATAAAGTTCCTACGATTTTTATACCATGTGAAGAAACTTACTGCTTTCTGCAGAAATGTAGTGGATATAAGTTATTAAAACCTGTTTCACGCCTCCTCAGAAGGTACTGTTAATCACTGAACGACAGGTTCAGCTACCCGGCCAACTTTCCAAGTTCTTCTGCATCAAACAGATAGTGCATATATTTTCTCAAAGTACAATCGTCTTCCATGTGAAGACAGAAGGAACTGGCTGCAGTAGGAGTACATTTACAGGTACAATATCTCCATTAAGGCTTGCTCTATGCATCCTAATCATGGTTCGGTTTCCTCGGATTTCACTTTAAACTGTAAATGCAGAAGAAAAGGAACAGGCAGTACTGCCCCAGGCATATCTAACAAACATTCGTGTTAGGAAATAAGTTACGTTATATTATTAGATGGTAAATATTATAATATTTACCATAAAAGCTTTTCGGATGCGTGGAGTTGGACTGGCCGTAGCATGATTTTGTATTACATTTCAGATCTGGCCAGAAGAGTGAAGGCGGAATGGCAGGGCCGGCGCTAGGAATTTCGGGCCCCGGGTAAAATGGGCGACCTTTTTTTTTTTTGACCCGCTTACCCCCCCCCCCCCCCCCTAACGCTGGTCCTGCGGAATGGTCAAGAGGACGCTCTGGCTGCTTTCATCTCTTGATATCGGGCTGAATGACCCTGGAGAACCGTTGCACAAGTTTAGCTTTTACTTAATATAGTCGGCTTCATCAGAATTAAAAGCCCAATCCCCCATTCCCCCATTTGTAGTGCATATTCGTACCGTCTGAGGTGTCACCTGCGATTATTAGTTGCTACAAGAGCTAGTGGCTCAGGTCGCATATGGTGTAACATGTGAGGAATTCGTTTTTTTCTGTCATTACACTGTCGGAATTGATGACTGAGAAGCAAAACGAATCTTATTGATGCCTCATAAATCTTGTCAATAATGTAATTTATTAAAAGTAGAATAAAAATTTTGTAAGATCAGAGATGCTGCTTCTTAAAATTAAAAAAATTTGAAACAGTGAAAAGATCACTTCCAATTTATACAAAACTATCGGAAACTTACTTGTCTGACTACATATTATTTATCCACCTCCTGATATATGCTACGTCACCATCGACAGAGCAAGTACGTAGAAGTATTTTAACAAACAGTAGCAGTTTGTCATAGCCTACAACACAAAGAGGGAGCCATCTCGGTAGTTCTCAGGCAAAAATTAAACATACTGAAAGCTGAAACAGAATCAAGGCACTGAAATCTCTCCTTTCAGCACCATTTACAAATTACATTCTTACATCCAAAGGTCGGAGGAGCTGATAGGAATACTTAAATTTTAATAATTCTAAAGCGTCATTTAGAAAACTCGAAACTTTCAACAAACAAACAAAATTATTTGTATTTGGCAAAATTTTAAGACACTGACCAATATTTCCTACTGGTTGGGTGTCTAAACAACAGGGATCGTTCTTACAGCTAGCTGAACAATGAAGACAATGGTTTCCCTTCTTCCAGAATCATTCTGTTTACTGCGACGTGAAACTGTCTTGTCAGGCAACCTTTCTTTTTGTATTTATGGCACTTTGTTTCCCCAGACAACCAGTTGGACAGATTGAAATTATTAAAATAAATTTAAATACGATAAAAACTTACAACAGATCCTCATACCACAGTATCATCAGTTGCTAGTATATAGGTAATACTGAGTGGAGAGAACATGATAATTACAAATAATGCTCTCGGGTGACTAGCCGAGTTATAGAAGTGTTATAATAATCACACAATATTTCAGAATCGTCGGCGCCATCTTCCGGTGAAGTGAGGTCAGGAACATGCGAAGCTGCTGAGCTAGACCAGATTCCCGCTGCTAACCTCTGATTGGTCTGCTGTGGAACCAGTCGTAGCAGGGGTCAAATCTCGTTGCGAATCGATGCCAAGGTGGAGTTACGGCTAGATTTGATGTCCTTTTTCACATGACATATAGCATTATTTGTATTCTCAACGCCGAGAAAGACTTCGTAATTATATAACATGTTAATTGACTGTAATCCTGCCAGAAAATTGCTTACCTTTCCGGTACCTAGCCCAGAATAACGTGATCTTCGACAGCCACTACGTATCCGTCGCACTTGCAAATAGGTGACGGCTGCAGATGTTGTCCAGGCAGATGAGCTGGTAAACGGTCTTGGTTGAATTATTATTTCCTTGGTGCGTTAATGGAATGTCGGTATGGATCTCTCCGTCGCTAGTTGTTGCAATTGCACGTTCCCGGTTTGTAAATAGTGAGAAGATTCGAGGTTGACGTGAAACAAATTTCTTTCACCGTCATTGCTAGTTTTGATAGTGCATAGTCATATTCTCTGCGTTTACTAACGAAAAAAAAAATTGTGTATATAATACAATCTATTCTGAAAATGTGTTTAATTGAAACAAATTCCATACCTCCATTGTGTCTTTAACGGTAAAAAGAAAGTTTATGTAAATACTGTATCCGCTGATATGAATTCCTATATTATGCAGCCACGGAGCCATATATTAATTTATCGAACAAAACTATCTTTATAAATGAATGTAATCTTTCTCGGCGTTGTTTATTTATAAACGTTTCTCGGGAAACAAACCGAGTGATGTTGTTATTAATGCACAATATTTCGGCGACTTTATTCTCTGTCGCCATCTTCAGGTGCAGTTGCAAGTCTTGAAGTCTGCCTTGAAGTCAGCCTTGAGCGTGTTGTTTGTAAACTGGCATGGCAACGACAGATGTTGTTATGTTGCCTAGCAGCATCTCAGATGTCATTAGACGCCCGCGGAACACAAAAAGCAGAGCGTTGGTGATGAGCAGCCTCAATTACAGGAATCCATGCATCACTTATCTGGAATCCACAATCCCTGTTTACCAAATCAGACGCGAGGCGAATTTCAAATGCTTCTTTAATGACGCTGTCCCAGAAGCCTCTCGCATGTGTCAACACCTTAGTCGCTTCGAAATCGAAACCATGTCCTTCTGTCAAACTATGTTCCGCCACTGCTGATTTGTCTTTTTGGTCCACACGATAAATTAGCCTTCTTGCCGTACTCTGGCGTCACAACATCTAGGGTCGGAAGAGTCCTGGCAAGAAATGGCATTAAGACCATTTTTCTACCACCACCAAAATTGAGAAACATTTTGCGCTCTCCAAAAGATGACCTTGCCCTGCGTACACCCGGAGTTTACTGCATCTCCACATCATATTTTTTTTTTTAAAAATATCATGCGTGCTAAATATCTTTTAATCTTTCCGATTCACCAATGCTGGCTTTCAAATAAGGCCAGCACTAAAATGTTGCATAAAATGGAATATAATTAGCCACTTCAAACCTTTGTTCTTTTATCATTTGCTTATATAGTGGCCCAGTTTATTTGTCCACAGATCTAGTATGCGAAGTGTGTCCAGTTAAGAGCGCGAACTTGTACCCAGCTGACGTCATGTTTTACAGCTTTCACACACGACGGTTTGAACGGTATATCGTACGTATTTTTTGTATCGTACACAAACGACATGAAAGCTATACACGTACATTAAACAGATAATTAATGAATAAGTGGGGGTTAAGGTAAACAAATTAATCTTGTACTGAAGAGAGAATGAAACACCATACCCGGTGACCCTGACGAAGGTGGTAACCATGGAAGGAGTTAATCATCCACGCTAACTCTTCGGGAAATTTAATTCGTGTGTTACCCTGTACGTTCCCTCTGTTGACATTGCTATTGAGTATGTCGACAATTGCGATTGCATGAGTGGGTGGATGTTATATGCTTTTTGTAATGTGTTGTTTATTGTAAATGAAAGGAGAAAAATGGAGAGGATGAAACACAGTGCCGTCTCATTTGGGTCTGTTCTTACGAAGAACACTAGAGACCTGTCCTATGTCTTCACATCATACGAACTTCGTATGAGTTACCGTTTTAAATCATTAGTTTGGTACACAATATCGTGATTAGTAACCTTACACCATCATCTCTCCTACTCTATCGGGATTCAAATAAAATAACCAAGTGGCTTTCCCCAGATACTGTCTTATTCCTTGTCCTACCATGGCAACGAGAAGTTTACAATAGATCAATTTGGACAAAAATTAAAAGCAATGTTGGTTTGAGGTTAGCATGACGTTTCCATAGATCGTAGGATAAAGTTTCAGTGCAGTAGTTATCATTTGCTGTGGTGTTACCGCGGTACGTCTTCTGGAAATGTTCGGTTGCGTAACCAGCAGGAAACCGTTCACTTACGGATTTGAAGCGAAAGGAACAGTCGCTTAATTACCGGTACTTCTCAGGCAGTCGAATTGCTTGAACCTCACATCAAACTATCGTAAAACAAATCACCTAGGCATATCACCATTCGGGCGCCTCCGCCCAGCTTATTAAATCGTCAAAAAACAACAGCTATCGCTACAGTCACGACATAGGCATGCAATGTTCCATCTAAAAAATAACACAATGTAAAAACAAATTAATATCTAATATTTGGAACGCAGTTTATATTACTCATGGGCAAATTTCGACATGTACTTCACCAATGTTATGTTTCGTATATAATAACCACGTCGTAGATGCGCCTTATGTATTCAAAAAGCAGTAACAACTTTCTCCCTTAATATTTTGGTAACATCCAATTCTGCGTGAATAACCGACGAAGTAAATAGTGAGTCCTCCATGTGAAGAGAAAAAGATACTGGATGGCGTAAAATAAAAAAATAAATAAGGTCTCCTTTATATTTTATGAATTTGCATAAAACTGTTTGTCTCGTATCTGACTAGTGAGTGACAGGTCTCCCATTCATATACCGTGATCTTCATTGGGAGGTGTGATGCCACAAGACATAACCATGGGATGAGTGTTAAAAACTAGAAGTAGGAACTCTAAGAGTTAGTGTTAAATAGAATAAAGATATAATTAAGAATTTTAAATTACGGTAGCGAGAGTCAGGCAGGCAGTGCATTTCGCCATTATGGCAACAAGGAGAAACCTAGAGGTCAATCACCCTCTACCCGCCATCTCCGTTGGCGCGTAGAAGTTTTTGCCTGTCGCCAACCCACAGACACGAAAAGACGTCTTGTAGGTGGTGTAGTATCTGTGGGAGGCACTGTATTCTTCTGTTTGGCAGAGATTGTTCACACGGCAACCGGGAAATTAGGAATTCAATGTTGGCAATGCTCCACCCCAAAAGCCATCAGGCAATTAGGAGTACAGTTACCCAAAGGGTATTTAAGGCCTTCCAGGATACAACAGGTCCTCAGTTTTGTTCACTTCGTGCAATGTGATTGAATGTGGTGACTGCTTCCATCGCTTGCCTGCCAAGCATTATGAAGTCCATTTTGTCTCTCATGTTCTCTGTTCGCATGCTCACTCTTGCTACGGCGACTGTTAAAGAAAAGAGAAAACGTTAGTACCGGAACAGTGGCGTAGCTAGGTCAACAAGGGCCCCGGTGCAAAAAATTTATTTTGGGCCCTCAGGCCAGACGGGCGACCTATTTTTGCTTTGTGTGCTGGTAGGAGCCCCCTGAACTGAGGATTGGGGCCATTGAATTGTTCTTTAGGGGCCCCTGAGCAGTGGTTGGGCCCCCCCCTGAGCCGCGAGGGCCCTTAGTGAGGGGCCCCTTAGACGGCGGTAGAGCTAAAAAAAAAAAAAGGTCGCCAGTTTGCCGTGAAGGCTCGTGGGCCCTAAAACTGCGCTTGAGGGCCCCTAGAGGTCGCTTAGGGAGGTATGCTTGGGGGCCCCCTGAGCGTGAGGGCCCCGGTGCACTGCACCGCCTAGCCCCATAGTAGCTACGCCCCTGTACCGGAAATATTTATTTGGACGATTTTATTAACTGTTGAAGTGCATGCGATGAAAATCAATAGTGTCAAGAAAAAATTATTTAAGAGTAGAACTGCTGTTTTCTAAACGATTTATATGAACTTGATTAATAGAAATTAAATTTTGCAATTTTTAATGTCGTTTCTTTTGTGTAAGTATATAACATACTTTACTTTGAATAGTGTGGGTCATCATTTATCAACTCAGTATAATATTTTCTTTTGTAATTGTTCTAGTCCTCTACTGTTTTACTATTGTTATAAGTGAATGCAGTCAATCTTCGGCAAAAACGAAGTGCGATAGTCGTAAATAAATTATCCGAGAATTAAAGATAGGGGTCGGAAGGTTACAGAGGTCCTTAACGTGTCCTCTACCTCTACCGAAATTTTCTTCACATGTGTGAATTACGTCAGAACATTTCAATCTCTCAAATTCTCGCATGACTTTAGTACTTATTTACCTGTCAGGATTACCGGGCAAAGCGTCACCGACCTGTTTTATCTCTTCTCCGCCTGGCAGCAAACTTCGTAAATAGAATAAAACAGGAATCTGCCGTTATAACTGATTATGAGTACACTGGTACAGAAATCATATCAACCTTGAAACATAGTATAGGTTGATACGATTTCTGTAGGCCTACCAATAACATTTGCACTGTTCTAATACGAGAGTTACTACTACAAGGTGTAGGCACAATTAATTTTTGTAAGAGGGAGCCCGCCCTTTGAAAATTTGATACTCTGTCGATATGACAGATACACCACATATTGGTTAAGAATGTAAGCTGGCATATGCTGGTATATGCCTACTTCGTCGGTCTCGACCACACATTTTCTTGAAGAGTAAAAGAGTAAAGCCAAATACAAGAACTGGAATAAATTAAGAAAGGAAGTGATGATTAATTTACCTCTAACGATGAAAGGATTCAAAATTCGTATAAGGAAAAAGTAAGCGGATACAAGAAATAGGAAAACTTGTTGTGTAGGGAAATTGTTATCGGAGCATGCGCTCCATCACAATTAAATGAAAGATATGTGTTAATTGGTGTCGCTCAAATCGCCGTCTACTCACGCTGGAACACGCTCAGTTATTCCTACGACCCGTCCTCTCTACCCGGGCTTCCCCATGCTCGGTGGTCAAACGAAGGCTCGGCAATGCAGGAATAGTGCACAGTGTCTTCCTGACCCGCGCCGCACAAAAAGGACATCATAGAAAACTAGACAAGATTATACGGAAGGGGCATTCTCAAATCCACAGTTTATCAATGATTACTGCCAACATTTTGTGTATGTTCTATCAACTGAATAGCCGTGGACTTGAAGTGCAACGTGTATGTGTTTGATAATCATATGTAACGGAATTACTACAAACTATGACATCAGAACACCATGTAACAAAAACCATAACATAAATCCGTAGTTACTGACATACATAAAGGATTTATATGGAGGTTTCAAATATATTTGATGTCTTGTAAGGATTTTTACCTATTAGTGCGCAACACTTAATTCACGTTAATGACGTAACTGATATCATTCAAATAAGCTATTGTTAGTAACCAAAAGATCTTTCATATGTCCAGAGAAAAATTGTTCCACTTTTTATAAAATTCCAGAATATCGTCACGGAAATGTGGTGCAATCTGCCGCTTTTTACTTTTTCGCTAACATAGAATTGTGTCCGGTCTTTAAGTATTCGAATTTTCGTAAAGTAAACATATACAATCTTATAAAATACAACAGCATGTAGGAAATAACAAGAAGACATACTATACATTCCTCTCTTTGATTATTCAATTACTTCATTCTTCGATTTAGCGATTTTAAGACTGCGATACAGTTCGTGGCTACTCCGATTGTATGGAGCGAGTACGTCACTACACAGCACGCGAACAGACCAAGCCTAATGTCAGACTCGAGCAAAGAAGTTTGAATATTATACACGGCTCGAGTTTACGTCCAAGCTCGGCGTTAGGGGGGGGGGGAGGGGGGCGGCGTAAGCGGGTCAAATGTACCGGCGCCCACCGACTCTAGTGTTTATCGTATTGTCAGCAAGAAATTTTTACAGTAGCCAGTCTATTTATAAATCTGCCAGACATTATACAGTAGTTGACTGCAGTTATCTGGAAACGTTTCTGTTAAAAGTGATAAAATTTTAATTCCGCATTAATAGCGAGCGTCATAGATCATATCTGCTCGTCTTGTTTTGAGATAGCCTGTAACGACCATTTCTCAGCAGCTGTTTCTCTTTAGTAGAAAAAGCATTTGTTCTTTTCACTCAACGCTGCACAAATTTAAGCTCTCTCGTGAGGTGACTAGGCACATTTAGAGTCAGTTGGCATCCGGTGCAGCACAAAGAAATGACCGACATGGTCTGGCGCGCTTTCCGGCAGGCAGCTGTTTTTGCAGTCAAGGTCAATTCCGAAGTCGCTAACATTAATTCAGCACTTACGCGCCAATTTCCCCGCACCGTTAAGGTATGTTTTCAAACACATCGGAATTTATTGTTAGATTCGTTACTTCTCGGGCTCTAAGATCATTTTCGATCTAAAATAGTAACTAGGCTTCTTGTCCACGTTAGATGGACTCAGGGAGGCTATTCGTAGGTCAGGGGATCAGGGACTGAAATAAGATACCAAGAGAAATGATGTGAATAATTTACCAAAAACGCCAATTTAAAGTTAAAATTCGTAGAGTACAAAATAGGCGGGTACAGGAAAGGGGGAAAAATGGGTCTGTAGACAAATTGCCACCGGAGCGTACACTCCATAGCAATTAAATTAAAGCAAAGCGCCACAAAGCAACATACCAGAAGAGGCTCTCAAAGAGGGGGGAAATGAAAACAAAAAAGGCACTTATATGAAATTATTATCAAAATTTTGACCGCTGAAGGAATACCTCCAAACTTTTGAAACAGTCCCATATTTAACAAAGTGGACAGAGTGGATTGCAGTAACTATCGTGGCATTTTTTTATTATTTTGTGTGGGAAAGCATAATGCTAGACTCTTGGCAAATCGTGTTCCACCTGCGGTGTAAAATATACTTCCATAGAGCAATTGTGGTTTCATATCATCTAGGAGCACCTTAGTTATGATATTCACTCATCACCAGCTTCAAGCAAAATGTAGGGAACAAAACAAACCCCTTTATATTGCTTTCATTGATATCACCAAGGGCTTTGAATCGTGAAGCACTGTGGAAGATTTTAGCTCTGTATGGTTTTCTATGAAAATTCTTCAGCATCTTGAAATAGCTCTACACTATCATGACATCTGCGGTCATTAATATTGGCTCTGTTGAAGAGCCATCCATATTAATTCTGGTGTTAGAGAGAGCTGTATGATTTCTTCCACATTCTTATCCCTTTACGTAGCTACCGTCGTGCAGCTCTCCAAAGACGATCTTCCTCCTGAAATGAATGTTAACTATAGAATGGATGGGAAACTTATTAATCTGATCGGACTAAAGGCAAGGACAGGAATATCTTCCATAGCGGTAGTTGAGATACAGTAAGCAGATGATAATGCAGTTGGAGTACAGAGGAAAGACTTGTGTCCATCTTAAATGCCTTCGCTACTACGTATAAAACGATAGGTCTTACTTTAGACACAATGCCACTGAAACCAAGGTACTACACCGACCAACTGTTGGAGAAGGGAAAAGACTATCCTACAAGTGGTAAACACCTTTATTTTGGCAATATGTTTTCATCAACTGCAAACATTGATTCAGGAATCCAATATAGAATCAACAGTGCTGGAGCATCCTTTACCGGGCTAAGATCAAGGATCTTCGACAATCATGACGTCAATTCCGCAACTAAGAGACTTGTGTACAATTCTTTTTACCTTCCTTTACGGATCTGAATATTGGACATGCTACAGGCAACGTCTTAAGACTCTGGAACAAAATCACCAAAGATGACTGAGAAGGCATGGCAGGATAGACGCACCAACATCAGTATCTTGAAAAAACCCGGATCCAGCACAGAAGCCATGACTGTAAAACTACAACTGCGATGGGCTGAGCACGTGGCCGAAATTCCCATTAATCACATTCCTAAACCAATATTCTACTCAGAATAACGGTGGGTAAAAGCTGTGTTGGTGGTCAGGAGAGATATTATCAAGGCTAGGTTGAAGGTATTCCACATTTACCACGACAATCAGGAAATCTCTGCACTTGACTGCTCATCCTGGAGGTCACTTGCCCTTCATGGAACCATGTCATTTGAAGCCAACCACCAGCGAATAAAAAGAGGCAGAGCAGGAATGGAAATGAACAGTTGAGGAAATATGACAGGATCTTGGCTGCCCCTCTTGGGAATGCTTGTCATCATTGCGTAATGGAATTCATTGTCACCTTCGGACCCATAGTTAAAGAGGCGCTCTACTAGGAAAACCAATCTACTCGATTTAAAATGTTGATATGATGACGAATTACGACAGACGATAGAAAATTGCACATTTAACTTAAAACATAAGACCCCGAAACTCGAAAAATGATATTTGCTACATCTACGAACAAAGGAGTTGACGCTCAGATTGATCGTATAAATCATGAGTAAGCAGCTAGATACTTCTCGTTCCAACAACTAATATGAAAAACGACTGAAACACGGGAGAACGCAACCTCGGAGTAAATGGGTTCATGGAAACACTGTCCATTCAGATAATTCCATTCGTTCTCTATGTCCATGCGAGGATTGCTTTCATAGATAACGGAAAACAATATTTTAAAATTATCTTAATGTTAGGAAACTACTAATTAATAACACATATAATTCTTAACTTGTAAGACTAGAATTTAGTAAGAAGTGTGGAAAACGTTTAAAGTTGGGGAGGGGGGGGGGGAGCGATAGGAACGTTGGGTAAAGTGGAGCAATATGGGATATTTAAAAACTGTCACGAAGAAAAAAGGAAAACAATTTTACTGAGAGAAACGTGGATATTTACTATAGGAATACTGTCCCTAATCAAAAACAAAAGAATAAACCTTTTTTAAACAATAACCACTAACGAAAGTCACTTCACAGTATCCCGTCTTACACAATTTCATGGCAAGATGAAATACTTTTAATTATTCCTACAGTGTGGCCAAATATGAAACGACTCATCGTCGTGCACGTTGCTTCCACATACCTGACTGATGACCCAACCATCATGAAAAACCGAATATAGCCCATTACATCAAAGACACTCTGCATCCTCTATGCCTATTTGCTTTTTTAACTGAGTCCATTTCTTCTTATCATGCGCTATTTTATCACAAGACACTGGGCCAAGTAATAACATGAACCGTAATGCAAATTGCTGCAGTTATTTCAACCAGTACATAAAGAAGTTTCGAAAGAGATTATTTGATGGCGGCTGAAGAATTATCGAAACATTACTAGTAGATCGGTTCAAAGTAACCCTGTTACATCATCTTGCTCCACCTTCCTCTGCCTGTTTCCCAACTTACCGTAAGAATGTTTTCTGGCCTCGCATTCGGGTGGACGGCGGTTCGAATCCCCGTCCGGGCATCCAGATTTGGGTTTTCCATGGTCTCCCAAATCATTCCAGGCAAATGACGGGATGCTTCCTTCAAAAGGCCATGGCCGAATTCCTTCCCATTCCTTGCCCTCCATCCTTTCCCGTCTCTAAAGACCTCACTGTTAGAGAGACGTTAAGCAGATAAAAAAAAAAAAAAAAAAATACACGTAAGAATGTTGTTACTTATTAGCGCTTGCGCGTTGTCATCTAATTTTCGTGCAGTGTTTTCTTTCGTTTGCGAAAATATCCACTAGTTAGGACGTTACCGCCACTTGCTGATCTGCAGGTACCCGGGATAACAGATAGCCTAGCCCACAATTATTCCGTCAGTCACGATAGGATGAGTTTCTGGGAGTTACAACGACGTTGAGATCCTGTACAAGAACACTGAGGTGCCATCAACGCTAGCCGTTCTCTCTGGCTGGCCAACAGGCCCCAACTCGAGCTACTGAAGGTCGGTCATCTTAATATGAGAGAAGAATTCTACCATTTTTACTGTCATCAGTCTCTTGACTGGTTTGATGCAATCCTCGATCCCTTCCTATCTCGTGCTAACCTTTTCATCTTAACATAGCCCTTACCAGTAGCGGATCTAGGAATTTTCAGAAGCTGTGAGATTGCCGCCCCTTCGGACATTATTTTGCTACCCCCGCCCCTGCCCCTAATATCCCTCATAATAAAAAAAAGAGGTCGCGACGTAAATTGCCGTCCTCCTGAAGTAGCCGCCCGGGACAAATGCCCCGGCTTCATCCCCCCCCCCCACACTCCCCACTCCCCTAGATCCGGCACTAAACTCTTACAATCCAAGTCCTCAATTATCTTCTTCAGTTATTCTAATCTCTGTCTTCCTCTGCAATTCTTACCTTCGACTGTTCCCTCCACCAACAAGTTATCTAATCCTGCATGTCTCAAAATATGACCTACCATTCTGTCTCTTCTTTTTGTAAGACTCTTCCACAAACTTCCTTCCTCACCCTTAAGTTCCAAAACTAGTTCGTTTCGTACTTTATCTGTTCACATAATTTTCAGCATCATTCTATAGCACCACATTCTAAATGCTTCGATTTTCATCCTTTCTGGTATTTCTAAAGACCATGCTTCGCTGCCATAAAGTGCTGTGCTGCTACACATAGAGTTTTAAAAAGTTCTTTCTGAGTCCTAGATTAATATTTGAAACTAAAAGATTTATCTTTTCATGAAAGCTCTTTTTGCTAGTGCTATTCTGCTATTGACATCATTCGTGCTCCAGCCATCGGTTGTAATTTGCTTCCTAAGTAGCAAAATTCTACCATAGCTTTTTTAAGAATCCATCCTGGTATTCGCCTGAAGTAATATCAGGGGAAAAAGGAAGAGCCAAAATCTTGATGAGAACGAAGCCGCGTCCTTAACACGCCATCCCCGAAAGTTAACCGCTCACCTTCTGCACTACATACTCTGCTGTTTTTAAGGGGTTCCAAACACTTGAGGTGAATAGTGATATATCACTACTTCCACCTCAAAAATATTACATAAAGAAATAAATCACTGTATACGTCGCCGGATGTGGTGGTTTAAGCCGCAAATCAATTGTACATCTGCCTCACTTTAAAATTAGCAGTTTAGACAAGTTTTTCTCTATTACCACAATAGCTAGAGGCAACTAGATATTTACTGGCTTAGAATCATCGTGAGACGGTACAACAAAATAAATTAAGGTACGAGTGTTGAAGCTCTGATTTACGACTAACTTCGTTGCAGATGAAATAACTTTGTTTTTGTTAAAAAGTGGATACTCCTACGTTGGTCCATTGTAGCATCTTTGGTTGTTTACGGTAGCAATCGATATTTATCAAGCTCATGATTGAAATAAATAAGTAATTCTGATGACAATTTAGAAGTTTACAGATGTACAACTTCGCATAATTACTTTCTTTAAACAGCCATCGGCGTTACACCCTCCTCGCCTAGCACATGGTGTAACTAATGTAAAACTGCCTGAAAAGTGGGGGACTACCTGGAAAGTGCGAGACTGCCTCCCTGTTTACTCGCTAAAGTCTACCTCTTGTGTTTCAGTGTTCCATTCTGGTGTAAGCCTGTGGGCTTATAGTCATGGAAAAGGTAACAGAAGACGAATCCCCAGGGGAAGCGGTCGAGTGTATTTCTCAGACTTCAACACTGAAGAAGTTCCTATGAGTACAACATTGCAGCACCTACGTTGCATGGTCATCAGTAAAAAGTAAGCTAATAGCACATAGACCTTTGGATCACGAGGAAGCAATAGCTATTATTAATGACATGGCTCTACTAAAAAGAGACTTAAAGATGTGTGTCGATGGAACTCCATCGGAAGTTAATTCTTCTCGCTTGGATGTAGATATGCCAATCAGAGAGGAGATGAGAAATTCTGAGAACCCATCAAGTCCATTTTCGCCAGCGGATAAGAATTGGGTCAGAATAATTATCTTAATTTCATTCCAGCATTCACTAAAGATAAGTCTGATTATCAGCAGAATTTCGTGTACTAATATCAACATTCCACCCATTCAAGGTATTTGCCGAACATGCGAATTCTGGATCTATTCCTGATCGAGGAGCTATCGGACAGCTTCACCCAATGCCCATAGGTAAGCCAAAAAATTCAGTATTAAATATCTCGCCTAAAGTGGTAGAAACCGAGTACAAATAGAAGTTAATGATGCTAAGGCTGCAAACAGTTTAGCAGCCATAACAAATCTGTCTTACTGACTAAGGTTTTATAAACTACCCTTCTACACTGTCAAAGAGGTCAATTAAACGAGTAGACAAGTTTAACCGAAGATGAACCTTTCAAAGAAAAAGTATCAGACAAAGAAGTAATGCTTGTGAGAAAGTTAAAGCGAAAAATCGTAATAGAGGGAAGCTCCAAGTTCGTCCTGCATCAGATGGTTCATCTTACTTTCAAAGGGCAAACTCTGCCAGCGTTTGTCAGCATTCAATACATCTGATGTCCAGTGCAACCATTTATCCAGATGACAACCCAATGTTTCAAATGTCTGATATATGGCCATTTAATATACATTGTTTAAGGGTAGCACGTTATGTGAAATGTGGAAGTGCACTAAATATTTAACTGTAATACAGATAGTCAATACGATTGTGTGTTACATAACGGCGACCACGAGGCCATATCAATTTCATACTCAGAATCCAATAAGCAGAAACACATAAAGTTACTTATGGCCTATAACATCACCATAGAACTGGCGACATTCTTGGGAAGTATAACATCATATGCTAAACAAATATCTCCTCTCCCCCCCCCCCCTTTAAAAGATGCTGTCAACTTTCCACAGATAGGCAGACTAGTGTTAGACCAGAATTGAATTCCTCCAGTCAGTCACTGCCTTCGCTAAAACCTTTTTCCAGCAACCAAATACGGCTCAAGCAAATGTCGGTACAGCGTCCCTTGTGTACAAATCCCTCTACACTAAAGCAGAACTCGAGGATTCCCGCAGATATATATTATTAGAACGGACCTTCCTATGCAAAACCGGTTACTCATAACCCAAATAGCAAATCCGATAGCGAAGATTCTCTTATAAATAAAGTGATAACGATTGTCTCCTCTCCTCGATTATAAACACAGTCAACTCCGGCATTTCACCAGATTTAAGGGAATTTGTGAGAAATGCGTTAGCAGATTTTCCTTAGGCCAAAATCAATAACATTCTGCAATGAAACATTTGGTCAATCCACGATAACCGAAAAAATCTGTCCTACATTTTACACGAGTATGACATTTCATTTGTGGGACTAATAGAACCATAGCTAAAACCATCGTCCAACTTTTCTTAACCAGTATATAATATCACCTGTGAAGACCGGGAAGCACTAGGGTAAAAGGAAATCTTCAGTTCGTAGGGATAAATTTAAAATTTCGTGACTCTGATATCCAGGCCTGTGCGGCCAGCATTAATTTTGAATTTGAAAAAAGTCTGTATTTAATACTCTATAGGTCGTCATATTTCCCACTCAACATGAAAGTTTCGATCGATCTCCCTCCAACTTCCACCTCCCATAGTCGTAATATCAAACTTAAACGCCCACCGCCAGAACTGGGATTGCGAATACAATTCCCATAAAGGAAATGAGCTTTCAGCACTAATAGATCAATTGAACTTAGTCACATTAAATTATGAACTGAGATAAGAATACAACGACCACAGGAAGGAAGTCAGCCGTTAATATTACCCTCGACTATCCAGAGTGTGTATTCTAGTTATAATGGAATACATTGCCTGATCCTTCCGAATCCAACATCTATCTCGTCTTGATATCTTCGTCAGCCCAGATAGGAGACAACTCCATTCCATCACCTGTATATAGACAGGAATATTATAAAAGCTAATTTGAATCTATATAAACAGATCACTGCGGAGAAGTTCAATAACTTCTACCTTACAAGAGACGAAGAAGATTAGTATAAAAAAATTCATGGCAACAGAGGAACAAACTGCTTCCACATCCATTCCGGAATTTAAGCCAAATATTCACGTCGTGGTGCCTGCCCCAAATGATGGGACGAGGAGTGCAAACCAGGCTATAAAAGACAGGAGGTTAGCATCGACTCGGTAAAAAACAATCTACCAAAACAAACCACTTCTTAACAAGACGCAAGCAATCACGAAACGACTACTTAAGAGGAAGAAGAGAGGACATTGGAAACGATTCTGTAGCTCATTAAATCTAACACCTTGCTAACTGTGGTATGGATATTATATCGATTCGTCAGAAGAAAAACTGTCGATACCCATTTGGTGGTGAAAGTTGCTCTTCAAGAAATCGTAAACATTATTCAAAATATGATAAATATTTTTATTGATTTGCTTATCCTTAATTTGGCATCATTCTGTTCGTAATTTATTGCTTCAAATATCTTGCTTTCATATTATTTAACAAAAAACATATTGTAAATATGTAAATACAATTTATATTTAGATTCACAACAGCAAACTTGAAGCCACATTTCTTTTATACCAATACATAAATTATAATTAATTTTTTTTTTTTTTTTTAACTGACCGGCATAAAAAAATGTCAATCTTGCACTTTTTTGCTTATAGCTTTACGCCTCTCCGACGTCGAGGTCATTAGAAGCGAGAAAGGACTGGGGCGAGGAAAGGGAAGGAAAGAAATTCGGCCATGGCCTTTTGAACGAAGCAGCCCGGCATTTGCCTGGGGGTGAAACCCCAATCTCCATGCAAAGACTAGGATTCGAACAGGCGTCCTCTGGAATGCGAGACCAAAACGTTGACGCTCACCCAACATGCTCGGTGCACTTCTTCAAATGCTTTTCTTACAATAAAGTAATTATTGGCAACACTATCAAGATTAACATCGCCTGGCAAATCTCCACACATCGTCCTACTTGCCGTTTGTGATTGTTGCTTTGTTTTGTAAGAAGCAGCAGAGGTAACATTGTATTACATTATTTGTACTTATGTTATAACATTAGTGTGTGAATCTTGCTAGTTAGAAGTATTGAAATTAAAGGAAAGATATCTGAAATGGCTGAAATCAATGCAAATTGATAGTTAATTTTTAATAAATGTAACAAGTAGATTTCCTCTTCATGCTGCGTTTTCTTTTGAAGTTTAAAGGAATCAGCCCAAGTGCACATAATCTTCTATGCTTCAATTTACATAGTTAGCCTATGAATTAAGGTTAAACATTTTATACAAAGCAGGCATATATATATATATCTTCGTCGAGGCCAACTAGGACCACGTTAAGCTTTTGTGCATTATAGTCTATATATTATAATATTGTTTGTAAAGCAATTAGTGTTCATAAATACCGCGAATTTTCTTCATTTCTCAATTTCATATTAATAATTTGCTATGTTAGTTTAATTATTAAGTAAGGTAAATCGGATAAATTGAGTACATTTCAAGTTATCAAATTTTCATTTTTAATAACCTTTTTTGTGATTTTACTACTGCTTTTTTTTCTTATTGGTTTATTTAACGGCTAGACGTTAAGGTCATTAGAGGTGGGAAGGAATTTGGCCATGGCCTTTTTGAAGGGAGCATCCCGGAATTTGCCTGGAGTGATTTGGGAAAACCATGGAAAAACCAAATCTGGATGCCCGGACGGGGATTCGAGCCGACGTCTTCCCGAATGTGAGGCCTGAATGTTAATCGTCGACATTGAGAATATTAGAGACGCGAAAGGAGTGACGATACGGGAAGAATTCGGGCATTGCATTTTCCTGGAGTGAAAAACCGAAATCTGAATGGCGGGACGGGAATTGCAATTTGCCAGATCATTACCGCATACCCGTTCATAACCGCTTAAATATTCAAATAATTAACAGAAATAATTGAAGCACGCAGTGTTATTTTTAATACAAATTCATGTCTATTTAAACAAATTTAATAAAAAATTTGCAATTCGTGTTAGACGTCGAACATTTAACCTTTGATAAAATTAAACAAAAGTAACATTTTTTTTCGTTAAAATTACGATATTGCTCACTAAACAAGTGTTTGTATTTTTCAGGCCTACTAACATACCTGCAAATAAATTACTATTACCTCAGAGTTACGAATAGCTTTTCCCCATCTATTTACATCAAAATTGCATCTTGTATAACATTTTTCATAACTGCTGACAATATTTTTATATGTTTCTCTATGTCCACCAGCCAATAGTAGAGTAGAATATTTTGGTGGCAATGTAACAATTATGTGATCAACAAAAAAATATCATCCATGCTGCCAGGTCCGCATTTAGATTCTGTGGGCCCCCCCGTCGGCAGTGGCCCTGGCTGCCTCTGGCAATGGAGGCTTAAATTTCGAAATCTTCGAAATTCGGCGCAAATAAATTTATGGGCGACCTTTTTTATTAAGCTCTACTACTGGCCCAGGCGGGGGTCCAGGGTAGTCGTGTGGTCCCCCTCTTTGTGGTGCGGGCCCCTAGGCTACATCCTATGTAGCCTATGCTTAAATACGGCCCTGTGTGCTGCATATAATATTGCTTTGTCTTTTCTTTTGGAATAACTAAGAGAAGCTGTAAGACGAATAGCTTATGCTTGGGGTATAGCATAAACACTTGGTCTCAACTGTGATCGTGCATACCTAGAATGTTACAGTTCTGACTTATCTATTAACTGAGTCGCCACCGTAGTTTTAACCCAGAAACTATGGAAAGGTGAAAGTTCAATGAAGATTAGTCCATTCTGGTATGATAACTATATTCTTTAAAATTTTACAAAGTCAGAAAACTGCACCGGCAATCAGACAACTTCTCCGAAAATTATTTCACAGATTCGACCGACCATTCGAGCATGACCAAACCCCACGCTCCCGCTATTTCTTGGCTACATGAGTTCTTTAAAACAAACTTCCACACTTGATGAACAAATTCAACCGATACCGGTACTACATAACTTCGTAGTTTGCCGCGCCACGAGCCCTAAGCTAGCCACCTTCCTACATATACCAGAGACAATATATTTCTATACCGACTGAATGCTGCTACTTGAATGGGACGAGGGTAAGTTCTGGAAGGGGTATTTATAGGATCGTAGCTTCTTGGACCGTGGGAACTTCCTTGTCTCGACTATCCCATGAATCGTATCAGATACCGTACCTGATCAGTTTCAGACGAATGTTACGAAATCCAGTTTGATCATGACAAAAATCATCCTAGCTCTCTGAAATTTTGGTAGTTGCTAGATAATATTACAAACGTCAAATTAAGTCATTATACAAAAATTTGTAGGTAACTTTAATAGTTTCGCCAGAAAAGAGTCATAAAGATGTGATTGCCATAACTTTCGAAATATTACTCCTACCGATTGAAACAAATGTTATCCTATTCTCCTACTGCTCATCTATCCTCTGATATCAAATAAAGTATGTTACCTAATTTTGAAAGTGGTATAAAACTCGAAACCAAAATTTGACGACTTGATATATTCAGAATATTGACTTGAAAATAACTCTAAACAAATCTCCATATTAAAAAACGGTTACTGTAAAAATTTGGAATCTCTAAGTATATTTCCCGATTTATTACGAATTTTCAAAATGTTATTCCTCCCGAATGCCGAATGATATCGCATCCTCTCGTCCAAGAGTTTTCTCGCGCCAAAACCCATTTCGCTTTATTATAATCAAATGCTTTACTATTTTCAAATAAAACTTGTTTTAGAAACCTTTATATTTAAATAAACTTCACTCTGAATATAAGTTTTCATGAATTCCCGAATAAGACAAACATTTAACTTTTTCATTAATCACGTCTTGATATAACCAAATTATATTTAAAAAACGATCTTTAGAATGCATGAAACTTTCTAAAAATTTAATATGTTGTTTAAACCGAAATTACGATACATTCTGTTTATCACTTGACTTCTTAACTGTTTTCTAATAACCGAATACTTCGATTGTAGAGTGGAAAATTACGTGATAAAATTCTAAACCGGCAAATCACTTTTAAACATCTTTAAACTCTAAGTAAGATCTTCTAACAACAAACTTAATCATCTTCTGGCTATCTATTTACCTTAAAATCTTCTGAACTAAAGAAATATACTCATTTAGCAAAGTTATATGAAAGTCAAATCTTACATGTTCAAATCTAAGGTTAAGTTTCTTAGCATCTGCTTAAATGAATTTAACTATTGATTTTACTGTCCATATTTGAATTTATGCTTATATTGGACGTATTACTGGGAAATATTATCAAAATTGACTATAAAAATGACTTTAAAAGGGTGGTACCATATAGGTACTTCAACTGAACTCGCCATCTTGGAAACTAATTTTGATGTATGCAAAATTCTAAGAAGTGTTACAAAGCAAATAACAATCGGATTGCATTGCAAAATAAAAGCTTTGAACAAGAAGCACATCTTTATTTTATAGAAAGAAAAAAATGACAAATTATAGAATATGCAGTAAGTCTTAATATGAAAGAAGGACTCTGACATTCCAATAGAACCAAGAGATTGACAAAATTGGCTGGTAAAGCAGAACTATCACTGGAACTAGAAAGCACTAGGGGAGAGGGGAGGAGGGCAAACTGGGTATTTGGCCCAGTCAGCAACTTCAGGAGAGCAACAAAATAATGTTCCTAGGGGCGGCACAAAGAAAATTCATTTGGTGACGATTATTATATATATATATTTTTTTTTAGCTGCACAGCTGCCTCAGGCAAACTAAATTCATGAGGCAGTGACATCTGACACAGAGTTAAAAATTAAATTAAAGGAATATGACAATGTCTTCTGTACCAAATGATTCAGTACTGAACTGCAATATAATTCAAGGCCCAAGATGGAACTTGGCATATTCAAGATTACCCAAACGATATTTTCTCTTCGGCAAATACAAAGGAACTAAAGATAGCTGTAATCAGATTTAATTTCTTTTTTTATGATGTGGTATTAGAAACAGACCTTCTCCAGCTCAACAACCTAAAATTATAAATACTTACTATCCCACATCTGTGCAATATTGCCACAACGTTTAATATCATTACTGTTGCTGTCATGCACACCATGAATCGTCAAATATGCCAAATATAAAACTACCATAAAAAGTGAAAGTATAGAAATTATCTTGATGTCCGAGGAGGGTGACATATTATCAGAATCAGATAGAGGATTGTATGAAAGATTACCGTAACAGAAGAACAGTATAATAATAATGTTTTAAATTCCTTAAGCATTTTTGGTAAATTATTCATTGCCATAATTGTTCGCCAAGGTGTTGAAATGAAAAATGAAGTACACCTACCATGAAACAAATGTAGACAGTTATATATATAAATGGGCAGTAAAAGGGTGTCGGGGATTGGAATAAGTTATCAAGGATTTACCAAAAACATTGAAAGAATTTAAAGTTAAAATTTGAAGAGGGCAGATGTAGGTGGGTGCAGGAAAGGGGGAAGATGGGTGTGTAGGGAAATTGCCACCAGAGTATTAACATTGTTTTATTCAATTAAACAGGCATTTGACCTTGTGGGAGACCAGTAAGAAATTGTGTATTTAACAAAAGGCAAGGACTGACAGTATAGGAGAGCAGACCTAATACTGGACAGGACTAAGGAAATGAAGCTGTTTTGTAACAAAGTACGGTGCCTCTAAAACGTTGGGAGACTGAAGGGTGTGAGACAAGTTGAACAATGTCGCATAAGCGTTGGCGCTGGTAGGGTATGAATGATTTGGTACAGACTGCAATGTTGTTGAATGTGTTTTAGATCAAAAAGAATTTAGAAATCTTTTTCAAAAGCTAATATTCAGAAAACAAGTGAAATTATTTAACTGCATTTTGAGGTGAAAATACTTGAAATAATAGACAGTTCTTTTCAAGAGTATAAAGTGATTTAAGGATTCTTATAATGATTGAAACTTAACTGGAAAGTATAAAGTGAAGTTAAATTAGCTCATTCAGCAGAAAGGTTAGTAATTGTCAAAGTCAATAGTTAAAATAACTAAGTTGGTTAACTGAGAAAGGAAGTTTTTTAAAGTTAATAAAGGTTGAATGAAGGGAGTAGAAGATAGTTTTATACCACAGAGCAATTAGTTCTGGATGATAAAGTACATGATTTGGATGGAAGGCATGGATTTGAAGTAATTTCGTGGTAGAGGCTTCCAGTAAGAAATACCTTGTAAAACTTTGAAAAAGTTAAGTAGCATAATGTTTAACATGGTTTGGTTAATTAATGAAAGGTTCAAGTGTTTAACATTTGAGAGACCACATGGAGAAGTGTTTACTTTGGGAAATTATTACAGGCTGTATTTTGAAATTATCAGTATAACAAAAAAGTTTGAAAATAATCACGTCTACCTACCTCAGAAATTTGAGGGAAATCAAATGACTTAGGTATTTTGATAGTGTGGAAGTACTTGAAAATGTAGTACCTGTAAAATGCTAAACTGTGAGTGCAGGACTAAAACTGAGTGGAATTCAATAAAGGAACCTTCCAGTTATTGTTAGGGATTTTGAGACAATGTTGGTGAACCAAAGGGGATAAATCCTAGCTTTGGACCTACACAGAGTGCCAGAGTGGTGTGATCGTTGTAAAGAATTGACTGAAGAGGAATCTGCAATCTAAATTACTAACATACAAAGTTCGATAACGATCAATTTTAAACCAGATGTTTCATTTGTGGACTTTCATTTGATAATATCCAAATATTAAACTTTTTCCTAGTAAACTTTGAGTGGTCATTAAAACCGTTCCAAACCACAAAAACATTTTACCTTTTATCAGCAAAAACCTCTGTTCTGTTCATGCGCGATAGATATGGTTCTGGAGACTTCATACGTTTTTGTCATCTTAGAAAGTTTGCCAAAGCCATGTAGTTAATTTTCTTACCACAGTGTGTATCCCATTTCACATAGCAGCTACATGGAAGAGATTAATATGGAATTTTCAATGTAAAAAGGGAAATATATGATTGGATACCTCAATGTCAAGTGCAAAGAATATATGGAGTGAATTTATAATGGGGAAAAAGTACGATTATAGAAGGAAATCAAGAGGGACAGTCTCGTAGAAGACAATAGGTCCAAAGGAATATTTTCAATATACATATATCTCCTCAACGAAAATTATAATGGCTACACTCACTGAAGCATTCAGTGGCATTTGATTTCACTATTTAAGCTGTGGTATTGTTTGAAGTTTAAACTTGTTTCTGAATTAAACACAAGTTTCAAATAAAATAATTTACATCAGTGCAGTGCTCGGGTTTAAATTATTGGCATTAATTACATTTAATCTTCAAGAAAGTGGAAAAAATCACAAACAGAACATTCATTCAGAATTCTTCACTATGAAAAGGATGTTTTTAAAGGAAGCAAATGAAACGCAGCATTACACAAAACTGTCTTAATAAATATATCTACATTGCAGTCTTTTATAAAACATTATCAATGGGGAATACATTGTACAAAAATGCTTCTTCAAAGTCTCACAATACAAAAATACAGAGGCATAAAATCCAAAGAGAATCCATGAAACATTTAGATTTGGCTTCATGTAGACATTCAACTATCACAAAATATGTACAGAAATTATTGAATGTCTTGAAATAGAACAGGAAACTCCAATCCTTAGTTATCCACTATTTTTGCCTTCTGTTTTTTAATAAAATCTTTGGCCCATTTATCTTGTCTGTTCTCCAGTGCCCTCAGAATCTTAGAATCTGCAACAAACAATTATTTAATAGAAATATTTCAAAATACAACAACAGCCCAGTTTAAAAAATGATATTTGACAAAACTTTATAGCATGTTTTACACTGTGAGCAATAATCAACTTGTAAAATTACTTGTATATTTAAAATTTTAAAAAAAGTTAAAAATTGGAGGAAAAACCATAAAATGTAAATATATCAGTCATGAACATAAAATCTTCCAAGTTATTGGCAGTTTCATGAGGTTATAGAAACAAATGATGTGCCAAAGAGTGTTTTATATGCAATATAAATTTAGATTAAGTAAAACAGTTGCTTTTTCTTACATAGGCAACATTTCTTTGATAAATTATTACTGAAATGGAAACAAAACATTAATTCCACATAGATGAAGTGTTGCAGGCACAGATAGAAAGTACTAAATGCATTAGAATATCAAGTTTTTATACCAACAGATTAGAAACAGAGATAAAACCCACTCCTTGTTCAGTTGATGCCATCAATTCCAAAATATACATTTCAAGTTAAATATTATTAACTACTCACATAATACAAATATTTATTCTAGCTTAGTTGAATCTTTACTATTACTATAAAATTAGAATATTAAAATTACTAGTATACTCACCAAACTTTGTGGGCCTGCTCAGTTTCAAATGTATTTGTTCTAATTCTTCCAATCCAGTTGTTAGGTCAGTCTTCACAATATCAGAAAATGAGATGTATGCTTCACCAATGAACTGATTTGAAACTATAAAATCTTGATCCTTTATAACCAAATGAACAAGACCATTATTCAGTTCTCTTTGTTCAGTTGTCAAATTCCTGAAAGGAGAAAAGGTTTTAATTACATTCATACTGTATACGATTTTTTATTTAGTACAAAAGTAATAAAACTTACAATGTGAATGTTTCATCAAAAAGAGGAAACAATGTCTTCTTATGGGTCTTTGTTCTTGGCTTTGTAATACCAGGAAACTTATCCTCTGGCAACAGGTGGATTTTGACGTAAGGATCACAAGAACCTGAAATCAAATATAACCAAGATATTCTCTATATTAAGATATGTATTTTAGATGGACCAGTCCAACATGTCACCACAAAGGGGATGGGGGGAGGGGGGGAATTGAGGGGAGTTTCATTTTTGGGCTAATAATTTGAATTGGCTGGGAAAAATTAAGGTAGTAATTTTTTTGCTCAGCTGATTAGATAAAAGATTCTTGTAGATTATTAAAATTTGGTTTCATTCAGAAACCTGGCACAAACTGTGGTGGAACACATTAGAACCTTGCAACTAAATTATTAATAAGGGTAATTATTTTTTAATTATTAAATCATGGACTAGGGAAATTAACCAAATTATATTACAAATAATTTTTAAGGCAGGGCCCATGAAAAAGATGGAAGCTGAATGTATAAATTATGGATTTTCTCCACTAGTTTTTGTCTAGGTTAGTCTGCAGTGAGGACAATTACAGCAAGTCAGGGAGGCGCCATGTTAATGGTATTGTACAGGCTGCTGGCCTTTGTTGAAAACTGGTTCAAGGATTCTGCCACCATCACAAAGCCAAAGAAATGTTCCCCACTTTTTGCACGTATTTACTCTAAGTTACACATAATCTGATGCAAAAAAAGAGAATCACCAAACACATCCTCTGAACACTATTATTATACTGGGGAAGGATAGTTTGTGGATTGATAATGAAAGACAGTCATGAAAGTCTCAGTAAGTCAGGTATCTAAAAGATATCTGTTATAATATGAACAAGAGGCCAACTTGATAGTGCAGCACTGGAACTGTCAAAGGTATTTGACACAGTGAGTCTTAAAATGGTGACAAATAAGATACAAAACTTTGGGGTGGATGAGGTAGTCAGATGCTAGGTAGTTAAATTCTTAAGAAGTACCAAGCAAAGAGTTAAGATAGGAAATGCAGGATCAAAAGGTAATCCGCATTGTTAAAGGATAGTTTGCTGGAACAAGTGGCATTTATTATTCAGCTGAATGACTTCATCATTCACAGTAAAATTAAAAATAAAAAAAAGAATGATTTTAACGGAGTGTGGTGGAGTAATGGTTAGGGTTCTGGTCTCGCATTTGGGAGGACGGCGGTTCGAATCCCTGTCCGGGCATCCAGATTTGCGTTTTCCATGGTTTCCCAAATCACTCCAGACAAATGCCAGATGCTTCCTTCAAAAGGCCATGGCTGAATTCCTTCCCATTCCTTTTCTGTCCCTGAAGACCTCACTGTTAAGAGACGTTAAAGAAAAAGATTGATTTTAATCCTTTCATAGAATATTATAACATCTGGAAACAGGAATGTTAACAGCTAAAGTGTGTATGAACAGGAAATATTGTTCAGCATGTCAACATGGACGATGATAAATCCCAATAAGAGTCAACTTACTAAAAATCATTTTTCTGTGTACCTAGTATTTCAAGGAGTAAGAAACATTATGCACATGCAACATAGTCTTCATGTGTTTGCAGCTAGATTCTGCTGTTGAGAGATGACTTTTCAACAACTTTCTCTGTTGTCTTCATCAGGTATCTTGCTTTAGAGAATCAAAAACTGTACTGTCGTTCATCAACAGGCAGATGGGCTTGTGTAAATTTTTTACTGTTATGTCATATGCCAGCTAGCCATTGTGTCATAGCTCTGCAGGGGGGCCAATCATGTTGGCTTCGTTACCGCTGTCTGCCATAAACTTGCCAGCATGAGCAGGACTGCTTGGCACAACAGAGTGGCTGTCCTACAGAGCTATGCCACTAATTGACCAGTTTTTGTACAATGTGACAGTGAAGAAATTATTTAAGCCCATCCTCCCACTAATGTCCAACAGGATACCTTATGAAGACAACAGTGAAACTTGTCAAAATGTTTTTCTACGACAATCCAGCTGCAAATGGATGAAGACTGTTGCATTTACATGTTGGGAAAAATCAGTGTTCACACATATTTTGCAGATGGTAGATAGAGGTTCCAAACTGCTGTATTTAATGGAGAGGATAACAAGAAAATGTAACAAGGAAGTGTGAGTGTGGGCACAAAATGTCAGTCATATTGATTGAGTGAGGTAGGTTAGTATACAACAAACAAAGGTATTAAATTGAGGAGAGAGAGAACAAACGAAGAAAGATTTGTTTGGGGAAATTGGTGCAAAATAGAACTGGTAACTGATATAATGAAGCTGGATTGGTAGTGATTGAAAAGGAGGAGGCAGGTGGAGAGGTGTGAATATGTAAGTTGTGCACTGATAATGAGGTCTGAATAGATGCTGGTAGAAGATTTAGGAGTAATACATGGAAGGGAACAGACGTCTATGCCCATAAACTGTCACCTGATTTCAGGCACAAGAGGACGAGAAAATCTTGCTGAGAAAAAAGCTAAAACATCAAATGAATTTAATATAATTATTCATGAAATAAGAGTACTCTGGTACAGAAATTGCACCGAATTTTTTTCTTTTCTTTTGAAAGTCTGGCGAGTAAAAATTGTTACTGTGGTATATGTTCAATCACAATTATATTCACTTAAACCAATTAAAATGTGATGTTACCATTTTCCTGTAAGTATAACTAATTAAATAATTTTATTTATGTTTTAATTTTCATTTTAGAACAAATGAAAATAGTTGAAATTTCAAGCTATGTTTGCATTCAATCTTTCATCCAGTAGTATCTTAATCCAAAGTTACAACGAGATAAATATATTTAAATACTGTTCATGAATGGTCATAATATATTCATGCAATGTGACTACTTTTATAGTTTATTTTAATGGTTAGTCATTGAACTATGATGTAAACAAATATGAAGAATATGATATTAATATTACAGTGAAGAAGACAATAGAAACTTGAGAGTGCTCAGAATTCTGCAGAATCTTTGTTTTCTTGGTGCTATCGGTCGATTTTTTTTTTTTTTTTTTTTTTTGTAACAGTTTAACGTCCCTTTTTAACAACGTGGTCTTTAGAGATGGGAAAGGATGGGGGCAAGGAATGGGAAGGAATTCGGCCATGGCCTTTTTGAAGGAAGCATCCCGGCATTCACCTGGAGTGATTTGGGGAAACCATGGAAAACCCAAATCTGGATGCCCGGACGGGGATTCGAACCGCCATCCTCCCGAATGCGAGGCCAGAACGCTATCCGTTACACCACCACGCTCGGTGCTATCGGTCGAGCTGTGATGAATTTTGAAACTAATGTTAGACATCCCCCAAAAGCGTCATGTTAAGTTAAAAAAAAGAAAAAGCAACACAGGTCATTTCTGAGAATCAAGAAAAAATAAACTTCATATTTTTAATTCAACACACCTTTAAATCAATTATAAATATCAGGGCATGATATTTCAGGTAACGGGAATAACTGTACAGAACTACCAATTGGGAAAGAGAAACCTCAGGATGGCATGGACACAAACACTATAAATATTGTAATTTTCAATCCCAGCCCTTCATCAACAAAGAGAACATCATGGAGGATGAGCACAGCACCCATCCCCCTTGATGTTATACTTGCTGAAGGACAGACCAGAAAATTGTAATGTGTGTGTCCAGTATGTGTATTCACATCACCCAACCATCATCTAAGGTAAGCAGTGATTTATTTCTTAATCTTAATTTTTTAAATTCCTTTTCAGTATTTAGAGCTCATTATTTCATTGTTACTCCCATTTGAAGAAAGGATATCAAAGAGGTCCTAGGAACCAGTGGTGGATCCAGGGGTGGAGGGGTAGGGGGCTGAAGGGCCCCCCCCAAAAGCACCAAGGTCACCCCTGATGACATGGATTTTGGGGACTTTCTCTCTCTCTCTCTCTCTCTACAGTTTTAATAAGGGTGGCAATCTGGAATAATGAGATTTCTGTCGGCGAACCCCTCCTCCCCCGAGTCAAGCGCCCCCCCCCCCCTCCCCTCAACAAAATCCTGGATCCGCCACTGCTAGGAACTATCAACTCCTCATATCTGCAACAACTGTTTGAGTATATAATATGTTCCAGAACTCTGCTGCCAACATGAATTTTCCACCCAAAAATAATTTGCTTACACTCAACAAACACAGATTTCAGAAGAAAAAAAATGTTAGAACGCAACTGGCAATATTTTTGCATAATGTATTTAAGGTTATCGATGCAGATTCTCATGTTGATGTGATTTTTTTTTTTTTTTTAATTTTGAGAAAGTCTTCTAGTGAAGATTTGAGCATACATTACATAGGTGCATATTTGCGAATTGATATGAAATTTTCTGTTCAGTTGCAGTATGACACTGCTGATGAAGAAGCCTCTTCTAATCTAGATGCTAGATTAGGCATCCCTCAAGCAAGTGTAATAGGAGCAATTCTTTCTTAATTTTCATAAACAATTGCGGAGACAAACGTGGAAAATAAATTTTGCTGACAGCTTAGAAATTCAGCGTAATATGGATGATATTTTGGCATTGTGTGATGAATGGTAACTTACGCTAAATTGTAGAAAGTTCAAGGCAGCAACTAACAAAAAATCCATTTGTTGAGAAGTAAAAAGTTAAATTATCAATTTCTCAAATCCCTGGAGTATTTGGTGGTGATAGTGCAAAGCAACATCAAATGGGACATGCACGTTAACTTGGTCATAAGTAGAGTTAATTCTAGGCTGTGATTCACAGGTCAAATATTGAAAAACTGTAGTGCACAAACAAAGGAGATAAAGTACAAAACTCTCGTACGTCCACATTTTGACTTCTGTTGTACTGTTGATGTTCAATTTACCAAGGGGTTGATTGAAATTAGAGAGGAAGTACAGGGAAGAACTACTTAATTTGTGACCACTTGGCACAGTCCTTACAAAGTGTCACAGATTTGACCCCTAGATTGGGTTGGGATTATCTGGTAGAGGGGATGTATGTTTCATTTGTACTAGTGGGTGAACATGTGCACATGAACTTTCATTTAAGAATGTGATGAAATACTTCGTCCAACTTACTTGTGCCACAGTAACAGGAGAGAAGATTAAAGAAATAAGGTGGTGCATTAATGCTTATATGAAAGCTTTCTTCTCTCATGTCATTTGGGAAAAGTTTTACTTCAAAGGACGATTTGTTGTGAATTCCAAAATATATTTGTAGACATACATACAAAAGGAGAGAACAACCACTGCCTACCATAATGAAGGTACGATGGTGTTAAAATATGGTCAGATAAGTACACACTACACACACCGAGTGCTGAAATTTTCACATTCATATCCCTTCATGAAGAATAATGCACATTGAATACAGGTTGGTGCTATAATTCTGGGGCCTCAGGTAAGTAATATTAGCCCCCTCCTCCTCCCCCCCCCCTGTAACGATAAAGTGGCGTCTGCTAGCGAATAATGCACTATCAGCTTGGTGTGGGGTAATTGTTGTTCGTCTCGGTATCATTGGATTGCAGGTTCTTCTACTAAGTCACAAAGTCGCCATAGGGATAATCTTTCAATTTATTCACCGAACATACAATTACTAAGCCACCACCACCAACGATTATAATTTGACCGTATATAAAAGCTATCCAGGACTATTTCTCCTACAAATTGCAAGTTCAGAGCTACACTATTATCACTTGGTTTGGATGCTTTATTTCAACGCCCACGAGCTCACTGCTATTGACGAAACACTGCTGTTTATCTGCATGACGGCGGCATACTTATGTTTCATAAGGCCCACACAATAGTGCCAGAAGCACTGCCAAACAATCACTGCTGCGCGCAACCACTCGTGTCCGACCTCCAAGACAGTGAGTCACAGACTGCCTTCAACAATCCAACTCGCATCTCGTGTCACACTTTCAACAATCGGATCGTCCCGATTCCACCACTCAACACGAACATGCACATGGATTTTATACTGTCTTGCCACACCCCCCTGCAATGTTTATTTCTTTACATTTTGTTTTTTTAGAGGAACTCATAAAATTTTAATACTAAAATTTTCAAAATCATTGATGCAGATTTTAAAATTTGTGTTTGAATTCTATTTATTTAGGCACCCAGGTCAGAAGGCCTACCCATGGAAGCCCAAGCCAGGGATAATTTTGGCCCACTTAACTTCCCCTGACTATATATTTATTGTGTGGCTTCCTGCCATTATCAGATGTTCATTTTCCTATCCCAAATTGTAATTTTGTGCTGCTGTTCAACACCTTTTCTTTTATTTCTCTCTCTCTCACTATAAAAATGTAATACTGAGCACTAAGTAGTGAAAAGGAATTATAAATTAAGAGAGCGAAATGAACCACCACTTACATCAAGATAATGGGTGGGAAGGATGAACTCACAATACACACTAACATAAAAGACATTGAAATTTTCAGGTCCATCAGCATCCTCTCACCATGATGGTCTCTTTTTGACAAAGGTGCAAGACCCAAAAATTTCATTGTTTTGTGTGTGTGTGTGTGTGTGTGTGTGTGTGTGTGTGTGTGTGTGTGTGTTCATGCCTAACATCCACCATCTTAAGATAAGCAGTGGTTCATTTCCATGTCATAATTTACGTATATAATCTCATGAAATAAGGAAGTGGTTGTATAGGGCTGCTTTACAATTGAATTAGAACCAGTACTAGTATACTACAAAATATCTTGCACATGGGACACTTTCTGATATTCATAAGCAGGCATAATCAGTTTTTCTATCAAAGAAGGAAAACAGTTTTAAAATTTGTGACCATTTAGTGGTACTAAATCAGTTTAAAGTTTAACTATGTAAACTAACTGTTTTTCAGTTCTTGTACCCCCTTTCTTTCTTGCCTAGTAAGCTGTAACACACACACACACACACACACACATATATATAATTCTCATTTTCCATAACTGTTGTTCCCTGAATTGCTTTTCTATAAATTGACTTGCAACTTTTAATGCAACTGAAAATACTGACTAACTTGATTTTGTTTGCAGTAACTCTTACAAAACAATGCTAAAATCAATCACTCCTAACCCAGAAGAAACCATGGAAAGAAATATGAATAATCTCCAAAATACCATTACCACCACAATACATCTGATCTGTGACATCACTGAATTGGATATTTTAAAATTTATATATATACAAAAAAACATTAAAAATCTAGGGTGTACTAGTAAAAGAACTAGTATAAATTTCAAGTAGAAACTAATTACCATTTGAATCCATAGGTCTTAGATTTCTTGCATTCATTACTTCTATCCTGAGCAGATCTTCAACAAATTGTGCCCTGATAGTCAGTAAACCAAAGTTTGGAGATTCTAAAGCATTTTGTTCCTCCAACCGTTCAATGTGGTATTGGTGGATAAGCTCTGGAGTCTCCATACCATGTAGTTTAAGCATTGATTCAATCTGTTGGAGAACTGGAGATGTGCTCTTATTTTCACCTTGTCTGAAGAACCCTATTAAAATCCTTAAGGTTTCATGCAGATTTGCAAAAAATGATGGTGGTCTCCTGTTCTGTGAATAAAAAATAAACATTATTCTTACCCTTAATTTAATTCAAAGAAGTAACTAACAGATATATAATATGACAAAATATCAACTGAGAAATTGGATGATAGAAATTACAATCCCAGTTTTGTGTCTACCAGTACCAGCAAAGATGTTGAAAAACTATCTAGTTGCAACTGATAATCGGTTGGAATACAGAACTGAAGTTCAGTATCTCCGCATAAAAAAAAGATTTTCACAATTGCCTCCTGTTCTTTCATCCTGCCAATTATATACAAAGATAATATTTGAAAGCCATGTAGCAGACTGTACTAAATTCCTTATGAACATCTTTGCTGGCCAATGTAAGCTGTAACCAGCTTTATACATGGTCTAAAGCAGAGTTTCTCAAAGTTTATGGGCATGCACACCTCCCCACACTACTGGATTACTATTCGAGGATATACCCTTCTATACACCATTATTTAGGTTAAAAAATTTGTTTTGTTAAATACATTGCTGAACAAATAAAATTTAACTATTTGCCTGTTTATGCAACATTTGTATATTTGTAGATTTAATAAGTTTGTGGTTGTTTTACTCAACATGTCACACATAAATTTTACAAATAAAGAATCCATTCACTTTGAATTATTTGTGTGTGCAATTATTCAATTAGACTAACTTGAAATTTATTGTTTAGAACTGAATTCAAAATACCACTGAAGTTGAATATGAAGATCTGATCCAATCACTGGTATGCTTGATTGAAGAATGTTTTTGTTGGAGACTCAACTAAACTGTCTAAAAATTTCCTAAACAATTTTTGTATGCAACCTTTTGTGTACAGAGTTCTCCATCTTTATACACCTACAACAGTAGCTAATGAAACTGTTGGGAAGAAACTGTTTTTCAACAACACAGTACCATTTTCTACTATATGGAAGTCAAAGTAGGGCGTGAATACAGTATCCATAGCTCTCCCATTCTTACAAGGAAATATATACGAATGCATGAAGGCGATAAGGAAAAGTCAGTAATAAGGATTACTGGTGAACTGTAGAAGTATAATGGACAAAGTAACAGAAGTTGCAAACTTGATACAGATACACAAACCGCAAGTAATTATAGGTGCAGAATCTTAGTTACAAGAAGTACTAGACAATGAGGCTTTTACCCGATGGTTACAGATTGTAGGGCAAATAGAGCAGCAGTTGATGCAGGGGTTTTCCATACTCGTTGGCAAAAACTATTACAGTTCACTGGTGTTCATAGATCATGACCATGAGTTACTTGGGGTAGATTTCTGGGGTAATGCAAAATGGGGAAAAATCAGGGTATTGGCTTCTTACTACAGTGTAAGAATGATGAAGATGAGGCTCTTGGGGAGAAATTAAATTCATACACAGATTTCAGAGGCGAGAATAGAATGGTCATTATTGGCAGCAATTTTTTTACCAGGTGTAAACTGGGCAGGAAATAAGATTAACACAAGGGAACAGAGATTTGCAAATACCTTAATAAGGGAAGAAGGATTTATACAAGTCGTAGAGTAGAACACAAGCAGACCAAACATGTTGGATATCTTTGTAATAAAGCCAGATTATAACCTTGTGGGGTATCAAGTAACTGAATAAGTGATCATGAAGTAGTTCTGATTGATTAGAGGATTTAGTAAATAAGTAGCCAAAAATGAAGGGGGAAATAGGTAAAATTATTTAAAATCTTGAACTTTAAAGAGATATTTCAGGTAAAGTTTCAGCAAATAGAAGGCTGACACAAAGACAGTAGAGTCATTCATGGTGGAAAAAGTTCAAGGAGATAAGAAGGGGTGAAGAAATATTTATTCCAGAACAGAAAAAGAGAAGCAGAGAACCTACAAACTATAAAATGGAGGTGAGGATGTTAAAGAGGTTGGTAAGAAGAGAACATAACAGAGTTAAGAGACCACAAGGTAGCAGGGAATATTTGAAACAATTAAACAAGGAATTGGTAACAGCAAAAAAAGTGGTCAGAGATAGGTTTATGAAGTGCAAGGGAGCCACTGACTGATGCATCTAGAAACTTCTATGGCTATGTTAGGAAACTGAAGGGAAGGGAGGGTGTTGAGACAATTATAAATAAGGATGGAGAAGAAGTCACTGAGGACTTGAAAAGGCCGAGATTTTAAGTAACTGATTTAGTGAGACCTTTAGAGACAATGAATCAGAAATAGGACAATGTAAATTGAAGAACGAGCTTAAACATCACAGTTAGAAATGAGCAGACTAAAAAATTTGAAATATTTTCAGAGGATATCATGAAGGAACTAAGAAAACTGAAAAAAATGTCAAGTGCTGGCGTACATAATATTACTACAGTTGTTAAAGACAGCAGGATATAACATTGTACCTTATCTTGAAATATTATTTAAATTGATTTTGGATACTTGCTCCTTACCGGAGGCCTGGGAAAATGTGAGAAGTATCGGTATATTAAGAAGGTGTGAGCAAGAGTCAAAAATTATTTGCCAATTAGTTTGACATCAGCAGCAGGTAAATCAATGGAAAGATTGATATGCACCCACATCATAAACATATGTGAGGAGCGTAAGTTGTTTTAAGTCAGCAACGTGGCTTTTTGCAAGGATATTCTGGCAAATCACTCTTAGTAAGATATATTGGATAAAGGAAACAAAGAAACTGCCACGAGGCACTGAAAATAAGATAGGATAGTGAAAATAAACAGTTACCCGTCACTTACCACAGATGAAGGCAGGAGGGCAAGACACGTAAAAACACAGAAACACACGAATTGCACAATATTTCGACCTTAGTCTTACTCATGTGGGAGGCGAGACATATGGCAGGGGGAAAGATGTGGTCACATCCCAACCCGCCACATGAATCAGGTTGGGATGTGACCACATCTTTCCCCCTGCCATATGTCTCGCCTCCCACATGAGTAAGACTAAGGTCGAAATATTGTGCAATTCGTGTGTTTGTGTTTTTACGTGTCTCGCCCTCCTTCCTTCATCTGTAGTAAGTGACGGGTACCTATTTATTTTCCCTATCCTATCTTATTTTTAGTAAGATATATGTAAGATATTTTGGATGAAATGGAAAAGGGAGGCCAAATTGATAGTGTGGCACTAGACCTTCCAAAGGCCTTTAACAGAGTGAGCTATAAAATTATGGTAAATAAGGTTAAAACTACTGAAGAGTATAAAAAGTTGATTTTCTGTGTGGAAGAATTTTTTAAGGTAGAACGCAATAAGTTAGCATAGAAAATGCATAATCAAATAAGTGGAAGTTAAAATGGGAGTGTCACATGGTAGCATATTGGGACCATTGATATTCATTATTCTAATGAATGATTGTGTTGATTGTTTACTATCATAAGTTAGGTTGTTTGCAGATGACATAATGCTATATAATAGAATCAAAATGGTAGAGGACTGTTAACAGCTGCAGGATAATTTGTATAGGATAGCTAGCTGGGTTGGTAAACCTAAGATGAAGATAAATGCAAATAGGAGTCAGTTTATTGGGTACACAGATAAAAACTACAGATTGATTATGTCATAAGGTGGGGAAAGAATTGCTTCTCATTGACTTTAAATGTAAATATCTTGGCATAACATTTGATAAGCTCACCTGGGCAGGACACATTGGACAGGTGGTAGGAAACAGTTTCAAAATCCTTTAACTAGAGTGTTGATGGGATGTACAAGAGAAGTAAAGGAACTGGGTTACAAAACTTTGGTCAGACCATTGCTTGAATGTGGTGGAGTAGTATGGGAACCACTTGGGTATCAAATACAGGAATTTGAGGGGATACAAAGAAGAGCTGCCAGCTTTGTCTTTGGAAATTACCACAGAACATAGGATTTATTATAAAACCAATGATGTTGAAACAATTTATAGTTGAAATTTGTAGAGGGCACAAGTAGGAGGGCACAGGTAAGGTGAAAAATAGGCTTGTGGGGAAATTGCCACCAGAGTGTGTACTCCATTTCAATTAAATAAAATATTGTTTCTACTTTTACAAAAAGTAGATAAAATTTCTATGGTTTCATAAATGCCACAAAGATTTGAAATTTACCAAATTTCTGTTACTTACAGGAAGGGATCTGAGTATATAATGACAGAAGTCTGCATTTTCTACACTGGGCCATTCCATCTCTACATTATGCCAAAACTGTTGCAGTAAAAGTTTCAAATACTGACACATATGACAATATGTGTCAGTATTCGGGCGGCAATTAATGTTTGAAGGGGCGGCAATCACCCGGTTCAGAAAATTCCTAGATCCACCACTGGCTGTAGTTAGATAGGGGGCGGCATAATCGGTATTGCATGCGGGCGCTCAAACAGCTAGTGGCGGGCCTGACAATAGGCTATTTGACAGTATTCAAAATTATTACAAATTGTAGTCATTTTCATAGATTAATGCTTAAGGAAGCTATTTTTCTTAAATTTGAAATGATGGAATGCTTTTATTTAAAAAAGCAAAATAAAAATAAAATTTTTCTTGCCTCTTGTCACATGACAGAAAATGCTCTGGGATTGGAGATCGCTTTAGTGACGTCACCTGCTGTGGCTGAGTGTTTCCCGCTATCCAAGTTTTCAACTATTTGTTGCTGGTTATCCCTTGTTACTAATGAAATTGTGTATTGAATATAAAATGAAGAACAATTTGTAGAAGTCTACAGCGGAAAAATACCGAAAGTTGAGAATGTAATAACTTCAATTTGAGAATCATTTATATTTAAACTGGAAGTTAGAGATTAACAGAAATCCTTCATAAGTATGACTAAAATTTTAAATTAAGTTAGCTGTTTTAGGAGATATTTAGGAGAAAAATGTGTTTAATATAAGGAAGCACTGGATTTTGTGGACAATTTTTCTTAACTGAAGATAAACAATTATAGATAAATTATAATTTCTTTCCAACAAAACTGAATTTATTGTTTGTTTATTTATTTACTGACTGTTCACTTCACCGCACGTAGAGAATGTAATGTTTAAGTGTTCACTATTAAGGAGAAGATAAGTAACGATGCCATGGTGTCCAGGTAGCTGCATGGTTAAAGAGTGCTATAGTGATTTGAAGATCCTATTATCAAACCTTAATTAGGATAATATTTTTTTCGTGTGTACATTTTTTGTTTCATTTCTGTTTGCTTTTGTTGCTTTACAGAATCATGTTTTTATTATTAGAGGTCATAAAACGTCATGCAAATGTTTGAAACAAATTGCTGTCATACAAGAAAACTTTTATAAAAAGATAACAACCTACTTTTAATTTTGAAACATACCAGAGATACATCATCACAGCAACAAAACCCAAGTACTCGGCGGTTAATAATAGGATTTATTTTAACACTCTAATCTCGCAACAATTCCAGAATGCTTTGAATACTTTATGTTGGAATTTTTACATGACGATACAACTGTATGTTGTCTTTATGAAATAAATGCATCTAATTAAGTGGTATTTACTTTCAATGCGCAAATAATTTTCATTTTTTTCAAAACTTTTTATCGGCGTGCAAGTAACGTCCAGTTTCAGTTTTGAAGTATTTTTGGTTATGTCTTAAATGTTTATATTGCTCTTGCTATCCAAAAAATTTTGTGAAATATTTGGAAAAGAATTAATGTTTTGATGGATTTTAGAAAAAGAATATGCGGCGCTACCAATAGCAAGTAGTATCTAAAGAAAACGCTCACAAATAACAAAACATATTCCAAAGCAAGGATCGAACCTAAGAACCCTAACTTTACTGATACTCACCTTTAACAGCATGCTTAATTACCTCAAAGAAATTATGGTGCAAATTATATTTACAGTAAATGATATGAGACTTAGTTGCAATGTCGTCTGGGTTCTTATAAGCAAGTTGCAGCAACTTTTTTTCCTATTTCAGCTAATGCGGGAACACTTATGTTTATTTGGAGAGTTTTTATTGTTGTGGTTGTAGATTGATGTACTACACACTCTTTATAAACCATATTTCCAACAATTTATACACAAATTAAGAGAAACAAACCAAACGTTTCTTACATAGAGTGAGCGCCTGCTGGCAAGTGACGTCACGAGTGTCATTGGTCCTTGCCAGGCAGCAAAGGAGAGTTTTGGTGGGCTTTCAAATACTCTAAATTTTAATGTTAAATTTTATGTAAAATAAACACTTTTGTCAATAAATAAATAGTACCCGGTAGATAACATGTATCAATAAACTATTTAAAACTATTTTCAAAAAATGGTCAAATAGTCAATTATTTTTTTTAGTAAGCTCAAGGGTAGTTTGCAAAAGCCCATTTAACTCAAAGATGTACTTATAACTCCAACCCAATACATATATACTTTTTGTAGTCTTTGGTAGTACAGAATGTAGGAAAAAAAACTCTTTCTTGGGGTGGAGTGGAATCCCCCAATGTTCACAAAGTCAATTCTTTCCTATACTTTCTTCTCTGCAATATTTAATTTAATTAGAACGGCCGCCAACCCAAATGGTTTTAATAATGGGATTTTTCAATGATCTAAAGATTGTTCTCAACACAGATTTTAAAGTCCAATATTTTATTGTTCAACGTTTAAAGACATATTCACTCTGACAACAGAAATTGTTACCAGAAAGACTTCGTTTCCGAAAATTGCAGATTAATGCCACGATAATTGCATACACTCAATTCAGACACAATAAAAAGTTCACTCCACTTGAAACCTCAACCAAAATCATACAAATTGTCAAATTTAAATTATGGAAAGGAAGTTTGTTAAATTAATAATCTGTTTCAAAAATTATAGTTGCCGTCTACAAATATTCCAAGTCCGTTTATTCATGATTGTTCTAACGCGACACCCACACCATGCGACACTGCCATAACGCTCGCCCACACTTCACACCTTCACCCTCTAACCAGTTCGAAACTAATGCGGTCGAGGTACCGCCTCAGGTCCCTTATATAGGCTCACCCAAGCCTGATGGAAATTCCCACTCATCTAGCGTCTCTATGCGCTCTCTCCCAGCTCCGCTCACAAAGGCTTTCCCCCCAAGTTTTTCCGATTTTCCTGAAACTTTGTGATTACGTTTAATTTCCGAAGTTAAATAAACCTATTTTCTAGATCTAGTTTCCAAACTATTTGTTTTAGCGCGAGTGTTCTAATCTTCCGGAATTCTACAGCTTTTGACAATTAATTTGGTGTATCTCACTACCTTCTAAAACCCTTTCATTAAAAAGATATCGCCTCTCAAAGTTTTCAACCCTTCTCGTCAGCCATCATGGAATGCAGAATAATTACTTTGAAATTAAATATCTTATATTGAGAGTGCATTATTTTGATAAAACTTTCCGCCAAACTTACTTAAAAAAATTGTACTTTCATAAAAATAGGTTGCCTCCCAGATGTTTTACTAGTTTTTTCTTTCCCCTTTGTCAAATTTCATTTCTACCCATTCTCGACAACCTGGATAGCTACAATGCTTTAACCGCTTTCACTTTGGAATTACTTTTAACATATTTCTACTCAACACAACGATCTCAAACTGCTGTCATCATCTTTTCACAAGAAGGACTTTAATCGGACATAATTTTATTTCAACTACTTATTTTATTCTCGACTTACTATTTTTTTCCTTTATTGAAAAAGTACCTTAAAATTAGTCATATTAACTCTAAATTCCGTTGGAAACCATGTTTTGTACTTCTAAACAAAGATTCGATACTTTCATCCTGGTATCTTAATTCAATTATTACCATTCTTTCATACTTCTATTAACCTGCCGGCTGTTGCGTCATCACTGCCACACAGCGTCTCTGTTCGGACTTAAAGATTGCTCATAACTTCCTTCCGAAAATTCGTACTACTACCAATGTGAGTCTTACATTCTCCTCTACACCTGATTAGTGTTATCTTTTGGGGGGAAATGTTACTTTGGGTAACCTACTAAAACCGATACCAAACACTCTTCCTTCTCGTTTTCTCAGTTGCCAATAAAGCCAACTACGTTACAAGAAATATGAATACTCAGCAGTAAAATAACCATAAACTAAGAATCAACATCCACAAAAACTGCAAATCGTGTACCAACTGCATGACAATAAAAAAAATTCTGCTGCATCTCAAAGTTTGCCGGTGGTTTTATGCTAATTTTGAAGTTCTGCAATGAGTATATATTGTGTTCACTGATGAAGCCACATAATCCTGCAAATGAATATCAGCTCATAAAACAGCATATGGCTGGTAACTTCTATGAAGTTTCATAGTAAAAGTGTGTTGCAGCATGATCAGTAACATGATTAGTGGTGTTGTAGAACACTGAATTACAGGTTGTAACAGCCCTCATACCTGAACTTTAAATAGAATTTTATTTTATGAAGCACTTATAATAAGCTAGAGTTTGGTTGAATATGATCTGGTAGGTTTGTTTTGCAATTTTCTGTAAATCAATGTATATAGACTGTTTTATGAAAAGAAATTATTTAAAGGCCATTTAATGTGTTTAAGAACCTAATTGTGCAATAGAATTGCTTAAATGTTCGTAATTCCAAGTATTAATGCAAGTTACGATGTCTAAAGGACAATTTTCTACAGTTTATAATGATTTCTGTAAATAATTTTGTGTTTAAGTATCTTTGATATCCATTTCTGACCATTTTGTAATGATGTTAAATGATTATGTATTAATTCTGATTGTTTGAATATGTTTCAATTGTTTAAGTAATTGTTAATGTTCAAGAAATATCTGGCGGAAGCTTTTGAAGAGTTCTAGAAATTTCGATAGAGCCTATTGGACAAAGTTCAAGAAGAGCAATAAGTATATTTAATAAAGCTTTTTCTTACCTCAAGATTATTTTCCACTATTTCAAGCATTATGTGAGAAACATTTTCCCACATTATTTCCAGAATCCTGTCAAAATTATCAGTATTTAACTGAGAATGGAGTGTTATTAGATTATCATCTAAATATTTCATCAGTCTGTCCAAAGTATTGCTATCTTGGTGTAACAGCTCAGCACCTTCCAGCAAAAACCTGTGTATTGATGGAGTCATCTGAAAAATAGATATACCAATTTGTACTTCAAGAGTGTTCAATAGAAAGATGCTGATTAACAAGTGTAAATAATTAAAGAGAAATGAATAATTGGTCATCACCATTTGAATGTCACAGATATACTAAAGTACATAAGGAAATAAAATACCCTTCACAGAAATACTCCTGTCAATATTATGGAGGCTCCAAACAACATCGTAAATCGACAAAAAAAATCTCAAAAATAGTACTTGTGGAACAAGGTGATGTACTTTCTAATTCAAAACATTTGTGTGACTATTTAAAAAAAAATAGAAAGTAGTTTCCATGAAAGTTAGGAATCAAATTGCTTCAACTAACCAAAGACACAAAAATAAATAGCTCGGGAAAATTACACAACTTCCGGATAGTTAACAGATGTAAGGAACTAGACCGACACTGGGGTTGGTATCGCCTAAGTACCTTATCTAACTGTCTTGGTAGCACTTCACTGTCCAATGAAAGTTTGTTACATATTTTAATTTAACTTGACCATGTTGCCAGGATACAACAAGAATGCTAACAGGTCGCCACAATATTTAATGACCCAAATATTGAAAAGGTATGGTAACAGCTACAGAAATGAAACAGTTCACTTTCCAAAATTCTTCCAGTTTATTAAAAATGAAAATTCAAAGTTCAAACAGCATTCTTAAGTTGCGTAGGCTAATCGAACAATCGATCCAAAAGTTACAGGTTATGGAGAGAGGTAACACCGAACAAACCCCAAAGAAAAGTTACAAGTTCATGTCAAACCAAAGCCACGCCCCTTCCATAATGGCTGACTCCAGAAATGCCAACATAACTCCCGCACTCCAACCTAACGTCGGAATAGCCAACACACACGCTTAGATCATCTTACTAACAAGACTGCAACCCGGAAAAAGGACAATAGGCGTCACCTCGGCCTCTAATTTATACCTTCGCTGACGTCAGAGCCAGAACGGCCGCTTTCTAGCCCACACTTTAACGAATTAGATCGGAAATATCTCAGTAACTAAACAGTTATCCAAAACTTAAGTGTGGCAGTGTTTCGACATATTTAATTGTGAATAGTGAATATTTAGTGAAATAATTTTAAGCAACTGGTTTAAAAGTTCCCAGCGTAGGGGTGGACTACTTTCCTACCTGGGGATTTACTATTATGCTGAAAATTTCTACATTTCGTCATTTTATTAATGCCACGATTTATGCAAATTATTTTATTCTCACTGTGATCTACAAAAATTCGCGAGTTTATTGGTGTGATTTTTATTAAGATTGGTGCAGGGAAAGATTAACCACGCTGTAACCAAAGTGTGATTTTTGTTTTAATTTTATAACTTTATTTCTAGGACTTTTATTGCAAATATAAAATTACCACGAGATTCTCTGAATTAAATCGCGTATTCTGAAAGTTGTCTCATCTCTGTATCTACTTTAGATCGGTTGGAAATATTTCTAAACTCCACACGTGGATGCAATTTTAAGATCTCTATAGCATCGGTTCTATTGCTGGTAATTACTTGAAATAATTATACGTGATCTTAGATTTTTGGTTCTTTCCGGAAATCTACTTTTTATTTTGAATGTCCTCTAGGATTTTGAGATAAAAATTATTTAGAGTGAAGTGCAACTGACGAAGCATTAAAAATTGATTTAAGTTATTTAAACGTCCTGAACTACCGAAATTTAGTGAATTTATCTTTTAATCGCCTGAGTTACTTCCCTACAATTACTTTATTTGGTTCGAAAGTATGTTAAAACAGTGAAATGCCAAATATTAGAAATTACTTGTGCACTGACTGGATTATTATGGATTATCATATCAAAGGTTAGTAAAAGTGTTAATATCACTACAGAAAGTTACTTTAGTTGGTTTATTTGCCTATTAAGTTACTTTATTGCTCCTAAAATTGGTTTAAAATGACAAAATGTTCCCCAGTTAGCAATTCCTAAGTCCAAGGTAATATTATTACTGATTGTTTAATTTCCAGTTGACTAAAGTTTGTTTATTATTATTCAGAGTTATATTCGGCGTTTAGCAACTACTAAAGGTCTTTACTGCATTTCAAATGGTTTAGAAACTACGAAGTTAACCTATATCAAAATCTATTATTTGAAATTGAAGTTGTGGATTAATCTCTTTCCTCCCAACCTGATGTCTTCTTTTTGTTATTAAAGGTTTATTTAGAGCCTTTATTTAATTATGGGTGCATTTATTATCCCTAAAAGGTTTTATTTAGTGTGATAGGTTACGGTATCTCTATGCCATACAAAGCCTTACTCTCATAACCTAACCATGAAATGAAACTATCTTCTACTACAGAGTCAACTTTCCCTCTAATGTCTAAAGGTGAGAGGCTAGAATTTAACCAAAATTCTAAGATGCTTACATGCCCCCCGAAGATTGAGGTTATTTTCCCAAGAAAACTAACTGAATATCTTGAAAAATAGAAGAGAAAAAAAATTTAAATTCCACAAATGAAATGAATTATCCCCACAAAATCTAACTATCTCTTGTGATTCGGTTCTCTCTCCATCATTCATACTCAAAACAAAATATTATCATTTATAACAATCTCAAAACTCTAACTCTCTCTCACAAGATTATTACAAAAATTTTCAAACTCATTCACTCTTAAAAGATTGATATTACTGAGAATTTATGATCAAATAACAAAATGTAAAAATATAAAAAATGATCACAAACTTATAAGCATGTGTGTTCTCACAAAATTGTCGAACTATCAAACATATTATCAATATAAAACATAAATTGTGTACATGTAAATTACAAAAGTACATTGACAAATATTATACAAGGAATATTCGATCTGTTTTAAGAAAGAAAAACCTTAAGGTTTAATATTTTATAAGCATAAACATAAGGAACAAAATGGTGTTTTACAAATAATCTTTCTTTACAATTCCATATTGGAAAGTCTTTCGTTCTGTGAACGTCTTTGTTTGCATATTACACTGTTTTATTATGGCCTTACCACCTTCCCCTTTTTACACCTCACACCCTTGTTACATAACTCCCTAAATGGGTGAAAACCCAAGTCCTGTCACGGTCGCCATGTAAGGAACTAGACCGACACTGGGGTTGGTATCGCCTAAGTACCTTATCTAACTGTCTTGGTAGCACTTCACTGTCCAATGAAAGTTTGTTACATATTTTAATTTAACTTGACCATGTTGCCAGGATACAACAAGAATGCTAACAGGTCGCCACAATATTTAATGACCCAAATATTGAAAAGGTATGGTAACAGCTACAGAAATGAAACAGTTCACTTTCCAAAATTCTTCCAGTTTATTAAAAATGAAAATTCAAAGTTCAAACAGCATTCTTAAGTTGCGTAGGCTAATCGAACAATCGATCCAAAAGTTACAGGTTATGGAGAGAGGTAACACCGAACAAACCCCAAAGAAAAGTTACAAGTTCATGTCAAACCAAAGCCACGCCCCTTCCATAATGGCTGACTCCAGAAATGCCAACATAACTCCCGCACTCCAACCTAACGTCGGAATAGCCAACACACGCTTAGATCATCTTACTAACAAGACTGCAACCCGGAAAAAGACAATAGCGTCACCTCGGCCTCTAATTTATACCTTCGCTGACGTCAGAGCCAGAACGCCGCTTTCTGCCCACACTTTAACGAATTAGATCGGAAATATCTCAGTAACTAAACAGTTATCCAAAACTTTAAGTGTGGCAGTGTTTCGACATATTTAATTGTGAAATAGTGAATATTTAGTGAATAATTTTAAGCAACTGGTTTAAAAGTTCCCAGCGTAGGGGTGGACTACTTTCCTACCTGGGGATTTACTATTATGCTGAAAATTTCTACATTTCGTCATTTTATTAATGCCACGATTTATGCAAATTATTTTATTCTCACTGTGATCTACAAAAATTCGCGAGTTTATTGGTGTGATTTTTATTAAGATTGGTGCAGGGAAAGATTAACCACGCTGTAACCAAAGTGTGATTTTTGTTTTAATTTTATAACTTTATTTCTAGGACTTTTATTGCAAATATAAAATTACCACGAGATTCTCTGAATTAAATCGCGTATTCTGAAAGTTGTCTCATCTCTGTATCTACTTTAGATCGGCTGGAAGATATTTCTAAACTCCACACGTGGATGCAATTTTAAGATCTCTATAGCATCGGTTCTATTGCTGGTAATTACTTGAAATAATTATACGTGATCTTAGATTTTTGGTTCTTTCCGGAAATCTACTTTTTATTTTGAATGTCCTCTAGGATTTTGAGATAAAAATTATTTAGAGTGAAGTGCAACTGACGAAGCATTAAAAATTGATTTAAGTTATTTAAACGTCCTGAAACTACGAAATTTTAGTGAATTTATCTTTTAATCGCCTGATTACTTCCCTACAATTACTTTATTTGGTTCGAAAGTATGTTAAAACAGTGAAATGCCAAATATTAGAAATTACTTGTGCACTGAACTGGATTATTATGGATTATCATATCAAAGGTTAGTAAAAGGTGTTAATATCACTACAGAAAGTTACTTTAGTTGGTTTATTTGCTATTAAGTTACTTTATTGCTCCTAAAATTGGTTTAAAATGACAAAATGTTCCCCAGTTAGCAATTCCTAAGTCCAAGGTAATATTATTACTGATTGTTTAATTTCCAGTTGACTAAAAGTTTGTTTATTATTATTCAGAGTTTATATTCGGCGTTTAGCAACTACTAAAGGTCTTTACTGCATTCAAATTGGTTTAGAAACTACGAAGTTAACCTATATCAAAATCTATTATTTGAAATTGAAGTTGTGGGATTTAATCTCTTTCCTCCCAACCTGATGTCTTCTTTTTGTTATTAAAGGTTTATTTAGAGCCTTTATTTAATTATGGGTGCATTTATTATCCCTAAAAGGTTTTATTTAGTGTGATAGGTTACGGTATCTCTATGCCATACAAAGCCTTACTCTCATAACCTAACCATGAAATGAAACTATCTTCTACTACAGAGTCAACTTTCCCTCTAATGTCTAAAGGTGAGAGGCTAGAATTTAACCAAAATTCTAAGATGCTTACACAGATTAGTACTAAATACATTCTATGCATTAATTAGGGAGGCATGCAGTGACTAACTTCCAATCTATTTGTTCACGTAAAGACTTCATCCTAAAAAGTTCTTGAAAAAATATTGAAATTCATAGCATCTTCATACCACTCCTTCCTTATTGTTTAACAATAAGTTTGTATTAATGATTGTGCACAACACCTGCTCTCAATGCAGGCTTGTTGCTTGGTTCCTTTACCACTGAGTAAAATATTTCCAGTTCTCCATGGAAACTATTTTCATCTCCTATAAGAATTATTACTGTAATTATATACAGTGAACAATATGACAGTCTGCCAGCAAACTTGAGAGGCAATGACAAAATTAAAAGTAATGTATCAAACATAAGGGATCAATTATACTTTGAAAAAACTGCTAAGAAATACTTCCATTTCAGTGCTTGTAATTGAGCAGATTTATTTATTTGGTCTTTCACTATGGGTAATATACAAAAAACTAAAATATCTATTTTGGTTTTTCAGTGTCCAAGCACTTGCAGGTTCACAAATATTACTTCTCTCTGTTAATGCTCAAATTGTATGATTGTGTTTCCGAAAATCAGCCACCATTAAAAATACCAAAATAGGCCTGAAACTAAGGAGACACCGTGAGTGCATACAAAGGTACACATCGACGACTGGCAAAAATGCATGTGAATTTTGCTGGTTAACCTAGGAATATAGTCCAGTAATGGGGTCATAAAGAGGTCTCTCAAACATTATATCACATAGATGATTTTTCTTTCTTATATTGTATATATTGGTGAGAGTATGCAGAAACCAAGTTTTTGAACTCATGACACCTATGGCACAATTTTCTGTGGCCAAAAAAAAGCATCAAAATTTTGGTACTTTTTTTAGTTTCTTGTCTATAACTCCTTCCTGATGAATCCTAGCAAGAGGACAAAATTTCCCACAACTTTTTACTACAAAAGTTTTTCCAAAACTAAAAAATAAGCAATCTACAATTCTTCGAAAATCAGCAAAATTTCAGACTTTTCCTAAAAGTTGTGTTTTTTACCTACTTTGTCACACAAAATAACCTGGAACCCCTATATATTGTAATGTACCATTAAAGGAGCCAGAAAGTGAAAAACATGTGTGCACTATTTTTTTGTGTGTGGGGCCGGTGGGTGGCTCCACTCGGGTCTGTGGCACGTCAGCCCTCGAGTGTCGCCCATTAGGCATGACAAATTGCAGAACAGTCGGCTGAACTACACCTCAGGGACAGAGGCGGATGCCTGGCCAGTCTTCAATAAAAAAAATAAAAATAAAAAAAAAGGAAATCTGTATCAAAGAAAGAAGGGTGAGGCGGAACCAGAGAGTACAGCCAATCGGGACAATTGTTAATATTATTATTAACTAATGGCAGTATGTTGCATGTCTTACAGCCAACCAGCAAGAGCAGCTTCCCTCCTAATACGGAGATTGGCGTACTGGCTCAAAATGGGAAGAAAACGAAGTTTCTTCGCAGCAGCACGGACCAGAGGGTGAGGACTTGATGGTAGCCTACCTGGAGGGGGTGGAAGTTTCAACGCTCAAAGTATATGTACACACTATCATTATTCTTGGTCGCTGCTGGAAAATTCTATCACTCTTATCTTGCACAATCTTACATCAATGTCATCCTAAGAAGCAGTTACGCCATACTGGCTCGTCAGTATTGCGTTACTGTTTCCTGGGATGACATTGATGTAGGATTGTGCAAGATAAGAGTGATTGAATTTTTCAGTGGTGACCAAGAATAATGATAAAGTGTGTACCCTTGTGTTTTGAAAGTAAAATTAATCATTGTAAAATTTCGTAAAGTAAAAAATTCAAGTGCTCAAATAAATCGTAAAGTCAGATTGTGAAACTTGTTTTCACTATGTCCCATCCAGTCATATAATATGTCACTTGATTTGGTTAAAAAATCCACTTACTAAATAAATCTGGTTCAAATTATCATACCTTGAGATCTGTATGTCGCTTCCTTCATAATAGGGAACACTCCAAAAGGGATCTCTGGTGCCCACCTGATTTTTAAATATTGAAAACTACTTGGATATTAATAACAAAAAGTAAATATTCACAGTGTGGTCAAGAAGTCGCTCTCATCAACATAGGGAACACTTCAATATATAATTGGTATATATGCATTATATATATATACTTTGCTGATCTTCAATTCAATAATCATGTGTTTTGGTGCTCGAGAAATCCTGAAGGATTGTTCAGCTGCCAGGTGACCTTTTTCAATTTGCTACACATTTTTTTTACTTATGGCTTAACACCTCATCAATTTCAAGGTAATTATATTTCATGGATACTGAAGTGATGCTGTGCAGAGAGGAATAAAGGTATCAGAAAGGTTTCATCATATGAACACAGATAAATCAGCAAATATCATTTTCAGTGAGGAATCAAATGCTGCAATGACGCAGCAAGTGAGAGCAGCATTTAATTTTGACACTTCGTGTAAAAACTGTAAAAGGAGGAATCCAAGATCAACAGGCAATAGAAGATGTAGATGGATTGATTGTTGACACAGCTATTTCACAACCAGCAAAATTGGACAGTGTGATAATTCTAAGTGAGTATATTTATTGGCTGTCTCGTTCTTCTAATAGGCTTTGGCAACACCTACAAGAAGTTGTACCTCCATAAACCAGGGAAAGGTAAGGAGATGGGTTTATGGTACTAAACCACTTCTTTCAAGTTTGAACCCACTCATATCCTATTCAACCATGCATTTAAAGGCTGTGATACAATATCAGCATTTTTCAGCTATGGGACAAAAAATTCTGCTGGCCCATTCAATACCAACCACATCTTAAAGTAACATGCATGCTAACTTCTCAGAACTCCTAGCCTCCAGAGACTAGCATCTGGAGAACACACAGGAGAACAGTTCATCTTGGAACGGTACAAATTGATTGTGGAACATTGGAGGGTGCAGATACAAAATCTGCTCAAAACCCATTCAAGTCACGGTTGCCACCATCAGATGTATTAATATGCACGTACCACCAAGTGCAAGCATGGCTGGGTAGAGAAACAAACATTGCCATGGTTTGACACAAAGGCTTGTCCAGCCTTATTCCAGTTACAATAACAAAAGATGCTGCACCTGAGTTTACTCTGAATGTTGCATCAATATCCTTCAAGAAACCTTATACTCCACCATCCAGGACATGTACTATGAAAACAATCCCAACACTGTAGTAGTCGACCTTGAGGAAGCTGCTCCCGATGTAATAGATGAATGAGACAAATTAGGGCGTTGATAAGCCAGTACAATCCAAACGGAAAATAAATTGATTTATGATCAATTTTTAACTCATTATGAATTTATTATGACTTAATAACATTGTGTGATAACATTATTCATTCATCTCTGCTCTATCATCAGTAATAGAGTGGTCTGATCACTCAGTTGTTAAAGCGTCTGAGATCCTGGTCTCAGCTGTGATTTTCAAAGGCCTTTAACTCGACCTTCACCTCTGCCACAGCTTCCTGTGTAATATGAAGCAAGCCAGATTTCTGCAGTGGTTTGGATTCCACATTAAGGTGTAGGTTCCCTATACCCGTTACTATTACCTGGTTAGGTTAGATGGTAACAAAGGGGTGCATTATGTGGCAAATCGAGAACACTGTCACCTGGCAGCCGAACAATCCTTCAGGATCTTCCAGCCAACAGTGCCATATGATTATTGAATTTATGACCAGTAATCAAAGTGCAGTACATATATGTACTATGTCTTACAGAAATGCATATACATAAATTAGGTATACAGGGGTTCCAGGTCATTTTGTGTGACAAAGTAGATAAAAATCCAACTTTTAGGAAAAGTGTGAAATTTTGCCGATTTTCGAAGAACTGTAGCTCACTTAGTTTTGAGTTATGAAAATACTTTGAACTACAAAAGTTGTAGGAAATTTTGTCCGCTTTCAAATTGTAAATAAAGTATTTCTTGCTAGGACTCATCGCTGAAGGAGTTAGAGACGAAAAACTGAAAAAAGTACCCAAATTTTTATGTTTTTTTGGCCACAGAAAATTGTGCCGCGGGTGTCAGTGGTCAAAAACTTGGTTTCTGCATACTTTCACCAACATATACTAGATAAGAAAAAAAATCTTCTACGTGATATACTGCAAGGTAAAACTACCCCATTACTAGACTAGTAAGGTGATGGTGAGGACAGCTGAGACTAACCTTGGCTGGTCTATTTTCATGTCTGGGACTATAGCAAAAATGCGAATTTTCAGGTCCATACCCTTGTCAGCTGTTAAACATCTTCCAGTTTATTATAAGGAATGATTCCACCACCTCTCCTTATTTACTTACATTTGTATTATAGGTTTATAAATCTGTAATCAGTTCTACCAGGGAATTATGTTAATTGCAAATTCAGAACACCTTATATAATGTGTTTAGTCCAGGATAAGGTGTTTAGTGTAGCTGTTAACATAATTCTTTTCCTTGTTGGTAGCTTTCACAAATGGATCAATGCAATAATGTACTTCATAAACAATTTATACTGAAGAGTCAGAAGTCTTAGGATAGGAAGATGCAAGAAATGCGTAATTTTGTTGTGCAGTATCAGAGGTTGCATTCGTACTCACATGAGTTGTGTCAAATGCCTTCTTATGTGATTATGTCTGCTTCACATGAATTAAACTTTGAACATAGAATTGTTCATGAATTCTGTATTCCTCAATCGACATTGTCAAGAGTGTGACATGAGCATCTGTCAGGTAATTGTGCTGTCATAAGAGCATGCCACATAAAAGATTTGTTTTTGTTTTTTATCTTGTATATTTGACAAGAGTACAGAAACCAAATTTTTTTATCCTCAAGATACCTTCGGGTCAATTTTCTGCAGTCAAAAAGCCTCAAAATATTAGCACTTTTTTGTTTTTCAACTATAACTCCTTGCTGACGAGTCCTAAAAAAATATTTCACTTTGAAAGTGGCAATAACTCCCTACAACTTTTGTACAAATTGTTTTTTAAACTCAAAACTAAGCAAGCTGTGCTTCAAAAATCAGCAGTTTCACATCCTACAAGTTGGGTTTCCAACTTCTGTTATTCAAAATGGCCTAGACTCCACAAGAACAGGGAGAACAATGAATATTGTGGGACTTGGCCCTTCATCAACGGAGGAAGTATAAAGTTATATTTCACATGTGGTCAGGATGAGGAAAACTGTTAGTCATTCAAAAGGCGTCACGACTGTGGCAATGTTTTGTCAACTTATAGGTAAACTATAGAACGAAATTTGGAACTCATAGATAAATTGCAAATATGTCGTTCCATAGGTAAAAAAATTCAAACTCTAAACTACAATACCTACATAATTAAAGTTGGGCTTAAATAAATACTAATGAAAATATACAAAAACAGTTGTAAAATATTAAGTATGTTTATATTTAAGTTAGGTTAGGTTAGGCTTGAATGATGTCTCACACAGGTTTAAAATAAAATCATAAAATAAAGATTTGTTAAAAGAGAAGTAAAATTAGTTAAAAACATCAAATTGAAGAAAGAATAGTGAAAATACCATTTTAAAATATGTCTATTAAAATATGTTTAAACAAAAAAGTAGCATTTAAACAAAAAATAAGTTGCTCCTTGGAGAGAAATGAAGGGTTGAGTATAAGTTTAAATATTGTATCTGAATAAAAATAGTCACACTCTTAAAACATACATTAAATAAAATGGAAAATTCAAAGGAATCATTTGAAATGAATAACTTTGCAAGAAACTAAGGCCTTTATAAATTGTAGACAGATAAATGAAATTTTCAAGCTTCCAGATTTAAACATTAATAACATCTTGATAGTTAAAGATGCAAGAAAAATTGTAATAGGTAAAAGCTGGTAGAATAATTCATTCTATAAAATATCAGAAAGATAGGCCAAAAATAATGTACCAAGGGAAGATATCAAAATTGGTCATCACAGTTGTCTGATGAATCAAGGAAAATTCTAGATGGTCTCATGACAAAGCTATTTATGCCAATGCATACACATCTCGTGGCTAATGGTGGAACAGATTTTAAACATGTAGACCAATCCTATGCCACTCAACATAAGTGTGACTTAGAATAATTTTGAGAAATCTGGGTTTCAGTGATAGAAATTTTTAGGGACAAAATTCAGTTTAGTATATTTCTTAAAATCAAACATTTTCTTTTAAGCTCATTCTAATGGGGTTGCAACTGTGATTTACATTACAGGAGTAAATACTTTAAGTATGATGTACCATTTTGAAAAAGATAACCTGCATCTTCACTATGTTTCAGTCTGTGAACTGTTTCTTTCATACGTTTATTGCATACTCGATACCGGCCTAGCTATAAACTTGCGAAGAATAAATTCACTGATAGTAATAGACTACATCCCCTTTTGCTAAAGTATTTCACTGCAAGAAATAAAATTATACCTAAGAAGGTGACAACTGATTAGGTACGAACATATTAAATGTACCAGAGTAAATACATACACATGATCAGAGTTATCAATAATATATTGTTGTATATTGTTATACCCCAAGCAAGACAGAGGTCATAGATTGGAATAAATTCCAAGGGAAATGACTGAGAATTTTGCAATTACGAACAAGTATGAAAAGAATATAACAAAAAATTGGAGGAAAGGACAAATATTATTGATACTGCTGAAATGGGGAGAAATGCACAATTTTGCTAACACCTAGACACTAAATTTTCCAATTAATCTAAATATCACAGAATCTATAGGTTTTATATAGTTAAAATTGTCACACTTGAAAAATTAATGTAATTTTCAATTTTTTCACACAATTTGTGGAGGGGGAAAAAATCTAGGAGGCTCAAGTAGTATTATTAACTGCTTTGTATCATTTCGATTATTAGAACATTCACAAATTAATTAAAATCCACTAAAATCTGAAATGTAGACAAACAAATGTATAAAAATAGCTTTAATATATAATTCCGATTTGAAGCCTAAAGTGGCATTTGGATAAGGCAAGGAAAAAAGGGGGGAAAGGGGAGAAAGGAAATCTATCAAAGCGGCCTTTGCATGTCATAAAAACAGATTGCTTCCATTATAATATTTTTACACACCAATAAATTTTTTTGTTGGAAACTGAACATTATTTGTCTGATGCGGAAAAAGTCCTAGCAAGTGGACTATAATTAACTTGGCAATAAAGTGATTTTTTAAATCAAAATCTGTAGAAAACATTTAGCATATTTTTGGTTAAACTTTATCTCACCTTTTCTGCAACAGTTTCCAAAAGTTCCAGTATCTTGTTTCTTACTGTTTCAACATCATTGTCAATAACTAATTGCAGTGTTTCCCTGCAATGATCAGCTGCTGTTTGACTTCTGAAGTTTGCAAGAGATGTAATTATTTCTTCCATTCCCAGTTCTGATACAAATGGAACAATCGATTGCCTGACATAATCAATGTTGTTGATTGCAAGGCACCACTACAAACAGATAAAATTTTACAATCAAGCCAACATCACCATAATTATTTGTCAAAGTTTGTACTATATATGATTTATTCTGTATCATGCCACATTTAAGTTAGTAAAATGCTAATCATACCTCATTGGTGACCTCAAACTTTCTTTCATATATATTTTGTGTCTCTCCAAGACCTTCAACCTTCTTGCTCATTTTATCGGCATAAAAAACTGAACATTTGCAAATATCCTACATGCAAAAAAAGAAGTAATATTGTAATTTATGCAGTTTATAACTGACAAATACATATAAGAAAGCTATTTACCAAATTTTAATCATTTTACAGAGTCTAAGTTAATCTAGTATACCCCAAGAACAAATTAAAAAATTTCTTAAATACAGAAGGAATGCAGATTAAATTTATGTTAATTGAGCTGAACTGAAAATGAGGATTTTTATGCTTTCATACTTACATCAATTATTTTTGCAACAAATGTATATGAGCCTTCAACATCTGGCCAATTTAGTTGCTTCCAAAATATTTTGATCTAAAAAGAAATTAATATATTAGTAAGAAACATTACTATCAATATTATCAAAATATGACTAGAAACTGGTTTGGTACCTGATAAAAAATTGCAAGTGTATCAACAGCTGATGAACTGTATTTAACAGTATTATCAACAGGTTCTAGTTGATCTAGCTCCACTGCTTTGTTTATTCTTTGTAGTGCTTTGTAAAGAGCAATATCTAGCCATTGTGCAACCCCTCTATGGAACCACAAATGATATTTGCTTATTTTAAAATCTTCAATTTCCCCAGGACAAAGACCAAGGCCAAGTCTGAAAAAGACAAACAATGAAATACACACCTATAATATTAGACAGACACTAGACTTTCATATACCACAAACAAATACTACCTTCTGCCAGAAACGGCCACTTCATATGGGAATCAGATTGTTTAATAAACTACCACAAAGGATCAAACCTGTAAGACAAATACTAAATTCACATCACAACTGAAGGAATATTTGCTCGACCACTGCTTCTACACTATTGATGAGTATTTGCAAACCAAAAGTTAGTCTTAAGTCAGTGATTTCATAAATATAAATAGGGAAAACAATATAAATCAGGTATTAATTGTGTATTTGTAATTATAAATGTTTTGTATTTATCTTATTTGTACAGTTATGTTATAGTTAATCACAGAATGGATAAAGTGTGAGAGAATGTGTGTGTGTGTGTGTGTGTGTGTGTGTGTGTGTGTGTGTGTGTGTGTGTGTGTGCATACAGACTATTTTTGACTTATCCCATATCATTTGTACTTTGTACTATGTATGATGCAAAGGGACCAATAAATACAAATACAAACATTTGCAACCAACATGGGTGGATGAAAATCCTCGTGGTACAGTTAGTGCCAGACACCAGTATCAGTTTAAGATTTTGTGGGCTGGAATAGTCCATTAGGTCCACAGTTTTTCTTAGTACATTTAACAGATGTATTTTTATAGATGCCCTGTATATTACTAAGAATAATTTCATGGTAGTAAACCTGATGCTTTTGATACAGCATGACGGAATATATCTTAAAAAGATGGGTGAATAAACACTAACAGTTAATCCACATCTTTGCAAATCATAACTAGTAATACAATCAAAACAAATGTGTAGAAGGACTTTAAAAAATCGAATTTCTGTATTTCAACTTTTTTTAAAACAAAAAAAAAACAAAAAAACTGCTTCACAGCACACCAAGTACCTATTCAAATTACTTACACAGAAAACCTTTGCAGAATGAGATACAATTCAAATAACTTGGTCCCCATGCTTAAAGGATCACTTTCATCTGTAGTGTCTTCCATATTATCAGTAAACTTCAGAGGCTTCAGTAACTTACATACTTCTGTTACAACAGGTTCAACAAGTTCTGAAATCTGAAATAATAGAAAGATTTTCTATGATTGCAAGGCATTAAAGAAATAATGTTTTGAACTTTGAGTTTTCAAACATATATTTTATGTAGTTGTAATTTCAGAAAGTACATTTGCTAACCAGTTTTTTTCAACTCTGTTTTAAGAATTATTTTTCGCAATGATCAATTTTTATTCTTATATATTTTAAATTCTACTTCCAAGCTAAAACTTTTCTTGCAGATAGTTTTAAGTTATTTTATGAAATAAAACCTTCATTGAAAATACTAAGCTGTACAATGTTTCTTGTAATTTAAGTGAAATTACTGTTTAAATTATTTACTCGTGATAGACTTGGTGATTTGAGTTTCCCCATCACCTGACTGTGTGGCTAAAGCTTAAACGTACCATAGCAGTTGACTGGGGAGGTTTGATAAACTCAGTTTCAGATAACAGGCCTGATTACAGTTTTTAGGTGACTTTCTGTAGTCATCTAGACAAATCCTGGGATGGTCCCCAATATCCAGCTCTTAAGATTACCCATTTCACCAACTAAATATGAACTTGTAAAATTGCACTTTCATTGTAAGCTTAGTGCTGCATTACTGTTGTTGCTGCTGCTGCCAATGTTTCAGCTCCAAAACTGGGAAACATTAACATAGCACTGAGCCAGCAATGTTAAGTATAATTTTACAAGAATAATGCAGAAAGTATCAAATTAACTTGCTTATACAGAACACATAGTATATATTTCATAATAAGCTCCTCCATTAGAATAGTAGCAAAGGCAGGTGCAGAAGTTATAAACATTCAAAACTCTACCTCTAGGCTCCCAAACCACATGGAGATCTGGCCATAAACTGTACGGAAAATGCTTTCCAGTTTTATTACTGCATCTCTTTGAATCTGGCCATCTATGAACTACAAAAAGTAATCCTGTGCATTTATTTTGATGCTTTTTTTCTTAATTCCTTCACCCTTTAACTTTGCAGTTTCAGCCTTTTTTGGGTCCAGATGTTATTGTCTTTCCTCTTTTACTTTAAACTGGAAACCCTTGAAATTTTGTATCAATCTTCTAAAAGTTGCTCCATCATGAATCTTCTGTTATTCTAATCTGCATCATTTTTACAGTTTGGATCCAAAGTTTGCCATTGTTAATCTTGTAAACACGATCTAAAATTCTTTGAGTATATCTGTTATCCATTCTCATTACGTAAGCGAAAAACTGATTCTTTTTCTAAAAGTGTCCAACATTTTTTTTTTTTTTCTTCTTCTTCTTCTTCCTTGTTTAGAGATTTATTCCTGCGATGCCTAAACTCTCCTTTGTCAGTTTTTAATGGGCCACAGATTTACTTTCCTTTTTCTCTAACCATTCTATTTTTTCGGTTTTCATAGAGGAAATGCATTCTGAGGATTATGCTATCTACCCAGTGTAATATTTTTTTTAAAAAATGCAAAATCTTTAATAACTGTGATATGGCAGTACAGATGGAACTTTATATCATAACAATTTTATTAATACAGAGTATAATTTCAAATGATTTATCGTTTAAGGAAATTAAAAAAATCTGACAAAGCAAAAAATTTCAAACTATGTTGTATCAAATTTGTAAGGAACCAAAATGGCTATCCACTAAATGGCTATCCACTAAAATGGCCATAATGGTTTAGCTAAAGCAAACAATTATAATGATTGAAGAACTCTTCAAAAAACTGTACAATTTTGTGGCCTTACCTTTGACTCATATAGTGTATATAATGTTTTTGCATATGGTAGGTGTATATACCTGGGGAAAAAAATAAAACTATTAAACAGTTTGAAACTTGTAAAAATTCTATTACTTTAATTCTATTACTTTAAGTATTACTTTTAGAATATATATATAAATTCTATCATTTTCCTTGCCACATTATGCCTACTACCCATTGACAGCTATAAGAATTCGATACCAGGAGGAGGATACAAGAAAACCACCAAGAGAGAGTCTACCAACCAACGTCAGATATTTTATTCTTAAAATTAATTTATTAGTTTAAAATATTAAATTAAGAATTGTGAATTATCATTAACTCATTATTTATCAATTTTAGTCTTCCAGTTCTTTCTAAGGACAGATGGTCAACCAGATGTTTCAGCAGAACTCTATAAATCTGCAGTCCTTTTTAGGAAAGAATTTTCCTTAGGAGTTGGCTGAAATTCAATCTTTATTCTTTCTTTGAATGTGGTTAAAGTTAAGTTTTTTTTTAATTTTCTCTTTCCTCAAAATCACTTTTAATATAAAAGCTCTACTAATTTGTTCTATTTCCTGCTATATCAGTTACTTATACAGGAAGACAATTATAGGGCAAGTAAAACCATCACTTACTGAAGGTGAAGGCAGGAGTACACAAAATAGGACGAGTGGATTATATAGAAATAAAGAAATGGCCAGTAGGCACTGGAAATAAGTTAGGGTAGTGAAAAATAATCCATCATTCACCACAGATGAAAGCAAGAGGTTGAGATGAGCATATAAAAGAAGTAAAAACAATTCAACAATACAACAATAAGCAATAAGTTATCTACTTACAGGTTTATGCTGTTATCTTAGGATGACTGAAAATGAAAATAATGTTAGGTTTAATCTAGGAGATATTCTGTAATCAGTAACAGATCTACAATTTTTCTGAGCCAGGGAAAAAGCTTGAAGTTGCTGAAGTTTAGATATCTGAAATTATTACTAGTCTCATTTGGTAACAAATAATATCACTCAGATTAGGTCTGTAATGATATTAAGGGAAAAGGAAGTTGGTTTTTGGGCAATATAAATAACAAACGATATGGAAAATGACTCGTCACTCACCAAAGTTGAAGGCTGCAATGAGTGAATTGCATATGAGAAACAAAAACACACAATATTTCAGTTTTATAACTTATTCATGTGCTAGGGACAGAGTCATATGGTTTGGGAGGTGTGCACACACTGAATTTACCACATGACTCCATCATGTGGTAAACTATGGTGTGTGAAAGGTTTGGAATATGTACATCTGGTGACTGATATCTTTTTCCTTTCTAAAAGACTAAAGAATCACCTGAAAACTGTTCCACTGTGACTGTCAAGTGTGTACACATTTATTTTTTTGTACCTCAGCCCTTCTGCTTCTAAGTTTGGTATGTGATGGGTTTAAATTATCAGTGTTTTTATTTATATTTTCTTAGAGGTAATTCTTTTTAACTATTGAAGTTATGAATCTGGCATTTCTATGACAGCAAAAACACTTACCAACCAAAGGCGAAGTGTATATGCATGAGGAAGGAGTGGATGGTTAGACAAGAGTTCATCATGAAAAACCATACATTTATCATAGAGAGTGGTATTTAATAATAGTAAAAGTAAGTTTCTTCAACTAATTAATAGCAATTAACAGATGCTCATACTTACTGCTGAAAGAGTTTATCATAAAATTCTATAGCTTTTTGGAGATCTGTTCGTACTAGCTGAACAATTTTTATGAGGTGGTTAAGGCGGGATTCTTCTGAAGAATCACTTATGTTATTATTCTCTAGTATATGGTTGTACCTGCAACAATTTTTTGTTATCAGTTACATTGTGAAATTCAAATAATAGTGATAACCCCAGATTAATTTAAAATAAAAAACTGGAAAAATACACAGATTTAAAACAAATTTATTTATGAAATAAGGAAATAGGTACCAGTCAACAGCTCCCTGAATAACAGCCTGTTTAAGAGTTTCTTGTATATCACAGTTAGGCTGATCATCATTGTATGTCAACCATCCATAAACACTAGCTGGAAACAACTCAAATCCCTCAGGCATTTCCAGCAGTCGCAACTCTGATAGAACACTGGAAATGAAACGGGCATAAGAATCTTTGTATTAAGAAAAATGGCAAGCAGTTCTAAACTCATAAATGCAAGCATCTCTAAGTGAATTATCAAAATTCTTTCACCACATACTTTACACAAAAATCTGTAAATTACACATGTTAAAACAGTTTTCCATACATGAAATGCAGAACAAATATAGAATGGTTCTTATGAAGGTGGAATATTTTCAGCTTGAAATGCTGTAACTTGCATCTACAGTACTGGTACACATTATATTTATCTTACTAATGTGATTCCTTCCAATCACCCTCCATTAAAGTTTTAAAATTTGTCCATGGCGAGATCATAATAGCAAGAACTTTTGATTAAAGCAAAGAAGGAAAATTACAACATTCAAACTATTCTAAATATTTTCCTGTAATAATTATGCAAGGCAAATAGTCTTCACTAAGAATTAAGACCTTTATTGTGAACATCTTTTCTTAAGTATAGAACAATAAAGTGCAATATTAACACTAAAAACCCGAGTTAAAAGGGTCAAAGATGTAACCAGAACTGAAGCAGTAACTTTGGTGGACAGATATAGAATGGAAGAAACTGGTAGGTGGAAGCCATTACTATAGAATGATAATGTTAAGAATAAGTATTGAGAAAGGAAAGCCTGAAAAGAAAATCTGAATCAATCCTCAGAGGGTGATAGAGCACATTGTTAGAAATATGACACTTAAATAGTCTGAGGGGAAAGAAATGTTTTAATATGGGAATGTTTGATGTCAATTGAATATTACATACTGTGAAATGAAATGAGGGCAATTACTAATTATTAATCCTTAGAGTTGAAAGACAGTAAAATAAATTGTAATATTAAATTGTGAAAGAAAGCCTCGATGAGTAATTTAAGAGAAGTGTAGTAGATAGTTAATTATCATTGAGATTGGGATTTCAGGTGCTAAAGCATTGGTCATATACCAAACACTGGAAGCCATATAGAAAGAATTAAATTAACTTCTAATCATCTGGTAAGAGGAAAAAAGAAATGGGTAAAGATAAAATCAAAGAAGATTATGTAAGTGTGTACTTCGACAGGAGTTACATGTACGATTGTTATCTTCAGCAAATTTCACGGGTGATTAGATTTGAAGTACAGATAAAAATACAAATCCCTACAAGTTTGTGACCATGAAAACTTCATAAAACATTGCTAAATAAGAGATGAACCCAAATTCTAATATCTCCACCTTTACACAACTGCTTACCCATAAACATAAAACTGCTCTCCTTCATCCAGATGTACACATTTGTCACAACACCAAGTATTTTTTTGACCACTTGAAACAACTATTAAGGTTAGTTTGATCCGCTGTAAACTTATTTTATGAAAACAGCATGAATGGGGAAAATGTGGCCTTGCAGTAATTATTGCTTGGTGAATAGGAAAGGACTAATATTTCAGAACAAAGTGAGTAAGGATTATGCCTTTTGCTGTCCCAAAACCTGATCATTTTATAAGCATTGTAAATTTTAATATTTATTTTGTGGTTGTTATTCAGTGGGCTTACACTGCACCTGCTGCCATTTCATTTCATCATTGATAGAATGCCCTGGGTAAAGCCTTATGGGCTTTAGTCTGCATTAACAATTCTGACATAACTACACTTAGTCATGGACATATTTTAATTATTTTTTTATTTAGCTTCACCAAGTCTGATTGTCAGTGGCATAGATTGTAAGAACCTTAGAATTTTGGCAAATTCTAGTTTTGCTTAGGCGGGACTTAGAAATTTCGAGAAGTACAGTTTTCAACTTTAAGTAATTTCCCTGTAATCTTGCTCACAGTTGTAATTCGTTATAAAAATCATTTTAAAGTGTAATTATCATATCGGGAAACGTTTGGTTTAAGAGATATTTAGGTTTGTACATGTTTTGAAACACGCGATCATAAAAGTAGAAATTCTAAGATTCGCAATATCTTCAAATCCAGTAAAGCTACAACCGAACTTTTATCACCAGCTGTAGTCAGCACTATCCCCGATATTTTGGCAGTAAAATTAAATAATTTGGTAAAGATTAATTGGCGATTTTAATTAAGAGAAAATTATAAGCTTTTTTATTGAAAGAGATATTAAATTAAAAATTACACCAGCAGATAGCCCTAATTAAGACGATTTCATACATATATGGGTTTTCATCAAAAGTTTTAGTATTTGTCCGGTAATTAAGTCGTTGTAAAATAGATTGTCACGGATTGTTGTGCACGCGCGTAAAATTCTAGAACACTTAGGGATTTTACCTAAATTTGAATGTATCACTACGCGGAGTCTTAAACAGCTGAAACTTTAAAATTAATTACTCTAAATTTCTCAAGAGACTGCCGCTGGACTTTTAGTAGATAAGTCCAGATACTGTCAAAGTTTGAACATTTTTAATAGTCGGGATCGTCAAATAAATTACACATACTTTAAGCTACGCGGAAGCAAAAAGATGTGATACAGTTGCTGACGTCACTGGTTCTAGCCGTTTCTATAAAAAAAGACCCCGCCGACATTATGGTTTGTCTGTTCCTGTCCACGGTCTGTTCCTGCCTGGCGTCTGTTTCGGTCTGTCTTTCGTCGTGCTGGTTGTAACTCGCCATGCTGGCTAGTTCAACCATGTTGGATCGTGTCGGGTTAAATCGTAACTTCAATGACTGTTAAGAACTGGTAATTTTGCTAAAGGGGTTTGGTCGGTTCAAAATTTCTCTCCACAATCTGCAGACTTTGGTAAAGATAGTTCGATATGCTTGCTCAACTGTAAATGCAATTTTTGAACTTTTGACTTTGAAAATAAAACTTTGGATTTTTCTAACAGTGAACTTGTGTGCTTCAGTTGTTAGCATAAAACCCTTTTCTCTATTTGGGGGTATCAAATATTGTGGCGACCTATGCATTTAGTTGAGTCATCCTGGCTACATGGTCAAATCAAATCAAATCAAAATTATTTAGCAGATGTACTGAGAATTGTGAGCTATCAAGTGTTTAAGTTAAGGCACTTAGGCGATACTATAACCCCAGTATCGGCCTGGTTCCTTACAAGATGCAATAAAATGCTGACTTGACCATATGGAAACTGCCATCCATCAGCTCAGCAGCTATGCCGTTACGTGGCTAAAATTGCACATGTGGCCGAGTTCACTTTGTAGTGAGAAATCTTTCTCACTTTTATCTGATCTATGGAAGTGGCAAACACTTCCTCAGATCATTATCAATCTATCACTAGTATCAGCCAATTCTCATCCAACTAACCATCTTAGAACTTTTCCTATTGGAAATACCTAGCCTTTGCTCACATTATGTCATGTGCAGTCTGCAGATGTATTTTTACTTGTAACTGAACAGTTGAGTATGTTGCAATAAACATGGACTATAGCAACTTCAGTATCTCATTTGGCTAGAGCATATGATTCTCTGATCCCATGCAGCCAAGTTTAGGTGTCTGTTAGCAGAACAAGAACCACAGTACAAGGAAAGAAGAAATGCTTTACAAGTCTTAGGAAAACATTATGAAAAAGAGATTAATCACAGCACAGGATACCCACCACAGCCATCTGACAAATACAGACATTGCAGTAGTCCTTCACAACCACACGAATGCCCATCACAGTTGTGTTGTTGGACCAGCTAACTTTTAGTTTGTTCTCACTCAGGGTTTAGTCTTTTTTTGAAGTGTCTCACATTTTTCACAATATTTCTCAGTGAATGTTGATGGGTAGCATTCTAGTCAAGTGAAAAAACTAATTATGCAGTTTTCTTGAAATGTTAATCTTATGATTTTAAGAGTTTAAAATGTTTCCAATTCCAATGTCACATGAAATCTGAGCACCCCCAAAAAAGATACCTGTGGTTCCTAATTTTTTTCATTTTTCTATCTGCTCCCCTCCCCCTTTTCCTCTCCCCCTCCCAAAAAAGAGGAAATTCAGTACTTGATTGCACCTCAGAAAACATGTAAGACAGACAGAACAACATTTAAAATACATCTTTTCATAATGTTATGCCTAAATATCATCAGATTTTCATATTCAGCAATGACATTCTAGCTTTTTAGCAAAGTTTGAGAATTTTGGTTTTGCAGATTTATTTGGTCAATATCAACAATTAAATTTAGGAGCAAGTATTGAGGAGTTCAAGTTTTAATAACATTGCTTTAATTCTTTGACATGATAGTATACCAGCACCATCATTCATTAGATGATGGCTTAATTATCATTGTTTATCCCCACATAAATCGTAAATCACCTGTATGTTGCAAAGAACTATGTATGATTTGTTAATAATGATCAAAATATTGTATTGAAAGCACTGTACAGTTAATTATCTGAAATTAGATCAAGTATTCTCCAAATGTATACAGTAAAATTTGTGAATTTAGTAATTGTATTACTGAATAAAATGTTTATAGGAACTTAGCTTCATAGTTTTCATAAAAATGTGGGTATAGTCAACTGTTAATGTAGTAACAATAATCTTAGTTTCAGTGAGAAGTTATATGCATGAACACAATTTGAAAGTTTAACATTGTTTACAGTGACATTCATTTCACTACTTTTTAAAAAGTAAATAATATAATTTTAGGCATCCACAGAGTCAATGGTGTCTTGTCTGTCTAGTGACACAATGTTGTGTAGAAAACTAACATTTTGGCCATCATATTGTGGTCTTGTTGGGTATCAATGCATTATCCACCAATCATGTATCTCATAAATCTATTTCCTAAAACCCATCTAGAGTTTGGTTCATCTGGGCATCAAGATACCTGATTCACCATGACTTCACTACTGACTTCAGTGGAGTTGCTGCTTTGGAGCCAACGGCAGTTTGCCCTGCTGACAGGTCATCTCAGCTCACTTCACTCTCATATCCAGCTAAGTCACAGTCTCATACACACTACGCACAAGTATAGTGTAATATCATATAGCAACCCGTTTAGTACATTGTGTATACAGTTGAGCCATAGTGTGGTCAGAGCCAGTCAGTGGCAGATCCAGGGGGGGGGGGCGGCTAGGGGGCTGAAGCCCCCCCCCCCCCCCAGAAGCACCAAGGTCACCAGTCACCCCCAACAACATGGATTTTGGGTACTTTTTTTTCTTTTCTTTTCTTTTTTTTTTTTTTTTTGCTCTACTGTTTTTATAAGGGCGGCATTCTGGAAAAATGTGAGATTTCGCTCCTTGCCCGAGGTAAGCCCCCCGAAACCAAAATCCTAGATCCGCCACTGGAGCCTGTAATCTGAAAGTGACTAAGTTTCTCGATAGCCTTATCCATGGTCTATAAGCTCAATTCAGTTAGTGGTGGTGGTGGGGAGTGTATATGATATGTGAATTAAACCAGCAAAAACTTTAGAGTGACCTGCATAATTATTTCTATCGAAAAAAAAAAAAAAAAAAAAAATCGAACCTGCAAGCCTTGTGAATCATCATAACATAATATCAAACCCATACAACAGTGTTGCTTTATAGGAGGACGGCGGTTCGAATCCCCGTCCGGGCATCCAGATTTGGGTTTTCCATGGTTTCCCAAATCACTCCAGGCAAATGCCGGGATGCTTCCTTCAAAAGGCCATGGCCAAATTCCTTCCCATTCCTTGCCCCCATCCTTTCCCGTCTCTAAAAAAAACTTCGCTGTTAGAGAGACGTTAAGCAGATATATATATATATATAAAAGTCAATATAAAATCTGATAAAGCAGACAGCAGGATCAATAACTTGTCACTCAAGGTAAAGGACAAACTATCCCCAGTACTAGTTGCTGAAATCTACGAGATTCAGTGCATCTGTAGCCCAATTTATATAAGAGAGATGGGGCACATTATAGAGTACAAGCTGCAGAACAAATTTGGCATTATGAATCTAATAACGGAGAGAAAATGGCCATTGCGAAACGTGCAGCCATGACCAGACATATCATTAGTTTTTAGAAAACTGGACCAATTTGACAAGATCAGCAGTAGCCAAGAAGGGTAAAGGAGGCAATGGAGATCACAAAGGGTCCCATATAATAAATGAGGACAATAGGCTCAGAGTTTATGATGCACAGCATTCTCTGGTGTGAGCTAGATTGGTCACATGTCTTCCTTACCCTCCCCTCCCCCCCCCCCCCCCATACCACACTGCCACGCACCTGGCCAATGTAAAAAGTGATGGATTGTGTGCCCTGATTGGCTAGGTGGACCAAATTGTAGACAGGCAGTGGGCAATGAATACATAACAACATACAACACCAATCCTGCAAAAAGGTTGTAATATGATGGCTGAAATGATAGCTTTCTCCACAATGACAGTGTCATCAGAACAGCCAAGAGACTAGGATTTGTAATGCTATGTTCTAGTAATAAATAATGTTAATCTATATTCATAATCACAAGTTTTATGGTAAAAATATTCTCGATGCTTTTATACACAAACAAAAGCTAGAAATTTATTTTTAATTCATACCCGAGTATTGCTGCAAGTTGACTGAGGGTATTCTTGTCACTGGGAGTTAGCTTTCGGATTTTTCTAATAGCATTCAAGCAAGATGGCAAAAGTTTCTTTGTCGAGTCCCAAAACAGTTTTGTCTGAAGCAGGAATAAATCAAAGTCATAACAAAATATACTGAAATTACTCAGCTTTCAAAATGTGTGTGTATATTTACTTACATTATCTGCAGACATAATGTTGTTTTGTAATGGCTTCACCAATCTTTCAAGAACAACAGAAAATAATCTGAAATTAAGTGGATGATCTGTATGAATTGTTATGAATTCACTCCACTGAGCAAGGGCCACTTCTGCCTGAGATAAACCACATTGAACTACATGTTGAGTTAGTATAGTCTCCGCACGTTCTGGAAACTTTCCACTCCACTGATATGGTTCTACCTAAATAAAAAAAATAAAGCAAGATTCTGTCAACACTTTTTAATAGAATGTCGTCTGTTATGCACATGAAATAGCCAAGAATGATAAAGAAAAACAATTAGAATTCAAGTTTAGTTTCTGCAATGACTGAAGATTTGATTGCAATAAAATATGAGTTACACATTTTTAATATATTTAACTTAATCCAAGACTGTTGTCTGCAAATTAATTTCCAACATAAAAAAATATTATTTTTATTTGTTCATCAAAGTTAAAGGAACTCTGTATTGTAAATATAAATTTTCATTATTTGTTTATTTAAAATACCTTGTTCCACCATTTTTTTAAATTATTTATCTCCAGTCAGTAAGCCAGTGGAATAGTATAAACATGATATATCTGAACATTATATTTCATATTATGTTAGGAATGACAGACCTTTCTTAAATTTAATAAATATCTTGGAAAAAGGAGGGGGGGAGAAGGTGTTCTGATAGCTTACTAAATGCGAGAACCAAGGCTTTCCCGGCGTATCAGTGATATGAAGTCTTCACTGGTTCTCCGCTGTATGGTGTTGAAGAAAAACAACAATGAGCTTACAGCTCCCTGCATAACATCAGACCTGAAGATGGCAGCAGAGCTAGCCACCAAAAGCTCATTGTTTTTCTACAACACCATACGGCAGAGAACCTGTGAAGACTTCATATCACTTATGTAAACAATTAACGATCTTTCACATTCTAAATCTGGTGAGAAATAGCCATTATTATTATTATTATTATTATTTTACTATAATAAAAATTTAATCAGACCATTCACAATTGTAAAAAAAAAAGTTTATATTCATAATTAACTACAAACAAACAAACAACTACTTTTGAATTCCACTTTATCAGTGTAACACAAGACACACTTAAATATTTCATAAAAAGCCTGTTAACACTAAACTACACATCTGTAAAATGTGAGGGGGGAAAAAAAAGTAAAAAATTTAATAAAGAAGTAGACCTTGAGACCTCACACCTATAAAAACATGTTATAAAAATGGGAGAAACACAAAACACAAATGTTTACACAGACTTCCACAGATAAACTGACAGCGACATGTAACATATATACTAATAAGTTTCTTATGCTATGAGAAGCTGATTTGTGCTCCTTATTATAACACCATTACCATAAGCATTTGTCAGACACACAAAAGATACTAAAAGAAAGAATATTCATCTCAATACTATTTAATCTCATCGATTTTTATCCATCACTAAATGAATGATGAACCAACAACTACGAAACAAAGGCTCCACACAAATACAATACAGGACACCCAATTAAAACAGTTCAACAACTTTCATTGTAACATAACCCAGCTAGATGAGAAATATCTCCAACTTTATCTAATGATCTGAAGAATAAGAGTTCCATATATCTGCTAGAATAGATTCCAAATATTTCTACCATTAAAATAATAGTGGTAAGAACATTAGTTAACCAGCTATCTAAGCTACAAATACACAAAGCTACATAAACAGTCCATACAACATTTTCTACAGAATGATTTGAAACTGCACATCTATACAGCACATATTTCTCCCTGTGAAGCCATGGTGGGAATCTACATCAAAACTAAACCTTCACCTGCAACAACTGCTCTACACAGTTATTGGCAAGTATAACATACTGACACGAGTTTTATTGCGCCACAATCTGGTAATTCCATCGATCGAATCAAAAGTTGCTTTATCCCATTTTTTAAACAACAGTTTAATTATTCTGCTGAGTGTCTGAAATTTTTCAAGAGCCAAAATATAAATACATATTGAAATGGAAAGAATTTTTATATTTTATCAACTGAATCTGTAGTAATCACTAACCTTGGATTCTTCTAATTCATGAAGGGTCAGTAGTCTTAATAAATGCCTATGTTCTTGCATAGCAACCATCGAGTTTTTCTCTGCCCCAAAACTCAATCTAATTTTAATATCTCCTTGCTTTTTACCTTTGTTTTTCTTTTCCAAGCTGCACCAGTAAAGCTGACCTGATGAAGGTATATTCTGAAGAAAATCAAACAGTTTTATTTAACAAAAAAAAGGGGGGCAGAGCAAAATGTTCCATCTACATAGTTAAGCAAGCATGCTTTAGAATATTTCTAACCTTTAAATATTCATTCAAGAAATGTAAGAGCACAAAAACTGCAACAATGGAGTTGAAAAGAAGTGTAAATATAAACAAGCAGTAGCAGATCCAGGGGGGAGGGGCTAAAGGGCTCAAGCCACCCCAAAAGTATCTAGGTACACCCCAACATTGTAATTTTGGAGGTTTTTTTTTTTAACTCCATTGATCTTTTAAGGACTGCATGTCTATAAAGCCTACCCTCACTCTACTCAAGGATCCCCCCCCCCAAACAAAATCCACTCAAGGCTTCCCCCCAAACCAAAATCTGCACAAGCCCCTCCAAAATCAAAATCCTGGATCCGCCACTGCAAACAAGGATAGGGAAATTAAATTTGTAAGATATGGTACATCTCAAACACTGAACTGTAGAAATTTGTTGATTTATTCAAACTTAGAAGCAGAAAAAGTGGGTGTGTATATGTCAAAAAATGAAAGTAGGTCAGTAAAGAAAAAAATAAGTTAATACAAAAACAGAGTTAAGTGGCCATCCTAAATAGTGTAGGGGAGACCGGGGCTGGTTGGCAAAGGGGATAGACTGGCCATCAGCTTCTAATTTTTTCCATAGTGTGTGTGGAAGCACCACTTGTTGACAACGTGACCTTCACAGCCTCAACTACCTCCCAATAAAACAATGTGCGTTCTCCAGTTTGAGAAGGAGGGACAATGGTTGTAAATTTCATTCAGTAAGTAATTTTTCTAAACTATCTTATTTGTTTTCCATACCACAGGCTGTATGGGATAGGTTTTACTTGTGTATCATATTTGAATCATTGAATTAAGGGCTAGTTTTTCATTTCTAAAACATTTGTTGTCAGTACGATAGTTGTTACAACAACCATTTTTGCTATAAAAACATGTCTGGGGTAGTTTGCCAACCAACCCCAAACTCAGATGGCCAACCAATTGCAACCTACATATTTCATTAATTATTTTTCAAGTAAGTCTTGTTTTAACATTAATAAGTATAATTGCATTTAAAAATATGAAATAAATTTCGAAAAATGCTTAATTACCAGAGGAAAACTGAAAGAGGTAAAGCTCTGAAGGATGTAATCTACAAAGCTGTTCGATTCCTCATTGAGGATGGGAGAAGCTTGTCGCGGTAGCCGATTTTAGTATAGATTTTAGTGGTAATGAAGGCAGAGCGTTTCCAAGCCAGCGCAGTAGTATGAAGACTACACCGCTCCTACATGACACCGACTGCAAGGTCGCTAGTCTTGCAGTCCTTACTGTGGAACACTTTATAACACGGCTGGTACACGAGGCTTGCATACTATGAACACGTGAACCACACGCCTGTATGGCATGACAAACAGCCAATGAAAATAAGCCTTTCCCCACCATCAAGAACAGAGGACGCTTCTTAGCGCACATGATTACCCCAGTCTGTGATGTGAAATTTCGTAGGGCAGTCCTGTTACCATCCAAATAGGCCATTTTAGGCATTTTCCCATCACCCTCCCTCTGCTGGCTCGGAACACATCTGTGTTAGTTTTGATCCTATGATCCACCATTCCAATATCGGAAAACATCGATTTTATGTATCAATTACATGTAACTGTACCATATCGCCACTTTCAACAATAAATCAAGTAGTCAACTCTTCGTATCATTTTAAGGAGCACCTACGCCCTGATTTTATGCAAGTTAACTCTCTGTGTGTATGTATTTTAATCCTAGCCAGAAGCTTACAGATGCCGACTGGAAACCAGAAGTACCTCAGCTGACAGTAAGTGGTCGCTAGGACGGACCCACAGTGGGTAAGTTCGCCACTTGCTCGGTCTACACTTTTTGAGGAGTTCCAAATACCGGTTCAGTTTGGTCCGCTACTGTGGCAAAGCTATAAGTGGCAAAGTGCAGATTGACCCAGCGATAAGAGAAATGCCACATATTGGCTAATGGAATGACTGACGGGTAATAATACAAGGCCTTGAATATCAGTTGGAAAAAAGATTGAATTGTAAGCCTATTATGTAATTTATTTTATCTGCATAAATTTCAGGTTTAATATCAGTAACTACAGTCATTAGCATTAGGTGACAAAATAACTACATCTCAATAAGTTTACTGTTTCATACTTTTTTGGATTAATGCTAGTGATAATTTTCTAATAGGTTTTTTTCTGAAAGAAAGAAGAAAGGGACCTTGAAAGCTACTTGTTAAATGCAACTGACATACTTTGGACTTTCCCCTAAAGAAGTAAGGAAACTTGCATATGAATACAGCAATGTGATCAACATAAACGCTCCTCCATCATGAAAAGAGGCATATTGGATTTCAAATTTCATCAAAAGATACCCTGTTTTATCAATAAGAACTTCACAGGCAACTAGTCTTGCAAGAACGTCTAGTTTCAATAGGACTAATATTGACTTTTTTTGAGGGGGGGGGGGGGTGGAAGTTGCTCACCATTTTGGAAAATCTCAGACTAACCCCAGGTGATATCTGCAATATGGGCGAAACTGGGGTAACTACAGTCCAAAATCTCAATAGAGCAGGGTTTAAGCAAATTAGCCAAATCACTTCAACTGAAAGAGGAAGTGGCCATTGCAGTTTCTGCTACTGGCAATTCTATCCCCCTTTTTCAAATTTCCAATAAAAAATTACAAAGATCATTTCTTAAAAGTTGGTCCACCTGGCAATGCAGGAGATGCTAATCCTTCAGAGTGGATAGAGGAAAAAACAAAACAAAAACTAAGTTTACTGAACACTTTCACAGCCTTTCACAGCAGAAGATACTATTATTGTTTGTTGTGAACTAGAGAATAATTTCCATCTGGCCATACAGATTCTAATAATTATACAATATTAACATTCTAAGGGTTAAGAGGCAGATACTCCAGACATACCTTCAAGGGAATCTGAATGCTTCCCACCAGCTCATTGTCATGTTTTCCTGTTGAAGCAGTCACTGCAATTTCTTTCATTAATTTCCTTAATCCTTTGACTCCTTTAACATCTCCAATCTTACCCATTTTCTCTCTCACTGTCTCTGCTGGATCAAAATCCCTGGAAATGATTGAATGAGGTTTCCATTTCAGAGAAACTGGGGATTTAACCCTTTAATACTACATCAAATTTAAATGTTTGTTGTTTTTACTCACCACACCTCAACATATAAAACATCTTCAGATGGACTTTCCACAGGTCTGAAAAGAAATATTTTGTGTGATAATCCATCAGCTGATCAATTACAACTTTTATTATCAAACAGAAAAAATCATTCCAAACATCAATGTTTATGATATTTTAAAGAATCTTAAATTTTCTACATTACAAAAATTGTATTGGTATCACTCACAATGAGAAGTATTCTTCCCACACAGGGCATAATGTTCCAGACTTTACAGAAGTGTTGTAACGGGCAGTATTTGCAGAATTCAGGTATAATGTACAGAATGGATCACACAAACCTGAAAAGGGCAACATATATTTATTACTTCTATTAAGAAAGTGACCGTTACCAAATTTTAGAGCAGGATACTCAACAAATCATAAGTCATTAAGCCAGATGGGAATTTCAAAAAATGTCATCTGTAATGCAAAGTTGAGAAATGAGGATAATGGCTATATTCATGTAGGGAAGTTTACTCATGTATAAGAATGGTAGCTAGTAATCAATCAGAAAGGTTCAGTCTTGCCTTTCATTTTTGTGACAGTGTCAGTTTACTTCCTTCTTAATCAACTAATGAATGACTGGTGCAACAAGCCTTCTCCTCAAAGACAAAAATCATATTCTTATAATGGCAGCACAATATGAGAATTAGTATATACACAGCAGCCATCATATCAAGCCAGTTATATATACCTAGATTCTTTTGGGGTTTAACCCTGAAGCTCAGCATTGCTTATGATGTACCGACATGGGTGTGGTAATTTAAGACTTCTCAACCTTCCAATTAGGCGAGTAAAGGTGTGATGAAACAAAGCGATCCTATTCTCTGTTCTTGCTCTAACTCTACTACAATTCCATAGGAAGCCACTGCAGCTCTGAATAATCAACCATACCATAAGAATGGAGACTTTCCCAGCGTATGCTTGAAATAAAGTCTTCACAGGTGTACCACTGGATAGCATTTTGAAAACACGATATTTCAACGACTAGCTCTTTTGTCTTCATCACGTGTCGAGACATCTGCACAGGTCGGCCGACTGCCAGATACTAAGACAGTTCAGGTGCTGCACCTCTATAGGCCAACGGTTCTCTCTGACGCCCGCGCCCGGCGGCTGGCAGTGAGTGGGCGGGGCTACAGTTGTTCGTTGCGGGCCGAGGAAGTCAATCTGACGGTCAGTCGACCTGTGCAGATGTCTCAACACCTGGTGAAGACGACTGAGCTAGTCATCGAAATATCGTGTTTTCAAAACACTACCCGGCAGTACACGCGTGAAGAATTCATTTCAATCAACCATACCTTTTAAAGTTAGTGCTAAGCAGTTAAGCAATCAAGCAATCAAACTAGCTATGATATTTGATGGCTCACCAGGCAGTGACTGATATTATGAATTTACAATGGTCTTTAGTTTCCAAATTTCATGACATTCTCTACATCATAATACAATTTTCTCAGCATTTCTGCTACAGCTAAGTAAAAGGTAATATTGTTAGAAACTATGCATATATTTTCATTAACTGAAAGTAATACCACTAAAATAACACAAAGCTATAACTGTACTCTGAATACAAGGTACTCCCATTAGTTTGTTACATGATCATCCAGCACAAGTAAACAAAATAACAAACATTAAAGCATCAATACTGTAAGAAGCTAGTAGTTTTCGGCATCTACTGTCGCTATATACTAAATCATATAAATTCTCTGATGTCACATTCTTATTTTCTTCTTTCCAATCTTCATGTCTGCTCATTCTATTTATATTTCCATCAAACTCCTCTCCATGTGCTATAACAAGCCAATCATATACCATGGTTGCTGCCTTGTTTCCGTTTTATTCATTTGAAGCTATTTTGTGCTTAACAAATTTTCCCCAGTATTTTCTATCTCCCAGTTAAATACTTATCATGCCAAACTCCAGCCTTTTCTTCTCTTTCTGTCAAACTATTTCAATGCTATGAGATTTCAAATGTGTTTAATAATGGTAATGTTATTTTATTTTAATAAACTATTATACCTATTAATGCTATTCATTTGCATCTGAATTAATTTATGTTTCCATTTTACATTCCAGTACTAGGAATGTCACCTGTTACCTTAAGATTTATAACTGACAGGCTATCAATACAGGCTTTCTTACACAATACATAATATGACTCATCAACCATAAGAATATTACTATTACTTCTTAACCAAGGATTAAAGAAACCAAACTTTTTTTAATGTTCACACAAATATTTTTAAATTCTGCAGTATTCTGAAGGTCATTTCCTTTACCAACTCTGTAAATATGGTATTTACCTTATACCTAATTTGCTGAAGTCTGAGATACCCATGATTTACTTTAGGTTTGATAAAAAAAAAAAGTGTTGAGACTTTTTAGTCTAAACACATTTTAAAACTTAAAAACAGGGACTTTTTCTACATATAAACCTCTTTAAATTGTTATTTAAAATATTTTAATAGCTCAATCACAATTCTGCAAAGAGCTTCAAAACTTTATGCAACTATAAATTAAGTATGGTTTTTAATTTTTACCATTAGCATCCTTTGGTGCTAAGTCCCTAGCTTCAATGACCTCTACATTCAGAAGGATATTAGGAGCCTGAAAAATAATAATGGATATCAGTACAAATATGCAATACACAACATTTCATTTTTGATACACTAACCCAAATATTTTACTTTACCTCCTTTGATTGAGCCTTTTCTAGAAGAAGAGAATGTTTCTCATTGTCCAACTTGAAGGCTTCTTGTAAATAGGAGAATAGAGACTCTCTTTCATCACTAGTTACATCAGATCCCACAGTGTGTAAAAGTTCATACAAGATTTCAGCATAGAGCTCCTCTATCTGTTGAATAAATGATACAAATAGATAAAAATCATTTAGAACCAGTGAATTATTTTTATTACTTTCATAAATATTAGTCTGATATTCCCTACATCAAGATCTTATCTGATTAGTAGTTCCACACGATTGTATACAGAAAATACATTCTTCATAAATAATTTTAGGATAATGTATTCTAGAGAAAGAGAGATAAGAAAATCAGTTTAGTTACAACGAAAAACTGGTGTAAAAGAACGCCTTTCTTGGAATATAGAAACAAGAAAAATAGGTAATATATTTTTGTTTTTACTGCATTTGTTTACTTTCAAAATATTTTTTATACTGTTATGCAAGACAATGTGTTCAAGCTTTTAAAGAATTTAGTTCTAAAATATAGATGTGCACTTTATAATCCATTTAAAGAGAGAGAGAGAGAGAGAAACATCAATTAAAATTAGGATGAGGCAAGATTGTCATCTGCACTCATTAACATCAAACTCATATGAGGCAGGTAGGGTAGTGAAAGAAAAATTTGAATTGTTGCTATTGTTACTAATCATTGATTTTCACCACCATGTGACAATGTATGCAGCTCTGTTAAGGTCCAACAAGATATTCCCATTAGCCATGTAGGAGGCTAGATCTGACTACATGCATCTTTTCCAGATCATTCATCTTCCAAGCATTCACTCCTGCTAACATTGTAAGACAAGTTTTGAAGGGGAACATTAAATAAGAATTTATGGATACAATAATATTAATTGCTTGTTGCCCAAGTGGGATTTTATGTAGTGCTTTGCCATTTGGATGATGTTATGATAGGCTTAACACAGCAATACAATTTCCAGAATGATAAAACCAGCCAATCATTTTAACAAATTCTTGTCAAGTGTAGGAGATGGGTCACCTTAATTGAAGGCTGAATAGAAAACTGTTGGGCTGTGAAGATGCTAGTGAGAAGGTTGCGTGTGATAGATACTAGCAAGCAAAAATGGTAGGCTTTGGAGTTGAGCAAATGCCAAAAAGCCACATGAAATTTAACATATGCTGTAAAGCTCCAATTGTCCAGTGCACGTATTTCATATCATTTTTATGTATACATTTTTTTTAAAAACTCAGAAGATATCCAGTCATTCTCATTTCATCTTGCAAGGATTAATTTGAATATATTCAAAAACATGAATTCCCAAGTTGAGATCACCGTTTCCTCATTCAAAAAGCTATCATTGAGAGTCCCATCTTATAGTTATGCCAGGATCATCAATGTACAAGGTCATGGCGGAGCAGCAGGAGGGGGGGGGGGGGAGAAAGAGGGACTAAGAATGGCCTGAGGAACTTTGCAAGAGACCTGGATCCTTGCACTGATGATTCTATAACAGGATAATTGTGTATTGAGATCGAGTTCTCTTGCAAGCATTCTTCATCCAGGTCCCACCAGGTCAGGGTATGTATGTCTTTTCCAATGCTTCATCCTGTCATACAACAAATAAAGGATATTTTTATGATTGAGTAACCACTATCAAAGGCAATTTACATCCACTGTCATGTTTTATATTCTACCCCTCATACAACGTACAGATATCTTTGGAAGTTAACATTTAAAATTTGTAACTTGTGGTAATAAAGAAGAAAAACTTTTTATAATTTGATGTTTCTACATAAATTAACTTTATAAGATTTTGTAGTTTAAAGTTAAATTAATTTAATTTTGACTATTTGGATGAAGTAGTGCTGCTCAGTCTTTTTTGTCACAATTAAAAGAAAATAAGGATTAAATGGCATTTAAGCTGGTAATAGACAAGGAGCATTGTGAGGTATTATTTTACTAGTTTCTTTAACAAACAGGTGAAATAAGTGTGCCAGATGCAGGATTTGGAAGGACTTTACAAGAAAATTGCGAGATTATTTGAAACATTCTTGGTATTTGATATGATAAAATAAAGGAATTGGATTGGTAATCATTGGTGAACAGGAGGCAGGCAAAGAAAATGCATAATATTTACATGGATAGTGTTAATATGGGAACTATTAGTATGTGGTAGGGAAGAGAAAACCATAACCATAAATTAGCACTTATTGTCAGGTATATGGGAGTGGAAAGGTTTTCTTTCGCAAGTAACTGAATAAGAGAGCTTCTGAACAACTATCTTAGCTGGTAAAAGAATTTAATGGAAAAATGTACATGGTGCCTCTGTAAATGTGAAGGGAAATTACCACAAAAGCATGTGTTCTGTTGCAATTAATAATAAACAGTACAGTGCTACTAAAGAAGTGACAGAAGGTTCTTTCAGTTTTATTCATTAAACATTGCCTGCCAGCCAGCCAGAGAATTTCTTAGAACTGTATTAGTACAATTATTCCAACCTTTGTTGCAAATACATTAAATAATTCATGAACCAATGATATAAAAAACTTTAAATTTCTTATATCATTTAATTCATATGGCAATCAAAGTAGATTTCAAGTATGTAAGAGCATCTAACACCATTATTTAGTTCCAACTTTTATTCACAGATTGAAATTTTTTTATTTTGTCCTTACTTACATTTATTATAGTTTATGAACAAGTTCTAAAAGAGAAGAATACTCACTATTTCTGAAATAGTTTTGAGATACTATGAACCAATTTCATTTCAATCATACAAAAATTTAGTGGTTAACTATTTTTCTGTGCAAATTACAGTATTTTATATACTTCTGGTATAAGGTAAACATTGATTTAGTGTTGATAATTGAGAATGGTTCCATTTTAAGGTGTCGAGAGGAGAAGATGGCTTGCAATGTTTGCATCCTGATTTTACAAAATTCAGGATTCTGTGATTGGCAGTTTCCCTGTTAAACTGTGACTATTCAAAATTAAGATTTTTGAGTAGAATTAATTAGAAAGACATGCTACTATTTATTTTCAGAAACACATTTTAAATCCTTTAGCTTAATTTTAAATAATTGTTTTACTGCAATTTCACCATCCTAAAATAAGTGTGCCCGTCAGCTGTGTTTAAAAGAAAAATCCCTGTCCATCTTGGTGTAAGAGTTCCATTTCTATGACTTGAGTTTCAGACTAGGATATTATGAACTGTTCATGCATTCATTTTTAATTAAATGAAGATATATTACTCTTTGAGGTAACGTTTCTAGCAGCACACATTAGAATAGTTATAAAAGATTGAAAGAAGCAATGTTAACTAGGAAAAATTTCAAAAATATACACTATTTTCATAATCATTGCCTTGTTCATTAGCTTCCTGTTAAATTAAATGTGTAAGTACTGTAATATATTTTTATTATAATAAATTTTCAATAATCTTAAGTTAGGAGAAAATTTTCAAGGTATTCATGATAAATTTATCATACACTATTTAAGTGGTTTCATTATAAAGTGAAGGGGATTACAAATATTTTTTTTGTTGAGGGCACACACAAGTATGGGAATGTGTTGTTGGGGCTAAGGCAATTCATCTGGCAGTTCTTTGAGCCAAGTTAAGCCACCAGTATGCAGACATTGACTGCAGGTCGAGATATCCAGACACCATACATTGAACCTCAGGTGGACATGCAGTGAACTCTTCAAAACAAAAATAAAGATGTATGGCTTATAACCATCTGGAAACCTTGCTTTATTTGACATGTTAGTGGCCATTTGGAATTGAGTTGTTCCATAATCTTACTGGCATTATGGGCTTATAATTTACCTTAATATAGTGCTCTAAGTGAGGGTCAACACCAGTCGGACTGTGCATCTACTGTCAGTGAAAATAGCAGTGTAATTAAACTTGTGGATGTTTTACTACAATGGATTGTGTGTTCTCTCTGTAAAATGGAAACCTGTTAACATACCAAGATGATGTTTTAGTATGAAGGAAACTTCTCTTTGCCTAGCTAATACAGTTAATTTTGGTTGTTTCTTTCTCACTGCATTTTAACTAAATAAAATGGTTTTTACCAGAGAATTTTTTTTAAAATTACTTTCTTAATTCAATGGTTTTCTAATCCTGGAGCAAAATTACCTTTCTAGCATCTCTTATTATTCATTTTTATTTATGCATTATTTAATTTTTTTCCTTTTGTAGAAGGCAGTAATGCTTATTATGTTGGGCAGTTATAGAATTGCAAGTAAATAGGCTGAACATTTCCAAAGCCTTTCCTTTCCATTGCAAGTGTGTGTATATATATATATATATATATAGGTAACAATGAAAGGAAAGAAATGCCGCGAGGCAATATTTACATGGAAAAGAAAGGGAAAATACACCCAACACTCACCAAAGATGAAGGGAGGAGGGCAGCAGCAACACAGCACAACACACAAACAAATAAAAAACAATATTTCGGGTGAAGAATCCCCTTTTTCAAGTTAACAGATAGGTGGCTGGTCTTGCGCAAGACTTGTGTAGGACCTGCGTCCTACGCAAGTCTTGCGCAAGACCAGCCACCTATCTGTTAACTTGAAAAAGGGGATTTTCACCCGAAATATTGTTTTTTATTTGTTTGTGTGTTGTGCTGTGTTGCTGCTGCCCTCCTCCCTTCATCTTTGGTGAGTGTTGGGTGTATTTTCCCTTTCTTTTCCATGTATATATATATATATATAAAACTTAAAGTTCTGAAACTTTCTTTGCAACAGGGTTTCACTAAAGAGGATTAGGAGCATTTAATGAGGAACAAATCTGATTCAAACTGAAGTGATTATGCCCACCCCATTGGCTCAATTGGTTCAGCACCGTGATGGTGTCCTGCACTGACATGGGGTTAGCTGGATTGAGTCCTGGTGGTGGAAGAAATTTTCATCACCAGGAATTGGCCAGCAGGGTGTTGGTGCACAATTCCTAAGCACCATATTGAGCACCAAAGTCCTGGGTTAAATCCCAGATTTTTTTGCAGATCATATGAAATGAGGACACATGACACTGTTGATTGTGATTTGTGTGTTTGATGGGGATGTTAAGCTTTACAGTCCCCTTAGCATCTGGGCCAGCACCAGGTTTCATCCGCTTTCTCCTTTCATCTCTGAGCAAAAACAAACAACTCTTAAGTGAACACACATTTTCACAGCTATCCAAGTCTCTAATAATGCTTATAAACACTGTCACCCTGGGGAACAATGGGAAACCACCCCACATCATTTCATTTTCCCAAATGGTTAAAATATGCCGTCGTAATCACCTTTTCTTGAACATGGTCAAGGCATTCATAAGAAGTAGTGATTCTGCACCGTCAGTACCAAGCAACTTTCCTATATAAACATCAAGAAAAAATGACAGAATTTATGATATCTAATTCACTTGGCTGGTTGAAGTTATTTGTTATCTGCCTTGTAACAACTGTCAAGGTTTAAGTGCACACTGTACCTGGCACTTAACCTGAGATAGCTTGTTTGAATCCAGGGGCTGGAAGAAATGTTCACATAATGGTTTGTAGCTAGCAAAATTGTAGACATTGTGTTGCTAAGCCTTCACAATGTATCTGAAGTGATGGCATATGGCACTGTTGATCCTAATTTATTCACTGGATGGAGATATAAAACCTGACAGTGTCACTGATATCCCTTCCAAAATTAGATCATAAGTCTTATCACAGCTTTCCATCCCACACTTCTTCCATAATCATACACGACACAGACAAACCAAAAATACAGGTTTTTACATGTAAATGACAACTCTATACATTAGACAAGGCAACCATTGCAGTAAAAATGTTTCAGAATTACTGAGGGCAGACAGCATACTCTAATTTTAATTTATTTAACTACGATGGAACTCATGCCAAATGGCAATTTGCCTACAGTAAAAATCTGAAAAGTTTTGGTGAATGAGCATTGCATATTACTGTATCTAGTTACCATAATTTAGGCTCTAGAGTTTCATTTTAGATGATGCATATACTTTTTTTTTTTATTTACGGCTTTAGTAAATCGTAAGTAAAGGAACTGGATTACAAAACTTTGTTCAGACCATTCCTTGAATATGGTAGTTTATTATGGGACCCACATTTCGACTATCATATACAGAAGTTAGAGAAGGTGAAAAGAAGGGCTGCCAGATTTGATCTTGAAATTATCGCAGAGTGCAGTCAGTAACATATATGACAAAAGAGCTTGAATGGGACTCATTGCAAGACAATGAGGCTGAAGAGGGTCATGGGAGTGTACAAGTTATATATTGGTGATGAGGCGTGGAAAGAAATTGGTCTAAGAATTAAAAGTACTGCTTGGAAGGGAAAAGATGACCATGATCCCATGATCACAAGCTGGCACTCTATTTCAGGCACAAAGGTGTAGGATTTTTTTTTTTTTTTTTTTTTTTAGGTAAGGGTGTCAGAGATTGGGATAAGTTACCAAGAGAAATGATGATTAATTTTCCCAAAACCTTGAACATTTTAAAGTTAAAATTTGTAACGTGCAAATGTAGGTGGGTGCCGAAAAGTTGAAAGATGGGTATTTAGAGAAATTGTCTCCGGAGTGTGCATTCCATTGTAATTTAATTAAATATTATAGCAACTTCCGATTTAAAAACAATCCACACTTACTAAGACAGTGAAGCCAAGAGTAGCTGGCAGTTCTGTTAGACAGTTAGAATATACTGAAAACCTTTCATTTTTTTATTCTTATTTATTGTATTTAGGTGAACAGGAGTGCAAATTGTCGAGCTATGGTGATAGTAACTTTGTTTCAAACAAAATAAATTTTCATAGCACCTTTTTTCAGTTGAAAATCGCTATAAATTGAAATGATCCCCTTATATGTTGAATATTTATCAGTTTAATTTGTTTTGAGAAATATTTGAAATTGGTATTTTTGAAATCCCATTCCACATTATACATTCAATCTTGTTAGCTCTGTAATCATGTGTGTTCATCCCAGTTCTGTCATAAGGTAATGTGATGCTATCGAAGTGGGAATACAAACTAAAATGACTTCCAACAAGAGTTTTTCTTGGTACTAAAATTCATTGTGAAAAAGAGATTAGGACTAGAAAAACAGTGTGCCTTTAATGATACTGTGGTTTCAGATTACAACCTCATTAACCTCAGTCTTGGAATAACAATTTGGCAAACTAATGAAGCAATTTGGAGTTTAGCATGGAATCTAAGCAATTAAACTTCTTTATGTACTTTTCTTTAAGCAAGCTTTGCTGGGACTGGGGATCAAAAAAGGGATTTTTTTATTCCTCTTTAATGGCACTATGATTAAGGCAACAGAACAAGCGAAAAAGAGTACATGATGTCCAAGAAGAAAGAAATTAAGTCACTAAATTTCAAAGGGAGAACAGTGTAACAACAAAGAAAGAAGTAAAAAGAATGAAAGAATGAAAGAAAAGGAACCACAGAACTAAACACAATGACACAAAAGAATAAGAGTAGGACCAGGAAAACAAGAGAAATACCAATTGAACAAAAGAGTGGGACCGAGTGAATGATGTAGGAGGAGGAGGCAATAATAACTAAATAGTAGGACCAAGGGAACAAAGGAGTGGGAAGAAAAAATAATGAAAGAGAAGCGTTTCAAAAATTTGAAAATGAACTGTAAAGGATATACTGTCACAATTGACTTTTAAGACAGAATGAATAATCTAATCTTTGGAAAGCTGAAAAAACGATATCTGAAACTGGATGAAGTTCATCTGTTCTAAATAACATGACACTGAAGTAAAAACTCACAAGTCTGCTTGTCCCACAGCTAAAAGCAAGCAACCATTACATGGATTTTTTCCCGGAAAACCATTCTGTTAAACTTCATGCTTTATCACAGCATTTCACTTTATTCTTTTCTTCGGCAATGAGCATCCCATTTAGAGCAGGCAATTCATCTCAAAAACGTCACCAAGCCGAACGAACACGCACTCACAGTCATAGACTCGAGGTATAGCGATATCTGCTTGGCCAGGAACTCCTTCCGGACTCCCCGGAACTGGTTGTGGCGTCGCGGCGGCCGGGTGACCGGCACTGGAGCCGTCTCGACGCCCACCAGCATCGCCGGTGGACCACTGATCAGCTGGGAGGGTATGCACACGTCCGCATCCCGCACCAGGGTCCGCGCAACTGGCCCTCCACCACCACCACCACCACCAACAACAGCCGCGAGTATAAATAGCGACACCCACGCTTTCGCAAGGCGCCCCAGCAATAAAATATAACTTTTTTGTCGACTGCCAATTCCTGCGCTCGAGTGGTGTTGATCGGCGATGCTCACTGCTCGCCAATCCGCAGGCCACTGAGACGGTCGCTGGGGTTGCCAAGGCCTATTTCTGTTTGGGTGACACCTCGGTGGTCAGTGGCCAACTCGCAGGTGGATCCTTACCTGGGCCAAGGTAACTCGGCCCACTTCCGAGGGGGCGTGTCCTGGCAAGCTGATACTCCACGGTCAGTTACCCTTCTCGATCTCCATATACGCAGCAAGTACCGCAACGACCGAAATGACCGAAATGACCGAAATTTAGCAAAACAAAACTCTCTAGGGTATTCTGATTCTTTTCTGACTACGTTCGCCATGTCTGCCTCTTAACATTTTGCTGTACCAACGATAGGTAGATTGTGAACTGAGTTTTGACATTGAATCCCCGTCTGATCATATCAGGATGATAGGCTGGCGTATGTCCGAGTATTTGCTCCCATTATTTGTGAATAACCCCAATATGCTCACTACTGTGACAGTACAACTGGCAACTGGAGTGAAAAAAAGAACCAACAAACCACAACTAAGCATGGCAAAAGGGAACAGGTAAATAAGCAATGTCCTGCAATCATTGTTTGAAGGCACCAAAAAGTCATATTGCCTATAAATATTGACTCTACACTGAAAATTTCCAAGTGCCATTTAGAATGCATGACAACTCTTTGCGATATGATATGATTAAAAACACCGTATTGCTAAATTTATTTTTAACCTGTTTTGGAACGAAGTCAATATTTTGTCTTGCGAAATTTATATTTTTTTGGCTGAATGTCTCCAGTTTAGTGATGGCAGGAATTTGTAAACTGCTAACTGTTCACGAAAATGTTTTTAATTGAGATTTTAAAAATGTTTCATTGTTACATTTCGTGGTTAGAAAACTATTTTCACCGCAGATATTATATGATTGATATATTTTTCTCTATGGAAAGTTTCCATGGCGATATTGGATTCCGAGTTTCGAGTAACGTTCACTAAAGAAACATTGTATAAAATTTGAGAGTTAAATTTTTTTAAAAATAATTTCATATGGTTTTTATCGGTAGGAGATTTGATGGTATTTAATTGGCCTTGGTGACGGATTTCTATCTTTGCGGCTACCGCCTCCGTCGGGGGAACTATTTTAATTGGGGAGCTGATGTGTTGCCATCTGTCCGAGAAACATGTAACTTGTGTCCGGACAATTTTTTTTAAAATAAAATGTATGGTTTATAAGGGGGTACCATCCCTGGACTCTTTTAGGTGATTGCGAGGAATCTGTCTAAAAACTGCAAACGGGATTGTCGATAGTGGGAACCAGGACGAACACGGTCCCGTTGCACCCCTCCGGTCCACAGTGGCAGTGCCTTATCTCTCACAGTCACACTGGTGGCTAGAATACCATTTGGTGGAAGAAGGGAGGCATCTCCAAAGCATGGTTCCAATGAAGTCCTAAGGTGTGTACCGTTAGATAGTGACGTGAAAAACGCGATATTCTGATTGCTGGTTCTTTCATAGTTTCGTCGACAAGTACGGATGGAATTACACTCTAAAAATACGGCACAGCCAGCCGTCGTAATATGCTTTCACAACAGTCTGACGAACAGCAGCGACTAGTTGATTGGTTCCATCTCGTGGCTGCATCTTTCAGATCGTCTATACCGAAATCCTGCACATGTATACGTCAGAATTTGAAGCATATATTATCACGTTCCCTCAACTAACCTTGCAGAGAACGATTCACTCTCTGCTTCTGCCCAGAAATTAACATCCAAAAGTCAGTATTTGTAAGATAGAAATGTGTAGCAATCTTTTTATTCTGTTATGAATTTACGTCGATGTCGAAGTCGTCATGGTCGGGAGAGGAAGAGGGACGGGCAGGAAATGGGATTTAGTTTCATTGTTTATATGGATAGTGCAAATCTTGTACAATTGTGTGTTGTCCCTTTTGAGCAATGTGTAATATCTTGGGAGGAGGGTGTGAAACATAATAGTATTACTTAGATCTCATTAATATCGAATTAAGTGGTTTCTCTGAAGTATGCTTTGTACTGTATCTCGACGAAGGAAATGCGTGGAGAGTTGACCCAGATGCCTTGTGTTATTAAGTACCCAGTGTTTCTATTTTTACGAAGTCCTTTCAGCACTGGCGTTCTTCGTAAGCAAGCCAACGACGACAGGAATTTTAGTCGTTTGTACACAAGGCGGCGAGGAACTGCTGCTAACTGTACAACAGTACAAATATTTGTGCAAAAAAAATATTAACACTCTTGAACGTGTGTAGCCAGATACTCAACAACTCCTGTTATATTCTTTTCGCTTGATACGTTAGCACATAAGACAGAATTGTAGGCTTTCATCTTTCTAAGTCTGCTGCTAAACAGGTTTGCAGCGATAAAACGAGATTTTTCCCCCCTGTTTAGTATCCAGTAAACACATGCTTCGTCTCATCCGAACCAGTTCAGTAAACAGATTACCAGCAAAGTTGACTATGCTGAAGCTATTTTACGGCGTAGCTAAGTCACCTGCGCTGCACGTGTAATAAACGAAGACAAGTACAAACAAACTTCCTAGCAGCTAACACCACATAACCGTAATATAACAACCACGGCAATATAGAAGCACTCGACTAAAATACGATATAAATACGCATAAATTTAGCTCCAGATAATGGTGAATTATAGGACTCAGAGGTGGAATGCCGTCAACATTTTAGGGCGAGCTAGTACCTGAAGATAAGGGATCGTGGATCGAGAGGTCCACGGTGCAATTTTGAGTTTGAGCTAACTCCATCTCTGGCAAAGTTTACTTTATATATAGTGTCATTACTCCGTGGTTTGGATTGCTCAAACTGTAGGCCCAAGAGAAAAAGAGCTGGAAGTAATATCTTATTGGACAATCATTGGATTACAACTCACTAGGGAGGATCCATCCAACCTTCGGGTTGTGGATTTAACTAAGAATCTAAATAATATTTCATAATTTAACGGTTGAAACCCGAGATCAAAATACATTTCTCGTAAGACTAAATGTTACAATATAGTCTTCCCGGGTTTGCAACCAGATTGATTGATAAAAAGACAACGTTATCTATTGCCTTCAACAGGTATCTGCTTTTGAGAACTCAAGAAGTACTCTGGCAGTCATCAACGGGCTGGTGGGCTTGTATAAAGTCTTCGCTGTCAAAGGCGTCATACGCCAACTGCCAAATAGGCGCCCGTAAAATCCAGGAACCACTACAAAACTACGCATCTACAAATCAGTAATTCTTCCATACTTCCTATATGGATGCCAAACATGGGGAATGGAGATCCCAACAAACACTAAGCACATCTAGAGGATCCAAACCAGATGCCTTATAATGATCCTACAACGCTTCTCAATACACATCAACAGACTGCCTACATCAAGAGAGAAACCGAATTAACCCACACCCAAATTTTCAATCACACAAGCAGGTTCATTGGAAACACTGATGCAAAAGACAAGAAATAGACTTGCCACCCTGGGAACAGTCACGCCAAGGACGTGGCATAAGCATGAAGTGCCATTCAGCACAATTTATTATAACCGTATCTAATCTAACAGTACAAACTCCAACCAAAATATAACATACAAACCATAGAAGGGTTTTCACCAAATAAGGTCATCTAAGAAGACCAGTTCTGGTTTTCCCCCCAAAGTGTAAAATAAACTTTGTCCCCTAAACAATCTTACCAGACACTAAATAGCGAAACTGTCGAAGGTAGTCGGGCTACACGCAGCCGCAGAGGCAAAGACAAAAGAATTGGCTTCGTTACCGCTGTCTGCCTTAAACTTGCTGCTGCTCCTGTCAGAGGATTATTTTGGAGGCAGGAACTTGTACGAATTTTTGGGGGGCTCCTTTGCCAAGATTCTATGTTATAGTGGTATCACATTTTTTAAAAAAAGGGTGGAGTCAATAGAAGCTACAGGGGGGGGGGGGGGGGGGGGGGGGGGAAGGACGACATTTGTGACGGTCACGAACAGTAATCACGACTTTCGATGAAAAACGGGACGAGGGAATATAAAAATTTACAAAAAACTGTGCAGCAAAATAATCCACCTTTATACAACATTCGAAGAGTAAAAACTGGATAAATCGAATTTCGAATGGATGCGTTCACTGGAAAGGGTAAATTTACAGTCATGATTTCCTACGTACCGACAAATGCTGACGACAGAATGACGCTTCCAGTAGCGTAGGACACCAATTTGGTTTCATGTTGCAAGGCTCGCTGTTAACGAGACCAACATAGGGTATGTGGGCGATTTAAATTGTGTCCTGTGTTGTCCATAGTAAACATACAATAATTGCGCATAAAAGTAGTAAAATTAACTTAGCACTTGGGTGTATGGTGACTACCGCAAAGGAGGGAGGAAAGTTTTGACAAACCACAGATTAATGTTAGCGAATTGGCGTAAAATCTGTAGAAACTTCCAAATCTAAATATTATGCAATGAGTGCAGTTCCCAGGCGCTGACGTTGGGGGTTGTAAATAAGTTCTTTAGAAACGGATAAATCTTGTGCCGGAGTCAGGGAAAACGGCGAAGTGAGAGTTACGTTTATGATGCAGTTTTCCTTGAAACAGCACTACAAGAATTTCCCATTTCGTTCGACTCATTTACTCATTCCTGCTGCTTGAAGGATAGGACGTTTTGACTCATTAAGACAATACGAAGATATTACCTACACACATTAATAAAGCCGAAGATTCAGGAATAAAAAATAAAGATTTAATTTAGTGGTAGACATTAAATAGGAAGGAGAAGAATGGGGGAGTAAGATAACTAAAATAATTTATAAATATAATGTTACCGAGTATTTTGAGAGTCCGTTGAGGATGGCCATTATAGTCAAACACTTAGTTGGTTTTCGCCTTCCAACCTGGACCGTGAGACGCCGTAATGGAGAGAAGGGAGGCAACCCTGGCAATTAAAAACTTATAAATTGACGGGGCGGGGGAGGAAGATAACCTCTGCCTATTCTTTACACAAGCGCATAAGCCAGAGTATCTAATGTACTTAAATGTAAGTTCAGTCTATAGTGAGGTAGGTGTGGGACCAAGCGATACCGTTACACAAAAAAGGCACATAAGTATCCCTCAATCGTTCGGACGATTTCAGTCACTCCAGCTGTCTAAGTTCCCCAAATCATCCGTTCGATTACGAGGTGTCAAAGCAAGCTGTCTTAATTAAACCCTCTCAAATCTCATGGCGAAATGAGTGGATTCAGTGTTAAAGTTAAATGTCCTATGAAAGTACAGATTTGAACAGAAACTTAAAGGTGCAATTGAGGTTTGTTTCTCAAATATTAATCAGTGTTGAACTTTATCTGACATTGCGGAATAACCTTTTTCTATATACAGTGTTTTATTGTAATTTAACTGCGCAACGTAGTGAATATATTAAACAGTGTTCAGAATGTGTACCGCGAGTATTGAGACTCAAACTGAGCCAGCGAGGAGTGAAACTGTTTCGATCCGAGTAGTGACCGGGCAGAGAGGTTGTTGAAATTAAGACAGACAATGCAAACCGGTATGGTGTATGAAATATGATAGGGGGTGGAGAGACTGCAGTAAGAAAGAATCTTTGCCATATGAATTTAAGTGTAAATTCATGATAGGTCAGAAAAGGACGTTTACGGCTGGCTGAAGTGGATCATGAGAACAGATGTTTGGCCCACCGACATGACTAAGGTGATATGCAATACCTGGGCCGAAGCCCTTCACCCGCAACTCCGACCACACAATTCTATCATACTATTCACTACGCCCCCATCTCGGGACTGGGCTCTTCGGAATCAACATTGCGTTAGAAGGTTCCACCACGTCAGCAGGGACGGTGAGCCATTACTTTTTTTGCCACCCTAAAGGGTGCCCACGGTGAACGAAGCGGACACAGCGCCGCCATGAGCCAGGCCGAAGACCCCTCCAATACCCGGTCGTATAGCGAGCCTTTCTGCTGGTTCCGTCGTAGCCCTGCCCCACCGAGGTTCCATTGGAGACATGGCGGATGCATTACTTCTATCGGGACAGTCTCCTAGCGTAAGTTCCCCTAGCCCAGTGATGTGAAAGATACGGCCCGCGGGCCGCATTCGGCTCCCGGGCCCTATCAATACGGCCCGCGATCGCAAGAATTTTTTAACTGTATATTATGTACTATACAATTAAATAAATAAAATGTTATAATAATTCAGTACTTTTTTATTTGAATCTGGCCCACCTACACATTCTAAATTTAATATACGGCCCTCTGCAAAATTGAGTTTGACACCACTGCCCTAGCCCCTAGACGGCATGTGGCTTTACTGAGGCGTACACCAGTCGAACTTCGCAGGCCACCGTCATTGCGCACGAGCATAATCATTCTAGGCGGTGTTGCCCCGCCCTGGTCAGAAGGACCCATGTGCTAGTGAACCTCCCATATACAGAGGTTCTATTTTGGCAACGAGAGATAAACAAGTTAACAATTTCGTGGAGGTGTCAACAACAGCATCTTGTACTTGGAGATGTGGGCAGCTCTCGATTCTATATGATGCTCCCTTTTACTTAGTTCTTCAGTCGTGCAGCAATACCGTCCTTCGTTGGGATGCGGTTTTCGCGAAAGTAGACAGTGCTCGGAATCCTTCAGATTCTACAAGTCTTCAGTCCGGTGCCCTTAAGTCAACCTGTTGCTCCAGGACGGCGCGTTCTTCTTGGGAGTTGGAGAATGTGGTTCGCCATATGTGCACAGGTTGCTGTCGAATAGCGTTTGTTTTAGGTCATGGCCTGTGGTAAGTCAAGTTGTTGAGTACGAGAAGTAGTTGGTTTTCCCCCATTCTGTAGACCAGGAGCTTGCCGCAGGGACTCACTGGAATTTATACCTACCATTCTTGCTTGTTTCCCATCTACGATGGCATTCTTCTTTGATGGCATTGTTTACATATAGTTTCCTTTGGAGGACGCCTCACCTGTATTGCCTGGAGCCAGGTGGATGATTATTTGCAGCTACATAAATTCCCAAGTATTCCGTCTCTAGAATTTCATTTATATAGTAGACGAAGGCTCAACCTCAAGATCTAGCGGCAGGCATCCAATTAGAACCTTAGCGCATCTTTGGAGGCTGCTTTACACCCAATACTCGTGTGTGTGTGTGTGTGTGTGTGTGTGTGTGTGTGTGTGTGTGTGTGTGTGTGTGTGTGTGTGTGTGTGTATATACTGGTGCACAGTATGTTATAATGGAAAAATATGGTAGTGTACAGAGTTTTACTGCTTTCCTTTTAAGTCCCCATTCTATCCTTGTTGCTCTTTGCAGACCATTGGTATTCCTCTTCAACCAGTAGAAGAGGTCATGTTTGACTTAGTATTTGATCGAGAGTCGTTAGGGTCGGAAGTGTAGTAACTGTGACAGCAGTAGCCGCCATGTAGCCATTTTCTTCCATTAATTACGCGAGGTGTTTTTTCCTGAATTATTGTTACAAACGTAAATATAAATTTAATATAACAATTTTCTTTACCGCCCAGTAACTTACATCATTATAGAGGCGCTAAACGTATGGGGAGAAAATTGCAAAAAACCTTAAAGAGAGTAAGATTAATTTTCCATAACTGCTGTCGAATAAATGATGGATCCATTTGATGTACACACTTTGACAATAAATTTGGCCGCCGCTGAAAAATTCTATCACCCTTATTTTGCACAATCTGACGTCAATGTCATCCTAAGAAACAGTAACGCAATACTGGCAAGCCAGCATTACATTACTGTTTCCTGGGATGATATTGATGTCAGATTTTTCAAAATATGAGTGATAGAATTTTTCAGCGGTGGTCAAATTTATTGTCAAAGTGTGTACATCACTTTTTGATAGCGTCTCTTTACGTTATGGTAAAGGATTAAAATTTTTGTGAAAAACTAACCTGTGTGTAGCAGAATTTCGCTTTGCATGTCTCTGGCCAACCGCCAGGACGCACGAAATGTTCAACTCGTGGAAACTAGTCGAAGGTCAACAAACAACAGTACAGATCTCGGAATCACATAGGCTTACGTTTGAAAAACAGCTATTACAGTCTAAGATGACATTCGATTTCTAGCAAATTATTGTATCTAGAATAATTCATCATCATTCAGTAACTTAATAATAGAGTCAAGAAACGAGAATCAATTACCTGTGCCGCACTTTGAAATGAAAACTGTTTTAAGCTGTTTAACTATCCGATTTAATGCCAATGTATGGGACAGTTCTACATAGTGTTTCCGAAGTTTCAAGACTGGCGCAGTAATGCCTGACAGAGGGCCGCGAGACGATGCCATATATATTTACTAGAAAACGGTATTCCATTGGCTATATTGAAGAATGTACCGTTAATCTAGGAATCCCCATGTGTTTGCCTACTGAAATTGAAATGTAACTTTCTTCCTATCAGTAGCCTCTCGACTAGTTTAGCGTAGTCCTGTCCTGAATTAATTTCATCTTAACATTACCATTAGAACGTACGTATAAACAGCTTCATATATTTTATTTTTTGTCAGTTTATTCACTTTACGCTTTCGACTGTCATTACCTCTAATTAGATAACCAGTGCCACATGTCTTAAAATTTGGTGCACCCTCGTGTATCTTATTTCTGTGATACTCTCCCACAAACTTGTTTGCTCATCAAAAATTTCCAAGACACGTTAATTTCTCGGTGCGCCTAATTTTAAACATTTCCCTATAGCAGGGATGGCGAACCTTTATTGATCTACGTGCCATTTTTTCAAAAGAAATATTGAATGAAGCCATGACGTGCCGTCAAACCATCATGACTTAGTGATTAATGAGAAAAATAAATAAAACTAAATACTATCACCTGAAAACTTTATATTTTCAACCTGAAATTTACGATTTTTTGTACTAAGCAGTAGTAACATCAACAGTTTTGTATTTATTTAAATAGATGAAACTACTGCAAAGTCTGTTGTTACATATTAGATGCAAAATAACTTATATTAGGTTCATACTTTGTTACTTTTAGCAGAATCCAAGCTGAAGTGGAGGCATCTGATAAACGTTTTCGAAGTGAATTTTTAATGTTAATCACTTCTGAAAATTACATCAGTACTTTCGCCAACTTATAACTGTATAAAAGATGACTTGATGTCATTTTTTGTTGTTGTTCTTTTACATTTTCCGCCAGTTTTAGTACTCTGTCTTTCATTGTGTTCCTGTATAAAAGAGGATCTTTGATTCGCGGAATTATCTTATATTTATTTTCAAAAAGTGAAGGGGCGCACTGTTAACCAGGCTTCTTTCAAAACTTGCCCTTGCTAAATGTTTACCGTGCTGAGCAATAACAACTGCAGCCAAAAAACTAGCGGCACCAGTATTACAATCCTTGTTAACATACTTAATCGTAGACGTCAATTGTTTATTTTTTCTTTAATTTCACATTAAATTTATTCTTTTTGCTCTGGTTCTCTTTTTTGAGAAAGAGATTTGTGGTTTGTTTAATAGCACCGTTTTACAGATGATGATCTACGCACCACTGCATAAAACACACGCCACTTTATCACCTTTATTAATCATGCCATATTTCTCAGTCCATGAAGGTTGAAATTCTGAATTACACTTATCCTTCACTTTTTTGCCCAAACTAGCTGTGTTGAATATGTGTAAATATAACTCAAAAAACTTAAACAGCAGCTGTGTTAACGAAATTAGCTTAAAAACCACAAGAACTATGTGTAATTTGTAAAAGTAGTCAACGTCGTCAACAAAACAAACAAGTAAATCTGTTAGCTTCCCGCCGCTTACTATGTCCGTTTGTTCAGAAACTCGCTCGAAATCTACCTTTGCTCAATCTGTAATTATTTTATATCGATTAGGCACCTACTTAATGCCGTGCCCAAATTATTTGGTCGCGTGCCATCATTGGCACGCGTGCCATTGGTTCGCCATCCCTGCCCTATAGCATCACATGTCGAATGCTTCACTCTTTCTTCTTTGCAGTATTCCTTACAGTAAGATTAATTTCCGCTTTCATGTCTACATATCAAAAGGTTCCTTCAGAGTTTTATCTTTTTTTTTTTTTGATAAATGGTTTACGTCTCGTCGACGTCGATGTCATTAGGGAAGACCTAAATCTGGATGCCCGGACGAGGATTCGAACCAGCGTACTGCCGAATGCGAGGCCAGAGCGTTACCGCTCACCCACCACACTCAGTTTTTTCTTGGCAACTGAATTGTTACAGAACACTAACAAGATAACTCGTCCAGATGGAAAAGATACATGCAAAGTTGGTGATAGTATTCTACAAAACTATACGACAGAGCTCGAGGAATAGTTAACAGGTGTCAGCTTACGTCATTCTTCGTGAGCACGCATCCGGCAATGTGTGATCTTGAGTCATCTCCATACTGTAATGATAGCTGAATTGCAATTGACCTGCAGTAGAATGTAACAACGTACATCTCTCGTACAGAGACAGTTATTACAAAAAACAATGTCTTCTGCAAAGAATTAGCGCATAGACAGTAGGTTTTAAGTTTTAGCATTTTGCCAAAATTTAGGAAGACCATTACGAGTCACACTGGCGGTGTCAAGGCTAGGTTCGAATCCAGCCTCAGGCATAAATGGCTTTATTTATGCAATGTATTCCTCCCATGATGCCCTCACACTTTAATATACACGTAATTTAAAAATAAAAATAAAAAGAAAGAAAGAAAACCAGCAACAGTAACTTGTTGACGTTCATGGTCCTACGGTGAATCAGACCTGACTCGTAGCTACGATGTAATAATCAGATCCATACACGATTTTAACATTTTTATGGAATTATTACTACCGTTAGCAACAATTGCGTAATATTTTTTCTGCGTAAGCCAAGTCTCCATATTATCAGTATATCCGGACTTCACGCCGAAATTCTGAGTTCTGTTCTTGAGATGGCGGCACTCACCAATCTGTAGCCTGGCCTACCTACATTCTAAATTCCTGCTTATTATACCAGCCAATAAGTCAGAGGTCGTCAGTGCACGTTTCTCTGTGTGGATCACTTCGTTAGTTTATGAACTGGGTTTAACGAACTGTATTAATTTGAGATTGATAAGGCGCATGGCGGTAAACCAAGCGCATCTCTTTCACTTTGAAAAACTTTTCTGACGACTGAACGAAAACCTGCAGTTTCTTATAATCAAGTGTAATCAATGTAAAAAGTATATTTTTTTATTTTAATTACTACTTAGGGATTTCAGGTTTCCTTGTTACTGCACTTCATTTATCTGGAGATCAGGAACTACGCACAACCATGATTTTTAATCCGTTAAATTACTCCTGCCACCGGGGTTTGAACAGGAGAATCTCGTATCCAGTGCCAGAGACCACGGCCATGATACAGGTATTGGCAAAACAGGAATTTCATTAGTAGTAACAGAACCAACAAACACAAAGGTGATCAACAGTGGATTGCAATATCATTCCGAGATGGGGAGTGGTTTGTACTCACGTTCCAGCCCATGGCGTCCGAGATGAGCTGCTCTTGGTCGGCAGCTGACTCTTCAGGCTCGGAGTCAGAGTCCAGGCTGGGGGGCAGACCCTCCCCCTCACCCTCGCTCGTCTCGACGCCCTCGTCAGTATCGGCGTCCGCGTCGACATCTGGAACGGGGGTAGCGCCACCCTGCAAAGCCTTCTCGTCTGCCGCCGCCTCCTGGTCCGCTTGCTCCTTCAGCAGCGAGCCGAACTTCTCGAAGAAGCCGCCGTCAAGCTCCTGGATCCTGAAACACCAATCTCCGTTACTAACAAGCTCGAGTGACAGTGGCGCCTCACAATTCCTATTGAGCGACCTGCTAGCTCACCCAACACAAATGCAATATAAAATAATTTTAAAAAAACCTTCACAAAAATTACTAAAAACTTTTTAAATTAACTTTATAGTTTGCTTAGAAGAAAATAAATCTAAATTAACAATACATTACTGTCATTGAAATTTTTACATTTATCAGGTGTCACATCACGAGAAACGAATTAATACATTTTATTTGCTGTCCAGGAAGACACGGGGGTGCGAATGAAAATTCCGAATATTTCACAGCGTATTCTAAGAGGAGACAGTTTAAAAAAAAAAATTAGACGGTAATTTAATCTGTGGATCGACCCCGTTGGTGGTCGAGGTACATCTCTGGCACTAGGCTGCATTATGCGGAAAACGCTTTACTGTTAATATATTTAGTGGCTCTTATGTCTGGCTTCATTAAACTACCAAATTCCGTGTTAGAGATGATACATCGGTAGTATACTATGTTCCAGTTTTGTTGCAATATGTTTCTCGCATTAATCATTGATATGAAGTAAGATATTTTTATATATTATTGTCATTCTTTTGTTTTTTTCTAGCTTTGGCTGGCTCAGACTCCAAAAATAACTGATTAATGTAAAAATTGCAATAATAGTAATGTAAAAAAATTGTTCATTTGGATTTTCTTCCAAGCAAAGCAGAAAATTTTATAAATATTAATTTTTTAAGGTTTTTTTTTTTGTTTTTTGAAAAGGTTATAAAATTTTTTGTTGGTATTATAGTTTCGTATTTTAAACATGAGGCAGCAGTTTTCATTACAAACGAACTTACAATAAACATGAGGCAACGGAATGACAGAGTGCATTGACCTCATGACTTGCATGTTGGTGAATTAACGACGACTCAGCTAGAGTTATTATGCAAGCGACAACATGTATCTTTGTCAAGTGATTTTGCTGATGGTGCTGCTGTCCTTATTTTCCTCACCGCTAGATAAATTGAAATATATTGAAAAAAATGACCGCTAAAAATGCTAAGGACACAATAAATGCTGTAGGTGAGTTGGATGTTGAACCTGGAGTTTTGGCGGGGCGTAATATTTCCTTATCCTATCGCCTAGTGAATGGCGCAATGGGGATTGTAAAAAATATTAAATGCCCTGATAAATGGAGAGATCAAATAGAAGGCGAGTTACCTATAGCTAGACTAATAAAGTTTGATAACTCCACAAAATTGGTCTTAGAATGAAAGTCAACAATGGTTGCTTAGCCATTATACGTGCTTGTATAACATTTCAAGCGCAAAGGGGATATTAATATACGGAGCGCAGAATACTACTCCTCATCTTAACCTGGGCTGTAACTGTACATAAATCACAGGGCACAACCCTCGATAAGGCAGCGATTGATTTAGGCAAAAATAATGTTGCAAATGAGATATTTATGTGACACTCGGCCGCGTAAAAACTTTATAAAGCGACTGCTTTGCCCAATTTGTGTACAAATAAATTATTAATCAGTCCACAAGATGAGAAATGACGAAGTTGTGTTATTTATCCAAAGACGAGTTTTTTTTTTTTCAGGTTGACATTCCACAACGAATCAAAGATGACAGACGGGCGGGTGTCACGAGTGGCCGCGCGAGGCGTGTTTCATCTGATTTTAAGAAAAAATACGGCAAAATTGAGAATTTTAAGTCGGCTAAGTATTAGTATAAACAACTAGAACATTGATACCGGAATTCAGAGTTTTCGCAATCTCGGAATCGAGTACTGATTTTTTTCCCGACATTTTAATTCCTGAATTGAAGGTCCCCTCCCCCGCCCATAAAAAAAACAGAAGCTTAGGATCTTAATGAAATTTAAAACAGGACCACTTTGAAGTTAAACACTATCAAATTTTTAAAAAAATATTAAAATCTGTTCACAATTGGCGAAGATATAGCTGAACATAAAAAAATACAATGGAATTGTGAATCTTTTTTAAAAAATCTTATTTCAAATGGAAGACAATCGACAACAGAACAAGAAACACTAGTAGCCATCCACACTAGTAGCCATTCGCACGTAAGCATCCCTCCTTTCGTGTTTAATGGGCTTATAGGCAGATTAATAATAATTGGTAATAGTCACCATATTTCATAGAACCCATGACATAAGTAAATCCAATCTACTAGCGAGAACCGGTCTTCTGCTGCGCACATCTTTCGTCACCAGTTAAGACCTCGGTGTGTCTTTGAAAAACAATGCACTGCCTGCAGATAAGGTTCCCGCAACCTCTTAATACATATCCAGGTATTTAGAGCAGTTTAATTGCACTGAAGAAATACAGAGAGACAAAGCCAGTCACGTTGAATCAGTACGTGCGTGTTGTCAACATCAAGGTCATGAGAGGCGGGAAAGAACTGAATGCCAAGAATGGGAAGGAATTCAGACGTATTTTTTTGAAGAAAACCTCCCGGCATTCGCTTGGAGTGATTTTGGGAAACCATGCAAACACGAATTTGAATGGCTGGGATTCGAACCCGCGTCCTCCAGAATGAAAGGTCAGAGCGTTACCACTCACACCACGCTCGGTTGCAAACTTGTAGGATTGTGTACAAGAAATGGTAAAAATGGTTCTGAAGGGATCTTCTACGCATTCGGTTAGAGTGGATCGAGAAAACAATTGTCGGATCTCACGATATGCAAACCTGAACGTAAATCCTAATCTACTAGTCGCGGTAGCCTACTTCCAAACTACTTTTTTTCTTTCTGATAACACGCGGTGCGTAACGATTCCATACAAGAGGAACAATGCAACCTATTAGAGACAAAATATAAGAAATCGCGAAGAATTATCTACAGAACAAGACCTGCTGAAGTTTCCAACCTCTTTGAGTGTCACAGAAAGGAATGTCAGTTGGGTTAACTACTTAAACAAGCGAATAGCAGCGTTTAGGTTGATGCATGTTCGAGAAATACCCGGTTTCAAGACATCTTACGTTCTAAAATGCATAAAATGAACAGATTCTCAAATTTAACTTTTTCACAAGCCCCTCATTCAGCAATGACATATTACATTTCAATTTATATCACGTTTAAAATTACAGGCAACTGTGGCGATTTAATGCAATGAAAGAAAATGCTAAAATTGGGTTTTCTTCTCCGTCTAATGCAGTAAACAAATGATAAAAACTTTGTTATGGCATATGCGTTTCGGTTTATTAGACCATCATCAGTGCCAGTTTTTCTATCACATTAGTGTATGGAATTGTTCCATATCAGTTTCTCCCCTTAGGGTTTCCCACTCACTGAACAATTTTGAATAAGAAACATATTTACACATGTTTGATTTTTGAAGGTAACTTCTGGAATAAGCTTAGTTATTGTTCTTGAGGTTATTCACCAACTGACCAGTTTTTTTTTATGAAAAGCATATTTATTCACGTATTTACACACAATGTAGCTTTTTTAAACAAACTTTAGTTATTGTTTATGGTTTCTTCTCTAAGATGCTAACACAGTTTTTTTCATTTGTTAACTGCACTAGACGGAGAAGAAAACCCAACATTAGTATAGCAGCTAAGGATATTGACCTAAGTATTCAAAATCAAAACGCTAGTTTCATTTAAATTTTGTAATATTTTAATAAAATTACTCTCATAGTGGAACAATATTTTTGTCAACTTTTGTGTTCTAAAACCATGGAGAGGAGTAGGTTTTCCAGTAAATATTTTGTAGGGCAAGCCTCTAAATTTATCACTCTTTTCCTCCAACGGAAAATTTATAACCTTCCTATCGCCCTTTTAGTCACGCAGAATAAGTGGGCAGCCCACCTGAGAGGCGCATGGACAAAGAGGAATAACTCGCCAAAAACAATGAAATAGTCATTTATGTTGCACTTCGGAAACTACCAATGAACCAAAAAATACAGATTTTCCTTAACCTATATTCCAAACTGAAATTGCTTCCTCTGGATTAATTTTTAATATAAGTTGTGTCGACTACAGCTTTGTCTCAATCTTTTTTAACTGATATTTTTCGTCTGATTACCAATTTCAATTATAGCCTCCTGATAAAATGTTCTTTCCTTTCAGTACTTTAATTCCGACCTTGTTCTATTTAATATTATTAGAAAGTTTTCTTCCAAGATAAAATATTCTTGTTCTTCTTGATTTGCCTTATTAATCGTAACGCCGAAATTGTCTAGCTTTTGCCCCATTTGATCGTCCGACTATACGAAGGAGACAAGCGTGGAAACAGGAATATCGAAAGTAGAACATACTGAGTCCACCAACGAGTGGCTGAGCGTTTCAAGACACGAACAGGCCTGCGGGATTATTTTTGCGAAACCCTTGTTGTATAGTTCACAGCAGCAGGCGCCCGCCACGTGGTAAATTTAACGCCCGCCACTGGAATTTACTGCTCTCGGCCCATCAGACAGACGGATATGACGCAAGCAAAATATATTTTAACTCCACTCTGGGTTAAATTTAGCAGAAAACCTAGGAATGACCTACATACTAATTACATAAAATCTTTTGAATATACCGCAACTTTCTTCGTACCGTATCTTAACACTACAAGATTCTATTGTTCCTGCAGCAATGAAAGAGTTTCAATCCACATGATCCCAAGTACTAAGAAACGGTACGGACTGTTTTCTCAAATAGATGATAAAAAAAAGTGTGTTCAGAATTTTTGAAAATACAACAATGCCCGCCTCAAAACCGACGAAAAACTTTGCACCTCTTATCACGCACTTAATTGTAAGTTACAACTGTACCGGGAAATCTGAGATATTATTTTATAAGCAGTTCATCATGACAAAATTTGGTCCAATTTCGTACGAATCTTAGAGTTCTCCGATAGCAGTTACCAATTACTGTCCTGAAAATTTCGAGGTGGTGATAATTAGTAAGTACAAGAAAAAATAATGGAAAATACTACAAAGTTAAGTTACAGTTTTCTAAAAAATGAATCAATACGAGGAAAACTTATCCCTTTTATACCGTATTTGTAAGCATCAAAGGACGAAAGATTCTCTATCAAATAAAACTAAATGACAACAAAACTGCGTTTATTGTAAACCAAAATATTTGGATGTGTTGCATCATAATGTTATGTAAAACGAAGATAAGCAGCTTCCAGTTTCAGTTTGATTGCCGATTGCGATAAATTTCATTACTGCATATAGATTAATTTCAGTATTAAACCGCGAATCCACGTGCTATCAGTTTTATAGTTCAAACATTCTGCTTCCAAACCTAGAGCGTGAGATAGAGAGTTAATTCAGACAGAAAATCAGTAAATAAAATCACTTTCTTCCAATCGTATTTTACATTTCTGTTTAGTAATAGCTTTTGGGAATAAAAGGCACGTTGAAATTAGGAGTGGACGCCAACTAGTACCAGTAAGAAAGATTAAAAACTTGTTCTGGTCAAAGGGGAAAGTGAATTGCACATCGTGCTTAACTTTCAAGAATTGAGGTTGAATTCGTCTTCCTTGGACCGTTATTAGGCTCATAATGGAATACTTCACTTGTACAGAAGTTGTTTCCTTACTTTTTAATCATTGTTTAGCGACCGTCCATAAACTACGTTGCCCCATTTTGGCCTCGGAATCCACCTCCCCCAAGTAGCCTGACGTGGCTTTTAGTTCAATACCCCGCCTCCTTTCATGTAGCTTTTTTCCTTATTGATTCTAGAAGACATTTTGCACTCTTTTCTCTTGGCAAACTATCGTAAATTACATACGGTGATAATTTAACTTTCAACCGAATCACCCCCTCTCGACCATGCCACGTAGTTTATGGACGCTCCATTACTGGCTTTCCAACTTTTCTAAACCTACTGCACCACTTTCCTATTTTCACATAAGGTAAGAACTATATTATTTCCGTAATGGAGGAATTTATGGGTTCCAGAAGCAAGGTTTCTCTCAGCTTTCATCTGTGACCAAATTCTTATTAGTATGAATAGTGCGAGGGAATTCTGCAGCCCAACTAAGTTCGTCTCTTTTCGTAACATCATTCAGTAAAACTGTTTTCGGCTCAATCTTGTTTTACGAATGCTCGATACTATTAATTTTAGTTTAAGTGTTGATTATTGGTAATGCTCCCACTTTAAATTAAATACGATTCGTAGTGATTCGAAAAGCCTACAAGTTTCATTGACCTGCATCAATACATACAAATTAAAACTTACCGGGGGGGGGGGGGGGAAATATATATTAATGTGGAAACAAATTCTACTATAAAACCAATTAAATCTTCGTTAAGGGATGAACGTTATTTGATGTAAATAAATAATCCCCTCAGTAAACAGTAGCAATTTAAAAACATTCTTTCAGTTCCAATTACTACTGTCAGTTCCAATTACTACTGTAACTTATTTACCCATATTACTGCAAAATTTTATGTTAATTTGTCAAATAATTGGAAGTTTCTTTAAAGCAAGGCCTTTCATGCAGCTTTTGGTGGCCTCTGGCCTCGCATTCGGGAGGATGCTGGTTCGAATCCCCGTACGGCCATCCAGATTTAGATTTTCGATAGTTTCCCGAAATCACTCGACACGAATACCGAGTGGGTTCCTTCAAAAGCCAATGGCCGAATTCCTTTCCATTCCTTGTCCACAGTTCTGTCCCTCCTTTAATGAACTCTGCGTCGACGGGGCCTAAAACCATAACAGAACAAAAAGTAAAATATTTTGAACTAGCCATCGGTAACTGCTTTTATAAATATGATAGCTGAAAGTGGACGAATTACTTTGCCTTACTTTTTAAAATTGCATATGCCCTGGTGGAGAATTTCCTATGCACCTACTTTCACTTATGCTGAACTCTTGAATATTTCGGGAAAGTTGTTTAGAATTTCCACGCGGCAATAATAACAATACCTACTTCCATATGTCAATATATAAACTTGCTGTTCTTTCGTTGCTTTGCAGCCTTTACGAAGACGAATTTTGTTAGACAACTGAAGCTGTTGGGGTTACAGGTTACCCTGAGTCTACTGCTAACAACATCTGTAAGCGAATTAGCTCTGCCTGGCTGACTCACAGGCAAAACTCAAGAAATTGGTTGGTTTACGACGTAGCTCAGACGAACATCTTCAGTTTTATCCCGTAAAAGTTTGTTCTATAAAGGGGAAAAAAAGCTCTGAATTAACTTCAACATTTGCTTAAAACTGACTATACGGAGAAGTTCCATAATCCAATGCAATATATAAATAGACGAGACGAAAGTAACAAACCTGGTTTATGGATTTATAGAACTGGTGGCGCTTCTATTTTTTTATCTTGAAACCACTGTTAAATCGCTACTTGTAGACTTATCATTATGCCATTTAAGTATGGTAGGAACGGCAGTGTCATCAAGAAATCAGACCATTTAACAACTGTTAAATTCAATCTGCAGAGTGGTCAACTAATCACGTAATCAAGTAATAGGCTTCAACTTAAATGTTGTAGTTCCATTGTTAACAATATGAGAAGTTTTCTGAAAAGCAGTGGCTCGATCATTTTTCATTTATTTTAGAAACTGGCATGGTGTATGCAAAGGAGCTGAGTGTGGTGCTGTAAGTAGTATGCATTGGAACACGTACACAATGAGACTATTTTCAGAACAGCATCAGACGAGGTGGGTTGGCAACATAGGCGCATTCGGGCATTTGTAATACAAAAATATTTACTAATTAAATCATTATTTCATATTTAAAATTATATAAAACATTATCTTTATAATATATTTAAATTTATTATAAAATAATTAATAGACAGATGGTTTCGCCTCGACGACCCGGCCACTATATTTCTGATTATGTATATCACCTACATCGTCCCTAAGACGAAAATATTACAAAAAACATCATCCTAACGCAGAGACTGAATCATTTTGTATGCAGTGTGAGAGTAGAGCTTTTACGGTTGATAATGAGACAACGGAACGGTTCCAAAGGAGGATTCCTAGTCTTACAGACATTCTTCCATCTATTTCGTAAAATAATTCTTTTGGTATATGCACGTACTTTCGTCCCTGCATCTATTTTTTGATAAACTAATTCAGATTGGAGATGGGAGACTGGATCTAAATATCAGCATCGATATATTCAATGAAGAACTAAATAATTCCATTCTGAAAATCTAATAACAAGAAGTTGTAAAAGGTAAGCAGATTTAAATATACTTTCTTTGATAACATACGTCTTGAACCTAATGCACTATTAGTATTCACGAGACTATACCATGAAGTGTTGTTTACATTGCTTTTTGGAGTTGAAAGTGTACACTTCTAAAATGGCATTATGAAACCTATGGACGATTTGAAATTCCTACAGAAGAGACACCAAAGTTTGTCGCATTTTTAGCACGTGGTGAATCGATAAAATATGGTTACTAGGACTCCATTCATGGCGAAAGCTATCAAAAAATGTAATTCATTTTGAAAGACTAACATGAAATACGCCGAGGTGTATATAAAAGGATGAACAGAAGACTGGATTCAACTACATAATGTGGAATAACTATCAGTTTGCTTGAGGAGGAAAAGAACTGAAATATGATGGCCGACTTGAAACTGGGCTAGAATGGAGATGAAGCAGTCGGAAGTCCCCTTATCACGTTTAAAACTGCAAAATGCGGAAGGCTTACAACTTAAAAGAACTATTTTTTTTATTGCTTCTTCAGTAATGTTGCTAGCAGATCCAAAATTTCTGTCTGCGCGATCTCGTAAGAGAAATAGATTCAGCAAGAACGCTGCATCTTTAGGTCAGATAAATGATTGGAGGCAAATAGCTGAAAGGAAATCTGTCATCACCTTTTGAAGGCACAAATCTGGAATTCGCATCGAGTGATTTCGCGAAACCATCGAAAACCTAAGGTGGAATGGCAGGATCGAACCCGTGTCTCCGCCGCGAGGCTAAATGGGATAGAGAAAGTTGTTTGTTGATAAGACAGACAAGGGAGGTAACGATTATACATTGTTCTTGCTATTCTGATGAGAGGTCCGGTCTAAATAAGGTTGAGCGATGGATGCAAGTCTGGCAGCGCTGCTCCAAGGCCAGTGACGTCACACAGTGCGTGGGAGTTGAATCAGAACAGCTGAGAGGCAGCCGGTGGGCAAAATAGGCAACGACTTGCGTCACGTATGACAAAACCAGGTGCTTCCAGCTACGTACTTGCATTTGATCTCACCCCGCTTATACTAAATAGTAAAAGAGTATACAAAAGGTCGATGATTTAAACTACGGCTTTTATACGGATTTTTCAGTCCTCGAGTGTAAATAAACACTATTAGATAAATAAACAGACACGTGAGCGTCTTGGTGGCTCATTGGATAAGACATCTGACTGGAGATTGAAAGGTTCCCGGTTCGAATACCCATCTCGGTGGGGATTTTCATAAGCCCTTAACCCGACCTTCACCTCTGGCAGAACATACTGCGTAACATGGAGTATACCAGAACGCTTCATTGTTCGTATTCCAAGTTAAGCTGTAGGTTCCATTGGGGATAACAAATCTAGTTTTAACACTGATGTGTGTCTACATCAACCGCAAAATTCAAGCCAAAAAAGGCTTAACGTAGTCCTCGTAATCGTCTGTAATCGTATGTTTCCGCGGCCGGAGTCAGTTGTATGAACAATGAGTAAAGCCGACGGATGAAACGTAGTCTTCACACATCATGTCGCGGCATCACCCGAACAGTCAAGAGACAACAGGTACACGTCTTTCAGCCTGTACAGTTAAGTTTCAAGTTATACGAGTATATTATCATCATAAACCACGTATGCTTAAGTACGTAATGTTGTAAATTATAACTCCTTAAATATTTCGGTATTACGTGTTTTAAAAAGTTGCAAGTGATGTCTTGTTCTGAAACAGAATGCACTGATCAGCAAGAAAATTATGACCACCTACCTACTACCGATTTAAACCCGTCCAGGCGATAGCAGCGTCACCTGACCAGGAATGACTGCTAGTCAGTCACATGCACGGTGCATGTAGTATCAGTGAGCGTGCTATCCGTGTTTAGATTAGGAAAAGCGCGCGATCCATCAGAGAGCAGATTGAAATGGTCCAGATGCTCAGAATCTGCACGACTTGTCGGGTGTTCGAGGAGTTCTGTGGTGAGCGTCTTCCAACAGGTGGCGAAACCAAGGTGAAACCACATTTAAACGTCGAGAGGTGGCGGAAGTAACAACAGACTAATGCTTGGTAGAGTACAACTGTGTCTGAACACACAGCGCCTCGAACACTCCTAACGAAGGGCCTCCGCAACCGACGACCCATTCACGTGCCAATGTTAACAACGACATCGGCAACTATGAAATGGGCACGTGATCATTGTCATTGGACGTTGGCGCAGTGGCAGAGCGTTGCATGGTCTGATGAATCCCGACACCATTATCACGCCGAAGGGAGGGTGCGAATCCGTCGTTTCCCAGGGAACAGCTTCTTGACACCTGTACTGCGGGATGGAGACAAGCTGGCGGCGGCTCAGTTACGTTCTGGGGAACATTCATGTAGGTATCCATAGATCCAGTGGAGATCGTGCAAGGTCCCATGACGGCCAGTAAGTATCGTACACTGGTTGCAGACCGCGTACACCCTTTCATGACGACCATGTTTCCCAACGTCAGTGGCATTTTTCAACATGATAATGCGCCCTGTCACAAGTTCAGAAGTGTGATGGAGTGGGTCGAGAAACACAGTGGCAAGTTGCAATTGATGTGCTGGCCCCCCATCTCGCCAGATCTGAACACGTCTGGGATATGATTGAACAAGGCGTCGGAGCTCATCGCCACCCTCCCCGGAATTTACGGGGATTAGGTAACTTGTGTATGCAGATGTGGTGCCAGCGACCTACCAAGGTATCATTGCTGCCATGCCAAAACGCGTCGCCGCTGTTATCCGTGTTAAAGGTGGATGTAGGTAGGTGCTCATAATGTGTTGGGTGATCAGTGTAAGCTTCCTATGTAACATAAAAGTGACCTGTGACCTTTGACCTTTCTTAACTCATACTTTTAATTAATTTATTTCATGTACTTAAATTTTATGATTTCGTTTATTAATAAAATGTTCTCAGGTAACAGTGAAAAGGTGATTAAACACGATTCTTCAGCTATCAAAATCTCAGTGGCCATGTTCACTAGAACAACATTATATAAATTATCAACGCCGAGAAAATCAGCGTTTTTAAGTATTTTATTTATTGAAATTAAAGATTATTTGATGGTATACTCCTGCAACATTTCTTGTGCCAGTTTTTAATTCCTTCAGCTAATTTTCTTTAATGGCAGAAGCTGCTGCAACTATTTCCTATTGCTTTCATTATATTTGTAGTGATAGTCTGGAAAACGCCTCAGCAACAAACACGGGCTGACAAAAACTGGCAAATGTATATATCAAACTACTGATAGAAGCATACAGTATAAAATATTTGGAAAGTGCAACAGAAGCAACAGAATAAATCGTAAAAATAAGGTCTCCCATTGCCGCCTTATTTCAAAGTTACAAAATACTAGGATATGTGGATAGAGCCATTGCAAAGCAAGACTGTTCATCGTCGCAAGATGCTATACTTGAATTTTTTGTATTAACACACAAATCTTTGAAGTAACATTATTGCAATGTATTTTTAAAATATTTCATTTCACGAGGTTATTTACTAGCATTGTGAATATTAACGCAATTTAAATTTAAAGAACGATCCTTGAATTCAGTACCGTCCTATGTAAAAAAAAGTATTTCTGATCAGTTCCCGGTTATATAGAAAAAACAGTAAATAGTAGTCTATAAATTACATGTAATGCTATTAAGGTACCCATATCAGACATAATCTGAAAATTGTAATATGGATATCTGGTTACACCAGTGACATTTAACATTTTTTTCCGAATGGCATGATTGGAAAGCCTGAAACTAAATGATCACAAAACTAGTGGAAGACGCATGAATACAACAATAACAGCTTTTGAAATATTTCAGTTAAATTAAAATCAAAACGGGTTGCCGCTTAGCTACGGTCCCGACGAGCGGGGTTCGACCCTCGCAAAACCGAGGATTTTTCCTCTAAGCCTAACGTACGGAACGGCACGCCAAGCCCATTCAGCCTGCTATCCAATAAGTACCGTAGTTGAAACTCTGCGGGAAGCTAAAGAATGGCCGGAGCGTGGCGCTAACCCTGTCACATCCTAGTGTCGAAGGTTGTAACGACAATGCGGAGCTCTCCCTTCGTGAATACTACTTTACCTTAACCCAAAATCAAAGCTTCGCATTGTTCACGTGAATTGCGCTGGACACACTGTGCTTTGGATTCCACGTAAAAGTGGAAGCCTCCTGTACACGGAGATCTACAATTTTAACATAGGTTAGATGGAAACGAGGAAGGAATATTGTGCGTGAATTAAGCTGTATCACTTCTGCGGCCGATAGTTCCATAAAACTTAATTTCTATATCCCATGTAAGAACAGAACAAAGACAGGTATGCTGCCCTTGATTTCGATTTAACTTAAAGTTCTGTGTTTAATCATTTCATATACATAAATATAAATAAAGTACAATCCATAAATTTTTAAATTGAAAAGTTACTACAAAATATTGCTAAGCAAGCTGCTGTTAACTTAAACAATTAATCAAGACGAAAAACCAAATACAAATTGCAGAGTATATCAGTGCAAGCATCTAGATTACCGTTTCCACATATGGTTGTTACAAAATGCCTTTAAAAATAGATCCTCAGCATATGGTTAACTAATAAAAAGTTTAACGCTATTTATTTGTTCAAACTTCTCGACAGTCTCAGAATAAAACTGAATAAACAGTTTCAAAATTTTGAATTTCCTGCTTGAATTTTGTCAAAATCGTTTTCCGCTCCTGCACCCATTTTCACTATCAAATACAGGGAAAATAAAATCTTAAGAACCACGTTTCGCGGTATATTAAAAATACAAGCTAAAGACTTCTCCGCTTCTAAGTTTGCAAGTAAAAGGTAACAAATTAAAGACCTGTTTTATATAATTGAGAGCAACCCTGAGAAAGCTATGGCAAAAAAGAGACTGATCACTATGTCATGATAAAAGGTAGGTAGGACTTTATGATCCAATAGAAACTATGAAATGATTCCTCTTCGGCAAATGAGAAACAAGTATTGTTACAGAAGACTAAAGCGAATAATCTTACTCCATCTCGAGGACAGCGTGGAGACTAAATCCTTCTTCCCCACAGCAACTTGAACTGCAGTGCTTGAGAGGCTGGTTGATACTGCACTGCAAGACTACCGCGTATTACACTTTATTTGCCCGGCAAACACAGCCAAAATTAACAGATAAGACATAGCGGTAACATGCCCGCGGTAGCAGAACGAACTTTGAGTCTACCCACAGTCAGGCAGAAAATGTCTTTCATTGCAAAATATTCTCGGCTACATAAAATTAATGGCAGGGGAAAAAAAAAACCATCGGGAATGCATGCCATTAAGAGCTTGGCAAGAGCTGACTGCGTTCGAAGGGCCGCCTGTTCGAGTTCGGGCAGGAACATGGATAATTTTGAGTATCGGTCTTGTACTGCATGTGTAGTGAGGAAACATTGTATCAACACATGTGGCTGTGCCTCGCTGCCAGATTATTTTTTAAATATAGTTTTAGACAAACAGCACCAGTCATGTCGCAAGTTTTATATTTTCTGTGAGTGAAGAAACTTTACCAGCCAACAGTCAGAATAGATTCAGTCATAATTGTATATGAAAAGTTCAAGATACAACAACTTTGATAAATATCAAATCCTGCTTTACGCTTATTTAGCGAAAATTAGAAAATTCAACATGTATACTGCAAAAGAACATTAACTTGAACCAATACTTGGTGAGCTCCATGGAAATGGTAGATACCAGGATCGAATCATGCGAAACAATTATGGAGAAATGTGGGAAGGATAATATCCTGGTTAGTACACTAGTCCACTAAACGTTCACGGCATGAAAATGGGGGGGACGGGAAGGTGGCGAATTTGTTATATGAGATCTCTCTCTCTCTCTCTCTCTCTCTCTCTCAAGTAAAATATTAATGGATATTCCTGGAATAAAAAAAAAGGGGATTTAATACGGCCGTTCCTAGAAGTTACATTTCACTAAATACAAAATTCCGTTATGCCAGTGTACTGAATGCCTTCTGGCCAAAACTACTTATAACTGGAAAGAACGATAGGGTACCACAATTCTAATGTCTACGTGTACATCGATAAATCCCTGTCGGGGGCAAAGTTTTTACAATCAAATTTCCTGAATTTAACCTGTAGAACGCATCTGATTGATTTGTTACAGAGTTATTAAAGAAACGCTGTAAGACCACCTAATTAAGAGCTCCAAAGGTTTGATAAAAAAAACCTGATCAAGACGTAAGACAATTTCTCTCCATTATCGATTTGCTCATTTCTGTCAATTCGTCAGTCTGTCACTTCTATAATCTCTGAACCCATTATCTTAGGAATGCTTTAGTCCTTACTATTCTTAAAACAATAATTTAAAATTTAGAAAATTTATTGGGAGATGAAAGAAAATATAGGGGGCTTAGTAGGTGGGGATTGAAGAAAATATTTTTTAGTTAATCTTTATGGGTATCAAAAACCGACAACCCAACAAATATCAAATTATTTGGATTTTTTGTTTAAAATAAAATACCATTCTCCCCTTCAATTAATTCCGACACTACTACGATCCGAAAATTCTTTCAGAATTTACAGATATGTAGACCGCCAAAAGAAAACTATATCCCTCTTTCTGGAATTTGTAGTTTTTAAAAATGTTATATTTAAGCAGATATTTTTTCCCAACAAAAAAAATCATATGTATGTTTCGATGGAGATTTTCATGAAGCGGTTAGTAAATATATTTTAAAAATACAAGACAATTTGGCAAAATGTTTAATAAACTATTTAAATGATCACGTGTTAACTTTCATCAAGTAAAAACTTTTAGGAGTTTTATGACGTTATTCAAAATCTTAATCGTGTATTAGCTTTAATAAAGTGATTTACGTAGCGATCTCAGTTCATGATACGTATTTTTACAAACTTGACGTCCAATATGATATTCGTTATTCTCTTCATCTCCACTGCCACCGTTTCTCTCCATTTCCTTAACGTGTGACTAGCCGACAAATGAAAAAAGATCGTGCACAGAGGAAATCGTCGGAAGGTGAAAACTTAGTGGTATATTAGCACCGTTCAACAATCTTTAAAGCAAGTGTTCTAACATGCTGGTAGTAATACATTGTGCTGACCGTCCAGCTACCCGTTTTAACTATAAACGGTGCCACTGACTTAACAATACCTACCGGAAACTTGGATGCCCTTGGCACGCTGAGCTGTACTTTCTCGTTTCACTCGGACATTTTATCAGCACTGCTGGTGCCTGCATAGCACCGGCTTGCTGCAAGCTGAGCTCTTAAAAACTGTGGGACCAATTATCCACCAGCCATCAGAACAAACGTGGGATCATTTGGATTGCGCGACTTACAAAAATACCGCAACGAGCGGTGATATAACATTCACATAATCTCATCCATACCAGGAAATTCAACTATTTCGAACATATTTCAAGTACGAGATTAGTCAAACCAAACTTAATTCGTTTATACAGAAAATCTAAGAAACTTATTTCTCCCGCCTTTGGAAAAGTTCTTTTCTTCCAGACGAATCTTCAACAACGCGTTTAGTAGGCTGTCCTCGCCAGAGTTTCTCGTGCATAATAGTCCAGCACTAACCGTGCACTGCACCATTTGACTTCCGTAAGGAATATCGAATTCAGCCCAATTTCCTCCACTTAATCTGAATTGTACGAGTTTCGGCATCTCCGGTGCATATTACAAAAACTCTTGCACTCATGTTGAAGAGAGATCTTGGTGGTTCTACTAGAGACTTAACGGTTTTTCAGATTGCATACAGTTGTATAAAACCTCTCATCTGAATCTTGACATATTCAATACTCCTACTTTGTTTACGACATTGCCAGAATAAGATATTTATCTCCTCCCCGTTTCCAACAATTTTGATAGTTGACCGTTTCTTTTGTCTCGCTGATCTTCAAGTTTAAATTTGCCAATTTCTCCTCCATGTCTCTTGAGCGATATGCTAACACACAGATACTCACAAAATGAATATGATGTGACCCGTTTGTCAGTCCTCCATTGTATTACAACACTCCTGCCTCTCACCGTTTTGCTCAGAACTGTTATCAAGAGCAAGCAGGATGAGGGTGAGTGAAAGTGTCTACAGTGCAAAGTACACGCTTTTGGCGCCAGGATAACGTTCTTCCAAAATTTGGTAGCAATTAAAGATTTATTTATTAATACTAGTGAGCAGGTGTTCTTAGCAGTATACTATGAGGAGAAATGTAAATTATGCCTCCGTACTGGAACCTTCATTCAGTGTAATGATCAGAAATTGATATTCAGCAGTCGATTTCTTAAACCTTTTTATTTTTTTTTCTCTTTCCAGACGTGCAGTTTTAACAAGGAAACTGCAGTATTGTCGAAGTCTACATCTAGATATAGCATTTTCGCACTACTTCGCCCACGCAGACGTTATTTCTAGTAAAACATTTGTTTTTTTTTCTTCTTGTAGAAAAACAAACGTTTGTAATGAAGTATCTTTGTAAACATTACCTTAAATTATATTCCACACATTTATTGTGTTTATTAAAGTTCTAATCTTTGATCTAACAGTTTGACTAACGTTATCGTGTATTTTAACTAAGTATACTCAAGAGATAAATAACCACAGTTACCGAGTCAATAAGAAATCCTAACAGAATCCAAAAGATGGTGCATTTAACTATGTTATATGCAGCGTGATATTTGGTGGGTATATTGTAAACGAATATTAAAATAACATGTAATGTGATCTGTGGTGCTTATATGTTCACGATACCAACGAATTATCATTTATTTTTTCTTTCCCCGATTGAGTCATAAAATACATCGGAGATTTTAAGATACACAATAAGGACTCAAAATGTAAAATCGCCATCCAAATTGGTTCGGTAGTTTTTGAGTGATACCAGGACAGAAAGGGGGGGGGGGGAAGCAGCCCGCTTACAGAATTATAACAGTGCAAATGCCTCAACATTCGTCACTTGTTTCAACGCTTGGAAGTTCATAAAGAAGGTGGCCTGAGGTAGCCACTAATAAGCCGTTTTGATTGGTTGAACGCTGAATCAAGCTGCTTTTTATGCGCTGATGCACCACATACAAACAAGAACGTGCTAACCTCCTGTGAACTGAGCAGTAAGGTGTTAAGCAGTTTGGTATCGTAACCCACATCCCCGAAAGTTGTCAGAAACCGAGTCTTTATCAGAGTATGATTCACAGGGTGCATTGTGTCGAAGGAACTGTATGCATTAGAGAACAGCTCAGAGGATCAACAATTGTGGTAAATACCGTATGTGACCTGTTGTTTGCTTTCAAGAGATAAAGTAATGCTAATATTAAGTTACTAACGAAATTAAGGCAGCTATGACTAAGTGCTATAAATTTTGTTGTATTAGTAAAAGTGAGTTCTTGGGTGGTGAGATAAAAATGTGAACCAGATTCACAGAAAACTTCATACCGCGTAACGCAAAATCCATCAGTCCCCCCCGAGGGTTTTGCAGCGCCTCATATTGGACAGTGGAAATATAGAAGCGGGTTTGTACCTCGGCCCTGACATTCGGACATATTAATTACGATTTTAGGTGATTTTCCACTATCGCCTAGGACAGTGATTCCCAATTAGTGGTTCGGGTACCACCAAAAGGTAGGTGAGGTTGTTTCCAGGTGTACGCGCGGTAATCTCTTGGCTAAGGTAAGCACTACGATAGTTAAAAAAAAAAACGTAAATATTATCGATAAAATTTATTTTTTTGAACATGTGTTGATTTTTTGTGAAGTTCGTTTTTGGACTAAGATTTAATGAATCGCGAAAAACTTGTTTCATTTTTATTTATGATTTTAACTATAACGGGGTCCATTAAATACGCGAGGTTTTTTTCCGGAAATTCGGACCCCCCCCCCCTCCCCTTATGGTGAGGTGAGATCTCGAGTGCCCCCCCCCCCCTCTTGTTGACGACCTCGGGGTTTGACAATGTTCAGCTCTCCTGTATTTTTTAAGGGCGGTGAGACCTTGAGACACCCCCTCCCCCCCCCAAACGTTGTCAAGTAGTTTGTAGACTTTTTTTTAGCTCTACTGCTTTTAAAATGATGACTTCAGGTTTTTGTTGACCCCCATTGGTGAGATTTCTTCACCCCACGTAATTAATGGACGCTCCCTAAGAGGCACATGAAGTTTAGCTCCTGAAGTGATACTAGGGAAAAACTAATTGGAAACCACTGGCCAAGGAGAACGTTGCGAAGTTTCCCACTCTGAAAACCACGCGTCACACCAACAGATTAAAACATATCACACTGCACTAAGCTGACACGGTTCGCACACAGATGGCAACACTCACTACTTATGTCAGATTGACCTTAATGACCCTCACGTCCACAGACTGAGGGAAGCTATGGGAAAAAAGTTGGATTCTGAAGCTATGAAAAAGCTTGTCAATGCCGTTATGGCCGAAACACTGTTCGCACAAAAAAATCATAATCACTTAAAGATAAAAGTATTTATCATTGTTGGCCAGGATATTCCCAATGGGGTTCAAACGTGACATTTTCTAGGCATTCAGGATCAATCTTAGCTGGATTCATTTTCAACGTTCAATCTGAACCACAATATTCCTGGTATACCTCATACGAACAAAGAAAAGTATGTTAAAAATCCTGGAGGCACCAACATTTGAATCGGAGAATTTTCGAGGCATTCGCTTTATTCACTGAGCTACTAGCCCGCAGTTAGTCAGCTGAAAAGAGTATAAAGTGTGTATTCACAAAGAAATCAAACTGTCAGCTTTTGAGTCATGGATCATAAAACCAGAATCAAAATTTTCCCATGAGGATTTCATACTTCACCTATAAATTTATAAAAATTGTGAAGTTCAACATTTCCTTTTAGTGGAGACTCCGTGGTACAATGCTGGCTCTTGATTTTAGGAATAAGGGAGTGGGAACGATTTTTTTAATGCAAGACAGTCATAGATGGGAGTAAACCATTGAGACATAACAGTTTACTTCAAACACTGAAAGAATTTAAAGTGAAAATTCGTGAAATGTAAAAGGAGGCGAGTAGGAAAATTGCCACCGGAGCAGATATTCCACCGCTATTAAGCTTATTATTATTATTATATAATCCATAATTTATCCTTTAATATGTCAATTAATAAAGAATTTAGAGGAGCCATCATTTAAGTTTAGGTCTTAGGCGTTGCTTTATTGGAATTATGAGACTTTCTGACGTTGTCTGGGACATTTCCTGAAAGAATCTCAGGCACTGATTTTGTGTCAAGCGTCTGTCATCTAACCTACCACATCCATATCTGCGTACGTAATCAACGAGTACGTAACACTAACTGCAAGAGTCTCGACTTGCACTTTGCAGGTTTTCTTTAAATTTAGTTATTTTATCTGCTGAAATTCGAACAATTCTTGCTAACGCTGTAGTGTCTATTCTTTTATAAATGGCTCAAAAACAAGTAAAAATTCCATTTAATACAAGATGGTGTATTTTTAATGTAGCGCAGATTCAGTTGCTCTGTCGCTATTGCTGAATGCTGCGACTTCTCATTGTAGATAGTTGTTTAGGTAATTACATTTTCACGAAAAGGCGCGATATTTACTATGAGTTACCTGCCATTATCCTCTACAAAAGTTATTCGCCATTACTCGTTCGTGTTTAGTAGTGTACTTTCCTGGTCTAGCCAGCATTTCAAAGGGCTGTGACTCACAAAATGCGCGGATGTTATCTGCACTTTCTCGATAAAATCAACCATCTGCGATTCCGATTCCATAAAGCAACACGGTACTCTAGCTGAAACTACGCTTCATCGTATGTTTTATTCGTTACGCATCTTAGAAACTCAACCGACGTTTAGCAATTCATAACTGGCTTTTCCTACGACAACCACTATATGCTGATCACATTTCTTGCTGGTTCGTACAGTTACATCAAAAACATGAGGCAATCAACCTTTTCCTCTGTGTTTTTGGAGAAGTGCTTTTATACCGTTAGCTTGTTCGATATGCTTAGCGCCGTGTACATTTTGCAGCTTACCATTCACTGCAAGTTGTGAAATACACGGCGATCTATTAAATATCCCACAGTGTTTAGGGAAATTGAAACTCTTAATTTTCCATTTGTTGTACTAAGTAATTATCTTCCTTTTTCTGCGTCAGCTTGAAATAACGACAAGGTCACGCTGAGATAGCCATCGAACCATATTACTTAATGGAGATTAAACGTCTGCTATAATCAAACTGACAGTTCTTTGAGATAGTATAAGCGGATCAAGTTCAGTAATATAACACTACCGCAAACATTCTGTTGTACGTCATGCGATACAAATGCAGAGTCAAATCTATCTCCAACAGTTGTCACGTGTGCACATTTAGGTTCTGAGCGCTAATTTCCAGTAGTCAATTTGTGTGTTCACACTTTTTCATTATGTCTGCTAATTTTGTAAGCTGTATGTAAAATTGTTTTTTCGCAGTACGTGTAATTTTGAGGTGTCAAGTGGGAATCTTGCCATCATTCGACTGCTTTGCTATGTAAATTTGTTTTCAAACAGAAATTGGGACGGCCACAATCTTCCCCAGACTATAATAGAGGGCTTTAAGACAATCGAACAAATAGCAGCGAACACTTCAGTTTTAAATTAATTGCAAATGATAACTGTATCATACATAATAGTATTGCGGATCACAGATGTTCAAAACTAGTTATTTGTTAGCGGTCAAGAAACTACTGTAAAAAAAGGAAAATGCTGTTCACACAGGATAACTGGGGGCGTATGTCACAACAGATGTTGAGATTACGAGATTAACGCAGGTTAGACGGAATTGGAGCAATGCACCACTCTCAAGCCTATTGAAAGTTCAGAAAAAAAGGCCAACTAATGTAATTTATGGATAACCACTACATTTGATGGCTTATACCAGCAACAAATCTATGATTAAGCTAATCTGATAGTATTTCGATTATTAAATTTCGTTTATAATCAGAACACCTCGTATTACAAACTATATGTATATAATGTACAACCAACATTAAATACATAATTAAAAATGCACGTTTAATTCTGTTTTTTGTATTGATGAATTCTCATTCAAATAACAGCTTTTACACGAAACTTGCAACAAAACTACTCCACGTTAAAATGTTTTGCAAATATGTACAGATTTTGCTTTGCATTGAAGAAACGATTAACAGTAATTTTCGGATGATTATGTGGCGGTTTTAAGACTTCTTTACAGTTACTTTATACTCTACTATCTTAAGAGAACGAAAAACTTTTTTAAATCGAATGGAAATGTGTTTATGTTTATTGCTATTAAATTGGATAAATTAGTGTCACGGATTTGATTCTATACCCTCCTCACTTTGGTAAACCGCTTCAAAGGCATATCTCCACTCAACTTGTGAATTATTAAACTACCATTTTCCTTCAGCAATCTTACATACAGGCAGGCGAATACTTCATACATTTGCAAAATACATAAGTTATGACTAGTTTGTCTTATCGGCACGGACATTTCAACAGAGGCGTCTTCCAGCTCACGCCAAGATAATTCATATCTGCCGTTCCCTTGAGCTGAGGCAAAGCAATACTTCCAAGGAAATGATATCATCCAGGAGACAGCGTTTATGGAAAAGCTGCACTCTCACGCCGCCATACTTGGCAATTTATGCATCTTTTTCACTAACTTCACAATATGTTGTGGTTTGCTGCTTTTCACAAGTTTTCAACGTTGGAACGGTCAAATTTGAAGCTTTGTTTTAACGCCCGTATACTCTTGCTGACACCAAGCATTTCATACAAACTACTAGGTCATATTAAAGGTGGCATCCCAGGGCCTGTGCATTTGCTATTAACAGCGTATCATGGAAAGAGACTCGCCTGTGCTTGTAGGGATGGCGCGCCTCTATCCGTCGCCCAGACGGTAAATATCAAACGTTCGAGTAGCTGAAACAACGTGGTGGGAGGTGGCGAGGGCTAGCCTGAGGCGCGTGCAGATTCCTACAACTGGGCTACATGGCGCAGCCTACAAAACCACGGGCCGTGGGAAGCCACCTCAGTACCAAAGGAGAAGCGAAGTGTTGCCATCTGTCTACGATAAGTGTATTTTTTTTACGGATAAGGTGTGCGCGCTTTAAAAGCACTCGGACGCGAGCAGAAATGTGATCGTCTTTCGACGAACAGTGCAAATACTATGCATTTGCATTGTGTTAACTTTGTGTAGTGTGCAGTTTAAGGTTTAAAGTAAATACTATCCCAATATTTGTGGAGGTGACCAAGGAAAACCGTCTAAAAACTGTAGTCAGAGTGGAGGTTACATCAGAGATCTGGAAACGAGCCCGGTAGACCTCCTACGTTTTAAGGTAATTGAAGAGTCAACAATCGCTAAACTAAAGATGGCGACATGCACAGACAATGAATATTTTTTTTTATGTGTAAATCCTTCGTCAAAACATGATGTGCATTGAGAGCGAGTCCAGAAGAAAAAAAGGCTATATGTGGTTGTAGTTTGAATGCATAGAGTGGATTCGGAATATGAACTGTAAATTTTTAAGGAAATTTATGATTTGATTCAGACTCCAATGACCTTGTGTCGATGAGCCGTAAAGCCCTACGCTTTAAGCTCTGCAGGAAGCCAGAAAATGTATATTCCATTCTTAACATTAATAAATGCTACGAAATTTAGTGTTTCACATCTTTGAAATATCCTAAATACAGAAGAATTGTTTTTGTCAGAGTGTGGGCTGCATAACATTGCATATACCGGCTTCTATTAGAACAAGAAATTTGACAGTTCTTCATTCAGCAATATCGAGAGTTTTGAATTCTCATGCTTGTGCCTTTTGCAGGCGCACAAACTGTATTTAAAAGTATTTGATACAAAGTTATGTAAAATATACAAAAAGCAAATCTATAGAAATTTCCAGTTCCAGATGCAAGAACACCATTGAAATACGGTGGTATGCTACTCATTTTGCAAGCAAACAGGAGGTCACCGATTAGTCCTCTAAAATAAATAGTTCAAGAAAGCTACTCATAGTTTAAGTGGTGTCATTTGAAAAAGAAACAAAAAATAACTTCGCTTGGATCATGGCACTTAAATTTGTCCTGTTCCCATTGGAAAGAGGAGATAGAGATATTTTTAAAAATTTGTTTTAATAGTAAATTAATTTTTTTGAACGAGAATTGATAATGTACTAGAAAAGGCTACGATCGCGCAACAGAGAATCGTAACCGAGACGAAAGTTAATTCTCCATGTGAACTAACCTTGAAGGCGTAAAGACAATGTACGCATAAAATTCGTATCATTGGATATTGGTCCCAGAATGATTTCAGCCTATCCTTTTCTCAATAATTATAGTTTTTAGATTCTGAGGTTGGCTTAACTGAATAATACGTGATTAAAAAATACAAAAGGTATTTCATTGTAAACGCTAGTTCATGCTTCAACATTGTTACTCCAAAAACTCCTGGAATTGAAGAAATTCTGGGCGATTTGAATTAACTTGTTTTCGAATTATACTATTGGTATTTATCAAGGACAGATTATGGAGCTAAGACCAGAAATTAAATAACGCGATTCTCAAAAAGTGATAGCCTGATATAAACAAGAAAAAGAATATTGTAAATATTATATTTTAAATTTATAGGAACTATTCTCTATGCTCTTAGGCAGTACATAGTCAGGCACACTTTTACTTATATAGCATATCTTTGCCTGTGGCTAATACCCAAATAGCAGCTGAGCTGCAAACTTCACGATCATCCGACAACCGTGGACATTATTATTCACCGTTACATCCTCGCAACGGGAAATGTTTAAAACGGTGGTGCATTTCTTACCAAGCAACTTGTTCCTAGTACACCTCAGTCTCTGTCTTAATCACGTCATAAACAATACATGCTAACGAATCAATGCTTTGGATTTGAGAAGCTCAGAACTCTTAGTAGGGTTAGAATTTTTGTTATCAAGTCATGTGAATCTCAACAATTTAGCTGTGTAGGGGAGCGTCCATACACCATGTTGGTCCATTTTAGCCACCTGTGAAACCCCCCTTCCCCCCCACGTATCTACCTCCTTTCCTCCCCCCCCTTTTCCCTCGCATAACACGTTGGTTCCAGAAGGCATTTTGTACTGTTTTCTCTTGTCAGACTATCGTATATTACAAACGAAGATAATTAAATGACGGAAATAAATATTTACACGCTGTTGTGTGTTCTGTGCCTCATTTTAACTGTGATAAATATGAATGGAAAGCCAAACCCTCCCAACCCCCTACACCGAGACACGTAGCTTATGGACGCTCCGTAGTCGTTACTGCCAATTTGCAACGTTGACAGCTCACTGGCTACTTCACTCTGCTGATGCTGATGTGTGAATGTCATAACAGAATTAACAAATACAGCAGGCTGTCAAACAAGGCGATAATCAGAACACGCTCCGGTAATAGCCCAGACACTGGGACTCATCAAGGAATACTAGTTTTGTCCTGAAAACTGCTGTACACGTTAGTTGGGTGATATTATTTAATATATGTTGCTCTTGGAGCTGTAAGATATATCAATTCTCAGAAAATTGACTCGAAAAGTGCCGTACCGTTAAGCCGCGCGCGACTGGAAAAAGGCATACGGCGATGTTCCTGCTTCACCTCTGTTCAGGTGGCGCTAATAATTCTGCCCAAAATCACGGTAGCTCAATTTTTTTAAAAAAATAAAATTCTTTAAGCTACAACGGGCAGCTTCTATGAACGGTTTAATTCTAGATGGGGATACCGCTGCCTCGCGACTGTTAACGTGACGTCATCGTGACGTCGCGTTCACGTACAGTCATCCGCGTAAAAACATATTTAAAGCTGTACAATATCAACATAAACTGATATCCCGAAGGTGGATCAGATGCAGGCGGAACATTATGGTCCAGGCTGCATTGAACCTATCCACAAGCGCTGCTAATAATTCTGCTCGAAAATCATGGTAGCTCAAATTTTTTAAATAAATTTCAATTTTTGGATCAGCCTATCTTTCAACATATCCAAAACCACCGCTAATGCTGCTTGAAAATAAAGAAAAATTATATCTTTAAGAAATTCAACAGAGTTTTGTTTTAGGTACAGGCTGCATTTCAACCTCAGATTAAAAACATTTATAAATATTAAAGATATATATGAAGATCCCTATGTTAAAACACGAATACGTTAATATTACCGCAACCTACTTTCATAAATGCCATGTGCTAGTATTGTCTATGGCATGTGTGTACGTAATTATGGCGTCTATCGTTTGCTTACGATTGAAAATTGTGACTTATTTTTTTTGTATGCGTGTGCAAATTCTTCCATGAATACATTTTTAATGGCTGTGACAGCAACAAATTCTTAAATAATATCGTTCCAAGAACGTCTGCATGATTGTTATACGTCGTTATAGTACATCTCCCAGTCACACGCCGTATAACGTAACGTCACTTTTTGAGTTAAGTTTGTAAGGTATGTATAAGTTTTACAGCTCTAAGAGCAACATATATTAAATAATATAACCCAAGGAACGTGTGTAACAGTTTTCAGACCAAAACTACAGTTCCTTGATGAGTCCCAGTGATTGCGCTCTTGCCCACGCTCCTTAAACGTTGGTTAGTCTTGGGAAAACCTAACCGATAATCTTTCGATTGACGAAAGTAATATTGACAGAGTCAGCACAAAACACGGCTGACAAAGGAGACAGATTATCGACTGAGCAATTGCTTCGGAATGCAAACAGTGAAAGTCTTTGTACCCATAAGTTTTTCCAGAGACAAACAGAACATTAACAGTAAACACAAACCAAGTCGTATATTCGGTGCAAAATGTAGAAATACGCAATCCCAACACAAAATATCTGGAAAGAGACAATAATACATAGCAAAAGAAGAATACTTTACTTGGTAAATCAGAACATTCCACTGACGAATTATCATAAACAATTGTTTGTGTGTGTAGACACATTTGGCAGGTGCTATTGCTTCCTTCAATAACTCTCACCTCTGTAGCATTGTATGTGAATCTGACTATTGGGTATGCTTCTCAGGAAAATATCACAGGAATCGCTTAGATAAGATTTATATGTCTACTCAACGTAAATGTCATTTGAAGTCCTAGTACCATAATTGTGTCTTATTAGTTGCTTCAGTTTCAAATTTAGTAACTAGGAAGGACATTAAATCTCTACACTATTATAAATTCTTTCTTCTATTGAGGGCTTTAAAGACTGAAATGCACAGAGCATAGTTAAGTGGATATGAACCCGTTTCATTGTAGATAGTCTTAGAAGATAATAAACTAGATCCTGCAAGTTTAATTACCTATGCTACTGCTTGATTAAAGATGTCGCGCCATAGACAAATCTTTTTTAGATGACCCATCCATCCATCAACTCTATTTTGTGGCTCCTCTCAGAGATGCTGAGGTATAAATGTGAATCCAACAGCGAGCTACTTGCTGTTTGACATTGTTTACTTTGAGCTTTAATAGCAAGTGTTAGAGCGCTTAAAATAGTACAGCTTGCCTGTGAAAGTGAACTGAAGATTTTCGGCTACTGCTATCTTCTAAGCTGCTTTTCAGATCTACTACATCGGATTTTTAAATGGATACTCCTTAAACGGATAATGCTTTTAGATTCAACCGAAAACAAACAGAAGGCATTTGTTATTACAGCTTCCTAGAATTCAGGAGGCTATGCGACGACCATTAGCTGTCATTCTGGTCCAGGTTAACGTCGTTTCTAACCACAATGACGTAATTACGACGTATGGTACAAGGAAAACAGCACTGCTTTGCAACATTAACTCCATAGTCCGTTGTGCCTCAGGTGTATATTTATTGATTATGGAACCGTCTGGCAAACTTTCATATTTGATTCAAAGCGACATCGGGTTGCTGTGTATAGTACGGTTAGTAGAAAAACTTAATTCTGGTTGAGAATGCGGCTAACTGCTTCCTTGGCACTTACTCTTCAAGATAAAGTGCACCCGAAAGCCGAAATATAAGTAACAAACGTGTAATCCTCGCTGAAACATACGGTTACGCACATTACTGACTTTGCGTTAATAGAAGTCTTGAGCCGCCTGTGAAGTAATTATTTAGAATTTGGCGTGGCCGCTACCTTCTTCACTCAAAATTCACTAAACACCTTGGAATATCAGCAGTCATTCTGGTCCAGGATGCAATTCAACCCAAACACAACACGGTTACGCATATTATTGAATTAGCGGCAATAAACGTCTCAAGTCGTCTCTGACGTCATATATGAATTACGGGGCCACCGCCACACAGATACGAAATACGTTCTTTTGTTTGAAGAATGAAAGTTAAAAAATATTTGCGGCAAAGTTCAACAAGTGATAACATGTATTTCACGGATTATAACTTGTATGGAGCTGCTGCCCATATTTCGAACAATTTTACTCGATAAATATGCACTTGGCGGCTATAATTTACTATTCTTAAATATATCACCCAAGGAAAGAGTGTACAAATTTTCACGACAATAGGACAATTTCTTGTAAGATGGTTCGCATTGCGGGAGCACCGTAGCCTTTCATCAAAAAAGTTTGGCTGGTATGTCGAAATACAAATAGGCGTACGATTTTTGTTGTTTTGGGTGTGTAGTTCTTAAATACTGCCTAACCCTTTTTCAATTTGGTCTGTAATAATGAACTATACAATACAGCTTCCCTAAAAGACATGCTAATTGTTAGCAAACATTGTTAAAGTTAAAACATCCGGTTGCTTTACCTACGAGACCTACAATTTAGCGCAGATTAGCGCTTTTGATCAACGACGTAGTACTTACATTAAGTTTCGCCAAAGGCAAGGATCCAATAAAATTTCCGACTAGCAACGGTAATCAAACCAGCTACCTTTAGCTTTCAGTACAGTCACGTTAGCAATGAGCTACCGGATATATCCAGTACACAACAGTTACTCGAGGTTAGTGTGGAAGTAGTGACAGGTAGCAGCTACTTGTGGCTGCGTTTTGCCGGCCACGCGGCACGCGAAATGCCGGTCGGCCGACCCAGCAGTCAGAGCTATTAATAGCAGTGAGGGCGGCCTACCTAATGTCGTGGTCCGTCACTTTCTTCTCCTCGGCCTTCTTGCGCTGGTCCTCCTGCAGCTTCTCGTACATGCTCTTCCACATGGCTTCCTCGTCCATGGTGGTTGGAGAGTTGCACACTCACAGAACACGACACTATACCACCTGCGCGGACCAGCTCCGCACGCCGAATGCGCTCTCAGCAACTCCCGCGCAGCTGATCCGGCTGCTAGCCGTGACGCAAGCGCGCTCCACGCTCGACTCACAGGAAGTCAAACGCGGCAAGGACAAGCGAAACGTCACGGGATGCCCCTACACAAAGTGAGTGCTAAATACGTAGTCGCCAGGTACCGAAAGGTAATGACGCACTGTGCAGTACTACAACTTTCGAGGTTTCGCCGACTCCAGTTCAAATTCAGTACCGACCATCAAGATTAAATAGACGAGAGCGTATTTTGGCTGAGTGTTAAAACTTTCTGACTCGGGATCGAAATTTCGCGGTTCGTGTCCCGCTTTTTATCGTCTCTAAACTTTCCTTATGTTCTGACAAAGTCTGCTTTGTGTATGTGAACAGGTAAACATGGTATTTCCCTGAGGTTCGTCAGAAACTTCTATGCAACTCCGCTCAAGCCTCGAATTCGGGAGGACATGGCTTGCATTTCTGGTCATGACACCTCGATTTCGCTTTTCCATGGTTTTCCGATTACTGGTATTATTTCTCCAGAAGGATAAGGCCGATTTCCTTCCCGTTCCCTGCTCCCAATCTTCTCCAGGTTCTAATGACTTCAATGCTGACGAGCCGTAACTCCCTGATAATAAAAGCTGTAACAACCATACTAGACCAGATACGGAACATGGACGGCCCATTCCTTTTTATCATCTTCCTTCAGAGTTTTCCTTTGCATCACTGTTTTCAAGTGCAGTGTGTTTGTATGCATGAAGATGAAAGAACAGAGGGTGTGAAATCCGATATCAACCTATTCGGGCCTACTCTTCTGATAGAAAAGGGATCTCAACGCTTTACATCCCCATTCGAGCGGCGAGTCACCATCAGTATTGTCGTCTGCCCTCACAACAGCGGGAAAGTTTGGAATTTAACCTAGGAATACCGAATAAAAAACAGGTAATTAAGAATTTTTTGGGTTTTACGCCTCGTAGACGTCAAAGTCAATAGAAGCAGGAAGCAACTGACGGAAACGAATTGATCCATAGCCTTATGAAGAAACCATCTCAGCATTCGCCTGGAGATATTTTGGAAAAAAACTACGGAATCCCGAAATCTGGATGGTCGGACGGGGATTCAAACTAGCGTTCTCCCGAATGCAAGGCCATAGCGTTCCGCTCATCTCAACGCTGGAAAATTAAATTGTAATTGTAATGGTGTTACCAACTCCCCGGTACACATTTGACAGTGAGATATACCGATAAGCATGCTGCACTCGGAAGAAAAATCCCCAGTTCCATCATGTTTAGAAAAGCATAGTATGGTCCCACTATATCTACTGAACTTCGCGGCATGTTCATTTCATGCTTTATTTGCCCACTTGATTTTCAGTACCCTTCTATAGCATCACATTTCAAATGCTTCAATTTTCCTTCTTTCTAGTATTCCTAAAGCGGATGTTTCATTTCCATAACGTGCTATGTTACCTACATACAGTATTAGAAAGTTCTTTCAGAGTCCTATATTAACATTTTAAAGCCTCTATTCGCTATTGTTATTGTTCTTTTAATATCATTCCTGTTTCGGCAATCAGTTGTAATATTACTTCCTAAGCATTAGTCCATTACAAACGATCATCTATGAGAGCAGGTATTAGATCGTCTGTAAGTAACTAATCAAAAACTCTTTAATCTGGAATGATAGTCTGGTTCAAAGTAGCAGGACACAACGTAGCAAATCATTCGCAATCAAAGTAAACTGAACAACAAAGCAAGTATTTCAGAAAACAATTTCTTGCAACAGTTAGTATACAAGACTTTACGCTACAGGTCAATGCATGCAGCAAAGAGACTGTGCTATCGATTGCCGCGTGACGTAGAATTTCGAGACCCAGCCTGGTTCCTTGTCCCCAATCCCCTCACAGAAAGCTTCTTCCTAGCCTGTTGAGTGAGCGCACAGCTATAAACTAACATTCCGGCCTCATATTCACGGCACTTGGTTTCGATTCCAGCCCGGTCTAGAGTTCGGTTTTCCATGTTTTCCCGCAGTCACTCCAGACAAACGCCAGGATAATTCACATTATAATGGCCATGGCTGAATTTCTATCCCTTCCATGTCAACCATTTAATTTCGATTCTAATGACCTCGCTTAAAAATGGATAAAGAGAAAAAAAGTTAGAGAAATTGCTGACCAGAGTTCCTTCTTACGGCCGGCACACATTTTTCCACCGTTTCTTAGTGTCGATGTAAATCATAATTGGTTCCACTTGATAGTGGAGCACAAAAACTGGATGACATGAAAGCTTGACGGCAGTGAAGGTCGATCGGTGAAGCGTTAAAGGCTGCTCACGTAACTAACTAGCCGGAGCTCTCCCTCCTTGAAGGCGAGACGCAGTCACTTAGCTCGAGAACACTAACACCATACTCAGCTAAACAACGATAAAACAATTATTCAGAAAAAATTGGTTTCCGAAGCCAAAATTCGGGCATACTTTAGCAGTCACAGTGACTTTAGTTTTATCATTATTTCTGCTAGATAAATTACTGAATGTGCGGAAATACAGCAATGCTAGGGGATTTTCGGAAACTAAAATTCCGTTATATAGAGAAAAAAATTGGAGAGATATATTGCATAACTTATTTATTATCACTTTTTATTTTTTTTTGGATATTTTTCAACATAGACGCCGCTATTGCTGAGAAGCTCATCGAAGCGTAGAAGCATTTATACTGTATTTAAAGGCCCTAGAAATCAACTGCTTCAGTCTAAATCCTTCCGGTTACTTGATTTAGCGGCTCATCTTCGTCATAAAGACGCTGGATTCCTAAATGTTTTTAAGCTGTTGGAATGTGTTTTGAAAGTACACTTTCACCGTAAATATCATAAATCTGTCAATGAATTTTTCAAGACCCATATATTTTTTTTAAAAAAATGGATTATAGATCTGATTTTACAATTGGTGTTTAATTTAAATGGTACTGCGCGTATGCGCTAACTACGAGTACGGAAGTTTGGTGGTGGCCTCACCACTGCCATTGTAGAGTCGGGGTCACACAACGGAATGCATAAATGTAACTACTCCAGTGTTATCCTGTGGACTTGAACAGCTTTAATGGTATCATCTTTTTCCTGTATATGCTATATTTGCATAAATAACAGACACTTCAACTTATTTACGTGAAGCAGCAATCTGAGAAAGCGAGCGATCACTATATTTTCCAAACTGTGATCTTATGGTATCTTATATCCGTTTCCTCGCTAGCACATTTTCTGGATATGTAAAGTCATTATAAAAATTAGTAGGTTAGGAAGAATTGGAAGGTGATTAGTTCCGTATAGTATCAAATAATTTTGTGAAGAACTGGTCAAAAATATATTTCACCCTCAGCCTTGTTATTAAAGCACTGATAATAAAGTTACGTAGAAAGTTGACACCAGAACAAAATGGCAAGGATTGATTATTTGTTACAAAAGACACTGCTGTACACTATCTGAACAAATCATTGGTTTGAAACTTTTTTTCTTTTTTTTTTGCTTATGGCTTTACGCCACGTCGACGTCGAAGTTATTAGAAGCAGGAAAGGACTAGAAGCGAATACCGGGAAAGAAACAGGACATGGCCTTCTGTAGGACCAATCCCGTTAGCGATTTCGGGAAACTATTGAAAACTGAAATCCGGGCTGGGATTCGAACCATCCCGAATACCAGTCCCTAGCGTTACCGCTCAATCATATTTACTGGATACCCAAGTTTCGATCGTATGCTTCACAATTCATTTTTGCCGCTTTATATTTACCCCCTCCCCCCCAAAAAATGCTTCATTCCCAAGGCGCCTGCCCCTTTGGCTCGGTTTGCGTCAACGTGCTGGTGTACGCATGTGACTCGGGGTGATGGAAGAAATTTTAACTATCAGAACTTGATCAGCAGGGTAGGAGAAGGTGGTGGTGCAAAATTCCTCATCACCATATTGTACGCCAAAGTCGTGTGTTGAATCCCAAACCTCTCCGCAGTGAGGGCATACGACACTGTTGATGCTGATTCGTCCGTCGGATGAGGAAGTTATCTCTGGCGGCCTCTTGGTGTCTTTCTTTTTCATCTCTCAACACAAACAACAATCAATACTGAACACACTATCACAGTCATTCACACCTACAATAACACTTAGGCACACACGCTGTGGAAGGCAACGGGAAACCACCGCAGTTCATCTTCCCAAGAATTCCCACGGAGGGTTTACATTCTCCGTTGTAACTGCCTATGCCCAGAATTGGGTATGGCATCATAAGACGAAGATATCCTCGGCAGAGAGGACGAACAAGCGTGACGCACCCGCCGAGGCATGGCACGCGACTGTGTCGTAGACTACTTGTCAGTCTGGGCACGACACCTGGTCCACGCGTGACCGGTGTACAGACCAACGGGAGCACGACTCGAACATATCAGCTTGATGGTTCTGGCCAAACCGCCTGGCGGGAGTTTTAAACACTGGACCGCAACGAATATCTGAAAAGGGTTGGATTCTATATTAAACGCCAAATCCAGATTGAAGGATACCTGCTTTGTGCTCAACTATCTGTTTTTGCACTGTTATCGTTGTCTGTGCTTCTTACGACCGGGGATTTCCTCTGAACCCATCGAGCATGATAACATTTTCAGGCCAACAGACTGAAGTCGGTTAACCTGCGCATTGTTTTTGTTTTAACTAAAATTAGCTACCGAGCGTGGTGCGTGAGCGGTTAACGCTCTGGCCTCGCATTCGGAAGGACGACAGTTCGAATTCTCGTATGGGCATCCAGATTTGGGTTTTCCATAGTTTCCCCAAATCATTACAGGAAACTGCCGGGATGGTTCCTTAAAAAGGCCATGGCTGAATTCCTTCCAGTTCCTTGTCCCCAGTCTCATCTCGCCTCTAATGACTTCAAAGTCGACGGGGCGTAAAGCCACAAGTAAAAAAAAAAAACTTTCAAATATCAGTTTCGTGTATCCATTTATTACATTATGCGGAGCTACCTATGCTTTCTGTCAAGGTATAAATGTTGGATTCGATAAACAGATTCTCCCAACGACTATAAATTACTTTTCAGATTTTGCAGCTCTTCTACAACAAACTCTTAGGTGAAACTAACTTGCAGTCGATAGAACAGAATAGCTTTAGAGGATGTGGGGAGTTTGGAGAAACCTTCTGTTTTTAATCTTTGCGAACTTTATTCCTTCTTCGTTAACTTCGTGTTCATTAGAGGCGGGAAAGGACTGAAGACAAGGCGCTGTAAGAAATTTGACCTTTGTGAGGAAGAACTTCGTGTAGAGTGATTTCGGAAAACCATTGACCTATATCTGGATGACCGGACAGAGATTTGAACCCGCGTCCTCTCAAGTGTCAGACTCGAGCGCCACCACTCACCTATCAGTGACTGTAGGGAACTTTTAAGATTTTCGTAAGTTTGTAAAATACAGTTAAATATTACATTTAACAACTTCTAATGAAATTATGTGCCATGCCTTATTTTCACCCCGTTTCTCTTGGAAACATGCTAACGAACAGATAAACAGAGTTGGTACAATGTTTACTCACAACAGTTCTGAACCATGTAACCATTCTGAATCACACAATTCGCACAATAAAGATTCGACCATCATAAAAATCAATATCAAGAGTTGGTTTTTTTTTTCAAGTAATTCGGCCATGGCCTTTTGAAGGAAGCATCCGGGCATTAGTAAAACCGTGGAAAACCCAAATCTGAATGACAGGTTGGGGATTCAAACCCGCGTCCTCCCGAATGCGAGGCCAGAGCGTTATGGATACTTGTTAATTCGTTTATTTCCAATCAATGAATATTCTTATTTTATGGACAGCTGAACTTATTCCCCGAAAACACTGTCACTATCTAGCTCACTCCCATCTATTTTTAGTCTTTTTGTATTCGATAGTCGTTTACACGATGACACATGACTGGGAAGCCTGTGACAATTTGTGTGCGTGCTATTTTAACTCTCTACTTTATTGTGTTGGATTGTTCCTTTTTTAGTTGAAATGGTGGATCGTCACAGCATTCGTCCAGACTGTAGAGGAAAAGTATCTAAAATTAGCAATGTGAGCGGTCGGTAGCAAAAAGCAGCAGAATTCTCCTTGCGGCGGTTGAACTTCTCCGTCTCCGGTACCGTAGTGCTTTAACGCCCCGACCAAGGAGATTTCATTTGCTTGTTGTTTGACTTTGTGATAAGTGGAGGAGGTTAACAAAGAGGTCTGCGAACTCTGGTGCACTGCGACGGTTTGTTTCAGTCGTTAGAGCAAATAACGAGGCAGTCGCAGTGGGCGAGTGACTAATGCGGCGGTTACTGATAGTTCAGCGCCGAGCTGAGTCGTCACTTGGCAAGTGGCCAGAGACAGCCATTGACTTAATTGTCCAGCGACACTCAATGCTTCCTCCACCGACTAGGAAATACAACTATAAGGCCCACAGTGTTACTGAGTCTCCATACTGGGCTTTTTAGATACTGTAACCAAATTTGGAAGCAACCCCCAACGTATTTCTGAAAATTTTTATGCTTATTTTATATTGTACCTGCAGTGTATTGTATGAAGTTGTTATCATAGTAATAACTTAAGTGTTTATCGTAGATTTTAAGATACCAAGGTGGCCTGATGTGAAATTTTCAACGCCGCTAAATATCAGTAAGTTGATTAAGACTGAAATTGGCCGCAAATATCACTATTCCACGTCTAAATTAATCTTATATTAAGCTATGTAATTTACTTCAAGCAACGCTACAGGTATTTTTATGTCAAGCTACATTTTCTTTTGTATTATTTTTATTTTGTTTTTCGGTAATTTATTCCTATTTTCGAAATTTACAATGATCATTGTATAGTGGTTGGAGATACGATTTACAACGTAGGCAGGTAACAGGTTCGGAGATTTAGTCGACTGAGGCGTTACTTTTGTATTGCGCCACGAAAGCCGATTTTTCAACTGACAAGTCACTGTAAGATTTTTAGTCACTATTCGTAATGAAAGGGTGACTGAACGATTTCGAATAAATGATTCAGGCTTTTCTGGGAAAAACCAGGTTAAGTGTTCATATTTCTTTTCACTTTTTTTTTTTTTTTTTTTTTTTTTTTTTTTTTTTTTGTAAAATTAGTACTGTTGCAAGTACATTAGGTATTAAATTTGCAGCTTGATTAAAACTGGCGGCTCCCAGAAAATTTGAAAAATAATGAAGGGGCCGGATTTAACTGTATAAATTGTGACTTTCTGTTTTATTACGTGAGTTATGCAACTTTTGGAATGTATATGAAATAACCTCAATGCATTGTGTTATAAGAGTAAATACCAAAACTCGTTTACCAATCGTTGATGGCTACCATGGATTGTCTTACCCCTTTGTAACAACTCTCCAGGGTAATTTTGATACTGACGAGTGAGATGGTTTTTCGTTGACTTTTCCACCACGTCATTGCTACTGCATGTGAGGGTAACTGCGGTAGTAGTGTAAGTGTATTTGATAATGTAGTGTATTTTGTAATGTGGTCGAGAAATGAAAAGAGGGAAACGATGAAACTCAGTGCCGATCCATGTAGCCTTGTACCTTCTACGAAACCGTCTTATGACAGACTAACCGCCATCAGGTATGTAGTATGCCCTTACTTCATTGACACTACCGAGAGATTCCAGATTTAAACTATAACTTTGGAACCCAACTCGTGATTAGAAATAGTGTACCACGACCACTCCTAGCCTGTTGGCTAAATGTAATTGCTACCGTGGACTGAAGAAAATAACACCCCTGTCATATTGCTTTAGTGTCCTTTGGCAGAGGACGGATGAAACAACGCGTTATAGACAATAATAATCAAATAGTGTGTGTAAAATCATCTTGTATTTTGTTGCGGTTACTTCAGTGGAAAAATCACACCGGAAATCGCATTCAGATGGCATGACCGTAAGGGAGCGTCCATAAACTACGTTGCTCAGTCTAGGAGAAGAGGGGTTGGTTAGAAAGTTAAGCTGGGCCACGTGGGGGAGGGAGGGGGGGGTCGGAGCCAAGCCACGTAGCTTTTCATTCATTTTATTTGTCAGAGTTAAAATAAGGTACAAAACAACAACAGCATGCGAATATTTATTTCGTCATTTAATTATCTGCGTATGTAATTTACGATAGTCTGACAACAAATAACAGTACAAAATGTCTTCTGAAATCAATAGGGAAGGGGAGGGGGGGGGGGATTCAGAGGAGGCCAAAATGTAACTATGTACTATGTAGTTTATTGACGTTCCCTGATTACAAAATGAATCCAATGAGACGGCTTTTTCACAACACTGATGGCGTTTATTTGGTTAACTAACAACTTTCTTTAATTTTTTGATGCGGACGAAGGTTGTGTTAACAACTGATACCATTACATGCCGTCTAGAGTAGAGACCTGGAGCGAAGAGTGAGAGGCAATGTTCAAGTGTGGCTTTCGGCTCTGCACGTTCCCCGAAATTATTCCAGACAAATGATTGCTTGCAGGTAATTTATCCCCTGGTGTATGACCTCAACAAGCTGAGTGAGAACAGTGAATGAGCATTTGTTGATAAATACTCTAAGTTTTTCCATTGTGTAAGCTGTTTTATAGAGGAAACTGCCAAATACGGTGTTACCACGAGATGGAGGAATTGTACAGCAGCTCGAACATAGTAGCCTTGTTGAGAGACAGACATCTTGAATAGGGTGGTGGCCTCGTAATCGCTGGATCTCATTCCTCTGGGACGACGACAAGAGAAAGTCTCCGTGAGGACTTGCCAGAGATTGGTAGGCGAATCAACTAGTGAGAAAGAGCAGTTGATGGACCCAATGGCGAGGAATCCTTGTAGCGGCATTCTGTAAATGAGCCTCATTCTATGAAGAAAAAACTCTTTATTCTGGGTTTGAAACATCTAATGTAACACCACATATTCGAGACTGCCAAAGCCGAAAACGGAAAATCTTAATGAAAGTGGTTGAGAATCCAGAACGGGAATTTGATTGAGGGTAGTCACACCTTCCGTTCAGTAACACTGTGACCTTAGGACTCACCAGGATTACTCGTATACTGGTTCAGCCGGTAGGAATAGCACGCAATAGTTGCATCTGTTGTGTTGCATCAATTAATTGCGTTTGATTATTTCTTCAACCGGATGGGATTTGGAAATGCTAACCAAGTCTCCTGTTCTCTTTTTTTTTTTTTAAAAAAAAAATTTAAAAAAAAAAAAAAAGGCTGCTTTGGTCCACTTATTGGGACAAGACCTCACAAATAATTTGAGGTTTACAGTAGTATTCTGTAAATTTTGAGGTAATTTTCAATATACACACATCCCAATCAGCCAAAAAACACAATACACTTCCAGTAATGTGTAAGGCTAGGATAAACCACCCCGGTTAAATTTAGCAAGAAAGCTGCATGAAAGAGTGACAGTGATTAGGCCTGGGTCACCGGGTAATAGAGGCAACTATCATCATGTTTTGAAGCTAGGATTTGGAACCGTCACTGAATTCTCCTACATGATTACGAAAGATGCTTAAGATAGTGAACAAGCCCAAGGTTTGAACCATGGTGCCTTATATATCATCGAAGAATACTTTCGATTCCACCCGTCCAAAATTACTTCAGAATTTCCACATTAATGCGGCGCTCAACAATTCATCCTACATTCGAAATGTCACTTGTTACATTACGGATCCCTTGGGAAAAAAGGACCAAGCACGGAACAACAGTACACCACTCCAAGTAGACGCTAACACGGCTGACATACACTGATATACCAAGTTTAAGAAACAATACCGCTGCCAAGAATGGGCCAAAATCGCGAACTTGTCATACCTTTTCTCCTCTTCCCAAGCTATTGTGGCTCTTCCGTAGAGACGTTTGTTGTTACGTGCATACTTGCGGCAATTTCGGCTACAAGCGGGCGTGTCGCTGAGATTGTCCCAGGTCTAGTATAGCGGAAATTTAACACGCACGTTTTGTTGGCTGGCTTAACTATCTATTACAAAAAAATTATTAGCAGAATATCAACGAAATATTGTTAAGTTATTGATCAAAACGAAAAATTAGCACCAAAATAAACAAAATACATCACAAACAACTGTCAGGCTAAAACGAGGATATTATGAAAAGTTCTCGGCATTACTGTAGAATGCGGTGCTATCGGCTAATTAGTCTTCAAACTCTGACCAACATCCCTGCATGTAGGTAATAATATACGGCATTCTGTGGGAACCATCACTATAGTCAGGATCGAGAACTTTTCAGACGGGTGTTAAGTTGTTACCGGTAGACGAGTGCGACGCCGACGCACAGCCTGTGGACGCCGTACTGGCCGCTGCGATGCCCGGCGTCCTCCATCTGGACACCTGGCGTCGGTCCTCGCCGAGGCGCCATCGACCGGCCGACTGCCGCAGTGGCACTGACACACCGCGCCCAGCAGCCATCGATCACAACCACAGCGTAGGCTCCACAAATACCCGCTCCGCGGTAAGGCTTCGCATTCTAAGTGTGTGGTTATGTCAAATTCGGCGCTCTCGAAGATCAGTAACACGACTATGGATTGCAATCCAGCAATACGTCATCCCGCAATCCCGGTGGATCCCGAATGATTTGGCAGTCTGGCGGATCCCACACAAAATTAAGCGGATCCGCAATCCGCAAAATGGTGCGAAAACGTGTTTCAGTCTGCGTGACCTCGCCTTCCCTTCGTCACTTTCCGGCCGGATTCGGTCTCTACCGGTTTTATCACCTCGTTTACCTTAACTCGAGGCAACCAGTGTGTTTTTTCGTTACCTTTCGTGATGTCGAGATTTTTATAAGAACTTCCGTTTATTTATTGTTATATGCATTATTATGATTTGAGTTATGTCATCCTATTGCAAAATTACCTTCCAGATCATATACAAAAAATGATACAGTTGGAATTTCTGAGAAGGAAATAGAAATAATACAAAAAGAAGGTTAAAATTATTGACAGTTATTTCAAAAATTAAATTCATGGAATAAATGGTTTCCAGAATGCTTTGCAAAACTATTTTTGCTCTAAATTGTTTCTGTACCTCATCATATTTGAGATAAATGTTATGTCCTTGACACGAGAAATAAATAAATAAATCATATTTGAGATATCTATTGTTAAAAACCGGATTTCAACTTTCTAATTCTGCTAATATTATGAGATCTATAGTCACAAATTTTTCAAATACTATTAAAATTGAAATGATCGTTGATTTTGAATATCTCAAGAAATAATAACAAAGATATTCATTGAGTGGACGTCCCAAAAAATCGCCAATATTTTAACGTTTATGTTCACTGCAAAACAAACACATTTTAATCTTTGATTGCTTACAATACTCGGTTCGTGTATTTTAGTCAAAGAACGGCTGACAAGCTTTGGTGTCGATCTGTAAACTGATGTTATTAGCTTAAGATCTGATGGAACAAGTGTCATGGCAATAGTTGGAGCCCTGGTACCTGCAATTGTGCTTTTTCATGCAGTACACAATTGGCCGTTGACGTATTATACCAAACAAACCTACTGAAAGTGAAGTCGAAAGCACAAAAACAACTATGACTTGGAGGTAAACGATGAAGAGCTGGACGCGACAATCGAAGCACAAAGGGTGACCGTAACACTGGATCATCCACCTGCTGAAGTGATTCCCACATATGATCTCAAAGAAGTGCGGAAATTTTTTAATTTTAAATATTTTTTTTTGTTTATGACCATTTCAATCAAACCAACGAACAAGGAAGCAGACATGGTATTTTCGGCCGCTGTTCATATACGCTAATTCTTCCTAAATAAAGTAGTTTGTCTGCTTAGTGCATAGATAGATTATTTTTCAGACTGATGTGGTTTACTGTGAGGCATGTAATGTGATCTGTATACTTACCATAGTTCATTTAATAACTAGTATCAGATTTAAAACAAAAGTGCAAAACCTCAAAGTAAATTTAAGGCAGGCTAGAAATGTTTAAATTAGTTTTTGCTAATTAAAATATTGTTAACTGTTAATATCTATTATTTTACATTAAAGTTGATTTATTAATTCAATACATAGACGATTATTATTTAATTTGATAACACTTTAAAAACTGCTGCGGATCCTGCGAGATTGACCTATACCGCAATCCGAAAATGTGGGATTGCAATCCTTAAACACGATACCCCTGTTCCGTTGCATTTCAGGAGAAAGTTGTTTGTTTCACAGAGCGTAGATTTAATAACCAGAACTGCAGTGCTACATTGCCCTTATCAATAAGTAAATTAGCACTGTTTAGCAATTAAAATCTCATATTAGTTCACCTTTTATTATTCAGCATCATTATTATGTGTTGTTAATTACTAAGCCACTTCGAAGTGCGCTGGCTGAGCGATTTTTATGCAGAGATTTCCCAGATTTCGAACATTCGATTAGAAAGAGATAAGACTTGGATTCGATGAGGGGCTATCGATCCGACATACAGCTCATCAATTTTTACCGCTTATATACATTTTTCCAAAGCCTTTTCGACCTCTGTCTTCTTTGATAATGATAGGAGGCATACTTCAGTCATTGTTACTGCTGTTATTTTTGTAATACTGTTGATAGCCGTGTAGCTCACTAGGAAGAGTTGGATACAGTGGTTCATATCAGAATGTTTGCGGTTGCTCTCCAGGACTGTTTATCCTGTTGTCAAATGAGTAATTCCTAAAAAAAAAAAAAAAGAGCTCTTTCGAGATAAAGTGGCCGGAACGTGGCATTGGCGAGCTACCTACAGTGGGATACCGGGATCTTGAGAGGGAATTCGGACCTCCCACTCTATCACTCACAATGATTAAGTCTGTGAAGAGAGTTACCCTTAACCATTATTTATTTGTAACTCTACAACAAGTAGTTTTGGTTCGGACGTGCAACTAGGTGATTACTTCTATTAAACATTATTTACTTGGACGCTGAATATTTACCAATGGCTTTGTAGATAGATTTATCATCACTCAGGGTTAGCCAATATGACGATTCGCAACAATGCTCGTTATCTATGTTCGATGTATGTCTTAGATCATGTGAAGCTTTAGTTTCTCGTGCTTCATTCTCTGCTGTCTTTCCAACCTTTCTCCACGTATCGACCGGCCAATGTGACGTCTCGCATGAAACAGGGCGTGTCCAGTCAATTCACACTGCAGCGTGGGAATGTCAGCTTAGCAATAATGCTACTTCTGCCATTATGTTAATCGAAACCCGGTTGTGTTTATCCGTTCAGCCGCCACAGAAGCTTGGAATGGAATATGGCTCCACAACATATTCAGATTTTATTGCTTGCGTCAATTGGCAAACATACATGTTACTACCGATATTAAAAATAACAAGCCAGAGAATTCTTTGTCGATTTGATATTCGTTTGTTGTTGACAATTTCTAGTATAATAAATAATAACTGGATCACATTTTGTCCGTAATTTTAAGTTTCAATTCTCCGGCTATCATACCACTCTTTCTTAGTTCAACAGGCTGCTAAGCATGTGTCGACTGGCTTGTCACAATCGTTGGTCGCAGGCGCAGGAGAAGTGCGAGGACCAAGTGTCGTCTTTTGTGCGTGAACTGTTTTAGTTTTGTTTGATAATAACGCCTGAAGCAGAAATCGGGAACAGTCCCTGCATTCGTCCAATTGATACTTACAACCAGGGCCGCATTTAAGCATAGGCTACATTGGCTGTAGTCTATGACTCGCACCACAAAGGGGAGACCCGCACCACAAAGGGGGGCTCATACCACAGCCGGAGGGCTCCCCACCTAGGACAGCAATAGAGCTAAAAAAAGGTCGTCCATAAAATATTAAAACATTACTACGCCACTGCCGACTGCCCACTGCCCACTGCTGACAGGGGGCCCGGCACCATACGTATAGCCTAGGGGCCCACAAAGCCTAAATGCGGCCCTGCTTACAACCTTATGCAAAACAGTAATCAGGGCGGCCATGCATCATTGTGCTTCTGATTTGCCTCATGTCTCGTTTTTCTCTCTGCGTTAAATTGTTGCGCACAACCAAACTGTCCTGTGTTTTCATGCGTTATGCTTGTAAAATAGCAGAGCCGACGTTTCCTTGTTAGGACTTGCAGTGTCTGATGTGATCTATAACGGATTTATTGGTAACTATTGCTGTCAACGGAGAGCTTTCTCCAACACCGCAATTCAGAGGAATAGTGAATTTCAAGTGAATGTGTTTCCTCTTAAAATATTTTATGGTTACAAACTAGCAGAAGCAATAAATAACACAAACTTTACGATCATTTCCAACAGATAATTGATAAATTAAAGATCTTTTCTGACGGTTGCTACCAGTAACAACGTACGTTTATAGTGAAGTTATTCTTTATCACCACTACTCTAAATGTTACAATGCAGTCCTCCCACTTATTCTGCGCTATCATATACAGAACCAATACAGTCTGTAAGCAGACGTTGTGGGCCAGTGCAACTCAAAAGTAATTAATCAATTTTTTATTTACTAAATATAATGCTATTTATATGTACTTTTGTTCAATTTACTTCTCAAACGCCGTATCAACATTATCACCTTTCCCTGTATCCTTATTTTCGTCTCGATTTATGCGCAGATTAAATGTTCTTTCTACATATAGAGAATTGGAGTTCAGCCTTAGATATCGCTTGTCTAGATAAGTTAGAATACAAATAATGATGTTTCAAAGAAATAATATAAATGTACTAGCTTCGAGCCCGTCAAAAATGACGGTTTGAACGCCATATTCTGGCAGTTCCTTTTTTTGCAGTTGGTTAATTATACGGAATTGTCATTACATAATGCTAATTTCTTTGATTTTGTAATGTTCTAAATAGTTCACATAGCAATACTGTAGTAACTTCTACTGAATTAATGACGACGGAAGTATAGAATCAATAAAATTAAAAACAAATGGATTCCCGAAAACTTTTGCTGTCCATGTAATATCAGTTTTATTCCTGGTCCAGGCACAATTCAGCATGGAACTACTTTCACCCGCATTAATTAATACGTTCAGTAACATGTTGCTTATGAAAGCAGTTTAAATGGTTTGTAAAACTGATTTCAGAGCGAATTATGCTGCAACAAAATGTGTCAGTTACCATTCTGGTCTACTTAGCCACAACCTCCACAACGTTACATTCGAAAATCATAGCTTTTATTACCCTCATATGAATAACGACAGGCAGTACCTATGGTGGATTTATTCTGGAAAAACTTGTATGGAAAAGCGAATGTCAACCATTTTTAATTATATTTTCGTGATAAGAGTACCATACTGTGGTTAGATTATCGGGGTATTTTACTATGATTTATTTAAATAAATTCATTTTACTTTAATTTTACTATAATATCAGAAATGGTTAACGGTCATTTATCTGGGTGGATACATTTTGCTATTCGTACATTTCTCTGAGTTTTGAATTAACTTAATTGTTTCTCATCATCTAACTGATAGGTACAACTGATATAAACATAGAATAAATACCCTTCTCCTTACATTAATTTTAACATTTGGCTGTCGTAGATAAATAAAAAGCAATATGTAAATTTAAACGAACTTGTAACTTTGTGACATATAATTGCCACGCATTAATTTTTCTCCCCTGCTCTCCGTATTTCTAATATCTCTGCTCACTGCTATTTTGCGGCAATAATATCATTGTTGAATTGCGAGTGTCACATGGCTTATACAGTTGATGATTTAAATATCTAATAAAAAGGTTATCTTAAATCTCATTTAATAGCTAACACATGTATCAAATACTAAGCGTATCATCTATAATGGTAGTAGGAATTTATTCAGGAAAAGCTTGTAAGGAGAAACGAATAAGTCATTTCTAATTATATCTTTCGTTATATGAATATGTTACTCTGGTTAGATTATCAGAGTATTTGTTTAATATTTTAAAATAAATAAATGCATTTCACTTCATATGACGAGGACTATAATTTCGAAAACGGATAGATAACTATTATTTATTTGACTAATACATTTCGCATTACGTACGTTTCTCCTAGTTTTTAATAAACTTCGTTGATTCTTACCGTCTGCCTAAAAAATTCTTAGGTTATGGTATAACCTAGTCCTTGTCACTGATACAGATAAAATAGTGTAAATATTGAATCCCCTTCTCCTTACCGGAATTTCTGCGTCTAACTGATACAGGCAAAATAGCTTAAATATTGAATCTTCTTCTCCTTATATGAGTTTCTGCATCTAGCTGTAGTAAATAAACAAAATACAACATGAAGGAAGGAATATAATATGAAGGCTGTTGATTGGCGAATGACGGCTGTCACGTGACCGTTCTGTAGCCAATACATGTAACAGCTATAGACGACGCACGCAGACGCCACGTTAGCGTTTTATATAATAGGATTCGGAAAATAAATGAACATTAGTCATTGTATAAATCAAAAAGTAAGTTGTTTCGCACCTAAGGAAGGGTTTTAAGTTGTTGACTCATCAATCATTTGGGTGTTGGCCACGGAACTAGCAATGGCTCTTCAGTTTACTTCCTCTGTTTTAAAGAATAGCGTTTGTCACTAATGGAAAATTCATTAATAGTCACTCAGTTTTATATTCGGAAACAAAATTAACACAATCAGGAAGCTGGAAACGAAATGACAACGGAAATGAGGTGAAAGAATGTTTATCTGTGAAACAACTGACTTTGCGGCTTATTATCCTTATCCGCAGTCTGGTGAGTAGGGAACAGAAGAGAATCTACATTGTATTTACTCACTCTTCTTTGAGTGCCTTAATATCACTACAGATATCTTAAAGATAGTCAGATGTGGCATTATTTTGAAAGATTATTTAAATCGAGTCTGGATAATTGCTGCTTACCACAGGACTGGAAAAGTGCGATAGTAGTGCCAGTGCATAAAGGACGGATGAGAAATAGAGTCGAAAGTTATAGGCCAGTCAGTTTTACTTCAGTGTTAGTTGAATTACTAGAGAGATTGATATACAACCACATCAGAAATATATGTGAGGAGCGTAAGTGGGTTTCAAGTAGGCAACATGGCTTTAGGCAAGGATATTCATGCCTATCTCAGTTGGTGGGATATATGCAATATAGTTCAGATGAAATGGACGAGGGAGGACAAATTGATAGTGTAGCACTAGATCACTCAATGGCTTTTGACAGAATGAGCTATAAAATGGTAAAAAATAAGGTAAATTCTATTGGAGTGGAAGAGAAAGTGATTTGCTGAGTAGATGAATTTTTAAAAGGTAGAAAGCAGAAAGTTAGGACAGGAAAAGCCGTATCAAAAGAAGTGTAAGTAAAAATGGCAGTGCCACAGGGTAGCGTATTGGTACCATTGTTATTCATAATTGTGTTGATTGTTGATTTTGTTTGCAGATGACATAATGCTATATAAAAGGATGAAAACGGTAGAGGATTGTAAACAGTTGCAGGGTGATCTGGATAGGATATCTAGTTGGGTTGGTAAACGTGGGATGAAGATAAATGCAAAGAAGAGTCAGCTTATTAGGTACACAAATAAAGACTGGAAAAGTAAATTACCTTGGCATTAAATTTGATAGCAAGCTTAACTGGCAGGACACATTGGACAGGTAGTAGGAAAAGGTTTCAAAATTCCGCATTTGTTGGGGTGATGAGGGGATGTACGAGAGAAGTAAAGGAATTGAGTTACAAAACTTTGGTCAGACCAATGCTTGAATATGGTAGTACAGTGTGGGAGCCACATTTTAAGTATCAAATACAGGAGTTGGAGAGGGCGCAAAAAAGGGCTGCTAGATTTGTTTCAGGAAATTATTGAAAAATGCAATCAGTAACAGAAAAAGCTGTGTTGGGATTCATTGCAAGACAGGACGAGGGTGATGATGGTCATGGGAGTGTACAAGGCGTACATTGGTGATGAAGCATGAAAATATATTGGTTTAAGAATTAAAAGTAATGAATGGAAGGGAAAAGATGATCATGACCACAAGCTGGCACTCGATTTCAGGCACAAGGGTGTAGGAAGATTCTCTTTTTGAGGTAAGAGTGTCAGGGATTGGAACAAGTTACCAAGAGAAATTATGAATAATTTACCAAAAACCTTGAAAGATGGGTGTGTAGGGAAATTGCTAACGGAGCGTGCACTCCATTGCAATTTAACTAAATATTATTATTAGATTCACTTGACGCATAATGCGCTCATCGTGCGGTGTGCTTATAATGATTTGGCATGAAAATATTTAATCGTTTTCTCACCCAGCTAACAATCTGACCATAACTAGGTCTACAGCTCATCTAACACGAATGCTAAGAAGCAAAGACGAGATTTGAATGCGCTATTTGCCACATTCATCGAGAAATTTGGATCACAATTTAATTTTTAATTAAATTACATCAATTTATTTGTAGAATATGGACAAATGTAACCATATTTAAAAAATATATCAGTCATTAAGCAATATTTTATTCAAACCATAAAAAGCATCTTCATCATCTAATGTTTTAGAACATTGATCATTATGTAAACAAGGTTCATTTGTACCATGTGGTATAAGGCAACACTTTTTCTTTTTATTACTATTATGCACCCACTGCCCGTCATCTGCTCACAAGCGGCATTCCCATACTATCTGTTACGGGCGCTAATGGACTGAGGTGGAATCGGCGAACGTAACGAACTAGTAGTGATAACGAAAACACTGCAGGAGACGCTGCAAAAGAAATGTTTGCGGTAGATAGTACAGAACTCTCGCTACTAAATCTCATTTCATACAGCATATTCTGTTAACTAATTGTTACCCGCGAATTTGTACTAGTGAACTTTGAATTTTGTTGCTAGTTTGGAATTATAAAGTTTTAAGATAAGTAAACAATGTCCCAAAAAGCAAGGAGTTGAGATAATATGACGGGGAAGCCATCACCGTATTGATCCTGTCTCACGAAGAGAATCAATTTGTAACATGTTTAGGTAAACACAAAATAACAGTCTAGTGCAGGGAATATCCGTGTCTTTACTGTGTAATAAGTAGTATCTGTACACGAAATTTACTAACAGATCATATCCATTCTGACTGAGAGAGAAACAAAGCCTTAGTAAGCGATATAACATAATAGAGATACACACGCTATGCGTCTGTCACCGTTCGATTAGTTTTCAAAATTTCGTGACAAAATATGTTATTTATCCCGGAAAAATTATCCTGTGTCCTTCCTAATGGTACATAGTATTTCGTTGTCAAATTTCATCAAGGTGGTTTAGCCGTTTAGTCTTGAGCATTTATAATATTTACGGGTATGCCAGCCTCGGTAGCGTAGGGACTAGAGTACTACCTCCAAGTGCCGAAGACCTCCGGTTCGAGTCCGGTCGAGGGCATGGGTGTTAAGTGTTGTATGACGGGGACATGTGGTGTCCATACTTACTAGAAAAACAATACATACAATGGGGAAACTGCAAACACTGCGTGAACTCAAATCACATTTGAGATAGCAATATGGCCTAAGAAAAGCGAAACTACATTTAAAAAAAATATATATATATATTAACGGATAATATACAAAGTTGAGAAGTTTTCCTGGAGAGACTGGTACACATTGCCGTGTTGCCGTTTGGTCCCGCAGATGCTGCCTAGCGTGCAACCTCGTCCACTATCGCTGGTTCTCGTCAGCTGCTTTTTTATTTTATTACATCGTGTGTTTCGTAACGCCCCCGCCACCTGCTACTGCGGAGCACGCACTAAATGCGAAGGACCAAACAGCCAGACCACAAAACACACCACCACGAATTACACACTCTCCACTGTCCAGAGTCAATGACGCTGCATCTAGCAAAATTTACCACGGACTAAGTGGAGAAGGTATAACTATGGAAGTGTGTAACAACGAGAAAGTTTTCTTTTCCTCTGTTCTGTCCGAGCAATCAATACTTTTGCTAACGAATTTTTCAATTAGGTTAGACCAGTACCAGTACCTGTATATTTCCCTGTAATGAATGATATATCTGTTACAGTTTTATCCATGAAATACGAGTAATTTGGATTATTGAAAAATAGGCTTTCTTAAAATGCTTTCTTCTAACATATTTTTGGCAGTTTTTTTCACTTTTACCGATGATATATCCATCAGAAAACAATGTAAGAGTTGTTTGGCTGACATTCCAGTAGCAAAATGGTGACAATATAAATCAGCATTACCATATATAATAATAGTTCCATGTGGCAGTAATGACCTGGTGACGGGTTTCTATTGACTGCACCTCTATCGTAGCGGCCTTTACCTAATCCGACAATCCTGCCTGGTACAGGGGACCTACAGTTTAATGTGAAATCCGAACCACGTGCAGAGTTCTGGTGTACTTCACATTACAAAGCAAGCTGTGCCAAATATCACGGTCGGGTTAAAAGCTTATGAAAGAGATTCAAACCGGGGACCTTTCAATCCCCAGTCAGACACCTTAACCACTGAGCCATCAGACCGCTCAGCGTTACTCTCATTCCTCGTAGATAGGCGCCACAACTGTTCAGTAAGATTTAAATCAGATGCGATCATGTAACACATCTGTAACGCTGCTACTACTTGTTTTAAGTGGATTGTGTAAAAACTAATGCAACATGTTGAGCTACCGATGGAGTCGCTGGAGAGCCTGTGTTTGAGCCCCAGGCACGCAACCCGTTGAGAACCAGTCCTGAGTCGTATCTGCATTCGACCTTCACCCACGACAGTAACCTCTCTGAAACAGAGCTGTGTTGTTGGGGATACGGACTGGAACAATGGCGGCAGAATCTTTCTATCACGTTACTTTCTATTTACTATGGCACTAGACGTAATTTTGTTCCAACCCGAATATCGTTTTTTTCTGTTTTTATATTTGTTTTAACTGCAAAATTTGAAGGTTAGGTATGCAGGGTCAAGCAAGAAGATATCAAATAAGCATATGACCAATGCTGATATACAGATTTTTTCATAGTCTCATGCTTGAAGCACTGATTGAGTATGCACCATATCATGTATGATCTTTATTTTGGTACTCGAAAATCGAAAGAAATGCAGTTCAACAAAGATGATATACTAAGAACAACTAATTAAGCTTTAGAACTGGAAAATTGCGATAAAAGTAGTAACAAAATTCCATTATTTAACGATTACAGATTGTATTAGTACCACAGAAAACATTGACATAGGATCAACTATAGCCAAATGAGCATTCATCGAAGACAGAAAACATTATTTTTTGTGCTTATGGTTTTGCAGTCCGTCGACGTCGAGGTCATTAGAGGCAGGAAAGGACAGGGCCAAAGAACAGGAAGGAATTCGACACTATCCATCTGAAGGAATCATCCAGGCATTCGTCTGGAGTGATTTGGGGAACCTTGGAAATGTCAAACTTGATGCCCGGACGGGGATTCGAAGACGCGTTCTCCCGAATGCGAGGATAAATCGTTACTGCTCATTCACCACGCTCGGTGAAAACGTTTCGTATCAAATACTGAATGACTTTTTTTCTTGCTGTCCACGACGCCGCTGAATTAATTTCCTTACTATTTAGCTAAACGAGGGGCATGGGTGTATCTGTGTCTCTGCTAAATGTGTATGCTTTGAGCACATGTTTTTGTTTCGTTTTTTTTTTTTTTTTTTTTTTTTTTTTTAAATTTCTAGATTTACAAAGTAAATTGCGGAACATGTTATTATTCGCCTCTGCGATTGTTTAAAGCCTCACCACAGCAGGTGGCAGGATTTCATCTAGCGCCAGTCATATATTCTCGTACTAAGTATTCATGCAGGCAAATTTACTCAATTTTAAGCAAAAATTCTGGTTTTGACTAATGACTCTAGATAAAATGAGTACAGGCAGCGAAGTATTTTAATGGAATTGTAGGTTGAACACCTGAAAGAGACGTTACAGTAAATTGAAGCCTTTAAAACGTTTTGTTAGCCAATGATTAATGAAAAATCGTCCAGAGAACCTATTAGGAATCACTCAGGAACCACAATGATCCTGAAGTTTTATTTACCCATTAATTTCAGTGTTTAAGCAGTAGTTGGAATTCATTTTTCTAAGCGTCGCTTCGTAATTTGAGCCCAATGAATGAAAAGATTATTTTGGCTGAGAGAAGATCGCTGATGCACCGCTTGTTTCAGATAATTGTTACAAGAGAAGCCTCTGCCACCAAAGCTTCCTTCGGCGGGCCAAACAGGTGAAAAGTGTGATTCAGCTACACTAGTTGCACCTCTTAGTCTGTGTGACAGTAGTAATCCAGAGTGGACTGAATGTCGTATTTGACCAGCTATTTACAAACAATCCATTCAACTCATTGTATACTCAGAGTGAGCACTCAACACGTAATTGGTTGTGAATTTGAGCTCGCTCGCCTCGTCCCCCTCTCAAGGAAAAAACTCATAGATTTGTGCAGTTAAGTAGTTTAGAGGTGATATTCGTCGCAGGATATAATCTCTCATCGTGACGGAAAATCAGCTGAGGTTTTTTTTTTTTTTTTTTTTTTTTTTTTTTTTTTTTTTTTTTTTTTTTTTTTTTTTTTTTTTGCATATGGCGTTAACCTCGTCGACACCCAAGTCATTAGTGATGGGAAGAACGGAGTGGGGGGGAGGGGCCTTCCAGACATTCGCTTAGATTTATTTAGGGAAATCATGGGTAACCGAAATCTTGATGGCTGGACGTGGATTCGAAACTACATCCTATAGAACGCAAAGCCAAAGCGTTACCGCTCACCCATGACGCTCGGTTAAAGTTTGAAACATTTCCAAGATCTGTCATAATATAGCTGCACACTGGAACTCAATAGTATTTCTCAGTAACTATGTCAATATTATTAAATCAATAGGAACAGGAGCACGGCTTGTCAACCACTATAAACATTAAAGTCGCCCTTGAGGATAGCAGGATATGATCCTGCAACACATTCTACCAAAGTTCGTGGCTTTAGCAGGGTACCTTGCGCCAGTGGGTGGTAGAAACATAAATTTTCCATCGATTCTGTAACTCCGTATTGAGATAAAAAATGATATGCAGAGAGATGTTTAGTGTTTAGTAGTAAAAAAAAAAAATCTGTGGTAAGTGTTTGGTGGCTGAAGAGAATATTGGAAAGAAAGGTGTTAAAGCAATTATTATGCAGGTGGTTGCGGCAATATTATGGTGTCTGGCGCCTGCCGCAGGATTTGCTGGTTCGTCCTCCGGAACGTGGGGAGAGTATGTAATACACGATTCTTACTTAACCAGCATATTGTGTGCCAAAACAATATGTTCTGCAGCACTTATCAAGTGAGAGCATATGACACTGCTGGTGGTGGGGACTTTAAACTTGTTGTCTTTGTGAACAGTAAGTCTGAATGGAATGACACCCGCTTACGACCTCTCGCTTCTTTTATTCGCAACTTAAACAAAGCACTACAGTGGCCACATTAAAATTAGGGATATCTACACAGAACAGTAACACGAAAACTTGCGCGCAACCACCTCAGTCTCCGGACGTTTGTGTCGAGGAGAAACACTTTCCGCAGTAACAGCGTATTTCCGGACATGGGTAAACGTTGGCGCCGTTGAGAACAAAGCTACCGCTCCGATGCCAGTGTCTTGGCAAATTTAAACAGGGTAGTTTCTCCTTGGTTTTCCCACTGACAGACTGTTTGTGTGGAGGACTGTGAAGTGTGTTGGTTGCGTTGTGGCTGGATGGAATGTGAGAAAAAGGAAGGGGATGAAACAGTGTCGGTCCATACAGGTCTACTACTCCGAAACAGACCGACCGACCACCAAGCGTGAAGTGGACATAGATATGGCACTGTACTAATAACAAAAGATATAAAAAATAGTTTTTAAAAAGCATTTAAATACAAAAAATTCTAGTTTTCCTATTTCAAGTACAAAATAAAAAAATTATTTGAAATGTTAGTATTTAAATACAAAATGGGTACTTTTAAAATACTTGTATTCAAATAAAATACTTTTTTGTTCATTTATTATTTGTGTTACATATTTCACTTAATTCATGGATTAAAACTTCGTTCAAACAAGTCATCCTTCACGTTCAGTCTAATGAAGCCACGTTATAATCCCATGTTCTACAGGAGCAGAAATTGCCAACCAAGTATTATTTTTTTTAGGAATATCTTTTATAGTGTTGGATGTTTATTCAGGCAATCTAAACTAGAAACATTATCCTTTAAATATTACAGTATTTCTGTAGTAGTAGTGTTTTCATCGTAAAAGGCTACAGTAGAATCTGAGTCTTCTACAAACATATAATATGATTTTTTTTTCCAGTTGGATTATTTGATCATTTTATTGATTTATACTTATTACCTCAGAAACAAAATTAGCCTGTTTTGTATTCTCTGTACTCCTTCGTCAACAATTTGAGCTTAAAAAAAAAGGATAAGATACAGACGCTAATATGTTATAATGTTAATTTGATTCATCTAATTGATAGTATCTCTCAAAATGTCTTCTACAGCTTCCTTTAGTTACATATATCAAGGCACCACACTATACAGGGTTATCCATTTGTAAACCGCTTAGCATTCGTTGTATTCTCATTAATTCTGACAGTAAACATACGTAGAAGGTATCCTTGTCCCCCTCGAGACCTCTGATGTCTTCAGCAATCTTATTATTGATGTTTTACTTAGACTTTGATAAATTCAACTAAGTTAACAGAATTGGCGTAAAAAACTACAATCACAACACGCAAGTCGGCGGCGGCAGTGGTAGAAAACTCAACGCCGTTGTTATTTGCGTAACAAACCAAGTTGTCATTTGACTTTTGTCTGAATGTGTTAACAAATGAATATTCATTAGAGACACTCACAATATGAAATAAAAAGTATGAAAACCTATAAAAAAAGTATTTTGCATTTTTCAAATAGAAAATACGTTTGAAAAAGTATTTCAAATAAAATACAAAATGCTTTTAACATAAGGGTATTTTATATATAAAATGAAAATAAGTATTTTGCATTTTAAATAAATATATTTTAAATAACGTACATCTCTGCTATTAACGATGGTCTGTACTGTCTGATGACAGCGTTTAAATCAGTCGCACAGTTCTCTTTGTCGTGGTCGCCTGTCGTGGTCGCCTAGCTCAACAACATAACTTCAACAGCTAAAGGTCATTTACTCAAAACACACACACACTACTCCAAACTTTGCGTAGGATGAAGGGGTTTAGAAAATTCCGCTAAAACTGGGATAAGAAACCTCGGGCGAGGGACTTAGATACCGAGTCAAATGCCTTACCACCGATACACCAGAACGCTTAAGTAGAGGTGGAAACGCTTCATGGAAAGTAATGAAGTAAGAAGTATTTTCTGTGCACACATTGCCTGGCTAGTCATTAGTCAGAGACGTCAGCTGTGCAGTCGGTGACTCAGGACTGTTCTACAAGCCGCCCGGATCTGTGCTGCCTGGCCGGTGATATCACCAGCAGTTCAGCCGTTCTCCCTGCAGGCAGGCTTGAGCCGTAACATAGTGCTGCGATCAGCTGATGGCGTACACCAGTATGCTCTGACGCGTCGGGGAACCCCTGGTGTTTCTGCGGTAAGCGTTCGGGAATGTTATTAGGGGCAGGAAGGAACTGGGCGTAAGGAAGGGAAGGAATTTGGCCATGGCCATTTGTAGGAACAACCCTGGCATTCCTCTGAAGTGAAGTGAAGTGATCTTGAACCTGACAAAACGCAACCCAAATAAAACAAATATCAGACTTAAACCAAGATAATACTTAAAACTAAGCATGGGGCTGTTTAAATGTTCAATTCAAGATTTTAATCCGCCAAGTTTAAGCACTCCCCGTTTTACTGTTAAAAAGGTGCAATAAACACTGCTTCATATGCGTCACAAGTGAAACAGCCATTTACTTAATGACGTGGAGCAGAAAATTCCAAGCTTATCCACCGCCGGCTGCACATATATCCATAAATCTTCCGTGGACAAAAAGAGGCAAGAGGAATTGATGATAACTTGAGTAATGTTATAACGCGATACTCGAGAAAGCTATTGTTTCGCTTACTGGTCCCCACTAGGTTGAGGTGTTCAACGGCAATGAATATCTACTTCACGCACTGGTGAAGGCGAAATTTGTCTGGAATGGAATAATTTCTTTGAGTGTGATAAGTCGGATATTTGTTGGATTACGGATCCTTATCTTCGCCCATACACGAAAACATAAAAATGTAGATAGTTTGCTTGGCTAGATTTAACGAATGTTGTTCTTTTGTAATCTAGAAAAGATATTTCAATTATTTTACGTCATAAATTTGTCTTCAATAAATTTCGTTTTTAGTGACTAATTTAACTAGCAACAGTCGGATTGCATTAAGGTATTCATTGTTCTATTTTAACATGGTTTACGCCATGCTCTTCAAGACTGTTTCTTCATAAGAATTCTCCTAAAATATTTTTAAGATATGCTTGAAAATTAGAGGCAATGGAGAGACGAGAATCTAACTGATTTCACCAAAGTAAAATTAGTAGAAGAACAAGTAAAGTAAAACTAGAATCATCAACTGATATCATTTCTCCTAATCCGACAAAATTATGAAAGATGAATGTGCAGGACACTTCACTTACAAAAAGAGATGTGTCGCCGTCTAATATATACCAACAGAACAGCGGTACCTAAAAAATTTCGACACATTCGAAAAGACTCGCCTCGAAATAACTATTCTGCTATTCACACTGCGGGTTTCCAGAACTTATTCCCTTCAAGATAAATGCAAGTTTTTGTCTGTAAAAAGGCCATGACACATTATGAAGGCATTCCTTCATAGCAATATGATACGGCTCTCTTTAAGCTTGCCTTTAGTAAATTAGTTGCTGGCTAGAGCACGCATTAGTCCTCTTCCTTTGATATCGGTACCAATGGAATTTTTCTTTGTAGAATTTGGACTGATGTCAAAATAATTTATTAGATGCATCAGACCCATTAATAAAAACCACTAGTAACAGTAAAATAGACGGTATATTATTTACATGGATTATATAGAAACAATTAATGGTTCCATTATCATACTCATCGGTGGAGTAAGAGGGATTATCAAGTAAAAAAAAATCCTTAATTTTGTAGCATCTCCAATTAAACACTTGATATTTTCTTGTCCCGTCCTTGGAAACACGTAAAGCGGAATATTGTTGTAATCACGTTTTAGTATTTTATTTCAAAAACAAGTTATCAGATACAAAACATATTAATTAGACTATATAGTAAGGTGCACGTGTGATGATTTCTAACTCTTTGGATGTATTTCTTCAGATGTTCTACACCCTATCCGACACGTAATTAGCATTACAAGTTTCTGCTCTTTATGACAACAGGCTAAGGAAGTTATGATGAAGACATATGTGCGAACGCATCTCACACGTGTGAAGACATTTATAGAACTGTCCTCAAAACAGCGGCCGTGTTTCTATTTTGAAAAGTGGCTGGTGCATTGGCCAGCCTTTGCACAGAATCAAAAAAAACTGTTGGGCGCCGTCTGGCGCATCTCCTCGCTGCGGCTACGCGCCCGCCATCTATCCGTCAAACTATGAACTCCGTAGTCTCAAGTTTTAAAGTTAGTGGCACTGATCCTGTTATATTCACAAACAGGCGATTTGTATTCATTGCACTCGTCTAGTCTTGTCGGCACTTCGTTTTTACGGCATACGAGATAATAAGTAACTGGAGATGGAACGATTTGCATTTAAATATGTTAACGTCTCCCTCCGAACTGTCAAGCAGAGTACCTTAAGCGTGCAGTATCTGGTTCTTTAAAGTTCCAAGCATGTGACATAACCGCATGTGACATTCCTAAGGTTTGCAATTTGAATTAGTTTGGGTTTGCAAATTAAATAAAAAATAGTCACGTCAGACGAAAATATGTCAGACGAAAATATGCACTGCACGAACGAAAAGAAGATGGGATAGTACTACCGCGTAAGGGCAACCTTTTTGAAGTACTATGAGTATAATAAAAACGACAGTCTTCTAGAGTTTTCATCTACGAGGTTGACTGACATTTAGTATCAAGCTTTTATCGTTCTATTATACAACATACAGGGAAGAAGCAATACCATTTAAACAAATATTACAACCAATGTTATGCAGCAAGGCGTGGAAAGGAGAGGTTAGGAGAAACTACAGATTATTTCATCCATTAATTAGAATGTGTGAAATAGTTTACCGATCGCGTTGCCTTGCATACTCGTAGCCGAGAAACTATAATAGCATTCTTTTATTTCGAATCACAAAAATAAAACATCACTGAGTGCCAAATAAGAACCTCACATTTTGCTCGCGGATGTTTTGCTTCAGACTTTACGGTTTACCGACGTCGAGGACATCAGAGTCGGGGGGCTGGGGAGGAATACAAACGGGAAGGAATTTGGACATAGCTCTTTAAGAGGAAACATCCCTAAATTCACTTGGAACGATTATGGGAGATTTTGGGATATTGAACCTGTATCCTGCCGAATGGCAGGACTGTTCCCCTCAGTAAAATTCAGTGAAGTATATAAACCTGAATATAAAGTCAACACGATAATAAAAAATAAAGCAAAGATAAATATGTAAAAATAAAGCGAAGGTACAGCAAGTAGCAAACACCCAATACAAGAGACTTGGTAAGGCAAGACCATACTAAGTTTAAATTCTGCCGTAGGTCTACCGACTTACCTGTTAATGGTTTCTAACCATTTTTCCGCAGTCTTGTAGAGACGATGCCGCCTTAAGAGCTAAAATATGAGCTTTCCACAAAAATACCATAGCAAACTTCTATAAAAAGCTTGCGTGGTTGGCGGTTAGAGTGAATACAGTGATGGTTCCCACTCTAAGCCTCAACAGCTATTCGCAACAAAATATCAAAATTATTCGGTTCCAAAGTTCACAACTGGCAGAAACATGGGATAAATGATCGCTCTACCTTAGGCATGGTGTTGTCTCGAAAAAGATACCTCACGGTTTACCTAAATTATGTTTTAAAACAATTAAGCAGTAATTCAAGAACTTCAGCAAAGTACAAAAGCCTTTCACTTTATTTTTAACTCATACAGGAATGACCAAGATAGTCTTGTGATACGACTTACCGAGTGTGGTGGGTGAGTGGTAACGCTCTGGCCTCGCATTCTGGAGGACGTGGGTTCGAATCTCCGTCCAGTCTTCCAGATTTCGGTTTTAAATGTATAATTGATGACTAGTAATCCTTATTTAACTGATTTAGCTCTAGTAAATTTAATTTTATTCAAATTAAAATCTTCTCTGAATCGATTGATGAAGAAAATCTATATATCGAGTTCCACAATATACCAAAACGTTTTCATAGCAGCAACCCTAACATTGCGGTCTGGTTCTGCTTTTAACGCGACGACAAGAATAAATAACTATTATTTGTTGGTTCCTAAGAGCCTACTTTAAAATGTTCGGAAAGTTTCGAGACACACGCTAAAATTGAGTATTGACGGAATTCCAAAAAATTGTTTGCGGAGAACAATAACACTTTGACTTATCCCACTACGCTAAGGTTCACCTGATTTTCAACACCGCAGATGTTGCCGAGAACACAGATCTTGGTGTGCTGTCACAGTGGTTTCATTCCTGGTTTTAAACGATATGAGACTCATCTACTGATGCGCATATTAGCTTACTGCAGTTAATTTCTCTTCAAGAGAGAAATAACATGCGATCCGTAAGTGATGCCAAGCCTACGAGCTACTCCTGCTAGTACTGCAGCCAAACACACAAGCCTGCACTACTGGTTGACTGTAACACTCGGCGCTATAAGCTCTTTCCCAGTCTACCTATATCACTAGTACACATGGTGGTTTTATACCTACTTTTGTGGTATTATAAGAGCGAATAGGACCGAGGTAGCGGTGTCACGTGCAACAGGAAAGAGACGTAATACAGCAAAATAACTTCTTTCTACAGATGCTTCAAGGAATCTTCAATTTTTAAGACACTTATCGTTTGCAACTTAGCGCCTAGACGTCGGTATTATCCTTATAAAATACATATTTACAGAAAGACAGGAACAGAATATAAAGATCATTCTGATTTTTCACAAAATTTGAATTTTCATTATTTGTTGTTTGTGTAATCAAACAAACAATGGGGACAGATATCATTTGAAACACAAAAGTGACGAGTTACGATAAAATTGTTTCTTTGTTCACAGGTTAGGCAGTCTATCCCTAGGAAGGAACTTTTAATTTGTTGATCAGTCTCTCTTCATATCTTCAACTAATCTCTTCATCTTAATATATCCATTACAACCCAACTTCTTTATTTTATGTTAAATATATTATAATCTTTGACTTCCTCTAAAATCCCTTCATTCGGCTATTCCATTAACTAACAAGTGACCTAAATGTCAAAATGTGAGCCAGCATTGTGTCTCTTCTTTTCATGAGATTCTTCCACTAACTTCTATACTCGTCGATCATTTCAGAAACAAGTTAATTTCGTACCTTATCCGTTAATTTAATTTTCAGTATCCTACTGTGGCACCACATTTCGTATGCTTCAGTTTTCTTTTAGCTGATGTTCCTTAAGTTCAAGCTTCACTTTCATAAAGTGCTGTATTTCATATTCACACTTTTAGAAAGTTTTTTCTTAGTACTAACTCAATGTTTGATTCTAGAAAATTTATCTTAAAATAAAATTTTTAAAAAATCAGAGAAACGAGAAACTAGTCGTACTCAAATTATTGTATGTCTCTGTACAGACAGTTATTTACCTTACAACATACATTGTGGCAGAAGGAATTTATAAGAGCAGAAGATAATCAAATTTTTATTAGATTGTGTTAGATTAATCCTCTATGTGCGAAAATATATGAAAGAAATAAAAAAATTAATTTCAGATCTTCACACGTTTCGGCAGCTAGAGCAGTTTCGTATCTTAGCCTAGACTAAACATTCTGCGTTTCTTTGGAATTCAAACTCGTATTAATCATTTGCTCTATCGTGGGACTTAGATCAGCTACAATAAACATTAATAATTTATTGATTTACACAAGTTTTTGTGACTTAGAGTTCTATATCTATTTACATTACAGCTTATCTAAGTGATAGCTACAGCAACTTATTCAATCTTATACGTTCTACAACTTCGCTTTAATAACTATCATTTGCAAGTACTTACAGAAAAAATTGAAAGATGTTTCGTACAAAACTCCTCGATGTGATGATAAATTTCATGGCAGATTCATTGAGATTACTGGCAATTACAGCTATACACATCGTAACTGGTAATACCCTGTTAAGATTGATAGCCATTGTCTATCTTTTTTAATCGTTGTATTGGTGATTTCCTATTAAGATCTCAATTTTTTTAGTGCCCTGCAGCTCGTCAACGTCGAGTGCGTTAGAGCTGTAGAGATTTGTGGGAAACAAAATGGATGAAATACGGTTACCCTTCTGGAGAAACTTACCAGCTGTGATTACTTGACAGCATGAAAAAAGGAAGAGTAGATAGCCGAGTATCAACTCTTCAGTCTACAGAATGCCAGACACGAATGTTAGTGCTTAGTTTCTATTATAATCATGAATGTTCATAACTACGTTACTTAAGCTCAATTCCATTAGTTTGTAATTACAGTTCATTTCCACATTAGCTGGTTAAAGGTCCGCTGACGGAAGAAATCATTAGGTACTCTGGTTATTCAGAGTGGAAGAGAGGAAAAGTTCACCGTTGCCAACCATCAGAGGCCTGTTTTAAATCTTCAACTGCTCCGCGGTGTGTAAATAATGGGAGCATATCACATCAGTGATGGCAGTTCGGCAATTACACAATAAGATTCGCGTCATCATTTTCGTGGTAGCCAACAATGAATGCAGATATAGGGGATCTCATATTTTTCATGCTGGCGCATAAATACTCGTTGCAGCCATCACTCTATCAGAGAATCCGAACTGGGCGTCTTGTGACGCGTCCATCAATTACAAAGTACGCTTCCTATTAAGAGATCCAATTATCCTTGGGTTTAAAAAAATCATATCAGTATAAAAAAAATAGTTTTTCAAGATTTTATAAGAATATGATACGGCTGAAATACGGTACACACTTACACTTACAAAGGGGAGGCCGCCAATTATAAAATTCAGATTCTATTTATATTGTGTGTACTAAAAGCTCATGGCCAGAGGTGTGATGTGCAAAGCAGTAACATGCACTTCTTCGCCGTTGTAGAGAAAATCAGCACTGAAATATTTCCGTTGCGTTCAAATATTTTCTACGTGACAGAGATTCTAAGGGGCAAACTCTCTGCCTTCTAAACCCGTCGTCGTTATATCGATTCTCACTGGTGGCAATTTTTTTTATTTGTTTATTTATTTATTCAAATGTATATACAGCGTGGTAGGTGTGTGGTTAACGCTCTGGCCTCGCATTCGGGAGCACGGTGGTTCAAATCCCCGTCCGGGCATCTAGATTTGGGTTTTCCGTGGTTTCACCAAATCACTCCAGGCGAATGCCGGGATGCTTCCTACGAAAGGCCATGGCAAAATTCCTTCCTATTCCTTGTTCCCAGTCCCATAGCGCCTCTAATGACCTCGACGTCGACGAGGCGTAAAGCCATAAGGAAAAAAATCATAAAAATAGTATCAGAATATCTTGAATATTTATGGAATCTATTCATTCTAATTCATCTTGTAGATCAAATTAACAAACATTGGCGGATACCACGCATCTACACTAAGCCGAAGAAATATCACTCTCGATCAACATTGGATCATCAACCATTACCTTGACAACATCTCTTCGATTAAATCCTTGTAAAGTGAAGCATATACGAACTGAATTGGCAGGAAATCCTCGAAATGAATCATCCAATAAAGACGACTCTACACAACACAAAAGCTATAAACTGAATAATCAGTAACTACCAAAACACTTTGAAATTAATAAAGCTGAATAATATTAAGTAACTGACAGTATTTATAATTTAACAAATCCTTGATAGACAAATTTCAGTTATGCATTACTAAATCAACTAGCCAACAGCGTAATATGTAATTAATATCACAAAACTTTATCCCAACCTTAAGCATAATGCATCATTCTAGAATCAGTAACTGAAACGAAATACTTAGTATTATAAAATCGAATAATTGAAATTATGTATCCAAAATTCAAGAAATAATAAAATAAAAACATTAATACCACACTGAATTCCACTAAAAGACCCGGTATCGGAGCTATTGGTTAATATCTTGTATCCGAAACCGTCAAAGGCGAAAGTTATGCACGGAACACAGACTGAAACTAAAGGAGCAGATACTCCAAGAATAACTAAAGGTTGAAAATACTTATACGTTGTTCGTAGATGGAAATTGTTACGCTATAAGAGCTCTATTTATATACAATGATTGCAAAGGAACAGCGACATACTTTTATATAAAACAGAAAGATCGGATTACTTTTGGTATTTGTATTATTTGAATTAATATGGAACTTGTTTCTTATTTTAGTTAGAGAAAAAAAAAAAAAGAAACCACACATACAAGCAAACAAAAACAAATAATAATAATTTAGGTGATGGCTTTAGGTCATGTTGGCGGACAACACTAACCAAATTTCCGTACGTCTTAACATGTATTACTCTGTTCCCTTTAGTAAATGCGAGGATTATAGCTCAGAAACGAAAACCAGCCAGTGTTGCTCAATGCGCTGAGGTGCCACACAACGGGACCGGGCACGAGCCCAGTTACCCCGCTTACCAGCCGTCCTGACTGAGGTTTGTAGGTATTCCACAGCCATCAAGGTGAATGCTGAGATGGTCCCCAATCTCCAACACATAAACTACACATTTCACGAACAAACAAACTACAGAACACACTACTTACACGTTTCACAGACAGATGGAAACACATTACTTCCTAAATAATACGTAATACAACCTAGCAAAGGTATTAAATCCATGGCGTTAGTAAAGGCATGTGACAGTAAAACCAAAGCATCAAATCTGACCATGCCAATGATTAGTAAAACTCACTATAGGCTGCTGACCCCAAAAGTCAGGAAAAGGTAACGAAGCAGATGATGACAAACGAAGTATGACATTCCAAGCACGAAATTATAGGAGATTGTCTAAGAGGGTTGTAGTGATACGGCATCGCACTGGGGAAAGGCTTTCGTTGAAATCCTACCGCGAAACATGCCGGCCATTCTCAACTAACTATTTGACTCATTTCGCCGTTTCCTTGCACGAAAAGGCTGAGGGGGTCCAAAATTTGGCGTCATATGAACCAAAATTTCGGCGCTAAATGGGCACTAATATTAGTTCAAAGGTTCACCGGCTCACGGACTCATGGGGACTCTCACAGCCCTTATTTAGGCTGGAGTGTTTTCATTTAAAGTTCCTTGTGAAGTACATACTAAACACCTATGTAGAAAGGAAGGGGGAGGGGGGGGGGGGCGGAACTGAAAAACACTCTGGTGACCCTGGTAGGACTTTATACGGGACACAATCGTTATGTATTAGCGTCTCGCAACTATCTTCTGGGAATATAACTTTGCTTATAAATATTTCCTATCTTCTTGCTCATAGTCCATACACCCTAAACTCCTGTACATATTGCACTTGAACATTTTGACGTCTCGAGCTCCGAGGTAAGTTTTGATTGAACGTTAAGGTCATGGGATGAAGAGCAGGTTCAGTGAATGGTTGACCCTTGTGACGTACTTGTTGAAGAGGTGGAACATTCTGCGCGGCATGTCGGACTCCTTGCGACGCCTCGGTGGTATCATGTCTTGAGGCACCCACTGCACAGCCAACTGAAGACTGCGCCCCTCCACAGTGCCTTATATACGCCGCCGGCGGTACCGACGACCTCGTGCACGAAGACGCCACCAAGTTTCAGTTTTACTGAGTTCAGACGAGAGTTGCTTGTATTCCGAGTAATTTGCATTATACAGGGCATTGAAGAAAAGGAAGGAAACGAGTATGTTCGTGGCCTGAAAACGTAACCTTTCTTGAGACTTAATTTCCAAGAAATGTTCTCGGGTATACAGTTGATTGTTAAGCACTTGAAGAAGGCTGCATGACACGGTATTTTATCAGTAACATCCAGTAGAGTATGCGAAAAGATCTTTTACAAAGCTCGGGTTTTGTTTAGCACAAGTCCACGCCATGACTGAGAGTTAAAACAAAAGTAATTCATTACGTTCGGATGCGTATTAACCGGCTGATAGACTCGTCCCATTTTGTGTGTCAGTGTGTGTGTGTATGTGTGTGTGTGTGAAATAAAGTGTGTCGAATGCAAAGCAGAATTCAAATTGCTAATGCCGTAAGTATGACTCGAACCAACGTTCTAAGTATAGAGAGGTGTTTGTGGGTGGCAAATCACTACTAGGTTGGTTGGAAACTACTTGTCAAGTATTGGTTCTTCAGACGAAGACAAAGAATATTTGCCTTAAAAACACAGTGGCACCGATTAAGGAGGGATCAGTATTATTTGTAAACAGAGGAGATATGAGATTGAGGTCCCCTTCAATCGAGGAAAACATTTCATCGATTACGTCAGCTGATAAAGCTTACAGAATGTGACGTGGGATTACAAGGTCGTTTTGCAGACGTTCTGCTACCGGCACTTTTATAGAAGTGGAAAAAACGTTGACAAATGCGTCGAAAAACTTAGTAAATGTACCCTTTACACGAGAACAATGTTACACTTTAAAAAAAAAAGTATAATATTCAGTTCTTATTGATCTATAAGGGAAGCAATATGTTTAGATTCTATACAATCAAAGTTAACTCCTTAGTATACTCACTTCTTTTCGAGTCATAGTCCAGCAACATTCCCTAATTGTCATGCCATATATATATAATGCCATCGCTGTAAATAGAAGAGAGATAAAGGGAGTCTTCAAAGGTAATTTGAAACAGGTGTTAGACTGACGCGTTGACAGTTATTAGCACTGAAGGAGCTGATCTCTATACAGCTGCATGTTGTCTTCATAACTGTGGATAGCGTTGATTTTTTCCTTATGGCTTCACGACTCGTCAAGAGTCATTAAATGCAGGAGAGGATTGAGGACAACAAACAAACCATCTTGACTCCTGCACGGAATGAATTTGGGAAATAATGGAAAACCGCAATCAGGGTAATGGGAAGGGGATTTGAACCCACATCCTACCGAATGCCAGGATCGAAAGATACCGCTGTCCACCAAGCTCGATATAACGTTGGTAAGGATTATTGTAATCATCCATGGCTATATGTGTTAAGTGTAGTGCCTGTCCCTCTTCTAATTTGGATGAAGGTAAACACCAATGCCGGCCTGATCAAGTCTATTTTTCCTCAGGACACCAAGCACTAGCTTCAAGTTTCATTCGACGGAAGAATCAGCATTAACAGCGTCGTGGACCGTCATTTTATAAGTGTTGCGGAGATGTTTCAAATTTAACTTTGACTTTATGTATACCATCAGATATAAAGCTCGATGTCATCTATTCTTCTGTCAAATTTTCAAATACATTTACTATGGCAACTGGAACCAATTAATGCCGTATGGAGTGCGTGTACACAGCGTTACAGAGTCTTAGCGATCTTGCCCACAACGTATGTGGCCATCAGCGAGCGACACACATCAAGCGAAAAGTCGTGCCGACTGCGAGGCATGGAAAAATTGGTTGCAAAACTCGTTATATTCAATAAAGCGTCGTTGCCGGCGACATTACAGGGAAATTGGTCTAGAGGTGGTCTGCCTTCAACTAGGATAATGTCCGAAGTGAGTTTCAAAGAGTCTCGGTTTTGAAGATACGGCACTCGAAGCATATTAATTGCCTACTTAGTGTTGTGCAGCATAGATCGTAACATTCAGACCGGCAAGTTTGGAGTAGCTTTTCCTTCTATATTTCGTGTTTTCCAGTTTTTGGGTTAACTACTGCGTCTTTACAGAGGAATTTTTAAGGATTATGCGAATGATCGGGTGTTAAACCTCCAGTTACTAGTACTAAGGAAGCAAATTGGTGTTCGGATGATTTGAAATATTGGTGAGTGGTAAGCCTAGATCCTGTCGCATATCAGTCACGAAGGTTACTATTTATTTTATTTTCCGTGCGTGATGCAACAGTGACAGCTCTCAGGCCAGTCATTTGGAAGGCAGTGGGTTCATATCCCTGTTCGTCCATCCAGATTTCGTTTTTTATGTTTTCCCGAAATCACTCCACGCGATGCTTCCTTCAAAAGGCTATATCTGGATTCCTACCAAATTCACTGCCACCTCTAATATCGAAGAGACGTAAAACACTAATTAAAAAAAGAATCGGAGACAAAAATAAAACCAATATTAAAAATTCGTTCTGATCTTAGTGAGCAAGGACATAGCTCATACCGGCCTAGTTATCTTAGCAACTTAACGTAGTAACTCCAATGGTAAGAAAGACCAGAACCCGTCATTGTTGCTGCGCGCGTTAACGTGCTTCTACATTGGATCAGTGAAGTACAGCGGAGTCAGGTTTGAGTCCTAGACCCCACGACTGGTTTTTATGTAGTTTTTGACAATCATCTGGGCGAATGCTGCGACGTTCCGTATCTCCACCTTATTAACAACACATTCCCAAAAAAAAAAAAAAAAAAAAAAAAAAAAAAAAAAAATACACATGTCATAGAAAACATAAATTAAAGAAATCGCAGATAGATGGCAACACTTAAGCTCCCCCTTCCCCCCACCCCAAATTGCTCCAGAAACTGACAATCCCTGGTTCTAACTATCTAGTGGAAACATGGAACAAATCCTTAATTACAAACCTTGATGAGAATCAAGGCTTCACTTGATTTGACATGATCCATTCCCAAATTATATATATAGTCAGAAGTTTCGCTGCTTTAAGTACTATTTTTTATATAAAATTTCAAATATGCACGTCATGGTGTTGCTTACAACTAAGTATAGCAATCAATTTTTTTAATGGTAAAGCTTAACACATTTTTTACGTGAGTGAAAACACAATTAGAAACAAATATTTTTAAAAGTAGACTCTTTCTGTTTTAGAGGAACTATTGCTAGTAGACTTTCTATCGTGTTGGATGTTTCCGTTTCCGAGCTGTGTTCTGTGTACTAGCCGAGTATTTTACTGCCGGGCGTGGTGGAGGCCGGTCACGTGTTCTGAATCACTGTCACGCCGTGGGTGTCTCACACTACAAATATTCTTTATTACTCTCGCCAGCGGCCTTTTCCACGCTTCTTCAATACATTTTTCAGTAACTTGCTCCCTGCTACTCCAGCTCATCGTTGAAATATCCTGCCCTCCACACTTTCTTTTTCTTCACTACCATCACTTTAATATCTTCTCTGTGTCACCTGTCCTCGCTCATTATGATCTGATCATCATACCAGTGGAACACCTCCCTCGTTGTCGAAGTCGCTAACGTACAGTAACTGTCAGCTGGTTCGATGACGGGATTACTTAACCATCACATATAGATATACAAAATTTAAAATCAGCACATTGTTGCCATAGTCCTTGGTCGAATCCCAAATCTCTCCCTAGCCAATAGCATACGGTTATATTGATGGTTATTTTTTCCGTTGGATGGGGCCGTTTAACTTCGGTGTCCCGGCAGTATCTTTCGGAAGAGTAGGCCTGAATGGGCCGTTAGCCGAGTCTCACGCTCTCTCTTACTCCATCTCTTGTACACTCAATCATGTACTCACAGATTAATGCTTAAAATACTAATTGTATTGGGGAAGACTACGAAAAGCGACCTGTTAATATTTCCGCGGGGAGTTGCTGTGAAGGAACAACATGGCAGAGCCTACTCCTGACGGCGGGTGGTACTAAACTCTGGATATTATCTCTCAGAATATCATCTCAGTAGTTCGTTCCTCCATGCCCATCAGCTGTCTGCCCAAAGTGGATAAACTTGAAGAGGTATTGTAGTTTTACTTGGAATGGGAACGGCAGACCAAATACGAGTATGTTATACTTTACATACACTAATACAATTATGCGGAAGGTAAAGCTAATTAATGACACAAGTAACAATCCGCTGAGATAGTGAAGCGTACTGCCGACGAACCTTACTTAAGTCATCTACCTGATCCACCAAAGCGCTCGTCTATCTTTTGTGCCTGCAGCATGTATATTTAAATCCTATCCATGTGTATCATTTTAATCTCGTCTCTACCACCAATTGAAGATATTTTCTTCGAATTCTATACATCAAGCTCTCCTCACTACTCAGAGGTTCCATTGATCCTTTTAGATGAAATTTAAATTTAAGTAAATTCGTTGTTCATACATCTCAGTAGCGTTCTGAATTAAAATAATATAATAAAATAGCGTAACTCATTAAGGAATATTTCACAGCAAACCGATCACAACCTAACACATTCTTTACCCAAAAAGACTACACAACCTAACACATTCTTTACCCAAAAAATTCCATGCGAGAAACTATTCTACATTAAAAAACCTAAGTTTGAAACTTTTTATTTACTTGATTTTGGAGATTTCTGATCTGAGTGCATAGTAAGTGGCGTTTTTATGAGCGTAATGCATGAAATCGTACTGGTATGCTACTCGATGTTGTAATGGATATAAATTTATTTGCGGTTTATATTGCTTTGGGATAATATATTTGAGCAAACACGTTTCATATACTCACTCAACGGGTGAATCGTTCTTAACAGTTTACAGACATTTGGGGACAACGAAAGCCATTGGTTGCTCATTCATTCTGAACCACGTTGCCGATGAACAGAATGGTGACTGTTTTCTCCTATAGAACCGGTTATTAGAGTCGGGAAAGTACTGGGGGCAAGGAACGGAAGATATTCAACCCTTAGAAAGAACGATCCCGGCATTCTCCAGGTGTGATATCGGGAACCCATGGAAAACCGTAATCTAGATGCCGGACGGGGATTCCAACCAACGACCTCTCGAATGGGAGGCCAGAGCGTTACCGCCCACCTAGTACACTCGTTGTTTACATTCCTATCTTCAGACCAATCACCACAAGTTATGCGGTAGTCCTCGGATATGTTGAACCACAAACTTATTACGAAGCGCAATTCTCTTCTTGATATGGAACCCAGAAGTTTCATAAAGGTCCTCGACGATATCAAGTTTTACATCTTATTTACGAGTTCTTACCTTTTTCGCAGAAATTTCACTAAACATCACAAAACGGTGAGGAACAAACACTATTACGGCATATCCAAAACTGGGCTTTTGGAAATGTACGGCGCTGGTTCATAGAGGAACCTAGCTGCTGTGCTGGCCTCCACAGATATTAGATAAGCAGTCGCCTCGCCCGGCTGTCTGCAAACTATTTAGACCGACAGTGACCCCGTTGTTTGGGTGTCGCTGGCTTGGAAAATTATTTCCTTTGATAACTCAGAGAACGGGTTTGACCCACATCGATGTGGCAGTTGTATTCAACTCAAAGACGAAGTTCAAAGGCTACTATCAAACCCTAGTGCTTGTTTTGCAAAAGTTTTCCACCAGATCTTATCTACGATCAAAACACACGGATATGACGCAGTGGTTTGCGACTCATGTAATCAACTGTATCAACACACGGTATGTCATCCTTGCAGAGTGGATACATAATAACTCTGATCAAGTATTATTGTTTAGGATTTGCTCACCAGTTCTGTTTGTTATAGTTTCGCCATACTGAACATGGAGGGCTTCAAGTACTCTGGGTTCGAATCTTGGCAGCGCACAGTGGGGCGAAATCTCAAAAAGCTGGTCAAAATATGAAAACGTTATCCAAGTTTAATGAAACTTTGTACAAAATCTGTTTTGAGCACGCTGATTACGATTCCAATGTCAAAATTGAAAAAAAATAAAAAATAAAAAAAAAATCCCAGAGGATTCAATATGGCGGATTAAAAATTAAAAATGGTCTAAAAATGTTTCAATTGTCATACAAATTTGTATACAGGGTTTAATAAGCTCGCTGATATCGATTCCAATGTTAACAATGCAAAAAAAGAACAAATGGCGGATTCAATATGGCAGATTAAAATAAAAAGGGTTAGAATTTAAATAGGTTTGAAAAATTGAAAAATGTTTGAATTATAAATTTTTGTGGATAAAAATGTGGTGTACTATACATTCCTATTTCCTTTCGTATGAAGCCAACTTTATCGTCGCTCTCGTTGGTTGGACCAGCAGATTCTGGAGCAATAAAATATAAGTTGTATTAAGCCTTTTATATCCCATAAAATCTATTTTTAAAGATTATTTAAAAAGAGGAAGTTAATTTCGTCTGGTATTCTTCAGTATATCGTATTAATTAAGTTAATTTCGCCAATAACAGACTAAGTTATAACCAAAAATTTCGCACACCTAAAGGTGTATCCAACTTTAGTGGACACAGTTATGCAAGATTTGGAAGAACAATGTTTTAAACTGCTAGATTTTGAAATGATGTGTTATTTCGGATATGTAGATGATAGTTTTATAATAATACCAAAAAACAGAATTGATTTTACTTTAAATATTAGTAATAGCTATGACAATAACTTACAATTTACACATGAAATTGAAAAAGACCAAAAACAAATACCGGTAAACTGCAGATAAATTAAGCTGCACGAATTGTGGAATAGCAGTTAATAGCAGAATTTTTTTTTTGATATTTCAACAGATAAATAGTAGAGAATGAAGTTAAAATAAGGTTCGTTGTGGGACTCTGTGGAACTTATAGTTGTTTTCATTTTTTTTTAAGAAAAATACAAATTAAGTGTTCAAATTTGTTTAAAAATTATTTATTAAATAAATAACATTAAGATGTTTTTTATGTATTTGTAATACATGTAAACATTGTACTCATCATCACGATCTCTGTCCATTTTGAATGACGAAAATTGCTAAAAACTGAAAACTTTTACACCAGTTCAAAGTAACGGTTGATTAACTTCCTTTGTATCTCGCAATAGTTGCTCGGTCAACGGTCATCTTTCAAATGATGTACAGCATTTGCGTCAAGCCTCGGACCTATTCTAACCATGAAGTAGGACACTTTGGGAGTCAGTCTACCCAGCTATATACTTAAAATTCCCTAAATAAAAACTTTATTTTTTGACTTTTGGCCAGCTTTTTGAGATTTCGCCCCACTGTGCAGCGCCCTGATTCTGATGCACATGAGTTAAAATAAAAATTACAATATATTTTCCATCATATTCCCCTCTGAGCTCACAAACTTGCTCCAACGATGTTCATGACATATGATGTCTTTGGGTTCTAAGGGTACATATAACTTGAAATATGTGCTAGACAAAAGTTTTTTTTAATTCTAGTGAAAGGGAAATAGGTGGGATGAATAAGAGTTTGCCGTATCAACTGAAACCAACCCATGAATTGCAGATACGACAGGGAGAGACTTGTGACTGAGAATATTTTTGGCAGCTTGCATCTTCACTTTTGCTTTAAAGTTGCTCAAAATTGATTGAATAGGTTAGAATAATCTGTTTAAAGATATGTAGAAGCAGTACACCCTCAGAATCTCAACAAAAACAAAAAAGATACTTTCACTTTTCTTGCCGACGGAACAGCTTCAGCCATCTTTTGGAAGGGGAGAATTGGCGTGCGTCCACCGTATTGCCTGTTTTAATTCTCGAGAAAAAGTGATTATTAGCTCTGATCTCATCCATAGTAATTGATCGTTCAACCGTATCTATTGGATCGGCTTCAAACAGGGCTAGATTTCCTGCAGATAGCTACCTCAAAAGATCTCCTGTTATCTGCTCCCAAATGTTTCGGCACGCAAGGGTCGAAAACCCTTCTCATATCCAAGTTCTCAGTCAGATTGCCATCTAATCAACCGATGTGTCCTGTCCACATTTTCCTGAGTGATTCTATAGACTGGTTCACTACCGTGGTGATCACCTTCAATACTTTTGTTAACCCGTTTAAATTAAAATGATTTTCTTACTATGCTGTAGTCCCTTAATGTCACCACCATATCCTCATGAACTATCTTTGGCAACATCCCATTCTGACACAAATATTCAATCATGCAATGAATATCTTTCTTCCTTTTTTAAGATCAAATGTATACATCATTCCATTTCAGCAGTTGTAACAAAATAAAGGTTCGTTCGAAGTTGTTGTAATTTTAGAGCATGTACTACAAAGGACTAAATAATTACATGGAGTTTCCGCAAGATTGTATTATTTCGATTTTTAAGGCACGCCACGAACTTCAGGTACTACCCTCGCTTAATAGAACAGAGCTAACGACTTACCAAAGTTAGGAAACTTTAAGGTATACGAATACTGTTTACTCATTGTAAGTAGCACTACGCCTCTTTGGATACTATTATGTGCTACCTGCAGCAAGAAATTTTTTGCTCTACCTGCGATTTACTGCACAATATTTGCGTTATGCTGATATTCGTTGCTTCAGGAGATTTTATCAAGGACATCACTAAGCATGAACAGACTTGTGGGCCAAGCACGCGAGACAGCCCACCACAATCTTAGTATCAACTGACTTTACTCCAACGGGCACCTTTTGTTTCTAAAAGTTGAAAGTTCGCCGCTTGCAAATTATTAATGTACTTTTTATTCTTGACCTGCACAAGACCCTAATTGTGAATTCCTCCCTTAATTTTGCTTATGGCATGCTTTTGTCATTTGCATAAACTTTGCATTCATGTCAAGGAGATGCACATAGCCTCTGACTTCATAACGTTTTTAAATTCAACTCCTGAGAAGATGAAAAGCTTGCTTTGAATTAATAACATTTTTGTTGAAATTAATATCTTTTTCTTAAAAAACGTAAATGCTAAAAACATTATTCATATTGCCGTTTCATGTTCTTGTAGTCTTCCAAGTTGACGACGTTTCCCAAATTTTTTAAACGCGTCAGTTGTAAAACATAAGCGGGACACATACAGGGAATGCGGAGTAGAAAGCACAAATTTTCGACATAGCCCTGGAAGCATTCCACTTTCAGAGTTCTTTCAGGTTATACTGTGTCCTAAAAAACAATCAGTTTTATATGGTTGCAGGATAATTTTTATTCTTGAAATAATTGTAACGCAAAAACATTTCGAAAGGGCACTGAATTGATAACACCCAGAGATGACTGTATGGGAACATGTGGCGAAATCTCCAATGAGAACGATGCGGTTGGTGACACAGTGTATCTCTCTGTAACAGCATGTAATAAGATTTGATCGTCATTACCTTACAATACCCACAGCATTATCAGTTGCTTTTTTTTTTTTGCTTATTCCTTTACGCCTCATCGACGACCATGTCATTAGAGGCGGGATAGGAATCATACCAGGAACGGGAAGGAATTCGGCAATGGCCTTTTGAAGGCAGCATCCCGGCAATCGCCTGGAGTGATTTGGGGAAACCATGGAAAACCCAAATCTGGATGGCCCAGAGGGGGATTCGAACCGGCGTCCTCCCGAATGCGAGGCCAGAACGTTAACCATTCACCCACCACGCTCCGTGAATATCAGTTGCAAAATAATAACGTAACAGAGTACGTAAATTACAATTTCAAAATTTGTTTGTAACTGAAATGCTGTTACTGCAATTTCAATCATCTTATTTAAATGAACGCAACATTGTAATAATATAATTTCGCGTGCGATTGTAGGGCAAACAGACGTAAAACTGTTTATTCATTAAATAGAACATTAATTATCTGCATAAACGTTTCAGTTAGGAAGTCTAAATACAAATACGTCTAAACATAAGCTGCAAGTATAGGGTTGAACGTTACCGTGCCAAATCAGTATCCGGGCGAGCACTTTCATCAGTAACAAACTCCTGGGCAACTGTTCACTCGCGTGGTTTCGCGTTGGCTTCCCCAGTGTTGCAACGTTAGTAAGTATTACTGCTTTTGTGGATAACCATAATGCGTGTATGTTAAGTGTAGTATGTTGTTTGTTTGTAAATACGAGATGAAACTATTGAAATGACGACGTAACCAGATATTGGCCCATTCGGACCTACTCTACCGTAAGACATCTTGGAAACCGACGACTGTGCCATGTATCTCCCACCATAAGCCATGCAGAGAGGTTTGTGGTTTAGCCAGTACTTTACTACGTAATCTATTGACTAATCGTGCTATACTATCTTTTCTACTCTGATGGCCAAGTCGGCAAAGGTAATAATTTTTCAAGCCATGGGACTAAAACTCGGTAAAGACGTGTCCTGTGCCATACATATCATGATACTGTAACGGCCTCATGCGTACCAAGTATAGGGTTACAATATCAAACTATTGTACTGTGGCACGCGAGCTATCGTTCGGAGTGGTTAATTAGCTAGACTCACTACTTAACAGAAGAGCTTACGTGAACCATCGAGCGTGGTACGTGAGTGGTAACGTTCTGGCCTCGCATTTTGGAGGACGGGGGTTCGAATCCATGTCCAGCCATCCAGATTTGTGTTTTTCATGGTTTACCCGAAACACTGCTGGCGAATGCCGGGACGGTTCCTTTGAAAGGCCAAGGCAGAATTTCTTCCCGTTCCTTTCCCCCCGTCCATTACCGCCTCTCGACGTCGACGAGGCGTAAAGGCATAATCAAAAAACGGAAATACGTTGAACTGAACTGTTGGTACAGACGTCGCAACCTGATCTCTAACTACTAAACTATATGTTACGGACAAGGAAATTTTTTAGCTACCCTGTCACCAACACTTGATACTCCAGCTCGTTTTGTTAAAAGTATGAGGAGTTAAATTATAAAACGTAAATGAAGAAAGTGCTGTCATTACATATTTACGTAACAATACAGCGATGCAATTCAATTTATTTCCACAAGTCGGAACGTTTCAACACACTTTTCGCTTCATTAATACGAAAAACAATATTCATTTAAACTAGTTACAGGCGGTTATTAGATAAAGGAAAAACAAGTCTTGGCCTACAAACAACCACAGCTAGCGCATCCTCCGTTTACCAACAGTCACTTCACTTACTCGGCTCCACCACATACTACTCAGCTGTGGAACCTTTGGATTACAAACATAATTGATACAAGCAATCCAATATTTACAAATCTACCTCATTAAGTGTTAGATGGGGAATGAGAAAGTCACAGGTTGCACTTCCATTGACCAACATAAACATGAGACTGGGTTATGACTACGGCGCGAGTCATCGATTCTATAGAATCTATGACACACACACACACACACACACACACCAAAGATCACGGTCCAAACTATAATTAATCACACTTCTTGTCACGACCTTCAGAACGTAAGAAGTAGCATAATATCTCTCGTTATAGATATTCTATAATTTCTCCTTTTGTTGTTGTTATTGTTGCTGTTGCTCTGCTTCATCAACGACATAATTACCAATTACCTGCACCCTACATTTTTCCTTTGGATTTTAATGTGAACTAGATGGTGATGACTACAGAAAAAGGCACTTTGTTACAGAACGCAAAGAACTGATAGAACCAGAAGTCCACACAGCTTAATAGAAGCTAATCACTAACACACACATTCTATACAATGAGCTTACTTGTTATACGCGTGGGTTAGAAAGAGGCCTGTTGTAGTAGCTGGTGGCGCTTTCCTTTTATTCGCGGCTCAGAGGCCTTCACTAACCTTCTCCAATAAAACACACACAAGGACACTTCCGCGAATTTTCATCCCTTCCGAAGATGTTCTCACGGATCGGAATGCCTACCGGAGTAGAGAAATTCTGACTCCCGATCGATCTGCTTCATGTCTCTTATTTAACCTTCAACACTTCAACGTTCTCCTGTGAACAATCCCTGGCCTAATTCTGTATCAGACAGGTTCGTTACACTCCGATTTTTTATGGTAGGGCAAGCTGAGACATTCGATTATGTCCGTGACCCTTCTATCTAGTGTCTTGTCAGAAAGTTGTCAGTATTGTATTCCATTGTAACTTCCGTATTTGTAAGCTGTAATGATCTAGTCGTGTGAACGGGCTGGTTATGGTGGTTCAATGACTTATATTGGCACTAAGAGGTCATCATATCGTATACTGGTCGGAGCAGGAATTTTCACTGACCGATAAACATTACTTTGTTCACGTGACCACACCGTCAATCGGATTCCACGGTAAACTGCAGGTCCCGTTTCCCCGCCAGGCTTATCAAATTAGGCCAATTCACAAGAAAGGAGGAATGCCCCAGCAATTTGGAGTTCTGCATTTGACGGCCGAACAATCTTTCGACGTTTCGCCCTTAGTAAAGACATACGTTTTTAGCTTACTTTCTAAGATAAGCGTATATCATTCTACCTCTCAAACTATACTATACGTAACTGCAAAAGCAAATATTACGCTGTTCAGAAACAGTTCACAACTACCCTCCATTGGGTTACATCGGACTTAACGACCTCGACGTCAAAAACACCTTAACTTAAAAAAAAAAAAACAATCTTTCGAAGACGTGGCACTAGACAACGTCGGATAGTGCCACGACTGTAACAACTGGTCAAACAGGAAATTTCACGATGATTATTTTACAGTTCAAATTATTCAAGAAGGATACCGGCTAACAGCTGTTCCAGAACAGGAATCTGATTTCACTGTTATTTACGTATAGAGGTACCTACCGGAAAAATTGTAAAGTTTCCGTTACTCGGTATCTGATTATCTATACTAATAATACAAATGCGAAGGTAAATCTGTTGTTACGTTTTCACGACTAAACGGCTAAGCTTATCTTGATGAAACCTGACAAGGAAATACTATGTACCATTAGAAAGGAAATAACATTCTGGATAAATAGGACATTGTGTTAGGAAATTAAAAAACTTACCGAATGGTAACAGATAGGCGCATAGCGGTGATGGCTTCTCCGTCATATTATCCGACTCCGGGACACCTTTAGCGTAACTTGCAGTTTTCTGTATCCAATTCCAGCTATAAAATTCTAAGTCCACACATACGAAACCGAGGATATATATACTAATCGAACCCTGATTTGGCGGCTACTTTTGCAACTGTAAGGATTTTACTACCTCTTTAGTGTTACTAGAGACCATAGATTTCCGTAACAATTCGTCGAGTTTTTCATTTCAGGTTGCTTTATGTTGCTTTAAACGGGCACTGCAAACATTCATAGTTTGAAAGACCAGGAAGAGATGAATCTATCAATTAAAACTTTATATATTCAAATGAACAACACTGTGTAGATCTAACAGGCGGAGATTACTTGTTGCCTTAGTTCGGCCGTTATTCAGTACAGAATTAGCTAGAAGCCCGCGATTTTTTTTAGCGTATTAAATCATGTAAATAACGTGTTTTCACTGTTTTTTAAATCTCTCTGACTACACAACGTAACTAACTAGAAACAGAGTACGCAGATAATACTTACGTAATCTTAATTCTGTCCATAGATGATATGTAAGTACTCTTAATCTCCAACATATTCTCCACCTTGATCAATCTCCACGCGGGTTTCGGCACCATAAAATGTCGTGGATTTAATCATATAAACAACGTGCTTTCACTGTTTATTAATCTCTCTGACTACACAACGCAACTACAAGATAACTATAAACTGGGTCCATAGATAATACACGAGCGATCTTAATATCCAACAGTCTTTCTGTAGCGTCAGAATTAAACACGAAATTTGAACCGCTCAGAATATTCTTCAGTCTGCGGATTCCCTGGATGTCAACAATATCGAGGCTGTATGCTAGTCGCATTGTCTAATTTCTAACGATGTATTAATGTATGTATGTTCGTTTGAGCTAACTAGAACCTTCACACTATCAGTACAGTTATTTTAATCTTTATTACGTACAGACGATAAAATTTACATGATTTAATGTTTGTATGATAATTTGATGCGTTGATATTATGACCCATCGCTACTGAAATCCGAATGGAAGTAGGCAGCCATGGAATTAGTGTCTGGCAACACAACTTAGATAGCGAAAGCATCATCGGAATAAATAATCACAGAGTGTTTTGAACTGGAAAGAAACAAAGCGGTCCGTGACACATATCGTGGGTCAGGGGTCATCCTGCCGACAGATGCAATAAACAAACACGGGCAGAGATAGCTGAAATCGATCAATATGAGGTAATAATCGAGGTCGCAGTAAAAATTTATTGCAACTGTCTCTCATCAGTTTCGCAAAAGCAATAATAATTTCTGCCGACAAATAGATCGCGATGGCAAAGTCGTTTGACAGGGTGATCTTTGATCATTTCTGAGAATCTTCTGCTGTTTATGACAGTCGGGGTATACGTCAGTTTCATTTCGATTAGTTACCTGTATCTTTGTCTTCATCTTGTATCGCAGCAACATCATGGAGTTTGGCATGAATTCATAAGCCTTTTGCCTTCTAAAATCTGTAACGGCAACTTCTCAAACAAATATTTGGAACGGATTAATTATTGTAACATCCAAACATTGCACGATTGGGGAGAAGTAAATGGGAGGAATTCAGACATAGCCTTTCGAAGGAACCACCTGGCATTAGAGGAGAAACCTACATGGCTTACCGAGATTTGAACCTGGGTCCTCCCGAATGCCATGCCCGACCGCTATCGCTCGCCCACCAAATTCGGTTTAAGTTTAGAACTTTCCTCTGTTTCTATTTTTTTTTTTTTTTAAAGTAGGTAATTTCGTACTGTCCCTCTTTGTCCACTAAACTCAATATTCTCATAACCATCATCAGCAGATTCGAAACGGTTCTAAGCCAGAGGCAAACAGTTGTTTCCTCTTCCTCCCAGAATCACTGGCTGATCACGTTATCTGGAAATTCCAAACATATCATTTGATTTTGCATCAGATGAATCAGTCCTCCATTAGCGCTGTCTTGTTGCTCATTTGTTAAGGGTCTGACTGGAGACTGAAAGATCTCCGGTTCGAATCCCCGTCTCGGCGGGGATTTTGATAGGCACTTAACCCGACCTTCGCCTCTGATATAGCTTGCTGTGTAATGTGGAGTACGCCAGAATGCTTCCGTGGTTCGGATTCCATTTTAAGCTGTAGGTCCCCTGTACCCCATTGGATTGACGGGTTAGGTTAAGGCGGCTACGACATGGGCGGAATGCGCAGCCAATAGAAACACTGTCACTAGTTCATTACGACAATACGGAATTATTATTAGTTAGCCATTGATCTAACTTTCACTAATTATATATAAAAAAGTAGGACGTACATATCTGTCTCATCAGAATTTTTTTAAATTATTTTTTAAGCAAATGCTACAAAATATTTAACGTCAAACACAACTTAACAGGTAAGTAAATTTTCGAAATAAATGTATGATAAATTTGTAGCCTGATCAGGAAAGCGAAATTGTACAACCACGCAAAAACTTCATTTCTTTCTGAAAGATCTTCCTACATTACATCTTCGAACGAACCTTTATTTTTCTACATGTGCTGAGAGTGAATGAGCTGTACGTGTAGTCTGAAATGTTAAAGAAAGAAATTCGTTCTAAGATTAGACATTTGTGTAAGAAAGGGATATCACAAAGTACTGAGAATACGGTGGCAAAGTTAGAAAAGGAAGCCCCTATCTACATCACAGGAAAAACGAGGAATAACCAGCGCTGAGGACGCAGATAATGGTGACAATCCGTTGAGATAATAGAACAGTGCAGAAGAGTTTCCGGTCACAGAAGCTACAGTTAGGCAAACTGAGAGTGTATAGGGCATTCTAAAAATAGCAGTAGGTCCCTTTCTGAAATGTTACTTGGACGTCAAAAAGCCTTCTGCCAGTTGCGTGCTCGAATTTTTGGGTACAGATTAAATGGTAATGAGGAGACGGTGTCTGCGGAAGGACTAACTACTCTTTGAGGTCAAAGCTGAGCTCTTCGATTTATTCCAAAATGGAGTCAACAGTCGATACAATGGAATTGCGTGAAAGAAGGCCAAGATTGTCTTCAGGACAACTGTTTGTTTATATTTTGGGGGTTCTATCGATATTCTGCTTCTACAGTTTCTGAAAGAGATCAAAACCGTAAGGGGCATACGTATTATGCTAACCTTATGAAGCAATTGCGAGCATTTATCGAGAAGATAAAATAGAGGTTTCCAAAGAAGGTGCTTTTAGGTTAAAGGCTCCCTTTGCCCAGCCTGCGATTCATGAGTGAGGGTTTCAGTTAATACCCAAAGCCTCCTATTCACCCGGTCAGGCCTCCTCAGATATCAACCATTTCTGCAAACCTTAAAAAGTTTTTTTCTAGAACCATATCGTACAGCGATGTTGTTTGTACTGCTTCCACATTTTTCATACCTTTGAGAAATCCTTTTATGTGGATTCGTAAAAGGATTGGAAAGTTCGTTGCAGTAAGTAAGTGTATCGAGGTCAGAGTGGACTATGTTGGAAAATATAAGGTTTTTTTTTTTTAACTCATGCATGTCAGTGTCAGGCTACGAACCTATCGGAAACTATATCCTGTTAGTTCGTATACATAGTTTTATTATGTATCTAAAAAAACATATACAGTAAAAGAAAATGACATTTTCATTGGGTGCTGTGTGAAGAATTGGCGCCTTCAATTTTATGAACCAGTCCGCCGTCTAACAGCTGTGCAAATGCGGTTGCCTGAAGGTTAGGAGCGTAGAGTTACACAATGAAGGAAGTTGTACATAATAGTCCTCGCCGAATATACAGACACATTAAAACGATTATGTTGATTACATTGCATAGTCAACTGTTGCGAGTTGCAGAAATTTTCTCGTAGACTCTGTACTTCAATTAAGAAGTACTACTTCGAAATCCTTTCGTGTAGTTTAGCATTAAGTCCAAACTTCATTTTTTCTATCCTATAATAACACGAAGAAATAATTTCGAATTTAACGCTGACAGAAGTTTCTCGGTAGTTTTACATGAATCTCATATAAAATTTCAGCTTCTAAACCCACTCAAATGAATTCCTTTATTACCTAAGTATGTTAGAAAATAAACGCCGTCCTTCTTGTTCATTCCTTCTCCAAATGCAAGTAATATGGTATGTCAGTTCAACACATTCTTTACCATCTACCGCAAGTAGTTGCTTTCTATCTGCTTTAGGCACTGTGCTTGGTTCTTGACATGACGTTCACATGTTTCCTCTGGTAAAGAAGTTTTCATCATCCAGCAGGTTAGGATAGATGGTGGTGAACATTTTACAATCGCCAGATAGTGTAACAAAGGCACGGGTTAAAATTCAAAATCAGTGCGGGTAGAGTGAACATAACAGCTATTTTGTTTCTAACTCATTCGTCGTATCAGAGCGTTAGACATGGCCGTCTCTTCGGTGTCGTTAGGAAGCGCAGGCATGAATAGTGAGGACCATGATTAGTATTACCTTTATTTCGCATGTTAAGGAAAACGCGAAACGCTTAACCCTAATCATAATCATCTTCACACCCGTCATAACTAGAGCTTATCTCGGATATGAATAAAATATTTAGGAAAATTTACGGCCATAGGAAGAAAATAACATTTGATTGCATTAGTATACGCGACGTAATTATCATAATAAACCATGTTATTCTGATTAAGCTTTCAATCCGATTGACATTACCATGAACCTAATGTAACGTAATTTTTTTTTTTTAACTGTATACTGTGTGGTAAGTCTGGATAGTGGGAAAGTCGGAGAGGAGAAAAATGCAGAACAATGAATCTATATTTAGAGTGACACTGGACGCGTGCAGTATCCTAAGTTGAATGTAACGTGTGTGTCTGTATTGGATACTACTCAGACATGGACTATTGGTCCAGACAGTATTCGAAGATAACAGTAGCAGACGATCTAATCTGCGGTGTATCCCATATGATCAGCTTAAGCGATTTAGTGCAAGCGAAACAATGTTTAAACAAGGCGTCTGTTGGCTCAGGACTGAAAAGAACTAGTGATAGAGAAGTATCCGTCTGAAATCCCAGAATCTTCATCAATACTTTGTCTAGCCTTTCTTCTTCTTATCAAGAAACAATCTCACAATGTTGGTTGGTACCCTATATAGGCAACATTGTTTTTGAAACACTAGAACGGAATGTATCCGATCCGGGTGTGGTGGTTCAGTCGCCGCTTTCGGGAGGACGCTAGTTCGAAATTCATTCGACCATCCAGATTAAGGTTTCCAATGGTATCCCCAAGTCAATCCCAGCGAATTCGGGGTGGTTCCTTCACAAAGGCAATGTCCGAATTCCTTCCAGTTCCTTATCCTTTCCCGCCTCTAATGACCTCGATGTCGACGAGGCGTAAAGCCAACAGCAGCAGCGCGAATGTCTCCTTCTCCATATGAACTCTTTAATCTCCATACAGATCGTTTTCCTCGCATTCTTCTTCGACTACAGGGAGAAAATGCTATTTTGTCTCTCACAGTATGTCCCAGATATTGCTCCTTCTTTTAACTGTAAGCAGTCGATCCTGTTTCTTCTGCATGAGACTAAGAGCGTCACTCTTTGAGGTTCTTTTCCTGTATGATTTATGCAAAATACGACGATATTAATACATCTCAAAAGCATCGATCTTATTTTCAATTTATTTCACCTTGATTCCAACTTTCGCACCCATGCAGAAGAACGCAGCATATATAGCATGTAATAATGCAGGGTTTAAGATCACAGGGCAAGGAGACATCCCAAAAGAAACTTCTTTTAATTATGAATTGTCTACTCCTTTCGAGCAACGCTTATTTTCCAAAGCTGCTAAAAAGTATATGAAACAGGACACATGAATAATCGTACCGTCTTTTACGTTTTTTGTTTCAGAAAATGCCATGAATTTCGTTTTGGACACATTAAGAGGCAGACCAACGTCTTCGTTGAACTAAGCTATGAATCATGTGTGGGACACCAGGAAGCTTATTTGCTATAACAACAATGTCTTCAGCACATCTGCTGTTGTTGATTACATTTCGTTTATCCATCATTTACCTCTGTGATGATTTTCTTTGTGTATATGAAGAACTGGGTAACAATCGCGTGTTTCCGATTGTAAATACGTCCACTGTAGTTGGTACATCTGACGGGTTAATTTTGGCTGCCACAACAAAGACAGGTCGCATGACTAATTAAAAGTCTGTCCCTTGGGTGGCTGAAATACTTTTCGGGTTCCCCCTGACAAAAATGCCAACATATTCTCCTACTCCTTCATTAAAGCAAATAATTAGCCGATAAGGTAAGGAGTTTGCTGCGAGAATGTTTACAGGTTCTGCCTGATAGTTTCCGAGTTTAGTCAGTGATGATTATGTCCATTACTCTATGACCTAGGCTTGCAGGCAGTCACTCCTCTTTGGCAGCTTTCTTGGTAAATTTAACTGGGGGGTGGTTTCCTATTGCCTTCCCCGCAGTGGAAATGTATGTACGTGTTACTGTTTTTTGTGAATTATTATTATTATTATTATTATTACTCCGCGATTCACTAAAAGTGCGGAAGGTGTATTGTACCAATCCTAATGTGTAACCATTTGTGCATAGGAAGGAATATACGCGATATGGCAGGAGGCGCCCATGAGATATTTTTAGGAACTATCCCGACATTCGCCTGGAGCGCTCTGGGAAAACCATGGAAAATCGCTCGTGGAAAAAATGAGTACAAAAATAAATCAGTTCTAGCCCTGATTTCTCTTATCTTATTTTCGCGGTCATTCCTAGATATGAACGTTGGTGGTAGTAATATTTATTTGCTGTCATTCCGAAACAAGTCGGGAATTTTTCAGTTAGCTTCTGTTGAGGGCAACGCCTTCGGTGTTCCAGGTCTTCCCAAACCTAACTACTTCAACATCGCACTTACGCTTTCCCTCCAACTATACATACCTGTCACGAATCGGGCAGCTCTTCTTTGGACCTTCTCCAAAGCCTCCTTTTGATAGGAATCCCATACAGAACAACTATATTCAAAGTGAGGAAGCGCTAGTGACTTGTATGCAATCGTTTTAACTTCCAGTGTGCACTGTTTTAAATTACAACCTAGAAATCGTAGCATACGATTTGCTTTCCCAGTTATATTCTGATATGCTCATTCCACGACAAGTAATTACACTTAGGTATTTAGCGGAATCTACCGCTCTAAGGACAGTGCCATTAATTCTATATTCAGAGTTAAATGGTGTCACCTTTTTACTTACTGCACTGAATGTTCGGTGTATTGTGTTTTTTGCTTTGCTTATAAATAGAAGATGAAGGAAAACAGATGGTTAAAACCGGCTGCAGCCCATTCAAGCCTACTCTTCCAAAAGACATCGGGGAAGCCCCCAAGCTAAACGATCCATCCGTCAAACAAATCACCATCAACATGCCCTCTTGCCATACGCACTGCTGAGATGCTTGGGATTTAGCCCAGCAGATTTGCGAACAATCTGCTGATTAGAAATTGTGCATCACCTCCTCTTCTACCATGCTGAAAATTTGTCTCCACTAAGAGGATTTAAACCAGGTAACCCCGTGTCAGGTGCCAGACACTGTCGCAGAGGTGGAAATACTCGAGCCAACGGGACGGACTTATTAGATTATTATTTCAATTAATCAAGTTCTTATACGATGTTAATGGAGGAAGAAAATTTTTTCGAGCCTTTAGTGAATTGAAAGAAAATTATATGCTTAATTTAGTGATGATTATTTTCATATGCCAACGAGCTAACTTAGCACGGAAAAATTCCCGTGTATGTCAGAATCGTCATGCCTCACGTAAGTAAATCTGATTAATCGTAGGTTTCCGTGATCGGAGTAGTTGTATCTTAACTGTCCAGGTTATGGTGTATAAAGCCGACGCTTCGACCCTTGTAATGCGGTCTTTTTCTTGCGCAATAATCTGATAAGTTTCTGGAGTTGGTTAAGGGAAGACAGCACGCCGTGCGGGTGAGCGGTGAAGTTCGGTCCGGTCATCCACATTACTAGCTGCAGGTGAAAGCCACAGTGCTTGCTTACTTCACTCATGGCTGATTTCGTTTCGATTGGTAATACGCCTACTGCACTACAGTTGTAGCCCTAATGTATAATAGGTAATACCAGGTGTAGCTATAAAATAACGAGTCTGTTGCTTCTAGAGAGGTAATACGCACGCGCCAAAGGCTGACGACTCACAGCTGAGTAGCGTGAAGCCTTCTCTTTCGAGTGCAATCAGTTTGACCATGGCCTTCATTTGTACAAAAGCTGTTGATTTGTTTTGCCGGAAAAACGATGATAGAGCAACGAATTGTCGTGAAAATTATCTATTATTACAAGAAGTGTATGGCAGTGAATGCTTAACACGTGCACGAGTTTTAGAGTGGTTTAAGCATTTCCAAGATGGCCAAGAAGAAGTTGAAGATGATTCAGGCCCGGTCATCCTTCCAGGTGAAAAATATTGAAAACGTCGGTAATCTGATTCGATCTCAACTCCGCAAAAAAAAAAAAAGCTATTTGTAATCACTGGGGACTACCAACAGAAATGAAAACTTAAAACTACGAATATCATACGTGCAACATGTCATACTTACGCTACAGATATACTAAATGATAATAATACCGTGTGGTCGTAATAACCTGGTAACAGGGCTTTTATTGGCTGCGCATTCCGCCCCTCTCTTTGCCACCTTCACCTAACCCAGTAGTGCTAGCAGGTACAGGGGACCTACAGTTTAACGTAGAATCCGAACCACGGAAGCGTTTTGGCGTACTTTACACAGCAAGCTGTGCCAGAGGTGAAGGTCGGATTAAAGGTCTATAAAAATCCCCGGCCGCAACAATGATTCGAACCGAGGACCTTCAGTTTCCCAATCAGACACCATAACGACTGAGCCACCAGGCCGCTACAGGTATGTTGTTGACATTAGTATGACGATGACTTGAACTGGTAAAGATTTTACCAATCCAAAAATCGGCAAACGCGCCTAAAGAAGTTTTCACTTCAAAATTTAAAAATGTAACTTAGTCCGCAACCCGAAGGTTGGTGGAATATTCCCGAAGGAGATGTAACAAGTTATTGTGTCAGAGGGAGGAAGGCAAATTACTTTCCTCAGGGACCTACAGTTTAACGTGGAATAAGAACCACGGAACGTCCCGACGTAACTTATATAATCAAATACAACTCCTAAAATATCCTGTTTTCCACGGGATTTGAACCCGCGCCCCTAGAGACAAATTGTCGCAATTAAGCGCCTTAACCGCTGAGCTACCAGACTTCCTTGTTTTGAAACATACAAGTGCTAAGTACTATCAAAATCGGATGAAAAGTGTAGGTTTGTATGAACAACGTTGAAAGAAATTACAGTGAGGGAGGAGGGGGGGGGGAAGGAGGAGAGGGTTCACGTTTTTGTAAATCAAACGTAAACAGTAGTTTCCTATTTGTTTTAAAGTATACTTATCCAAAGTTCCATCAAAATCGGATAAAAACTGCATGTCTGTATGAAGAAAATTGGTAAAAAAATCATTTCTATATATCAGATACAAGTATAATCTAACTTTCGCTGCTGTCCAAGCACAACACGTCATACTTATAGCTGCAGATATACTGCTAACATTAGCATGTTGGTGACGCGAACTCATAAGATTTAACCCATCCAAAAAGTGTCTAACACGCATATAATATACACAACACATCATATCATGTCGGTGAGGGGAAGTCGTGAACGGATACATTTACTCCCGTCCAACCATCGCATCGTCCACGCGCCTATACAAGTGAAGTACAACATCCCAGTGTTAGACTATCAACCTTATTCGCCTGACATTGCAACATATGACTTTTATCTGTTTCCCAAGGTCAGATCTGCAATAAAACTAATAAGATTTCAGTTCGTTAAAGCTGTGATAGTAAAAGTGGCACGCGTCACGAAGGAGCGCACAGAAGACGACTTTCAGTTATGGGAGCGTCCATAAAGTATGTGGCTCGGTCTAAGGGGGGTGGAGGGGTTGGATCGAAAGCTACGCTGGGATACGTGGAAGGGAGAGGGGGGTTCCGAGCCAGGCCACGTAGCTTTTCATTTATATTATTTGCCACAGTTAAAATGAGGAACAGAACACACAACAACATGAGAATATTTATTTCCTTCATTTAGTTATCTCCGTATGTAATTTACGATACTCTGACAAAAAAACAGTACAAAATTTCTTCTGGAGTCAACAAGGGAAAAAGCTTCGAGCTACGTGGGGGAGGGTTAGAGGCAAAAGCCACGTCAGGCTAGGGGGTGAGGGGGGGGGGGGGGGAGGGGGGATGGTTGACAGAAAGCAAAAATGGAGCTAAGTAGTTTATCGACGCTCATTATGTTTCAACAATGGATACTTCGTATGGAACGTTGTAGCGATAGGGGAAGGATGTATATTGAAAGAGATGATAACTAGTAATGTATAACTTCATAGTCTCGTTATTTTATAGCCACACCTCGTACATACCTAACGTCAAGATTGTTTACAAATGATTAGCAAGTTTATTTTGTTGCTCATTACTAGTGTTGCAAACTGAAAAAAAAAACAAAATGTTTTTTTTTCAGCTTTGTGAAAAAAAACATGAAAAAAAACCTAGCACCCGTGTTTTTTTTTCTAAATTTTGTTTTTTTTTCAGAAAACAATATATTTGATAAATTATAGTTTTATTTAAGGAACTTTCATTTTACAAGTGTGTTTTAAGTCTTACTGAATCATATAATGTCTCACATAATGATTCATAAGTGTATCTATATAGGTAACATAATTTTATTCATCCTCTATGTCAGTACCACATTCATTAGTATCAGAAATACCAACACTAGTTCGGTCGGTGTCGGAATTTTCTGTCTCTTCTTCTGTCTCCTCTCACTTCAGAAATAGTTAAATTTTCTTTTACTGGTTGTTCTTGTATTGTGCGCTAAAGATTTTGAGATTGCAATTTTAAATTGTGAGCAAAGTACACACTGTGCATAAAGACTGCACCTATAGTTCTGTATTATGGTCTTTTAAGTTTGAATTAAAATTTATTATCATACAAAATAGGAGCTTTATTTCTTTTCAATCGTTTGTTTACACCAACGGTTGCAAGGAAACGATTCATAATTAGGGACCGTGCACAAACTACGTGAATCGGTCCAGAGGGAGGAGGGGTTAGCTGGAAGGCTACGCTGGGCTACGTGGGGAGAGGGGGGGGGGGTTCCGAGCCAGGCCACGTAACTTTCCTTTCGTAACATTTTTCACAGTTAAAATGAGGAACTGAACTCATAACAGCATGTGAGTATTTATTTCCCTCAGTTAATTATATCCGTATGTAATTAACAATAGTCTGACAAGAGAAAACAGTACAAAATGTCTTCTGGAATCAAAACGGAAGAAAGCTACGTGCTTTGTGAAGGGGGGGAGGGGGGGGGGAGGCAAAAGCCACGTAGGGCTACGTGGGGTTCACAGGAGGCCAAAATGGAGCTATGTGGTTTATGCACGCTCCCTTACTGACAATTTAATGAGTCAGTACCACTATACTCTGAGAGTTAACAAGTATACGAATATAAGGAAAGCCCAATAAGGCAAAAAACCGTGGATAAATTTTAAATTCCTGATATTTTTAAAAGATCTGTAGGTAATTTTGTAGGGCTGGCAGCACTATTTCAAATAGCAAGTATCAATCCAAACAATGGGGAATGGGGATTCATTTCGCGCAACCTAGTCTTTTCGGGAAATCCCCGTTCATAAAGAAAATTTCAGTCAATTTTGCCAATATTTTCGTAATTTTTTTTTCTTACTGAACCAGAAAAATATAGTAGATTTTAAACTAAGATAAGAACTTAGAATAAACTCTAAAACAGTCATTTTAAACGATAACTGCCTTACAAATTTGAGATTTAGTAGTTGTGAAAAAAAAACGTGTTCCAGAAAAAAAAACATGTTTTTTTTTGAAAGTTTTTTTTCATGTTTTTTTTCAAGCCAGAAAAAAACCGTTTTTTTACAACACTACTCATTACTCTGTGTAGATTGGTTGTGATATATGGAGAAACAACCGTGTCTTTGTCTCGTCCACTTCATGGAATTCTGGGCAGACGTGGGCGACATCCAATTAACCGAGAGCCTCAGGCCCAGTTAAGCCGCATCTGGCTGTTTCTGGGAGCTCTTTCAGTAGCTCTAAAAGAGACACTTGTTACAGACATCTGACATGCATCATTCAGGCCAATGAACTACTGTGCCCGGTGGCTCGGCCGAGAGTGATTAAGCGTCGTGATGCGGCTTCAAACCTCTGTATTGGCCAAACTGGCGACGTATTTTAAACGGTTTTCCCCAGTTACCACGCTGGGATTTTCTCTACTCTTTGCCCCACATACCGAGCGGTAACTTTGGGCACCCATGCAACAGGACGTAGGTTCGATCTACAGTTCATCTATCAATTTTCAGTTTTACATGGTTTCCACGAATCACTTCAGTAAAGGGAAGGATAGACCTTTCAAAAGTTCATGGCTAAGTTACATTCCTCTCATTGTCCACTGTTCCCTCCCTTGTCTAATGTCTTCGACATCTAACAATAATAAGCAATAAAAAAATTATAAACACAACAATAGTAATCATAATTGCATACGGGTAAAACGATACAGACGGATGGCAACACTCAACACATTTTCCTTCCACCCTAACTCGATTTGATCGTTATTACTAATATCGATTGAAAGTGAAACTACGAAGAAAAAATGTATGGTATTGGTCTTCCAGAAAATAAAAAGCTTAAGATCCATAAAATAGATCGGCTAATACTGGACCATCTAACACGGAATACGGAACTGTAAAGGTTATGCAGACAGTAAAGCAACTATGTACAGGATTTCAGAAGCTCATTTATAACAGGTCACGCAAGATATAATGTTCTTAATTATCTCATTCCAATTTAGTTTTTTTAAATTAAATGTAATTTATTAGTCAATGCATGTAATAATTAACATACAATTATAACGTTGTATGAGATACAATTAGTGTCTACACAACCACATTTGTAGATTCTGGTCTCACAAACTTAAAACAAACAAAAAAATACATCTCGATTTCTTAGGTTTGACATAAATACCAACAGATTTACATTTTTTTTTTTTTTTAATATAGAAAAATGAAAATTTATACAAAATTATTGTGCTTATTTCGTGGAGATGTCTCGAAGCCTGTGTAGTGCGAAATTCTAGAAGGGTCAGATTTGCCATAAAAACCTGAATATACCTCACCCAAATCCATATGGGCATGAGTCAGGATCACCACATAGGTCCTAACTGTCTGTTTGCTCGAAATGTATGCAATGAGATTTTTCGCTCGTAGGAATTTACAACTTTATACCATAAAACATGGATGTCCGAGGGGAGTTCTTCTATTTTGTGTCTATTTTATTACCTTTAAGGTTAGTTGTAAATATTTGATATAACTTGTTATGTTACATTAGGGAGCTCGTACTAACATAAACTTGACCGACTTCAATAATGCAGCAAACTGACTACACGCTCTACCACCGTTGTGTCCGGCGAAATGAGAACATGAAGGTTGTTCCAGTGGGAAACTATACGTTATGGTGCAAGTTAAATACAACTCCGCACACAAAACATGATGAGCTGAATAAAAACAAAGCGGAGGCTGATAATACTGTTCATAAAACAGATACAAAAGAATAAAAATAAATCCTCAGGAAATACTTCAATGATAAAACGATACTCGCTTGGAAAATAAAATAGTCACTTTACTCATTGTACATATAAGATGAAGTATGGACGCACAAAATCTAGTTACGTCTACATTCTTATCCTGGAATTCATAGTGGGTGGTACTAATTGCTTCGCACCAAAATTTACTCATGCCTGCTCATTCCATTTTTTAAAATCACGAGAACCGAAACATCCCTTTGAAGACAGTATCGTGCTATGCCCACGTCTTGAAGTGGTCTATTGCTATGGACAAAGATTTCCCTTCTCCGTACAAGTCACTTGGTGGTTTCGTTCTCCAGTTAAGTAATCGTAAGTGTTATTGTTTTGTGTGTTTTTTTTTCTTTTCATTTTTTTTCGTGTGTGTGTGTGTGTGTATTGAGAGTAGTGTGTTGCGAGTGGGATAAGAAAGAACAGAGATTCTGAACATCGGTGGTGGCCCATTCAAGCCTACTCTTTCGAAAGACACTTAGGACCACCGAGTTTAACTTCCCCATCCAACGGATTTAATTACCGTCAACAGTGTTGCATTCCCTCACTCCATACATACTGCGGAGAAGTCTGGGATTTAATCCAGGAGTTATGCGCACAATTTGGAGCTTAGATACCAAAATATACCTTACGGTTTCGGTTTATCTAAACTGCTATATTAGCTGTAATATGTTGATAGAAGGAAAGGAATATCAACAGATAAATAGAAAAAGTAGAAACAGCAGTAAAGTAAAAGTAGTCAGCTGTCTCACTTAAGACTAAATGATTTCTGATTCGTCAAGGCAGGAATTTTTCATGTTGTAAGCCCCGGCCTACACCTTCGGCTAATGTGTGTGAAATACACTTTGTGGTTAGGATTCAAAATCAAGAACTGATTGTTACCACGATAAAGTTGGAGTGCACACTATCTTTAAATTCCATCAGCCGCTCTTTAGTACCACTCGATTTAACATAAAAAAAATTCCCTGTAATAAACGACTTTTCCTGGAATATTTTGATGAAAGTACATTTGCGTATTGCCATTTCTGGTACTTACATATAAGCTATGCTCTATTGTTTATTTTAAGTGTCTGTAGACTGACATAACGCTGAATTACAAATTCCACTGCCGGAGCCCTCTTTGAACCTGCGGGAGCGCGTCTCCTAATTTCACGTGACTAGAGGAAGCGGTGTCGGAGTGGACTCGCTTGAACGAGCAGGCGTTGCGGATGTTGTCTGGGAGGGGCCGCCAACACAGAGACTACGCCTGACACACAGACTGCCCTGCCTCACAGGTTGACGAGACTCGAACGTTTGCAGACAGGTGCAGATATCGTCAAACGAAATAGCACAATACCAGACTGAGATCTCTCTATGCTGACGTCACAAGCAGCGCAGCCGGTAGCTATAACTGGGCATAGTAATCTCGTCAGGATGTTAACGATGGTGTTGGTGCGTCAATCCTGTAGACTCGTATCACATGAATGTTTTAAGTGTTTTGATAGCATGTAAAATCACAAGCAGTTAGACGCTACTTTAAGTTGTACTAATTTATAATAAAATATCGTTTATTATAAGAGCATCAGAGAAAAAGCATACTGTAGGAGTTATCTGAGTGTAGTAAGGATATAGCAATATTAGAAAGAAGAAAAAACAATAAAGGGAGAACAATGGAGTAAGCTGTTACGGCGTAAGTTGGTCATAGCATAATGTTAGATTGCTGGTCAGTAGTGATTTATTTATTTCTGTACAGTTCAAATAGAGGAAGGTTGGAATTAATACAAGGGTAGAGGTTATTAAGTGATTTATATTAAGTGCATGACCAGTCTAATGCAACGATTACTGCACTGCGAATTAGAATTACGCATATTAAAGCAAAAACTACAAAAATATCGTATTCTGACAAGCATAACTGTCAGAGCAAAGATTGAAAAGTGGTGGTACAATGAAAAACCTAATGATTAGCTATAGTTTCCATCATAAGATCTGTTTGTACTAGATATTTAGGGTTTCGTTCCCAGAAGGAAACGAAATTGCAGACGTTCTGCTGTCTGTCTGTCCTCTAAATCGAAAACGAAACATTCCAGATTTCAATTTCAATTTCAATTTGCACATGACATGTGTTTCGTTGACCAAACACTGAACATAATAATCAATATTTTGTAAAATTATCTTCTCTTGGAATTATACGAACTAAATGATGCTCGAGAAAAATTCTACCTCAGCGTGGGGAGTATCAATTGATAGAGCTGACGACTAAGAATTTATTCAATGCTTTTTGTTTAGGAAAAAAAACATGATGAATATCGGTCAAAGCTGTCATTTTGGGGCCATTTTCATTATCTAGTTTATCTAAATACTAGTGTACCCTAAGGATTTAAAATTTGATTCCAATATAGACCATTTCGATCCTATATCTAATTAAAAAGTACTAAAAACAATATTTAAGTCTAGTGTACTTTGTAAGTTGTGAGAAGAATAAGAAAACGTTTTTATTTCGAAGTAAAAATGAAATTAATGTGGTCGTAATGACATGGTAATAGGGTTTCGTATCAGCTGCGCAATCCGCAACTATAGTAACCGCTTAGTCTAACGCGGTAATACCACCCACAGTTCGAAGTGGAATTCGAACCACGGAAGCGTTCTGGCGTACTTCACATTACACAGCAAGCTGTGCCAGAGCTGATAGTCGGGTTAAGAGCCAATGAAAATCCTTGCCGAGACAGGGATTCGTACCGGTGACCTTTCGATCTTCAGCTTAACCAATAATCCTTCAGGCCACTCATTTAGAACTCACTTTGTCGTTTATTGATAAACTTTTATTTAAAATGCTCTAAATTCAGAGTACATTCCATTCTAAAGTATTTATAACAAATTTAATTGTAAGTGAACGATAGCATTAGCAGCGCGGGCGGTAACGTGGCGCGGCGTTAGAAAGTCGTGGAGCGGAGTCCTCTGCCTAACCTGAAGATGTGTCAGGGGTTGCCACGTGACTGCCATCTGAGAAAAACGAATTGTGTGGGGAAAGTAATGAGATTGGTAACACTGTGAAGTGATCTGGCAACGCTGTGTCTACCGGTCTATGTTCATCCCTTCGACATGCTCAGTGCGAGTTTCAATTCCGTCCAGCCAACACATTATTTGTGACAGCGCCATCAGTGAATCTGTGTTTTTGTTGTGTGTTACGAAAATGGAGCATCGGAATTTAGAGCAACGTTGTGCAACCAAGTTTTGTGTTAAATTTAGGGAATCCGCGAGTGTGATCTTTGAAATGTTGAAACAGGTTTATGGGGAACATCAAGAGCATAACTTTTCCGCTGGCACAAATCATTTTTGGAATGCCGAGAAGACGTTGAAGATCAACATCGCTCACGGGTACCTTCAACTCCAAAAACTGACGAAAACATTGGGCGTGTGAGGGCTACTGTGAGGTCAGACCGTCGTTTAACAATCTGGTTGATGAGTGAACAGTTAAATTTAAACACTTTCACCGTACATCAAATTTCGACAGACGATTTGGACATTCCAGACAATTGGATGCTTCATCACGACAATGCCCCGTGTCACACGGCTTTTTCCATCAGTGAATTTTTGACTTCAAAACGCATTCCTGTTGTCCCTCATCCCCCCTATCCACGTGATTTAAATACTTGTGACTTTTTCCTTTTCCCGCAATTGAAACATGTTTTAAAAGGACGTCATTTAGGAACTCTGGAGAACATTAAAAGACTGTGACCGACCAGTTAACAGCCCTACCAGTTGAAGCCTTCCAGCGCTGCTACCAATAGTGGAAACAACGACTCCGCCGGTGTATAGCTGCCCAAGCGAAATACTTTGAATGGTATAATATTATTGTTTGAAAAAAATAAAAACTTTGGTAAGTAAACAATCAGTCTCATTACTTTTCTCACACGCTTCGTATGTAGACAATGGAAGCGGAGTCTCTTTCAAAGTCCCTTACCCCGACCTTCACCTCTGGTACAACCTGCTGTGTAACGTGAAGTACTGCAGAACGCTTGCGTGGTTCGAACTCCACATTAAACTGAGGTCCTCTACTCCTGGTATGATTCCCAGCTTAGGTTACAGTAGCCACCAAATAGGCGCAAGCGCGGTTAATCAAACTTTGTCAATTGGCGGCCGAACCCTTGGGGAATATCCCGGTCAATAAAGCCATACGAAAGTATTATCATACCGTAGTAGAGAACCGAACTATAAACTAGCTAGGCTCGACTTACATTCTCCCATTTCTATTTATTTATATTATTTCACTCACACAGAAAGTTCACAGTCCATTCATCTATAACAATGTTCCCATCAGAGTCCCTTCTTCGATTCGGAAATTTCTGTTATCGAAGGAAACATTCAATGGGATGCTGCGCATATGCGCAGTTAGGTTTTCTTTAATAATAGGAAAATAAATTTCAGATCGGGTTTCAGTACCAAGTGGAGAAAAGAAGACTGATGTAGGTAAACCGCTCTGGCGTCGCGGGTTTGAATCCCCGTGCGGCCATCCAGATTTCGGTTTTTCATAGTTTCTTGAAACTACTCCAAGCAAACACAAATTCCGGGGTGGTTCATTTAAAATACCTTGGGCAACTCCTTCCCGTCCCCGTTCTTTTTCCGAGTCCACTTCCTTTAGGGTCAAGAGACACACTGATGCCTAAAGCACACAGCGATGCCGTACCCTAGACCGGGGCGCTACAAACAGCCATTAAAAAAATGCAAATTTAGATTCTTACGAAATGTTTGTGCCACGTGAAAAATAACTTACGAGATATTTGTCAACATATAAAACATCTTAATTTCCGGTTTTAATTATTATCTAGAAACTTACTTCCGAAATCGGTAATTGAGTAAGCAGAATTTATTACTATTGATGGCTCAGTACTACTAGCTACAATGCAGACAGATCTTTCCCAGTGTTATGACTTACGACGTTTAGTTGGGTCAAGGCAGTGAATGCACGGAAAATTACGCCATTTTTGCGTTACGTATGACTCAGGTAAGCTGGCGTGTTTGTGTCGCCTGTTTAAAGACATTCTGTGCATTCCAGAGGTGCTAATGAGAGTTGCGTCATTGTTAACACTGTACTCCACTGTGGGTACATTGTTTTTGTGTGAGCTGTGGTTCACAGCGGAAATACGGGACTACCTGTTTCATTATGAGGAACCTGCAGACTCATAGTACAGTTTCCATATCTATGTTATTAATCATTAGTTCACAGCAGTGTGTGTGCCAGATAGTCTCTTACATCCCCGCTGTAACTTTTCCCTGCTGTTGTTTATTTTTAGGCGGTAAGGTGACGCCCTGTAATCTTTTTCTTGTTGTTGCTTTGAATTGTATAGTCTTAACTGAGGAATTGAGGATTATAATACAATTATTAGTAAAAACATCGAATAACCGTGATGGAACACAGGCTGCGATTAGGATTTCAATGGGCGTCGACGGTAGCACCGGACTGTTTTATGACCTCTGATAAGTTGCTGGATTTCTTTCTTAACCTTCATCTCTTTGCGATACCAATTAGGCGTTTAGACAAATATTTCAAATCAGTGAAAGTTCACGCTCCCCTCGTCACCAAAATCTGGTACTCAACATGAAAAGTAAGCTGGTCCGAGCCCCGGTGGGAGGGAAGGAACTTCATCATTCATGACTTCGCCAGGAGGGTAGGAGAGTTGGCAGTGATTCCTAAACACCAGAGCATGAACGAAAGTGCTGGGTTAAATCGTGTACCTCTCTACAGTGAATATGGAGTGACGGCATACCACGCTGTTGACGGTGATAACTTTGCTGCACCATATCTGACTTGAATGAGCCAGAAAAGTGTTTCACCCTCTTCCTCCTATTATTTTTCATTAATGTGACACTACACTCAACGCAAACACACTATCACAGCAATCCATTTACGAACACTGTAATACTGAAGAAAGGGACGAGAAAATGCCACTGTAAATCTCATCGAGAAGTAGCTTTGTAGAAGAAACACCATACACAGTAACCATTACGTCCTCAACTTTTTTCCTCTCTGATGCACTGTGCGAAAAACATACTACACTTAACATACACTCATCACAGTCATCTGTACATACGATTAAGCCGATTGTAGAGGGGAGCCAGTAGGAGCATCAAAATATTATTGTGGAAGGATAAATTCGTCTATACTGTTAAAACGAGTACCGCACTAAACTTTCACTTGTGAAACGTTTTTGGAAAGGTTTAGCATCTTCGCTGTGTTCTGCCTTATGTATGAATTATTTGATGATTGGAATAATCATACTACGTATCTTTTCGCAACTTGTTCGAGCAAATTTGCTAGAAAATGGAGAGTTGAGATGAAGTTAAGTATGGAGCAGAAGTCGTGTTGCACGTTTTGGCTGCACTGTTTACCGTCTGAGTGACAGTGGGAGCAGTAATTGTGTTACATATGGTGCCGACTGAAGGTTTCGCGTAACGGTGAGCAGCGATAACCGAGTGTCGACGGGAAGTAGCCGAGCGCAACAGGTAGATAATGGGAGGCGTGGGTCGCCGACCCTCAAGACAATGGCCAGCAGGAGCTGTGCAGAAAACCACTGTGCGCTCGACCGTGACCCGACGCCTCTAGCACTCTCTTCCACAGACCGTACGCAGTCCTTAATATAACACGAAGTACTGGCGTGGTACGGCATTAGTACGAACGCATCTACAAACTGGTAGGAGGCTATATTTGCAGCCAGATGTGCTTGAGGTGAGGGAGGGATAAAATAGTTCCGTATCCCTTCCGTGCTGAATCTTTGATGGTAAGATCAATGCCACATACCAACTTCTTACCCCCGAAAGAGTTACATCCAAGGCGCTCATTTCTGATTAGGCTTGGTAGGTGTTGGGAAACGTTCGCCTTGGAGGAAAAATCCTGGCCTTGCTAATGGATTGAAATTCTATTCTACACACTCGCCATTCGATGTATGAAACACTTCAAATTTCATAACATTGATTCTCACCCATCACATTGTCGTGTATTTAAAATACACGACGTCAAAGGCAGAAGCCACCTGTTTAAGTCCCTTTCTCTGCCGATATTTTTACGTACCCTTGACCTGATGATCATTTCTGCCATCGTCAGCTTTGTCAGTCGGGAAAAAAAAATTACGTCTATAGTATTCAACGACTTCTTCGGTGTAGTTCGTAGCTACATTCTGGCCTTAAAAAAATAAATGAAAATGAGAGGGTATTGTTAGTTACAATTGCTGTAAGCGGTCAGAATTGTTCCGTTTTTATATCAGTTTTAATTTGATTCTTCGTCCTACCTGGAATTTACAGTGCAATAATGATGAACTGGTGGTCACGAAGTATATACTGGGAATAAGGCAGAAAACTGTCCAGAAATACAGTAAACACATGCGCTTCCCAGGCAAAAGGAAGTGAATCTAAATTCAGTGATAATAATTGTGTAAACAAATATGATGTTGGGAAGTCAGTTCTGTTATTGTCGAGTGATATGTTTGCATAAACAAGTATGTCAACTTCCAAACAGAACACAAAAATGTTTATTTTAATGATATTTGGGAGCAATGTAGTGGTTGTATAACTGTAGATATTGTTACTTTTAATAGTAAAAATAATATTTAATTAAATTGCAAGGGACCGCATGCTCCGGTAGCAATTGCCCTGCTCACCCATCTTCCTCCTTTCCTGCACCCACCTACATTTGGCCTCTAGAAATTTTAATTTTAAATTCTTCCAACGTTTTTGGTAAATTATTCATCATTTCCCTTTGTAACTTATTCCAATCCGTGACACCCTTACCTAAAAAAGAGAATCTTCCCACACCCATGTGCCTGAAATCGAGTGCCAGTTTGTGGTCACGGTCATTATTTCCCTTCCAGACACTACTTTTCATACCTACACCAATATCTTTCCAAGCCCCATCTCCAATATACGCCTTGCACACTCCCATGACCCTCTTCACCCTCCTTCTATCTTGCAATGAATAGTAGTAAGAGTATATTAGAAACAATCTACGTGATGGTCAAACCTGAATTCGCTCACATTTGTGGTCTACCGAAACTAAATAAAATGACATAACTAGCTGCGACAGTGAACATCATATGCTCACAAATTTTCATGTTAATGATAGCTCAGTATCTTCGGGTGATAGTTGGTCTAAGCTAGTGGTTTTCAACCTGTGTGTCGCGACCCCAGGGAAGTTGCCAAGTCTTGGTCGGGGTGTCGCGTTCGCAAGTCAGGTAAATGTAAAATGCAAGAGTTTAGATCTTACAGTACAAAATTTCCAGTGACAAGGCTTTGCTTGTTCATTTTTTAATAAATTATAGAATCGTGGTCGTATTTTTGAGACGCAAATAATCAAATCATTTTCTCAACGAAGCATATTTCTCTTCTTTCTACCATATTTCAGGTAATTTTTGTTATAAAGTCTATTTTTTTCTGTTTTGATTTGCTTCCGCCACTGCAACTTGTAGCAGACGTGGGGGGTTGGGGGCGGGGTCTGCACAGATCTTTTTAGAACTCCATTTTATCCTCACTCGCTGGCGTATTCGGACAAATGATTACAGTGAACGAGAAAAAATTTCCAATATGGTCGCTGACCTCACCTTCTCGCCTCCATTGCTGCAAAATATATATCACTGCCAGCAGAGTGCTCGGACTACCTTGCACAGCATTTGATTTCTCTATCAGTACGTTTAGTCTAAATTAAATACGTCGGTTTTTTAAATCACGACATAGTTTTATTGCGGATCTGGGAAGAAGTCAAAGTTTTTTTGCAGACATGGGAAGGTCACCAAATATTTTTTTAGTTGTAGAGGGATCGCAAATACAAAAAGGTTGAAAAACGCTGGTCTAAACTACAAAACTTTCTTCTGAGGGACCGAAAACGACAGTGAAAACGCAAGGGACGATGACATAAAGAAGTCGGTGGCTCGAGACAGTTGTGCAGTAGTATTATGGCCCCCCTCGGTGGTATTGAGTTGTGAGGTCCTTTCAAGGCTTTGCCTCTGCCACGCCTGCTGCTCACTGCTGACCATGCAGCTACTGTGTCGACAGTCGGGGTTAGTTTCTCTCTGAGGAAATACGACACCTGTTGCAAAAGGTCGCAAACATTTCACAGTACCCGCTAACCCATGGTCGGACCTGAAGGGAACTTTCATTGCACTGTATCAGATTGTCTTTATAAAACTCCGCCAGCTGGTCTTTACCATCAAGTCCCACCACTGTGATAGCGTTGTACGCATAAACAAGTGTAACACACTTGTTACACATTTCTCCCAACCAAAACAGCATGAGCAATGGGAACCTGTGAGACTGTAATGATGTATTTGGATTTTTATTTACGAAACCACGTGATATTCTCAATAAATTTATTATATACTATTAATTCCGTGTGGTCGTAACGACCTGGTGACAGGGTTTCTATTGGCTGCGTATTCCGCCCCTGTCGTAATCAACTTAACCGCCTTATCCTAATCCGGTACCAAGTGTGATGGGTGAGCGGTAACGCTATGGCCTCGGATGTGGTGCGAATCCCCGTTCGGCCATTCAGATTTGGGTTTTACATGGTTTTCCCAAATCACTCCAGGCGAATGCCGGGATGCTTCCTTAAAAAGGCCATGACCTAATTCCTTACAGTTCCTATCCCCCAATCCTCTCCCGCCTTTAATCACCTCGACCTCGAAGAGGCGTAAAAAAAAAAAAAAAAAAAGCCTAGCCATGTAGTACTACCGGATATATGGACCCTACAGTTTAACGTGGAATCCGAACCGCGGAAGCGTTCTGGCGTACTTCACATTACACAGCAAGCTGTGCCAGAGGTGATGGTCGAGTTAAGAGCCTATTAAAATCTCCGCCAAGACAGGGATTTGAACCGGAGATCTTTCAATCTCCAGTAGGACACCTTAACCACTGAGCCACCAGACCGCTCAGTAAAATTATTGATTACATGTGGCATAAGGCTAGCAGTGATTCTTTATATTAGGGAAGCTGGCATTACAGCTCGTCCACGTCGTAGTCACTAGAACCAGGAAAAGAAAGAATGGAAGCAAGGAACGGAGAAGTAAATCGGCCATAACCATTTGGAGGAACCAAACCGGCTTTTGCCTTTAGTTATTTCTGGAAATTATGTAAAACCGAAAGCTGAATAGTCGAGTCAGGAATCGAACCCATGTCCTCCAGAAATCGAGCGTTAACGGTCCACTCGCTATTGTTCCTTTCTGCTGGACAAACCGGATCTTTTGTAGAACCCTCATTCACTCGGTAAATCGCCGATTAAACGGCACCTGCAGTTTAATGTGAAATGCGAAACACAGAAGAATGAAGAATGATGAATTTTTAAAAATTACAGCCGAGACCGAAATTCAAACCGATGATCTCTTGATTCCGAGTCAGACACCCTAGCACTGAACTTGGGATATCCATAAAACAGTGTTTGGATATTTGAGTTATAGCGCCTGCAACGGGAAAGTGATGGCAGTGACCCGTGCAGATACGCTCGGGAGAGAGCGTAATGCTGCAGGAATTACGCTAGTAGATCGGTATTCTTCTCAGCATAAACTCTTTAGAAACCCTAGAGCAGTAGTTCTCAACGTTTTAGGATATTTAGAGCATAATCTCCCCCTCTTGACTATTGTTTGACGTTTCGCTTCTCAATCCCATATTGTTATACACAAAATATTCAAAAACCTTGTCATTTAAGTTTTTAAAAAAGCTTAAAATGTATTTTATAAACTTTTACTAAACATATTAATGAACAAATACAACAATTTCATTATTTGTTCTTTTTTCAAACATTTATATGTTTTCTCAGTTAATGAGTGAATCACACCTTAACCTGCCACGCCTCCTCTTAAAATGCTTCCCCAGGAAGGGTGGTCCCGTTTTGGAAAACCTTGTCTTAGGACACTGAAAAGAATTGTGTGGATAGCAATTTAAAGATCTCGGAACTAATGAAGTATTTGATAACAGAAATAGTGACCAAATTTAACAATGGATTCTGTTCCTCTAGTTCACTGAAATCGAAGAGCGGTATGATTCCTGTACGTCCGTATCCGCTGACTGCATCAATCATTGCTCTACTAACTTTTCTGCTAAAACTTTATCACACTTTTACGCATCCATCTGAAGAGTACCCTATTGCAGCGCTGAAGGGTGGTAATGGTAGCGAGAAAGCGACTACGACGTACAGAACAAAACTGTTAGTTTTGTTTGCAGTGTATACCACAAGAAGCTTGTATATTCGTATGCGTCGTGGTTTCAATGTTTTATAGACTCGTCAAAATTATTGGCGTTGACCACAGATGGCGGTGCCACAAGTAAACTGCGAAAAACTAAATCTGCGAAGAGTACCGGCAGTCACTGTCTACGAATTTATACAACTTTGTGATTATATTTTGCGAATTTAATCATCCGAATAGGATAATCGCCATAGCTATTTATGCATGAAGGCGAAAACTTTTGAGATCAATCTATTAGAGATTAAATCTGTAATATACAAACTGGATAACATACAAAACACTTGTAATCAAATGCAGAACAGTTACTCAAATGACTCATTCATTTTACGGATTACAACGTTACCGCGGAATATTTTATTGACTTTACTGTCTTTGGAATTTAGCCTCTTGGTACTCGATTTAGTTGTGTTTGTTATTTTTATCATCGTCTATAAATTACATCCACATCATGCTGGACGTTTTGGTTGTTTCCTTAAAACAGCATCGTGTGCAAACAGCTTCAGTTTATTAAGATCAATTGAAGGTGTTTAACGGAAATTTACAAAAGAAGAAAAGATCCTAAAACGAATCCTGTACAATTACCTACATTGCTGCACCGTCTCGTAAGTAAATTACCCGTCCAATCATAAATCTGTTGGTCTATGTAGTAGCTCACCTCCTGGAGGGTAGCACCCTGCGACCCCGCCACCTTATGAGAGGCATCAGCACCAACTTGATGGCGGGGTGAGTCGACAGCCGAGGCGTGCCGGCCTTCTTGCTCCAGATACCCATCTCCGAACTCCAAATATCCACGTCTCAGTTAAACACCACACGAGTTTGTTAACTCACAACCTGAACGCACACACATAGTTCGATCGCGTCTGGCGCCTCTGAAACCTTGCGTCGAGTTTACAGCAGTTAACGATCGATTGTAAACATCCGAGTCACGCCCAGGTGGCCGCCAGATGAGCGCGGATCACAGCCATATCTCTCGTCGGCCGGAGGGTTGCGCGGCTACTGTACCCAAAACACTGTGCCGGAGTCGCGTGGACGACACGTGTGGAGGGGGGACCCCACCACCGCCAACTACGCCGCCCGGCTAGGCGTCCGGCTAAATAACCGCAAAGGCGCCGCAGCTGAACTTGACCCTGCACGGCGTCAACGACACTCACTCACAGAGGTCAAGGGTCAGCCAAAAAGTCCTGCCTCTTCTCATACGACGCTGCTGAACGAAACCTTCCAAAATTCCGATTCTGTGAATATTAACTCTTTTTCTTAATTTTGCGGAACATAGACACCGGGGTCCGTAGATACGGGAGAAGACAATGGACAAGGAATGGAAAGGAAATCGAGGTGACCTTTTTGAAGGAACCACTCTGGCGGTAGCCTGGTATGACTTGTGAAAATCGTGGAAAACCGAAATTAGGATGGTTGGACCGGGAATCGAACCTGCGTCTTGAGAACACAATGTATATATATATATATATATATATATATATTTTTTTTTTTTTTACGAATTGTGTATAGCAAGTTGTGAGTTGATTAATTATGGTTTTGTATATTTTAGTGTAATTAATTGTGAATTTGTGTAAATGAACATTGTTTCATGGAGAGAAACTATGTAAATACTATGTAATATGTTCAAGGACAGTATTGTGCATAAAACATTGATTAAAATTTGTAATTGTAAGTATTGATGTGAGCTGCGATGTTTGCACGACAATTTGCAACGGTTTGGACTGATTATATACATAACTTTATTTATAAATACCTGTAAATATCTTTAATTTTCATTTCCGTGTGTTTCGTGATGATTATGAATGATATTGTATTAATTCTGTTTGTGATTTTAATTGTTTAAGTATTGTTAGAATTCGAGAACATCGGTCGGCTTTCTCTGTGTTAATCAGGAAATTTCTGTAGCGTCTATATAAAGCGAACGGCAGAGACGAGTTTAGGTGGAAAGTCGTTGTCAATCAGTTCTCGAAAGTATGCTAGTTTAATCGCTGGAACATTTGTTTATATTTGTACTTAGTATCTATGGATCGAACCGACCCCTGTTTGTATATTGTTATTATGGAGAGCACGGGAGAATAAACAAAATGAAAATTGAATCTTCGGACTAGTTATTACAAGAAACCAAATACCTGACAACATTGACTTCTATAATAAAGGAATTGAGGTAGCCACTTCTGGGCTTATATAAATTGTACATAGGGGACGAGGCCTGAACGGATATTCCGAGTAGTAAGTGAAAGCGAAGAGACTATAATGACCATACCGAAACACTTTATTTCACAAGTTACGTCCGATTACTTGGCGTCAATTATTAATTATGATAGGAATTCAAGATGCTTGTTTTCGCTTTCATCTTATTAACTAGAATTCCAGTCTCTGCACTGGCACTGTGTAGTTCATACTTCTGTAGTTAATACATTAATATTAGCGCCGTAAATTTTTGCTTTCCCATAGCGACTATGATTTCACTGATTCTGATGACTGTTCTGACAGCTTGTGCATCTCCTGCGGAACATGCAATTTGTGAGATAACAACCACAGAATTAGTTAACTTGCGTAAGTAATAGATAAAATAATATAATGGCATGTTTAAGTTGGCTAGCGTGTAAACCAAAGATTTATGCAATGAACATCTCTGACTGTTTCAATGTAGTTGTTTTTTTGTTTTACTCGATATAGTAGTCTGGCTTAAGAAATTGTTGGTTTGAGTTTTTTTTTGTTAAACTTGTGAAAGTTTTAAAATATTGAGAGTACAATAAAAAGAAAATCAAACCGAAGGAGAGTTATTTTCAGTGACTGATGAATTAATCATTTTTTTTAGAGAAAGGCGAGGCGGCTAACGTTTGACACTTTTGGATAAAATCAAAAGTGCATAACGGGCCCTATTAAACAGCAAAAGTAAGCCTTAACCTCGCAATTGGCGAACCTGGACCAGGATTATGGGTGTTAATTAAGCTGATTAACATAACACCTTAAACGTCTGGAGTTTCTTCTGAGGCAGTGGTTTCATTTGAGCAGCAGCAGAGAGCTGATCTACGGGCAAGTGCATCAAGTAAGAGAATTCCAGTTTTGATTTTGTTTTTGGGGCTGCAGTGTCGACGATCAGATTCCAACAGGAAGGATATTAACTAAATTTTGAACACTTAGTAAATTATTATGAAAGTGGAATCAAAGTTGAACTTATAAGTTGAGTTACATTTTGGTAAAGAACAGTTGCAATTTTTTTTTTCATGTGACAAAAGTAATTAAACGGGTAAAATTTGTGATTTTAAGAAATTGTTATTATATGTACAGCCAAGTTAGTTTAAAGAGCACAAATCAGTATTTTAAGCATTTGTATCGTATATATGTGTCGGCTTTGTTTCCAGACCTGAGGCCGCCAAATTTTGTTGTCTCTTTTCTGTGATAATATACATGTTTTCAGCCGTTACGATAAAAGGTTGTAAGTTAATTGGTATTTTTTCTGTGTGTTCCTAAAGATTGTATTGCAGTGTTGAATGTGGACAGCGTTGTATTATTGTTGTGGATTGGAGTTGTAAGTTTTTAATATCGATTGCGGTTTAAAGAATTTCTGCTAAGAGTAGTAATACCGTTGTGTTTTGCTTGCATTATGAAATTTTAAATGTCAAATTATTATGGAAAATAAGTGTGGAAAATTGGTTAGTGAGTTGGGAGAAACAAATAGTATTATGTCAGAGGGGGAAACGGTAAGTTCCGGAATCTTAAGTTTTGATGGGAAATATGAAGACCGAATGGGTGTCCGAGGAGATAGTAATTACGTGCAAAATAATTTCAGTAGTAGTCCTATTAATAACGGGTATAAAGATGGGGTTACCGGTTATTTTCCAAACAATGATCTCAGCAACATTGATGAGGATGACGAATTGGTTGATGGAGAAAATGAAATTAATGGGGGGCAGAATTCAATAGGACATGCAGTTTTGCCAAAACCAAATCAACGTAAGTACGTTCGAGAAGGGAATACAGACCTAAGGTTGCTATTAAATGCTATCAGAGAAATGAAACAAGAAATGAATCAGAGCCAAGAAAAAGTTATTCAGAGAATTGAGAAAAATCAAGAGAAATTCAGGCAAGAATTGAAACAAGACATAGAACTTAATGAAAAAATCGAACGTAGTCAAAGGAGGGCAGAAGAGATGATGGGGAGGATGTCAGACAGAATTGAGAAGGTGGAAAAGGAATCCGAAGAAAGATTACAGACGATTGAGAGCGATATTTTTGAAGTTAAAAAAAATGTACAGCGAGACGTTAATGTTTTGGTAGGCCGCTGTATAGAGGAAAAAGAGAAAATTATCGCTGAAAGAATAGAAGGATCACTAAGCCAGAAAATGGAAGGACATCAGAAGGATATTGAAAGCAGGATGGAAACTATTTTAGAAGGCCAAGTACAATGTGAGATTAAAATACATAGCGTAACGGAACATGCTGATAATGTAGGAAGACAAATTACGGGTTTGTCGACGGAAGTAAGCCAAATGTGTGGGAATATGAGCCACATTAATGAAAGACTTGAAAAAGTGGAAGGGCGGCCAGACACCGTGGTTAGTCGTATACCAAGTTATTGTCAGATTACTTTACCAGAGACTGTGTTTGAACCAAGCGGAAAAGTACACCCCGCCGATTTTGTAAATATATATTCCCGAACCTTGCCAATAGAGTGGTCGGATACAAATAAAATCCGCTATGTACAAAGTAAATTAAGAGATGAGGCTTTTTCATGGAGTTGTGAAGTTACAGAGAGGTGTACTAATTATGACGAATTCCTAAAAATGTTCCGAGATAGATATTGGTCTCAGAGAAAACAGCGCACGGTAAGGAGTGATTTTTACAACTGTAGGAGATACTATAGAGGCGACGGCAGTATGAGGAAATTTTGCGAGGAGATGAGAAAGGAATTGCGGCACCTGGACCAAAAGGTAGGGGAAGTAGAACACGTGGAGATATTACTACAAAAGCTTCCGCGGCAAGTTCAAGATAGACTGGTGGTTACTCAATGGGATAAGATGGAAGATTTCTTGGACATGCTGGAAAGACTCGACCGACTCCAAGAAAGTTATGAAAATAATTTTGAAAGGTATCGAGAATCTGATCACAGATATGGTAAGCCAGGGGACTATCAATACCGGGAGCGAGCAAATCTTTGGCCACCGAAAGGAAGTGGAGGATATGGACAAGGATTGCACAGGCAAGAAAGGGAAGAGGGGCGTAATTTTAACAAGAATGCGAGCAATAATGGCTACTGGCACAATAACAATAATTATACATCGGGGGAACGAAGCAGCAATAGTCAACCGCCAAAACAAGTGATGTATGTGAGAACAGAAAATAAAACCGAAATCAAGGAAGGAAGAGGGGCGGAAAACTTAAGTCCGCGACTGTGAAGGTCCGCACGGGAGCGAGTGGCGAAGTTAAAGGACCACCCTATATTGAAAAAAATAAAAGTTCAAGCGCGGAATCTATCCAGGGCAACAGGCAAAACAGCATGGCCAGATACTTAGAATGGTGGAAATGTCTACATCTAATTAGTGATAAGAGATGCGAAACCAATTCCACATATGAACGAAGTGGGTGGAATAACCAAGAGATTAAAGAGATGGCCGAAATCAATGTGCGGGATGAAGAACCTAGTGAAAGAAAAGTTGAAGAAGAAACGGGTAGGGCGGAAACGAAGAGCGAATTTTTGAAGGATAAATTCACAGAGGAGAATTTAGCAGAGGATGATAGTCAGCTACCATTGGATGATGATGAAAGTGAAAAAGATATTCCTAGCAGCGATGATGAAGAATATGAATATGGAAGCAGCGAAGTTGAGTATGAAAGTAATGAGAATACGGAGTAAGAATATTTTTTATAAGGAGTTATAATGATGATAATAGAAATAAGGATTTATCGCAAATAGGGATAAAAAGGAATAATGAAACCGGTAGTTTTAAAAAAATGAATACATCCTGTTTACAAGCGAATGCCGACGTACCTACGTGTTTCGTACTCGACGAAAAGGATCAAAGCAAAGAAACTAAAAAATTGTTGCAAAGCGCAAACGAGGATGGCCGCCATCAAGTTGTTACGAATTATTTAAAGAAAGAATATCCACCTGATGTTAGAAAAAAGGAAATGATCGCAGCATGAGATTATGAAAGACTTATTGCAGGAAAATGTTTGTAAAGCTGTGGAAGATAAAGATGAAACATTTTTTAATACTAAAGAAAAAGAGAATTTAAAAGACGAAATTCAGGGATCTGCAGAAATGAAGAAATGGCACAGAGAGGGTGAAGAGAGATGCGAAGACAATAATCTGATTGCGGGAAATTTTAATGTATTCAAAGGCGAAGACGCAAGCGAGTGTACCGAAAGTTATGAAGAAAATGACGAAGAGTTTCAAGAGCAGAGAGCCTGTGGTCGTCAAAAACCAGAGGAATATGAAAATAATCAAAAAGTGAAGTGCTTTGTGATACGAAGAGAAGATATTAAAGAAGATGAAGAAGAAATTTTGAAGGGAAAAGTAAAAAAGAAGAGGAAAGGATTAAATATACACTATGATGGAAGGAATATACTACGATTGAAGAAAGAAAGAAACGTCATGACCAGAGGATTCGGTTGACTGAATTTAATGTTGGTGATTTGGTATTGGTTAAAACAACAAAAAATCGTGTGAGATCAATGCCCAAATTAAGAAATTAATTGATATATATTGGGAGCCTTTCATAGTCAAGGATAAACCTCATCCAAATGCTTATTTGTTAGTCTACCCTGTATCAAAAAAGAGATTTGGATTGCGGAATATAGTAGACTTAAAGCTTTATAGGGCGAAGGAACACTAATATTATGACTGATGATCACATAACACATATTCTTATTTGGCCATGTATGGTATTAGATATTTCGATACATGTTCGATTTTTTTTGTTGAATTGAGGCAATTTTTAATAACATAATGTATGTATTGAGTTCTAATTAAATGGTAGTCTAATTTTAACTTTAATAATTTTTATTAATTGAATACAAAGAATATCTAAAACTGATCCTGAAATACGACAAGTGAAAAAAAAAACTAAACATTATTTCGATGAAAATATTATAATAGAATTTTTCATAGGAAAGTGAGTAAAATGTGATATAGTGAGTAATTTATTTTCTATTTTGTAAATGTAACTGTGGTTGTTATTTAACATTTCGTTTTGTTGAAATCATCATTTAGTTAAATAATGATTTAACTGCTCCGAAATGGGGGGCATATGTGAGATAACAACCACAGAATTACTTAACTTGCGTAAGTAATAGATAAAATAATATAATGGCATGTTTAAGTTGGCTAGCGTGTAAACCAAAGATTTATGCAATGAACATCTCTGACTGTTTCAATGTTTTTTTTTGTTTTACTCGATATAGTAGTCTGGCTTAAGAAATTGTTGGTTTGAGTTTTTTTTTGTTAAACTTGTGAAAGTTTTAAAATATTGAGAGTACAATAAAAAGAAAATCAAACCGAAGGAGAGTTATTTTCAGTGACTGATGAATTAATCATTTTTTTTAGAGAAAGGCGAGGCGGCTAACGTTTGACACTTTTGGATAAAATCAAAAGTGCATAACGGGCCCTATTAAACAGCAAAAGTAAGCCTTAGCCTCGCAAATTGACATCCAGGTTATGGACAAAGTTAGTTAGTGTTTATGACTAATATACCACATCAGAAACTTGAGGACTTCGGGTTAAACTCCACATTATTCATGTTGTGTCTTGCGTGGTTTTCGAAAATCATTAAAGGCGAAATGCTGTTCCTTAAAATACTACGAGACCAATTTCTTCTCCGACCCATAAGAAACTATCTACTACATATCTCTTATCTCACGTCCAATCATGTGCATGTGGCTGTGACGCAAAGGCCCGAAAAAGTACTGTGCCACACATGACCTGAGTGTATGGTATTACCGGGGCACTGAAACTGGTGTAACAGTGTCCACTTGTGTGAATTCTTGGAGAGCACTGAGTGACTCGTTCCAGGGACTACTAATTGGTTAAGCAGCAGCTCGCTGCAACTTCACAGTCTAGAGAAACACGATCAGGGGACTTGAAAAATAGCTTCAATCCATCATCCCTTAGGACCAGAAGACCAGCAAAATGTCAAAAATAGTTCTACGGACCACTAACTTCTATACGTCTAATTTTTTACCTACTTGTACGCTATTGAGATAATTGTATCGTATCACCAGAACATAAGAAGTCTAAAAGCACTTTTGGATTCCTACGGAAACACGTATGAAATTGGAAGTGAACTATTAAATTAATATTTGCTAACCAAATGAATAATTATGTTACTGTAAGACTTGACGCTACACTATACCACCATCCTAAACGCACTGCGCTTATGTTACCTAACCTACCAGTTATCCGCAAATACCGTTAAAATCTATACCTACAACAATACCATCATAAAACGTTCATTAACTTAATCCTTAAAGGATCTCCGCTATCTTTGATGCCAAAGGGAAAAGTATTTAGTGAATAGATTATATGATGACAATGTAGTCATACACTATAGCTTATTCTCGCTTAAATCCTTGCAAAGTACGAATATGATATCCATTTTACGTGAACAATATTTTCTGATTTGATCTTTTCTATGATATCTTTAATTCAATCACAGTTAAATTTTTAATATTCTGCCTGCGAAACACATGTTCAATTATCGCGACCAAAGGATGACAGCCGCTGGCTTCACGCATTTCACATTAGTTCTTCGCATTCCACACAGTCATGCAGGTTCGCAAACTTCTGAATTTTGGATAACGTAGTGACTTATTATCATAATGTAAACTCTCAGATCTAGACCAAATTCTTCTATTATGTATCGCAAACAAATGTTTACATGTTTCGTACAAGATCAGGTTGTTTCCTCTTCACGATTGGCCAAGAATGTGACGCCGTTAAATCCCGTATTCACCTGATTTAACTAGATCAAATTTGTTTATTTTACTCCAACTCTCCCAAAAGTTTTTTTTTCACGAAAATTCCCAAGCGCAATTATGAAGCATGGAAGCCCTTCGCACCCATTACAACATCCGTCGAGATATAACTTCAAAAAAACACCAAGTTAAACTGCAGATTAATCACCTTCAACAGTACCGTATGCCCTCACTCCATGTATCGCACTTCGCAAGCGTTTCAAATTTAACACATGAATTCGGTAAACAACCTGATGATCACGATCGTGAAATAACATCTCTGCTGCCATGCTGGCCATTTTCCGAATGATGAAAATTCTTTCCACCTCCGGACTTGAACGAATTAGCTCTGTTGTTAAAAATTCTACCAAAAAATAGGAATCAATATTAGTATTATTACGACTGAGGTTACGTGATAATCCAACTTCACGTTGTTCTGCACTGCTGCAGCGAAGTAGTTGAGGCAATCAACATTATTAAAAATTGAACATACACCTAGAAAAGCGTCTTCTTTATTTTCATTATTTCAGTTACTTAGTACATTTTGTACAATAATTTTAGGAACCATTTATGGCACGATGCTGAAATATCGTGAAGCTGTCACTGAAGTTGTAAACAAGCAGCAGAACAGCACCGTCAGCGAACGATATTGAACTGCCATTAACGTTGACTCCAAGATCGTTTATGAATATTAAGAAAAGAAATGATATAGCTATGCTTCCTCGGTTGGCCATGAAGTTGATCTCGTGCTAATTAAAGCCTCCAGGCTTCCTCTGCATAGAGCACGTGGAGTCGGGTCGCTATTTATGGTTTACAACCCGCGGATTGCGGGAGAGTTGACCCCCGGAAGGACACAGCAAAGCCTAACCACACGCTGAGCAAAGGCGCTGCCTCCCACGAAAACAAAACTCCAACGGTTTATTGATCCTAGCATTCTTCCGTCTTCCTTGTTTCTAATTCAATACTCGTAAGTAGCGTGATACAAGTCAGTACAGGCACTGTCAGCCGCAAAACGTCAAGGCAGTCATGTTGATTTCTGTGTTCAGCCAGTCCTCGGAAACATGATGGAGACGGTTTAGTCATTGCCGCATTCAGGCTGCCCTATCATCCAGGTGATTCGAAAGGACTGGGGACAAGGAATCGAAAGGAATTCGGACATTTCCTTTTAGATGGAAGCATCCAGGAATTCGCCTGGAGTGACATGGAGAACCACGGAAAACCCAAATCTGGATGCTCGGACGGAGATTCGAACCGGCGTCCTCTCGAATGCGAGGCCAGAGCGTTAACCGCTCACCCACCACACTCGGTCTTCGTAATTTAACGCAGGCTATTCATTCGCAATCTCATGATTAGGAGTTGTGCGCAAACATCTGCTGATCAGGTACTGGACGATGAAAATTTATTATCCTACGGTGGTTGAGACTGCTAACCCCTCTCCAAGCATCAGTCACTGCCATACTACTGTACCTTAGCGATCGCGGTGACGGGGTGGTTTCTATCAAAGTTACACTATATATAATAGTAGCTAATACAGATACATACATACTTTGTCAACATGAAGCCTAATATATATGAACTCCATCGATGTTGTATCCGAATTAAACAATAAAACATCTTGGGGATTGAATAAGGAGTTTTCTAGAGTTTGTTCTTGACCTCGTAGGAACTGCCTGTTAATGTAGACAGAATTTTAGTAATTTTCCCTTGTTCCGTTAAATGCTAATTCTAGTTCGCACAGCAAATATTTATTAGTCAAAAACAATTGTGTTCTGACTAGATAACAACCTCAAGTACTGCGCCATGTGAACTTGAGGACAATCCTCTACTTGCTTTGTTATGTAATAAGCTTGTGCCTGGGTGGTATGTCGTGGGACAGTCTGCAGGTAGGCGTGATGCTGTTCTTGATGGTCGCTGATTCCATACGCACGTCCTCTCCACACCGCTAGCGCTCACAATAGACGAAGTCATTGTCCGATACATCACGACTGGAGAAGCTTCCACGCGTCTGCAATCACTCCAGGTGTTACTGTACGTTAAAACACTTTTCAAATTTTACTCACCATCGGAGATGGATACAACTGCATTAGTCAGAAAAAAAAGGAAGAAAAAGAAGAGAGAAGTGCTATAGTGTTAGATGAAAGACTAGGCTCATTAATTTCTTTCAGCACTAACTGCTGTCCGCTTCGAAGTGTGTTATAGCCTATTTCCGTGTGGTCGTAATGACCTGGTGACAGTGTTTCTATTGGCTACACATTCCGCCCCTGTCTTAACCACCTTAACCTAACCCGACAATCCTGCCGGATACAGAGGACCTACAGTTTAACGTGGAATCCGAACCACAGAAGCGTTCTAGCGTTCTTGAAGTTACACAAGAAGCTGTGCCAGAGATGAAGGTCAGATTAAGTGCTTATGAAAATCCCCGCCGAGACAGGGATTCGAACCGGGAACCTTTCGATCTCCAGTCAGACGGCTTAAGCACTGAGCCACCAGAACGCATTTCTTTCATAATAATAATAATAGTAATGAATATTTTGTGTAGCAATAAAAATTTATTTAGTTTTACTAAAAAACACAAGTGGTATAATATTTAACCTCTATTCTATCAATCACTTCTCCTTTAAAATAGAAATTTACATGCACGAATTAAGTATTTCTTCATTGTGATGTTTGACTGTTTTAATAATACTAATATTATTACATTCTTTAAAAAAAATCATTTGTTCTTTCGATATTATGTTTTGTTTTGTCGGTAAGTCGATTCCATCAATAAATTCTGCTTTGAAATAGAAATTTCCGTATTTAAAGACTAATTGACTGTTTCTTCATTATGATATTTGATAAATGATAATATTATTACAGAATAGATTTGATTTACTAAACATATTCACATCAATTATTAAGATTAAGATACAACAATACTGTGATAGCATTTTAACTGTACGATTCATAAGACCTGTGCATTTTTATTCACTGGTAAAATCTTTGATACGATGTATGCTTCTCATTTACTGATTACGCAGTAATTCTAATAGCTGTCAACAAATTTGCACAAGCGTTTTTGCTTTTTTGTTCAATCAATCTCTTGAATAGTTTTATCCAGCACTCGATCTGAAGTGGTGTGCTTAAAACCATATACCTACAATAATGTACGTTAATAATTGTACGTTTACGTGCTCATAACTTCGCTATTGGTATTTTGAAAATTATTTACATTTTTCTGCAGCAATTCTTCTCGAAAGACGGTGATATAAAACGACAACCATGTATTGAAAATCCAGTTATTACTTCCCGATCCCAGTTATGTGGTTCTGGGGACAAAGGGTGTTTGAGTAAATTAAAGATTTGGAAAAAAAACTTCAACCAATAAGTCAAAAAGCAACAACATAAATAATTTTGAAGAATATACTAACTTGTAAGCTACCTTCTATCCTCTCTCCACGTTTTTGAACAATTTCTAATGGTATGAAAGCAGGAAATAAATATGAACCTTGGAATTACTTCTAAAGATTTATTTTCTCCACTCTTATGGTAAGCAGCTAATCCGTTTCATATTAATCACATTTGTTGACTTGATCGCATCTCGTTGGATGGTAGTATTATTAAAATCATTTAAGGCATTTTAATTTACGGCACAACCAAAAACAAGCAAATAATTGAAAACATACCATCTGTCCCCGGCAGTGCTGGATCTACCGCGCTGTTCTGGCGTTGTAAAAATAACCAGTTCCAACCTGGCTAACGACTTAAATACTACAGAGTGAGTGGAACTGAGGTTTTAAGTCAAGCAATTTCTACGCCAACGTGTATTCAAAAGGGCTAGAGGTAATAAACGCAATGATGTGGCGGATTATGCCTTTCACAAATCGCTAAATTGTACATACCAACACTGTGTCCACTTGACAGCAAAAAAAAACAGAGAACATAAACACTTGAAAATGTCGGAATACACTTTACACAAGTCGACACGTTGTTTCGACACTTATTACTATACGTCATTAAAGCGGTTTAGTGCTAAGTTAGATAAGGTCTGCGACTTGTAACAGGAAGGTTCCAGGTTCTAATCCTAGACTCTGCCGGAATTTTTTGCAGGCTCTTAAATTGGCCTTAACCTCTGGCTAAGCTTTATTTTTTCGTGTGAAATGCGAATGCTTCGTATTCTCCAGAAAACCCTTTACGTGACAGGTTTGTCGAGTTAGCTTAGAATAGTCATGATAGAAAGCGGATTATGCGGCAAACTGAAACTCGCCAATCGGCGGCCGAACAACCCTTCGTGGTCCCTTGGCCAATAGTGCTGTACAAATTTTACTTACAAAATGCTCCCGGGAAACTATCCGAGTTAACGAAGTGTTATCACACATTCACCGTTGCCATCTTCTGGTGAAGTGGCTTCGGCAGAAGATGGCGATAAATCATGTCACAAAACTTCGTTAACGCGGATAATTGCCCGGGAGCATTTTATAAATTCTCATCGCCGAGAAAAACTTCGTTCTTATGTGAGTTTTACTTGCTTTACCTTAAGAAACAGAAGGAGTAAACGTATCTCACCATCAAGATCGCAGTATTTTGTAGAGAAAAGTTTACTGCGTCGAGGAAAGAAACAGAGAGAATATACGAACTGAACTGTCGGAACAAATCTTAGATATGTCGCCAGATTCTATCGGCACTCAGTCTGTTTGGTGGACACTCCTGGTGTCGTTTAGGATGCGGTTATTGCACTTAAGGTGTCGTTAATAGAACTAGCTGGCATCGATCCATGGTGTGTGCACTATTTTTGCGAGCCATCAGTCGACAGGTGGACAGCTTGATGCGGGAGTTCGACGACACCGGCACATGGGCACAGCTGCGCTAATTATATTTAACGTCACATCTAAATTTGGAAAGGGTGAAGATCCCTTGCATTCATATCAGCGTAGAGGTCGTATAAAAATAGTCATCTGTCAGTCAAACGTAAGAAATTATAACTTCATCTCCCTCTTTGAAACGAAATCGTTCTTCAGGTCCAAATGGATTTTTCTTATTGTTTAGATTTTTGCCTACTTTTTACGACGTGAAACAACTGATTTACTGATTCTCCTTTCCTTCTCCTCCCAGATTTTATTAATTCTTTCACCGAAGTTCCTCCTCCTTTCTTCATATCAGGTGGTCTCGGTCTTTGTACATTGTTCCTGGAACACTTTCAGTTCATTAATTTTAGTTTGAAATACTCTTCGATTCTCTAACTCATCTGGATGTATCCCAACATTTTATACATCATTTCTTGTCTCCTTAACCCAATTTGTTGTCACCTTGAGGAAATCAACTGGGTTCATTAGAAAAAAATCAAGCGCTACCAAATCGGTACTAATTGTTCCGCAAACATTTTCTTGACATCACCTTTAAATCGGAGCAGCTTTGATATAAAAGAAAACAGAAAAGATTGAAGTATGTGCTGTACCGGCTAGGTGAGGCCAGAGCCTTCTCTTATGTTATTTATTAAATGTCGAAACCGAGAATACAGCTAAAATTGCTATGGTCATACCCTGAAGTCGTATTGTCCGACCCAGCTGATACGGAGATCAATTCACTCAGAATCTCTCAGGCATGTTTTTGTTTTTTCAAAGCCGATTTCAGTCACGGCATCTGTAGAATCATGGATTTTTTATGAGCTCGTAAGGATGTGAAGCTTCTTTTATGACTAAACCTCTTTAGTGACTGGTTGGTGATCCTTTTCTAATGGGAGTAGCTGAGTGTTGTCATCTTTCTGCGATATTTGTAACCTGTGCTCTCTATGATAAACGAGTTTTTGTTAGTTTGTGAAACGTGTTGTTTATAAGGCGGAAATCGGGAAGTATAGCAGCATTCGCCTAGGTGGTTGTGGGAAAGCACCTAAAAACCACAATCAGAACAGACGGTAAGCGAGGCTCGTTGTACCTCCCATATCCAATGTAGTGGTGCTTTAACACGCGCACCACACTGGCTGGTCTATTGGATTGTCATGTTTGAACCAATAGTGTAGGTCTCTTTGGATAAAATCGCCAAAATTTTCAAAATGCAGACAAAGTACAACCAAAAATCAAAGAATTTACACGACGGAATAACAAAAATTGTGAGTAAACCTCAAACTGCCTCTTTTTCCTATCCTATCCACATGTATCCCTGTCAAACACGGAGATGAAGTGGAAACATACGATGAGGCGTCTCTCAAGGACAAATTCACCAGACTTGTGATACATGCGATCGATTTTTGTTCAGAAGAGACGTAAAATCGCCAGCCCTATTGTAATTCAGCAGTATCGGGTTTGCTTTGACCACTGAAGTGTATTTAACTCACAATTATGACGTGTTCTGTATATGAGTTTCACATGTAACGCGTCCTATCTTTGAGAAACAAATGTAGCGTGTACTTCTTGCTGACGGAAGACAATTAAGGCACTGTTTGCAATGTGCTTTCTCGACCTGTCGACGGTAGCCAACTGAAGAGTTAAACCCTATCGCTTCAAATCTGTAGCGCTAGTCATCTTTGCAGAGTATTGGTGCGTCTACTTCACCTGAATGTTGTTATAAAATCCATCATCTGTTTTGCACATGTTCTGGGAAGCTTAGTCTATCTTATTAACAGCACCGCTCTTAGTCTTCGCTATTCTGTAACCAGGCACTTTACCAAACGTCGACAACGTTCTATCCACTGATTATAACTCTGAATGAAGTCACATACTGCACATTAAAAAGATACCTTTCCAAAATAATACATTTACCAAATAATTTTAAAATTTGCAACTAGTACACTTTCATATAAGTGCAATGTCATCATGTATTGGTCAGAGCTTATCTGATTGTATCCACACATATTTAGAATCCGAAACATTTAGAGAGACAGAACGACTTAATATATATATATATATATATATATATATATATATATATAAAAGTCATGCAGATATGGCAATGGTGTTGACAGATGCAGCGCGTAGGGCCACATTCAGGCTCACGATATGTTGAAATCGCGATGAAATTTAACACAATAAGATAACTGAGTGTTGAGTAATATTCTCTCCTTAATCTAGTGAAGGATTATGTAGGGGTTTACCAGCCAATGGGTACCCTTCACTTAACTTCAGGGGTTACTAACGTAGGCTCTTCACTCTGTAACTTATTATTAACATCCTTGCCTTATAAGGTATAGGTAGAGTTTATCTGTCTATTGGGCAGGGTTTCCGTTCGCCTAGGTTGGATAAAGGGAGGCGGGGTGGAGGGATGGGGGAGGGAAGGATGGTCTTGCTTTGAAGCCGCTTTGGTCAGTGACTTGTAAGGGGAAGTAGGCAGGCTTCTAAGATGTCCGACCTCTAGTATCCTCCATATTATACATCCATTTCCGAATGCGCTTTCTTAGTCTCTTATTGCCATATTTATCCTTGAGAGAATAATGCTGATATATTAACATAAACTTCAACATCAGCATACATATCATTAATATTCATAGTTTTTGCATTAATTAATCACTCCAGAGCCATCCTTGTCCGTTGAATGTGCTCATAATGTTACACTACACAGGTCACAAAATTATGGAATCTTAAGACACTGGCTGCTACGGTATTCATATAAGTTTTGACCTTAGTTAATAATGTTTACCAAAGAGCATGAGGTGATCCATAAAAATGATGGCATATAAAAACACATATTCTAGCTGCATTTGCGTTGAAATTTTGAAAAGAAAAGAACCCAATCAGCGTGGGTTCGCAAGACATTCGTCAATGTGTTTCAGACTCATACCTTCTATCATCAATTCCGAATCACAATAGAAATTGTTTTAGTAATTGAGGAAAAACTAACAGCTGATGACAGCTAACGGAAGAGGAAATTTTTTCTTGGTACAGCTAATTTGTATGGTTCGTGAGTTCTGCTGACCTCCTGTCAAGTGATGTCAAGTGGAGAGCACATCAGCGAATGTGGTTCCCCGAGATCGGCGCAGCCTCTATTGATAGCTGGGCTACCACAATACTAACCCAGAAGCAACATCTTTCCTCTTTAGTGTAAAACCACTCAACGCCAGCGTTGAACACGTTGACGCTATATATATGATGCGTTAAGGAAATCTCATGTGGAATACTTCACTCAGGTGTTTGATTAGCTGAGCTCCATTTTACCATATACGATACACAAGTAATTTTTTAAAATTTTCAGTTTCAGGTTTGCTTCTGTTTCCCATTTAGTTTTAACATGTGATTTGGATTATTTAAAGCATAATGGCAACCTTTATTGATGACAATCATTTGTTTAGAGGAAAAAACAAGGAACTGCATACATATTGTAAGTTCCGTCTTTATTATTATCATTATATTAAGTAAATGAAGTGGCGTTTAGCCTCCTGAATCTATTGCAACGCAGAGAATGGGCGGCTGCCTCCAAAATTTGAATCAAAATAATGATCAAAACTTTTACGAACCTTGTGGGGCCCGGAATTGAACTCACGTCCGTCTTGTCAGTCCACTTTTAATATTCACACTTGAATTCTGATGTGGCATAGCGTATTTTTTTTCTTTTGTTTCAAAAGACCGAGCCCAGGGCGTGAGAGATCGGGGCATTCGGACGGTGGCTGGTTCAAATCCCCGTTCGATCTCCAGATTTCTGTTTTCCATCGTTTCCCAAATTAACTCCAGTTGAATGCCTCGATGGTTTCTTCGAGAGGCCATTTCATATTTTCGTCGTATTCCTTCTTCCTAATCCTCTGCTGCCAGTAATGGCCACAACGTCGACGAGGACCAGAGCTTTTTTTTAAAAAAAAAAAATTAAAAAAAATAGATAAATAGTTTTAGTAACCGTATAACTTTGATGAATGAGCTCAAGAAGCTGTTGTGGCCTAAGGTCAAGAAGGGTAAGTTATTGTGCTAATTGCGGACATATGAGTTGTAACGCTTGGGCCTTGAATTTCAGAGTACATGAAATCCCCGGCCTACGTTATTCTGATTTCGTTTCTTGAAATCACTCCAGATCATCATCGATATGCTTCCTTTAAGGGCCGTTGTAGGATTCCTTATCATTCCTCATACCCAATCTCCTCCCGGATCTAATGACCTCGACGTAGACGAGTCTTAAATCCCTTCTTCATATAAAAATGAAACTTTATAATTTTTCGAGCATACCGTCAGTACAGTGTGGCAGTGAAGTAAACATCGAGCAACGTGTGCAGGTTTGAGTGCGAACGAGGTTGAGGGAGGGAAGGCTGTGTGTGACATGGGAACATCTGGAAATAGAGAGATTTGGTGACTCAGTGTTTAAAGTGATCGAAAGGTCCCCAGTTCGAATCCCGGTCTCGGGTGGGATTTTCATAGGCTCTTAACCCGACCTAGACCTCTGTCATATTGCTGTGAAGTACACCAGAACGCTTCCGTGTTTCAGATTCCACCTTAGGGACGTCCATAAACCACGTTGCTCCGTTTTGGCCTTCTGTGAACCCCCCCCTCCCTCCCCACGTAGCCCGACGTAGCTTTTTCCCTATTGATTCAAGAAGAAATTTTGTAACTCATTTTAACTGTGTCAAATAATATGATCGAAAAGCTACGTGGCCTGGCTCAGAAACCCCCCTCCCACCTAGCCCAGCGTAGCCTATCCGCGCAAACCCCTCCCCTCCCCCTTAGACCGAGCAACGTAGTTTATGGACGCTCCCTTAGCGGTAGGTCCGCTGTACTCGGTAGAATTACAGGGTTAGGTTAGTTAGCCACGACAAGATGTGCATTGCAGGACGAATCGAAAATTCTTTCTCAATCCCGGCTACAGTGATATACGACAAATTGGAAATAGTAATTTTCTTCTATTAGTTGGTCAATTACAAATTTGCTCGAAATTATGATGTACATCATCGCTGTGCGTTTTTTTTTTTTTTTTTTTTTTTTTTTCCTTGTTTGCGCTGAGTATAAGCAGAATACTTTGTGAAATTGTATCTTTTGGCTAGCAAATATTTAGGTATTGTTAGGAAATGTTAGAGAGAATACTAACAACCTGCAGCTTACAAATTATAGCAATTCAAGATATACATATTTTATGCACTTCGCTAAAATTCAATTGGTCACGTTAAAAGTGGACATAATTATATTAAGAAGTTGTAGAAGTACACGAAATAAAGCGTGTCTGCGCAATGACTGATATATGCGTCATTAACGTAGTGTGGAACGACGGTTTATTGCTTGCTATTAAAGATATTATTGTTGCAATCCAACATGAATATTCCTCAGAAATAAATCCAGCCACTTGGTTTTAGCATCTCACAGTAACTATGGAATGGCAAATCAGTCACTCTCTGCTCAGATGATCAAACAACATCTGCAACTTTACAATCGTGTATTATCGGCTTGAGGTAAATAATGTAAGAACTTCAAAACAAGTGAAGTTTATTTCGAAATGCAATCTAAAAATTTCCTCCAGTTATTTTCTTGCAGAAGCATGCTGTTTTATAGTCAGATACTCGCTGACAATCGATAAGCTCTTACAGAATTTAAACGTCGCATAATTAGCAGTATCGCAAGATTTATCTTTCCATTACAAATTTCAGACGTTTACAACGATACATTACAGAGATAGATACCTGGTCTAGGTAAATGGTTTTCCAAATACCTATTTGCTCCGCGTATGGAGTGGCTTTTAAAGTTTAAATTGACCAAACAGAGCACCAGCTGAGCGGGACGGGCAGGCCCGGAAGTGGGTCGGCCGACAGGTAGGTGAGTCAGAGAGGGGCGCTACGGTCGAGTAACCACCCCCTCCTCACTCCATCCTCTCCCCACCACACCCTACTCTGCGTCCTGTTTACAGATTTACCATGAGCAGGAACTAGTTCATGCTATCACAGTACTGCTTTTTATCGGTTCCACACACAACACTTTTTTTAACTTTTGGCTTTACGTCTGGTTGGCTGGTTGAGGCGGGTAAAGACGTGGGGTAAGGAAAGAGAAAGAATTCGGCCATAGCCTTTCTGAAAAAATCATCCCAGCATTCGCCTGAAGTAATTTGATAAACCCAAATCTGGATGGAAGGGCGGGGATTCGAACCCCCGTACTCCCGAATTAGAGACAAGAGCGTTACTGTTAACCCACCAGGCTCGGTTAGGTTTATCACCTACCATTAGACATTACGAAAAATTCAAATATGACAGTGAACATGTAAGGAAACGTCAGATAGCGCAGGCAATAATCGCGGAACATTTCCATTATTCCGCTGTACAGCATACAAAACAGAAAACTGGATGACTGCATTGAGAATTAAACCCTCGTTCCTCCAGTTGCTAGGCTCGAACTTTTCTATCCAGACAACAGGCTGGGTAATGTCTCATCTGATCAACCCATTCAGTGGTTCCGACTTAATTTCTAGACGTATTCTCATTTAATGATCGTTATTGAATAAACTTGCAGTCTGATAAAAGTTCTATTACAAAAATTCGAGAACTTTTAAATTGTATGGCAACCAATGGGGAAGCGTCACAAGCAAGTGCACTCTTGCAATTGTTTCCCATCTGTTTTTGTTGTTATGTCACCATTGCTTGAGTGAGCAACCGCTGGTTAACTACTCCTGCCACCTTTAAAGACAGCTAGAAAGAATGAAAATATCATAGCGGATAAAAAAGAACGCGACGTTCTTGTTCGTTCACTAACCTCGTGTCTTAACTCCGGAAAATTCCTTTTCGTTGATTGTAATGTGGAATTTTATTTAATGTGCAATGGACGCTGAATGCAGCGTTTATCATGAAACATTACATTACCAAGCGTTGTGGATTGGCGGTAACTCTCTAGCCTCGCATTCGGGAGGACGTGGATTCGAATCACCCTCCAGCCATACAGATTTGGGTTTTCCATCGTTTCGCGAAATCTCTCCAGCCGAATGCCCTGTTGGTTCCTTTCAAAGGTCATGGCTGAATCCTCCCCCGTTCCCTGCTTCCAATTCTTTCCCACATCTAATGACTTCGACGTCGACAAAGTAGAAAGCCAGAAAAAAAAAAAAAAAACCTTTAAGGATAAAAACTATCAGCTTGTGAATGAGAACGGTTTAAGTGATCGGTGTATAATGCCATCTTTGACAAGCCAACCGGTCAACAATGTTCCAGGTTTCCAACCTCCTTTCTCGCCAATGAAGGGCACGATGATCGATCTTACAAAATTCTACAAGTGGGGATAAATAATCACATAGCCCGAGGTAAATACTGTCACAAAGTAAATGTCTTAAGAGAAGATTTTTTTTTTTGATAACACCGAACTTTAGATGACTTCGTCCAAATTCTGTCATATCACAAGCCTATCATAATCAAGGCAATGTGAAGGCACAATCTATTTGTATTTCATCTATTCTATCAGCTCGTTGTTCGTATCTACTGGTTGCTCGTACTATGATACATGCTGTTGCTGTTTGAATTTACATTTAACTACTCCATTGACTACAGAATAATGTAGAAACCAACAAAAGAAAGAACTCTCTCTCTCTCTTTCTCTCTCTCTGTCTCTCTCTCTCTCTGGTGTACATATAAAAGATTGTACAGTATAGCGAAATAATGTAAAAGAATATTAGGAAATTTTGAAAAGTTTTGCTGCTAGGGACTTTGTGCTATTTATTTTTTAAGCCCTTTATTTTATTAGCCATTAGAGATTTAATGTGTAAAATTTCGTGTTGTAAAAATTAGCGTGTGTGGTGATACTGATGTAATATTTATAAAAGTTTGTGTAATTTAATGATTAAGTTGTAAATGACCCGCTAGTGTGGCTCAGTGCGCTGAGTGCCACGCACTGATCTGGGAGGTACAATGAGACCGGGCACGAACCCAGGGCTCCCGCGTGCTCACCGTCCTGACTGTGATCTTTAGTACGACCTGCTGGTAGGTTTGAAATTCTTGGCTTCAGCAAGGTCACGTAGCCGTAAGGCCAAAAGCTTCAAATCTGACCTTTCCAGTGATAAGTAAAACACATCAGAAGCAACCGACTCCAAAATGTTGGGAGAAGACGAAGAATTGAGTTTTAGGAGAGATGAGTTGGTGCTAGAGAAATCTCTAACTAATGATCACGAAATTACAAATCGGTTAATCTACGTAAAGAAGTTAGAAAGAATGCAAGATACCTGTATGAACTAATTCAGTATCCCTTCATTATAACAATGGTTAAATCGTCAAACTGAAATTATCATCAATACAATATTGTTTCAGGCCACGTCTCCGCAGTTGCTTAATTAATTACCAGTTGGAAGATAACGCCAATGCAACTGTTTAATTTATTTATTGATGCCTCGTACGCGTTTCACCTCTCATCGAGGTATCATCAGCAACGAATCTATGTTATAGTTTTTATATAAATTTTATATACATTTTTATCTTATTAAATTGTGAACAAGAGATATTTTTATAGCTGAATTTTACTTACTATTTACATTTTTTAATATGGTATGCAGCTGCGCATCTCCGTTTTCTTATCCAAAGCACAATATTGTAAATATGATACAAGCAAAACATGCTTTGGATAAGAAAACGGAGATACGCAGCTGCATACCATATAAACAAATGTAAATAGTAAGTAAAATTCAGCTATAAAAATATCTCATTTACACAATTTAATAGATGAAAAGTATATAAAACTGTATATAAAAACTGTAACTCAGATTCGTCGCTGATGATGCCTCGATGAGAGGTGAAACGCGTACGACGCAACAATAAATAAATTAAACAGTTGCATTGGCGTTATCTGTTAACTGGTAAAAAATTATCATCATTTAAAATTTAAAAAAAAAATCATTCGTTTTTTCTCACACTAGAAGAAACGAGATTCGGAGCAGCAACTTTGCCAGCAGGGACTAATAAGTTTCGTGTCACTGAAGACTCGACTTGCGAAGTTCGAGAACTTGGTTAGTTATAACGACAAGCATTGTCCCTCCTTGAATCACTTCCTGGTTGATGCGTGCAGTATAGTGAGCGTAAGACAGAGAAGGTCACCTGGGATCTGGACACCTCTGATGGTCACTCTGAAGGGGAAGCTGCACGTACTTATTATACACGGCCCGCCGCCGTCACTGGACGCGGAATTACGGACCTGCATCCATTTCCGACTATCTGCCTTTCCGCGAAGCATGACTCATAGCGTGTTTCCCTGAATACTACAGACGTCGGATACGGAAACTAACGGCGCGCTAATTCATAGTCATGATTATCTTGGTGATAATTAGTGTCATCGACCTCGTCGAGGTTATTAGAGTGGTGAAAGGCCTGGGGGCAAGGAATGGGAAGGAATTCGGTCATGGTATTTTCAAGGAACCATCCCGGCATTTTCCTGGAGTGTTTTTGTGAAACCATGTAAACCAAAATCTGGATGGCCGAACAGGGATTCGAATCCACCTTCTCCCGAATGAGAGACCAGAGCGTTACCACATCTCTCGGTCGACGACGATCTACTGAATTTGTTGGGTAACATGTAAACATCTCCTTTCGTTTATCACGACTTTCAAATAGTACTGTCTCAAACGTATTTGGGTCGCAAGAAGGGATAGAGAAGATCAGGTAAATGAGGTTGTTTTCTGTGCTTGTAAATAATGTTTTATGGTTCATAAGTTAAAGGTTTTGTACGACAAAGGGGCGATTACAATGTTGGTGCAAAGGATGTTCAGCTAACCACATTTCGTTAATTAGGTATGTATCAAAACACTTACAACGTGTTACTAAACAATTAGAAAACACTTTTGGGCACATTAAACATATGTATGACACAAACTCGTGTAAATTACAACACAAAAAATGTAATTTATATAAAAATTTACATGTAAATGACATTATAAAACGATTTATCCATATCTTTGTGATATGTGATGCTGCTATCTAGCGGGAATGTGATCACTCCTTATCGAATCCAGCGCAGCCTAGCAGCTAGACTCTGAACTGTCGCATACCCGTGACCTTGAGTGTTCATAATTTTGCCATTTACTTGTTGAATATCGAAAATTCCTATCTTAATTAATGGTGTTACCAAAGTGGAGTACATAATCTTTAAAATGATGGCTCATTTAACGATTTTGGTTGAGTATGAAAGGAGAAAGATGGCTTGTCACCAAAAAAAAATCTATCAGAAATAAGTGATGATTGGGATCGGCTATCTTCAGGTCCATAAAGGCACAACAACTGTTTTAGAATTCTTGCCTGTGTTTTGCGGCATGTAAAAATAAAATAAAAAATAAAAACAGCAGGGATTTTGACGTGGTGAGAAAGGTTAAAAGCTGAAGCTCTGACTTCAAGTCTAAGGCATGTCTCATTATGCTTCGTCAACTAATATAGTATGAGGAAATTAAATCTATTCTAATCAATAAATTTTTAGTTTCCCTGTGACACTAACTATACTTAAGTGCACTGTAAATTTATCGCTTGCATCTTTTCAATAATTCGTATCAGTAAATTAAGGGGGATAATTAACAAGTCAACGGAAAAATGCCGGGCAACTATTTTTTGTTTCACGTTAGTTAAGTTGTGGGAAAAGCTAATTACCAAAAGTTATGAGACAGGAAGCGTGTGGCTCAATGAAGTACAATAAGACTTGGATTCCACAGGGATTTCTGATACTGATATGGCAAATCGCTCTAAATTTTGTAATATGGTTAACTCCTGGTCCCTTCGACTGGAAGTTACTAAATCACATAGGAGAGAAAGGTAAAATTAATATCTGGTCCCAAGAGAACGAAAGGGAGCATCCAGAAAGAACTAGTTATAAGAGTTCTCTAATGGGCTTAAATCAGCAATAAATAATAGAGGAAAGATCCAAGGTTGGAGCGAATCGAATTCATATCTCCTCTATTGCTACTTTTCGTAAGTAGCGTTCTTTATTGCTCTGGAAACCGGTATGAGCGTTGGTACTAAAGCAAATATGAATTATATCAGAGAAAACAGGAATTCATTATTAGCGCGGAGGAGAAACGTGGGCTAGTGACATGCAGTGTTGGTGGTAGACAAACATGAACGCAGATAATCGTACAGATATTGCAGTTTCTCTGTCACAGTGACGGACATGCTCTTTGATAGCGGGATCAAGCCGGACAGGAAATAACGCGATCGAACTCTCAGCTGATAGACCGTGTGATAGATAATTCAAGCCTGTTCTCTGAAGATGTCCGTCACAGGTGATTCACAACAGAGTAGCCACCTGTATCCTGCAAGTATCAAGAAATGTCTTAGTACTAGGAAATCACCAAGATACGGGCAAATAAATCAGAGGCACAATAGGATAATAAGAATGGACTATATAGGCAGCGAGTAGCGAGGAACAAAGTGAAAGAGGAACACTAACATAAAGGAATGGAGAAATAGCAGCCTGGACACGATAATACGAGAGATACTTGAAACTAAATGCTATATAAAAAGGCCCAGAAGGGATGGTTGACTAAAAGGAGTGGAGGAGTGTTCACAGACTGGACTAAGGTAGTAATACAGATTGGTTGGAAAAGAGTGGAAAATGAAAAGGCTTTTGTTCAAGGCAGACCTGACCAATGAGTATAAATTGTGATCGATGATGATGACGGTGTAGGTGATTAAAGAGTTCCGCAGCAAGTAAAATCGAAATATTTGCGAATTATACGGCAACCAATAGTGTGATCTGCCTTCTAGCGACAGGTCTTGTGAACCATTTGCTCTTTTTTTCTACGTGTCTTTGTTGATATGTTTCTTTTCTCTGTGTGGCAACGAATCAGTTGCTTTTTGCGACATTGTCTCATCTAAACACTGCTTATTAGAAAATACGTGATACCGTTTGTTTCACAGTCTCCACAAATGTAGATTCATTTGGTTATAGACCGTTTTTCAGCAGTTATTGAAAAATGAATTTTAAGAATAAGACGCCGTCTCAAACAACTGTTATGGTGAATGTTATTTTTTACTTCCCAGACGCGTTTTATAATTATGGAGAGGGGTATCTTCAAAAACAGGTGTGTAAACGTGAGTAAAGTGCTGTTCTGAAATGGCATGTGACAATTATCAATATAAGTCCACTGACAATACTCCACACCGTAAGGGAGGAAAGCGTCTGAGGAATAAAAAATAATGTTCACCGCAGCATTTGTGTTTAAACTGCGTTTTATTTACAAAATTTACTGTAGTTAAGTTTTTACAGACATTTTTGGTACCCCCAAACTAAAATCTGACTAAAATATCTCCTTCCGGATCTATTATTATTATTAAATGCGATTCACTAATTGATATATGTAGAACTTAGGACAGCCTGCAGAGGCAAAAATAAATAAATAAATAAATATTATATGCATATAATTTGACAATAATGGTAGTGCAGAGCATATTGGCTGTCTATGTGTTCTTTCTTGCTTTTAAGTGCATTAGATGATTAATATAAACGTTGTTAAGTACGATATAGTATGTTGTTGTGTGTTATACATATTTCAAGATGAACGAAGGACACTAATAGAATCACCACTTTTTGTATACTCATCCCACAGGCGAATCACAATCAACATTGACGTATGCTCTCACTGCACAGGTACTCCATGAAGGTTCGTATTTTAGTTCAGATCTTTGGTAACTAATCTGGTGGTTATGAATCGTGCAGCACCACCTCACTTACCCTTCTGGTCAAGAACCGAACCATCCTCGTGCTGATTCCATAAATACATTCGGGAGGATGCGGCTTCGAATTCCCGTCCGGGAATCTAGATTTAGGTTTACCAGGTTTTCCCCAAATGACTCCAGATAAATGCCGGGATGGCTCATTCTAAAGTTCATGGCAAATTTCCTACCCGTTCCTTCTCCCCGTCCTTTCGAGCCTCGAATGATTGAAGAGCGTAAAGCCAGAAAAAATTACTCCTAAGAATGCAAGAATGTCTTTTAAGCCTAGCAGAAGGGTGGACGCTTAAAGAAGAAACTAGATTGCGATCTAAAATTTCGAAAACGGTCGACCCAAAATCTCACAAAATACTTTAAACCTTTAATATTGAACAGCTGTAGTTATAATCACGCCTGCATTCTCCAGCCAAAGGGATCAGAAAAAAGTTAACTGCTGTTCGCTTTATTGTCTTTGTTCTCCGGGCAGAGCCGCATCGATTTGTTAAAAACCTATCGTTTCAGCCATCGTGCTGTGCCTTCATCAGAGGATTGCCTGGCATGTTTTAATAAATCGACGCGGCTCCACCCGGAGAAGCAAGATATTACTTACGACGACCGCGGAAGCCTTCGCAATTATGCTGCTCGCTTTGTTCTGTTGTGTGAATCATGTCCGGCGGCACATCGCTTGCAGAACTACCAACACGCTCTGCTGGCATCGTTCTTATCGACCGTCCGCGTGTCCGTAACATACCTGTTTGCTTCCTTTCCACCTGTGAAACCTACCAATAAAACAGACTATCACTACAGGTCCCAAAGCACGAAAGCATCCACTGAGCAAAGAGTTTTAAACAGAAGTTTTATGAGTTAAAGGAAGAAAATCATATTTCTACCATATCTTTTATCTCAAACACTAGATGATTTACAAAAAAAAAAAGAAAACGCAGATCAGATTATCAAGCTGAAGATCAAAAACGTATTCACCAATTTTTATAAAATTTTGCGAAGTTTTTCTTGCTGGCGGAAAAACAAATTATGTAAGACGCTCGTTGCGAGTGTCAGTGTTTCATTTTTTAAATTAAATCTTCTATAACTTTTGAGCGAGAAATATAACCTTTAAGGACTCCAGCATTTGTGCATCTATGTAACTGTCCGTCCGTCTCATACCTTCTCAACCCTTTAACTTAGAATTTTGTAATTGCGCACAAATGTTTCCTTTGTATGTATGTTCGTTTGGGTGAAGTCTTCGTTTAACTTGAATTTGCTTTGGATGTGCACATATCCGTGTTGCAACTAGGGTTGTTAGCCCTAGAGGAGACATACAATTTAACGTGGAATCCCAACCATGGAAGCGTTCTGGCGTACTTCACATACACAGCAAGCTAAAATATTTACCATGTGTAATCTAATGCGTATCAAATGAAAGCTGGAACTTCACCGACTCTCAATAAGTTTGGATTTCATTTTGTTTCACGACTTGTGGAACATTTTACCGAAAAATCATAAAAATACCATACCCCTTTTATTCCCGAAAATACTGATCTTGTTTTTTTTTTATACAGTGATACATATCCTGTGAAAGTTTACTATGAAACTATACCGATATTTCTGCAATTGGTTTAAAAAAATAACTAAATGAGTAATGTCAATTTTTTCTACAAAAAATAACATATTTCATTTGATGGAGAATTTCATGGGTTGCACAATAAATGTGTCGCGATTTTTTTTGAAAATTTTGGACTAATTTTCGATATACCCAATAACCTTTTTAACTGCTTTTGTTTTTGTATGATTCTTATACGTTCTTTAAAATACTATTCCGCAAAAACGTATGATGAATCTATTAAAAAAATTTCTTTGATTTTTTAAAAATACTGGCATTCAGGTGATATTTCATTATTATCAGTTTTATTATCAGTTATTTGAGACTACTGTACGTTCGGTAAATCAACGAGGCCGTCGATTTAATTGAGGGTTATAAATTTTTGATTGGTTTGTCGTGGTATGGATTAAAAAATCGATTTAGATATTTTGTTGTAGAGAATACAGACACATGTGTGACATAGTAGCTTTTTAGAAAACCAGTAAAATTATATATTTATACTGATTAAGGCCAAAATATAGGTAAATTAAAAGTTAAAAGATTTATATAAAAAAAGAATATAAAGTTGAATAAATATTGTTTGCTCAGAGATTGCTTGAATGGATAGGCTCTCTGAAAAAGAAGTGAAGTTAAGATAATTGTCGTTGAGTAGAGGGAACGACCAAGACAAGATTGATTTAGCAGCAGCGTAAAATTATATTGAGAGATCTTGAGTAGAAAACGAACCTGCAAATCTTCGGATATAGTGACAAACACGGTCGTTATTGGTATTAAAAGAATTATTAAGCAGATAAATGAGATGAATAAACTGTAAAAGTTCATGACAAAACATCAGTCTACAAGAAATTATATATTTATTTAATTACATAGATCGTTTGCTCGCATAGATATTTATATGCGACACATGGTATAAGGAACTAGGTTCTGAGATTTTGGTTTGGAGAACGTAGAAACATGAAAGATTAAATTCCAAGATTTTGCTGCGGGAAAAGAAGGTAGCCTACATGAATATTAATAGTATATATAGTTGTTCCTAAAAAAAAAAAAAAAAAAAAAATACAGGTACTTTTTAGTTGAGTATTACTGTTGATTTCGATACAGAAAATGAATATGTTAGGCGGCTAGTACAGGGCGTTCGCCGGAAAACGCTACCCTCCCAGTCTGTTGCCGTCGGCAACTTGCTCGGTCAGTGGACCCAGCAGTTTCCGCCACACGCCACCGTGAATCACCGCACTGTTTAACACCTCCGCTGCCCCAACAGTGCAGTGCAGTGACCCTTACATTGTTAAGAACGGTTTCTTTGCATTGTAGATAGTTTGTGACTTCAGTCTCTTATTAATCAGTGTTGTGAATAAACGTTTCTTTGCGGTTTGGCTGGTTTGGGGCTTCATACTCTTATTAATCTGTACCGTGTTTGAGTGTGAGTAAAATTATGGTACGTTACAGTTTGCAACAAAGAATATTTCTCTACGATACATATGTGAAGAAGAAGTCGTTTAAAAAGTGTCGCAGTAAATTTCGTCGCGAATTTCCTGGCGCTTTACTGCCAGCTAAATCAACAATTCTGCGTCTGGTTAAAAAAGTAAGAGAAACGGGTTCATTTTTTAACAAAAAGAGACTGTCGGTCAACCGTATTCTCACAGAGGAGAAAATTGACGATATCGCTTTTCGACTAGAACAGTCACCCAAAAAATCATTAAGTCAGTTAGGGCAGCGTGTGTCTCGAAATATGTTCAGAAGATGTGAAATGTGCATTACACAAGAGGGTCAACACTTCCAGCATCTTTTATAAGGTAAGCTAATGAATTACGTCACATTTAAATGCTTAGCACACAAGTTTATGAAGTTTATGAAGCGTAATTATTATGAAATAGTCCGCGGCCGACGGTCGAACAATGGCGGAAACTGAGCGCTCGCTCGCCGGGAGCAGTTTCTTCCTTGTAGCGCTAACAGTGGGTTGCGTTTCCCGGCGAACGCCCTGTATTATGAACGGACAATGTGCATCATTTGTCTTGATCATGTTTTTTAGAAATTAACTGTTAATTCTGATCGATAATGTTTTGATGATCTAAACAACTTGTTGGACAGCGCAAAGACGTTGTATATCTTATTTTTCAAAAAGTTAAAGTTATTCAACATAACCTTTTAATTGAAAGTAGTAAAAATCTCATTTATTTGAGCGGTATACATTTCAAATCAACGGAAGTCTAAAACCGCTGCCTTTACAGTATTTTAAACCATATCACTAACATGACGATGAGATTGCAAGATGAAAATGATCGTACAAGACGTGGAAAAGAGCCTTACCAGCAGGCAACCGAGGCATCTGCAAAGCACAACTGTGGTCTAGTGCCCAGGGGATGTAGCTGCGACGCGACGGTGGGAAGACTAGGTGGTCACGAATTTTCTTGATTCATCTTTTTAATACGGTGCCACGTAGGTATACCCACTATTGGCTTTATATAGGTAACTCTCAAAGCTACCAATAATGTTAGAACAATTCTGGTACTCTCGCAATCGTTCAAGTACACACTGTGAAGACTAAACTAAATTGGTGCACCCAGAACAAACAATTCAAAAGCTGCCAAAGTTGGAACACATTACTAGTATGGATAGTACTAATACTGAACCTTATTTGAGTTTGGATGCAACAGACACATAGAACTGTCACCAGGTTGAACTACAATCCAGGTAATGTAAGCTGCCATATGATAAATCTGTGTCTATTTTATTCAATGTGTCATAAAGCTGAGGTTCGGTGAATAGGCAACATACCTCGGTGATACAGCAGCCCCACGTATACACAACTTTCAGTGTTTGAGAAATGACGGATGATTGGATTTTGGATTTTGGATGGCAGTGTGTTTCTTCCGTCAAATTGTCCGCATCCTGAGCCGTTCTGACTATATTCTGGGATGCTATTGGGAGCGATAGGACTATGAGGAAAAACATGTTGGGGAGGTTCTGGGCGATCAACGATGATGAAAAAATATACTACCTCTAAATAATAATTAAAATTGCAAAAAAACATTCTGTTTAGTTTTTCTTTCAATGGTTTAGTTACAGGATAAAATAAATAAATGACATCACTGACTCCTGACAGTTATACTCAACAACTTAGCGCTGAATAACGAAAGTAGTGATCGATAAGGAAGAATCCAATTTTCATAAGGATAATGAATAAAACCACATAATTTTAACAATATTATTTTTCTCAAAGCGATGAAACATTATTCTGCCTATTAATGTCGCCTTTAGAACCAAAAGTGATGTCTTTGCTATTGTCCGCAAGCTGTTTTCATCGTTAACCTAATTGGTTAAGCGCAGAAACACTGTGCCCAGTTCCTCTGTATCCCAACTAGGGATTACAATCCAGCAAAGTGGGATCCCGCAATCCCGTGGGATCCCGCAATCCCGTGGGATCCCGCATCATTAGACAGTCTGGCGGATCCCGCACAAAATTACGCGGATCCGCAATCCGCAAAATCTGGCGGAAACGTATGTCAGTCTGCGTGATTCGCTGCCCCACTCGGTCTCTATCGGATGTTTTGCACTGTTTGCTGTACCCTTGCAGTAAGCATTTGACGCGTGTGAACAAAAGTTTGTTTTTGTCAACCTTCGTCATTCGTAAGTAAATTGATACTTTTACGTATTCATTTTATGTAATTTGAGTTATGTTGCGTATTTAGTGCGATTTTCTAACTATGTAATTATTTTTTATGTGTTGCAAACGTTATCCGAACTACACAGTTACAGCTTTTTATTCACGGTTTTATTATTCCCATTTTCTGTATTTGCAGATAAAGTTATTGTAACAATTTTCTTATATGCAGCTGAAAATTTGATTATTCGTTGATAGGAAACTAATATTATCGTAATTTTAAAGATCGCATACCTATTTATTTAGCTTTCAAAAGGCTATTGTATATCCTTTAACTTATTGTTGTTTTGGCCGCTGCCTCAATGCGTTTCTTTGACGAAAGCCGCCTGCTTACATGTGCCGCTCAGGTTATCGATTAATACCTCTTCTCCTTGTTTTTATTTCGACTAAAGTCAAAAAATTTATAATGAAGTATTCACGAGTTTATCGACGAATTGTGTTGTAGGAACACCATACTTCGACAGCTGCCTCCGCCGTCTCCCTCACGTGTGAAATTTCGTGTTTTTACAATGAAATCCGGAGATACAACCTATGAGGGCTTCACTGCAATCATTCGCCGAGAAAGTCTCCTTTCTTACTAAAAAGTAATAATTTCCACTCTAAAAACGTCATTACGCCACATAAGTAAAACTGAAATACTTGACAGTTTAAGTGTTGGTGAGCAGTTTCTTTTAATATCATTGAATCAACTGTAAGATTACTCAAGGAATCAGGAGATATAACAAGGAATCCCACAAAAACCATTTTTGTAAAAAAAAAGGCCAAGTCTCGTGCTTGTGCAGTGACAAAAGTTATGAGATCTTGTTCTGAGCCAAGTCTACATTTTACAGAGTAAGTTCACTTTGTGAAATAGAATGCTTTCTCTCGGTGTTATGGAACGTTTATTTAGAATTAAAAAAAAAATACTCTGGTAACATGACCATTAAGCAAACCATGTTTTTTAAACTTATGTGATGTATTTATTGTAAGGCACTGAATATTTTTCATTTTTTATTATTTATTTAAAAATTGGCTTAGATTAAAAACCAAAATGTAAAACCTCGAAATTTACTTAAGACATGCTAAAAAGTTTTAATGCCATTTTGCCAATTAAAATATTGTTAACTTTTAATTTTTATCATTTAACATTAAAATGTATTTATTAATTTAATTATTATTTAATTTATATGCGTTAAAAAACTGTTTGCGCGAATCCCGCACGTATCCCGCGGGATTGAAAACACTGCGGGATTGCAGTCCTTAATCCCAACAATCCCACCGCTGCAATGCACATGGCTACGATTCGACTAATAGGTGCGAGAACGATGTTAACATTTTACAAGACTTTATTTATCCGTATTCACAAATGCAATCCCGCTGTTGGCAACAGCGTGATATTATCTGCACGGGGGAACTTCAGTAATTTCATTTAGGGAGATCAGCTCCGTCATCGCATACTATTCCACGATTCACGTAGATAAAACTCTTTTTTTTTTCATGGTATCAACTCGTCGATTTATGATAATCCAATCCATTTTCAAGTCCGATCTATGGCAGGCATTAATGGTGCATATAGCTGCGAATGCAGCACCAGCACACGGGAATGTAAAATATGGGCGAAAGAATTTGCTTGCTTCGAACTTGAATCCTTGTCGATGTCGGTGTCATTAGAGGCGCAAAGGAACGGGACAATAGATGCCATCCTGGCATTCATCTAAGGTGAAACTATGGGAAACCGGAATATGGGTGATTGGACGGAGATTCGAACTCGCCGAATGGATCCCGAATATCAGGCTCGGACGCGAAAGAAATCGGCTGAAAGAAGAGGCACCGCGAGTGTCATACGCGCAAATGAATACAGGCGAGGAAGAGACTGGAGATGAATAAGAAAGCATACACCAGACACCAAGCATCGATAATCAGAGATGTTTTCTCCGTTGATCGAGACTAAACCTATATTAATTTCAGGATGAATCTTCTTACGACAGATCTGATGGATCCGGAGGCTGAATTAAAGGAGGACGCGAAGCCAGAAGGGAACAGAGTAGCTGGGAGTTAGCGCTAAGTGATCAGCACGTCACCAGTCGCCCTGCATAGTCAACGTTTGTGAAAGCAAGAGCCTACTTTATATAAACAAGTAGTAGATGTGAAAACCAATAAGTAAAATAAAATATATATATTTAAGATTCCAAAGAATGGACGCAATGGTGTAACGTAGACATAGGGTCTTACAATTCGTGACTGTATAGGAATTTCCGTTCCTGTCAGCGTCTTTGTCTACAAGTGTTGCTGTGAGCAGACCCGTAACATTTCCTCGTAAGCGTGCGAAGTGGAAACCTCTGAGCTGAACTGGCAGAGCTCCAAGTGATCAGTCATCTTCTTCAAGGCTAACTGCCGAAAGTCTTAAAATCACTCTACAGGAAGTGGGCGAAACGTGCGTTGTCGCTGCTGTTTGCGTCTTCCGTTTTACATAAATAGACGCCCTAGTTTCAATGGTGAGAGCTGACTGAACAGTAGCTACAGACGCTCTGGAAAGCTGCAAGCTTACGTCATCTGCTCCGAAGCTTACGTTCCATATTTGGTAACTGAATGTAAATGTAGCTTCAAATGTACTCTGCATGTTTCTGTACTAACTGCACAAAACTATTGTTCCATACACTCCTTTGTTATTGTGTTTCCGTTGTTTTTGTGAACACATATTTCCTGCGTTCGCTGATTTTCTGTCAGTCCTTTACCACTGTATTACTGGATAGAATCATCACCCTGGCTGTTTCTCAACCATAATATTCACACGTTAAACTACAGCTGACTGAATCCTGTCCTGGTGATTGATTGTTACTCATCCCGGTGACTCACGACGATGGGATATTATGGTGGTGTCTGGCGTCTGACGTGGGATTAACTGTCACGAGCCCGATGGTGAAAAAATTTTCCCTATTGGATACTTGGTCATGAGAGGAAACATAGTGATGCATGATTCATAATCACCAGACTTTTTCACGATGCTTATGGAGTGAGGCATACGACAATGTTGATGGTGATTCGTATCAAGACGTCCCTTACGGCTCACTTGGTTTCCGACACAACACAAAGAACCCGCTACACTAAACACACGTACCGTTGCAATCCTCTATGCACATACAATAACGCACACAAAGAGTAACAGAACTGTAACAAGGCGTAGTGCATCTGCTAATACAAAGTCGACCATACAAGCAGATGGCTGTTAAAAATCCATTCACGGTATTAAGATTCACTACGCAGCATTCCAAAACAAGCGTTCTGAATTTTTTTAAAATATTAATTAAAGAATAACAAGAAGGAACTACTCTGTAAACATCAGAACTAGCTACTTGTGAACGAGATAGTGAGTAAGCGGTAACTTTTGGACTTGGCATTCGAGAGGACGTATGTTCAAATCCCGTCCGGCCATCTACTTATCCGTTTTCCATAGTTTTGAGAAATCACTTCAGCCGAATGGCAGAAGGTTCCTTTAAAAGGCCATGGCCCAATTCCTTCGCGCCCCTTCCCCAAATTCTTTTCATCCGCCGTGAAAGTAGATCTCCATATTACTTTTCAATATCTTGAAGTCCGCTGCGGCCATTTTTATCGTACAGGAGTTCCCTCCATGATGTTCGTTTAACCACAGCCAGTGTGAGGTGATCCTAACACCAAACTGGACGAAAAATCATCGGCCTCATGGGGCTTTGAAGCGATGTTGTCTTCTTTGCAGTCAGTAGGTATATATGGTTACTACAGGAAATACATAATTAAACAGTTCTTCATTTTTTTTCCGAACGAAGTTCATTTACCTTACTCAGAAGTTCGTTTGCAACACTGGAATTCGAATAACGACAAGCAAAACCACCAACGGAGCGCTGCTGAAGGATAAGAAATACAGTGAGAAATAATTTACATAACATAGTCCTGATTGAGAACAGGTTAATATCATCCAAGTTTATTCGCAACTCCTATGTTACTGCCCTACGATTACCCTGCACTGGTCTGAAAGTCATCATGATGTTCCAAGTTAGAGTTACCTCGCATGAAAACGATTCATATAAAAATAAAATGTGGATTTATTATTTAAAATACTATCTTCCAGCAGTTAATAAAACCAGCTGCATTGGTGTTATCTAACAGTAATTCAATTTAGTCAAGTATATGCGGGAAAATTGAGTTGAACATTCATTTAGCCCTGCCAGGCACTTTCAAAAGGACTCTTCTGCATTTACTAGTAGTCGGCAGAGGATTTGGGATAAGGACAGGATTTCGGCAATGGCTTTTCTAAGTGATTTTCGAAGGGACGTTCGGATTGCCAAATTAGGAATCGTGAAATCCAGATTCGACTGAAACTGCACAGAACTACGGAAAATATCAAATTCAACAAGACGTGCGAAAGTAAAAATGTAATTTCCAAATACATCATGTAAAACTAAGCTTCTGCAATCAACGCCAAGCTTTGGGTCGAAACGTTATGGTTAAATAATAAAATCAAATCATTTTATTCTAAGAAAGATAACCGAAACAACGTATTAAAACTTGCCAGCACACTCATCGACACATGCTCTTCCATATCTAGCTGATAAAACCAAAATTATACTGTATACCTAAGACACTGAGTAAAATAAGATAAACACCTCTCAAATTACCGGATGCTAATATCCCTGTCTTCAATCACTTACGTTTTGCAAAGCTGCGTAAAAAAGGGTATATGGTAATCTTGCAAATAATTCCTGTGCGCTTATGTTGTACCTCCCTTACGCCTCGTCGACAGCGAGGTCATTAGAGGCGGGATGGGACTGGGGACAAGGAACGGGAAGGAATTCGGCCATGGCCTTTATGAAGGAAGCGTCCAGGCATTCGCCTGGAGTAATTTGGGGAAACCATGGAAAACCCAAATCTGGTTGCCCGGACGGGGATTCGAACCGGCGTCCTCCCGAATACGAGGACAGAACGTTAAACGCTCACCCACCACGCTCGGTACCTCCCTACCATTATAATTGAAGAGTAAATCGGTGATCTACTTTTCTGACCCATCTTCCTGCTTGCTCATAGTTCCTAATAAATATCTCTTTGGATTAAGCCACAAGATAGTTCATTAATTGCATGATCGTTCATAGTTTCACAAGCTTTTCACTGACTGCTTTTAACGAAAAGTTGAGCCCAATCGAATCGTATTCCTATCCGTTTTGTACAAACGTTTAGTTATATTCTTCTTTTCTTAGTCTTTGCTTCGCATCTTTTCGTTTCCAACTTTATCCACCTAAATTATTTTATACGTGCTTCTCGTTACTTGGGCGTTAATGTTATCGAAGTGTATGTTCCACACTCACATAGAAGAACACTACACGAAATACTCTTCAATGGTCTTCCATAGTTCTTAATTGATTCACTTCCTTAATTAGCATTTCTTCCCGATTTCCATTATTATTATTGCTCTTATTTCTGTCTTACATATCCAATTATCCATTATTACTTTCCACTAATAGTATTTTAATCTGTTCAAATGATCCTCCATTTATTCTCATTACCTTGTCTTTCTTTAAAGTTAATTTTGTTTCCAATAACTTTCATTCCATTCTCGCTTTTAAATATTATCTTTTTCAGAGTCAAGGATTTGTAGTTAGAAAATCTAATAAAAACGATCTTCAGAGATACCTCTCTCTTCTATTTTGCCAATGTATTTCGAATCATATCATATAACCTATATAGTAGGTAGTTTGTACGATGGAATAATAAAAAATTGTATTAGTATCTGTTTAATCTGTATCATTATTGAGAGCTGAACATTTTTATCTCATTTTGGATCTACGACTCGTTAATAACGCCGTTCAAAGGTTCGGAAAAAAATACTGTTGACAAGAAACGGGAAGGGGGCACAGGCAATATTTTCATCGTACAGGGTTGTAGGGATTTCTCGAATTTGGGGAGACGGAAAATTAGGAATCGCACAAGGGTCTTCCTGAACGCTTTGCCCAAACTCTAACCAACGAGTTATCGGTAGGAACCTGATCGCAGTCCACGCAACATACGACGCTGACCTCACCTCGTTCTTTGCATGTCAGCACAGCGTTGCAACAAGCTGTACTGCCCCCACAGACAGGCGTGTCCAGTTCATATATTACGCTCATCCACTTTGCTAACTAGACAAAAGATCGGAGAACAGACATAACGCGCTCTCACCGAAAGTTGTATTATGGATCCTTCACTCGTTTCTTTTTTCACAAACACAACTATGTAAGAAAACTGATTTTTTTTTTCTCGTAGTCTTTCAGCTGATATGACGTAATTCATTTGCTCTTCCAATACAGGGCTAATTTATTCCTCTCCACTAACCCATTACAACATCATACTCAATCATCTTCTGACGACAACAATAGTCTTAAATTTAAATATATGACCAGAAAGAACGATAGTAAAACACTGCTCTTGAGTAGTGGAATCTTTTGAGTGCCAAACACTTAAGTAGGAATCAGAAATACTCAAAATGTGTGGACCACAGGACTTCATGCTAGTGTGCGCTCGATTTAAGAAATACTACGAACAAAAAGTAAGACTGAAGCAATCTAAATGAATACAATCAAGGATATTTTTTCCATAGTGCTTTCCAGCTTGTTATAACGTAGTCATTAGGGCGGGAGAGGAGCGGTAACAGTCATGAAGTTTTGAAGAAACCACTCTGGGATTCACTGATAGTGATTTCCGTAAGCGATTAAAATCGAAATATGGACGGCCAAAGCTGGAATCTAACCCGCGTCCTTCCGAATGCAAGGCCCAAACGTTACCAATCACGGACCAGGACCAGAATCGGTGTTTTGTGACAGGAACTAATGCTGTACTGTATTGTGAGTTTGTAGTTAACGTTTCTGAGGCCAAGTTTTTGTATCTTTACGTCTGAATTTAAGTTCTTTTTGACGGTTCTCTTTTGACACGCGTTGTTTATTCAATACTTAAAGAGATATCCGAGATTTTATTCTAAACATTTGTTCGTATGACTAAAAAATGTTACGAAATATTTTCATACAATCCACTATAAACGAAGTACGTTCAATTCCTCTTAACGGTAAAATTTATCAGACACAATAGTTCCATTTGTTACTGTTCTATTTCGATGAAGTTGCATTTTTAGTGCTTTAATGTGATGTTTTCTTTTACAAATTTTGTTATGTCTGCTGCTGTTTACGAAAAGCACAAGGAACTATAATATTTTTAAATTTTTCTTTGTGACAGTTTTAAAAACTGTACCAACGTTGGTATATGTTTCAGAATATAAATGTGATACATGTAAGCTGCAAAACTGGAAACTAATATTTAATCACTAACTAGATGGTCAAGAGTTCGTAAAGTTATATTCCCTACCGTTGTTCATAATGGCGCATTTGATGCACCGAGTTTGCTAAGTGAACGGTAATGTTTGGGCGTTTTATTCTAGAGGAGGAGGGTATAGTTAATGATTCAGCCATGCCGATTTCGATTTTGCTTGGTTTTCCGAAATCATCCTGCTTGTTCCTTCATGAATCTAATGACTCATTTCCTTCTCATTCCATGTAATCAATCATCTTCTCGGTCTAACGACGAGATGTAAAACCGCAATAAAACGAAACGAAATCGATAATAAGGAAATTAGATGTACCCGGTTCTTTAGCACAGGTTTACAAAGTCAGTGATTGGACCAAATTTCAGGAAATGGAGTTTATAATCATTTACTTGTGCGAGTTTGCAGGACTGCTGTAAAGTAAAATTTTGTAAAAAGGTTCAAGCAGTTCTCTTTATTATAGACATCTGCGACAAAAGCGTTTAGTATTCCCGTACAAACACCGAACATCTAAGACAGCAAACACATTTTATTCATCTTAATGTTGTTTCGGTGATCATCGGGCCTGGCATTCGGGATGACAGGGGCTTAAATCCCCGTCTGGTCATCTTGTTTTCGGTTTTCCATGGTTTCCTGAAATCATTATAAGCAAATGTCAGGATTGTTCCTTGAGAAGTCCACGGTCGAATTCCTTCCTGTTCCTTGTCCCCAACCCGCTCACGCCTCTGATTACCCCGATGTCGGCTATATTATTGTTATTACTCTGCGATTCAATAAAAGTGCGTGGCAGAGCACCCGTTTCCATATGAGGGAATTACGGGATATGGCAGGAGGCGCCCATGGGCTATTTTGAGGAACCATCCCGGCATTCGCCTGGAACGATCTGGGAAGACTAAGGGAAACTCAGAGCAGGGTGACCGGAGCACTTTATAGAGACCTGCTCTTATGGAATTCTAAACTTTTTCGCTCGATAAATCCTTCCTATTCCATTCCCTTAACGCTAGTGGAAAAAATGAGTATAGAAATGAATCTGTTCTGGCCCTGATTTCTCTTATGTTCTTGGTCATTACTATATACGAATTTTGTGATAGTAATATGTTTTTCTGTCTTCCTGAAATAGGTTTGTCGTGAATTTTTCAATTAGCTTCTGCCGAGAGCAACGCCTTCGATGTTTCTGATCTTCCCAACCTAACTCCTTCAGCATCGCACTTACGCTTTCCTCTCCTATCGGCGAAGCATAGAGCCATACAAAAAGTAACTTCCCTTTTACAGTCGGAAGGGTTAAGATTTCAAAGCTTTAATGATAGATATAAAAATTGAAACACTGACGCTGAGTGAGATAAGCTTTCAGTTCGTCGTTGACGTCCTTAAAATGACATGATATGCACAGCCAATAGGTAGGTAAAACAGATTCTATAGTATTGAGTCTAACTCCTAGAGTGTTTCTATTAGTATATACCGCCTCCACAGATACGATTTCTCTGAATGAGATTAGTGGATTCAACACAAGGACAATTCAAATCGTATTAAGTATAAACAGATCAATAGGCTGAAAGAATTTCCGGGTGTAAGAACTATATAAAAGGTCATGTTCTCCTAGCCCCGCTCCTCACCATAAAACTCCCTACCTCTCTACCTCTCCGAGCGAGTCGCTGTGTTCAGATAGGCGAATGGCAAACTACCTCTTCACGTGTTGGGGTAAGGGCAGCGGAGTGGGTATAGAACAGACTGACCTTGAGCCGCCCCTGTTAACTGACGGGCTATTGTTTATCAAGATTCTCGCAGCACTGCCCCTCGCGAGGTAGTCCACACCTCTATTTGGGAGTGATAACACCTAGGGGATTCTTCTAGCCACCAGCTGAGAGGCCCATCGCGTACTACGAGCGTCGAGCACAAACGGCAAATATTCTTTCTTAGTGAAACGGAATCTAAAATTTATCCTTCCTTTACACACTGTAGTTCTACATTTTATGTGAGTACGTGTATGTCGTCGGGAATTTCATCCAGAAAATCGAACTTTATGCAATCATGGGAACATTTTGAAAGCTTATTACTCCACGATTACCATCGACATGGTTTCCCAAAACACTCCAGGCAAATGCCGGGATGATTCCTTCAAAAGGCCATGGCTGAATTCCTTCCCATTCCTTGCCCCCCCCCCCCCACACATCCTTTCCCGTCTCTAAAGACCTCGCTGTTAAGAGACGTTAGGCAGTTAAAAAAAAAAGACTACCATCGATAAACCCAACGTATGGTTTCCTATCTTACAAGACCTGAAACCTAAACCTGTAAACGTATCCTGTCTAACTAATTGCTGTCCTACCTCTGACACAATGTAGCAGTATGCCTTCTTTGAGAGGATCCAACCAACCTTCGGGTTGTGGACTAAGTTAGGTTTTTACTGAAACATCCTAACCTCGATTTCAAGTGAGCTCCTTGATATGAGAATGGTTTAGATCTTTGAGTTTTTACTTATTTTTAATTATTTAAAATCGATTTAAGGGCGCCATTCCAAAAATATGAAAATTAGATTACAATTGAACATGAGAATGAATTAATTAATTTAAATAAATTCAGTTTTATTATAACAATATTAAAACACTTCTAATTGAATATTGTGTAGTGAACAAAACTGAGATTATATACTTTGTTTTTAAATTGTTAATACAGAATTTACAGGAATGATTGAACATATTTGATCATGGACTGCTGTACTAGAAGGGTGGTGATCTGTTAATCGTTCATTCAAACAAAAAAAGTTATTTCAGTGAAACCTAATCGCATTAAACATCTAGCTGACCGAATAATTCAAAATTAAGTAGGGGACTCAAAATTTTTATTTTTCATTAATCGCAAGGTCGGACTGGGGTTACCACTTTGGCAGCGAATGTCCCTTATAGCACCGTACTCGGTGAAGTACACAGTTTGACAATAAATTTGGCCGCCGCTGAAATCTTCTGTCACTCTTATTTTGAAAAATCTGACATCAATGTCATCCCAGGAAGCAGTAATGTAATACTGGCAAGCCAGTATTGCGTTACTGTTTCTTAGGATGACATTGATGTCAGATTGTACAAAATAAGAGTGATAGAATTTTTCAGCGGCGGCCAAATTTATTGTCAAAGTGTGTACATTACCAATAATTGTCGTTGTTGCGTAGCTATCGGCAGTATACGTTGTTATCACTGATGCGAACTAAACATTTTATACTCCTTGCTCCTCATAGAAAAACAATATCAGCTGCAGCCTTCACCGTCTTCTTGTCACATGTTTCCTCCTTTGAATCCTGCAGCAGTATGTCCGCTTCTCTTATCGTTTTCGTGTCGCTTCATCCTGTAGGGGACTACCTCTCTCTCTGACATGCGAACAGAAGAGAATCGAAAAGTCAAAGCGAACAATAATTCTTTACGTCCTCGTTGACTTTCGTTGAAAATTTGTATCTGGCGTTCTATACATAGCACCATCATTTTCTCTCGCAAACCTGTCTTGCCGTCTTAACCTGAAGAGGTAGCCTTCCTCTCACCCCCTTCTACCCCCCTTCCCCCTTCCCCCCTCCCCCCAATATTTGTTGTGGGCCAGACCCAAACCATAAGTTATTAACCTGGTCAAAGGCCTTTTATTGTCTAGCAGATTAGTCGGCGCTGCCGTTGAGTACGATGATCACAGTAAGCATTCATCTTCACTTACGCAAAACTTTGCCTTTATATTATTGACCCATCCAATAAAACAAGTGATGACGTATGTTATTATCACAATATGTTAACCCATCATTCTTCAAAAAGCCTCAAACCATAATATATTCATTTTTTATTTATGGTTTTACGCCTCGTCAGTGTTAAGAGATGAGAAAGTACTGGGAATAAGGAACGGAAAGCAATTCGGCAATGGCCGTTTGTATGAAGCATTCCGGCATTCGCATAGAGTGATTTCTGGCAACAAATAAAACCAACATCTGAAAGGCCGGAAGAGGATTCGAACCTGCATCCTCCCGAATACAAGGAACGATCGTTATCGCTAACCTACTAAACTCATTTCTTTAATTTCAGTCTCAGCGATCTGGAAGCTCAGCGGTTAAGGCGTCTCCTTGAAAATTCAGGGTCACCGGTTTAAATCCTTGACCGGAAAGGTGACTTCCCATGACCTTCATCTCAGGCAAAATGTGCGACAACTTGAAACTAAGTACATACGAAATTGCTCTTTTTACATTTTAGTCGGAATTTAAATCAAGTAAAACAATGAATATTCGATATTGATACAAAAAAGCTCACAATTTCAGAATGTCCCGTCACATGGCTAAACAATTCCAATCAAAATTGATGCTAGATAAACCAACTTGTACCAAATGCAAAGCTGACGTACCGGGAGGTAATATATATATTTAATTTAATTGTGGTGGAGTGCAAGCTCCGGTGGCAATTCCCCTAATCATTTAATTACCAGCTTATGTTTTTTAAATATCTTATATACTTTGAGTGTTATATACCACCTCTCCCCTTAAACGTATGCGATTTAAGAGTTTTAACCAAGCGTGGTGCGTATGCGGTTAACGCTCTGGCCTCATATTCGGAAGGACGCCGGTTCGAATCCCCGTCCGGCCATCCAGATTTGTTTTTTCCATGGTTTCCCCAAATCATTCCAGGCTAATACCGGAATGCTTCCTTCAAAAGGCCATGGCCGAATTCCTTCCCGTTCCTTGTCACCAGTCCCATTCAGCCTCTAATTACATAGACGTCAGCGAGGCGTAAAGCCATAAGTAAAATAAACAACAACAAACAACGAATGTTAATTTTAAATTCCTTCAGCGGTTTTAGTAAATATTATTATTCATCACTTCAGAAAATTTTCCCACTCTTTTATGCCATCTTATGATCATGGCCATTTCTTCCCTTCCAGGAACCATTCCTAATTCTTCGACCAATATCCTTTCAAGCACTCTCTCCACCTTCCTCCTGTCTTCCAGTGTCTCCAAATTCAACTCCTTTATCATATCTGTTACTGACTGGGTCTTGCGATAATTTCCACAAACAAATCTAGCTGCTCTTCTTTGCACGCCCTCCAACTCCTGCATTTGATACTCAAAATGTGCGTCCCATACTACACCACATATTCAACCAATGCACTGACCAGTGTTTTGTAACCCAATTATCTGGCACATCCTCTCATCACCCTCACAGTAAATGAAGGATATTATAACCGTTTTCTACCAATATGCTCTGCCCAGTTGAGTTTATTATCAAACGTTATGCCAAGGTATTTAGCTTATCGCTTACCTAGTTTAAATGTTTGATTGTATCTTACTTTGGAATTTTGGGGTAACATTAACTGAGTGAAGGATGATTTGAGGTTAGATGGCATCTCTAAAGATATTAAAGAGTGACTCTGGCTGTGCACAGACTCGCAGCGATGTGTGTGTAATGGAGTGGCAGGAGATGCTCTGAACAAGAAATTTCTTTTATTCGCGAATAAAATGTTTTTATTGCAATACCGGCAGACACAGCATGTCACCCTCTACATTCTTCTATGTCCCATTCACAACATAACACACTGAACACACACACTAGTATAGTCATCTACATTTACAGTAACAGGAACACTTTCATGCCTCAGAGGAAACCTACCTTAGATATACAGTATTTTTTCGGGGAGAAGCTATGGAGGGATGGGGCGGTAATGTGATATATAATAACCCTGTATTTCATCCTATGGCACACAGTTATACGATTCTGATTTTTGAGAGTAGTAAACAATTTATTCATTAAATATCCAATACGACATTGAATTAAAAGGCTTCGTGTGCCGGAAACTGCAGGATGCTACAGTGGTTCAGCCTCAAAAATAGTCCCTAGTCTGTACGTTTGGAAGTGGCCGGCAGCGCAACCAGTTGTAAATTACTATTCTCCTGCCATATGGAGACTAGCGTGACACTAAATATGTCGCTACACACAAGCTGTATTCCAGTCGCTGTGTGTCATCGGCCTCGCTACAAGTTTGTTGCAATCCTTCACTACCATGCTTTCTTCCTGCTTACAGCAGCTGACAATCCTAAGATCAAAGAATTTATTTTTAAACGTCTTGGGTGTAAAATAGACCCATTCCGTTACATAATCAGTTGGAAGTACACTCTTTGGCAAAAAAATTGATCGTGGTCGCCTGCGTCTAAGTCCCTTATTTTGCACAATGTGGCATCAATGGAGAGTTTGTCTTCACAGGAAACTTTAGCGCATCTACTAGCTCCGCCCATCAAACCATCCCATTGGCGGGTATTCAATTCAGCGCCATCTGTAATTCATTTCCTTAAATCAATGCCTGTAACATAACAGGAAGACTCCGCCCATCGAAGATTCTTATTGGCAGGGTAGATCATCAATCTTCCCCTACATTTCAGTAAAAGGCTACTGACCAATCCTGAGTCAAGTAATGCATTTTCCAGTCCCGGGATGGCCGACCATCGAATCGAACGAAATTCGGTTCCAGCTATACTTTTGTTAAATTCAGATCGTGAAACATGTCGCTAAAGTTGCAATGAACAAAATTGCAATAAAGCGCCGCAAACATGAGGTTCAGTGATTATTTTATTCCAAATGATTTGCGTAAAACTATAACGATGTTTATTTATATATTGATTTGGCTAATTCCTTCCAATAATACTACACGTAATGAGATGTGTGGGCCAAGCATTGGGTGGAAATGTTCATAGATCCAGAACTATAGAAATGATTATAAAGAGATTATTTCGGAAAATTGTCTAAGACCAGTTGAATGTAACTGATTTGCGAGACAGGATAAGGTTGTTTACACACTGCACGAGCTGTCTGTTTACACGAGCTCAGTTGGCTAATGGTTAACGCTCTAGTCTTCTGAACAGTAGGTCCTCGGTTCGATTCCAGGCGTTCCGATTATTTTTTTGCATTTATTTTAAACAAGTCGAAGCTACCAATGACTTATCCGTAAAATATAACGTCGACTCTTACCTACTTGCGTCAGGGAATAGTATACCTAAGGAAAGACTCAGAACTGAGTGATTCTTAACAAACAGCATACGTAACTATGAAAGAATTCATGGAGGTGACACTGGAAGAAACCTCGGGTTTCAACCTCGTCGAAATCGCATCATCTGGTGACGTTAGGTGGACTACAACGAGATCGCACAGTCGTCAACGAGAAGAAATACTAAATAATATTACTGTAGCAATTTCTTATTACTCCTCTGGCTTTAACACTCGTCTACTTCTAAGTCGTTAAAGATGGGAAGGGAATGGAGACAAGGAACGGAAAGGAATTCGGAGCACGGATTTTCGAAGAAATAATCCCGCCATTCACCCGAAGTGACTTGGAGAAACGAAGGAAAATCCAAATCTGGATAGCCGGATGGGGATTCAAACCCGCGTCCTCCCGAATGCGGAACCATAGCGTTAACGCTCAGCCATTAAGTTAACTTTTTCAATATTTTTCGTATTTGGTCTATGATGACATCCATAAAATTATTTAAAAATAATTTACTTAAAACAAAGTTAAACATTGTAAATGAAAATATATGTGCAGAAGTGATTTGATCTGATGAGAGAGGAGGTTTCAAAACAATCTCTGAAATCAGAAACGCAATTCAAATTTCATTTTCTCTCTCTTCTTTTCGCCCCTCTCTCTCTTTTTTCAATTTTTAGCAGCAATCAAATACTAACTGAATATAAGCTCCCTCTTATCTGTATTAAACTAAGAATGATGAGCGAAATTGATCGGTTTGCTAGTAACCAAACAAGTTATATTTCAATCTTTCGTAGAAATGTTAAAAATAAATGAATCCTACTTCACATTCTACTTGAGCAAAGACCTCACATCGATTGCTAAACTACAAAAATTTGCTGTCTCAATAAAATGTGGTAAAATAAGAAATTTCAATATGGATATGAACTAATTCTCTATAATGTTTTCTCATTTTTTCAGGTATGTCTTTCAGTAAAGATTAAGCAATAACACTGCCAATTGATACAAAAATTTTAATAAATCAGCTCTATTACTCTCCGCAGCTAGAGTGTAATTCTCAAATGTCGTATTAGACGGAAAGAGTTTAATTCTGGTTTCCTTGTTTGACACTGACCTTGCTCGCACTGAACTTCAATTTTAAGCCTCAGTTTTCCTCCTACAGTGTTCTGATTGAAGCCTAGATTTAAACTTTCAAAAGAAGAAGCAATAAAAGAAGTAAAAGAGGAATTTGAATGTGGCTTAAGTGTTCACAAAGCCGGTATAATTGGATTTGCTGATGACATTGTCCTGAGAGCAGGACGGACTGAGTATATGGCGGAGTTATTGAATGACATGAACAAAATAATGACGGAGGACTCTGTAATAAATACAGATCGAAGCAAGACAAAAGTATAAAAGAAATAATAGTAGGTTAAATATATAAAAGAGAGAATGAATTCAAAATTAGAAATAATAAATTCTGTTACTTAGGAAGTAAAATTACAACTGATGGCCCAAACATGAATGGTGTTAAAAACAGAATAGCACTAGTAAAAATAACATTCATGAAAAAGTAGTTTCAAATATTGACCAAGGAACTTTTTAAATTTCTATGTATGGAGTACAGCATTTTATGGTAACGAAGCATGGACTTCAGGAATGCCGGAAAGAAAGAAAATTGAAGCATTCGAAATGTGGTGCTATAGAAGGATGCTGAAAATTTGGTGGACCTTTAAACCACGAAATGAACATTTTTTGGGAATGATGGCTGACGAAAGAAGTTTGTGGAAGAATCTTACACAAAGAACAGGATCGTGGGTGATTTTTTTTAGACATGCGGGATTGATTATGTATGAAGCAGATAACGGAGGACGTGTTTCGAGAGGGGTGTTTTGAGATGAAGAGGTTAGTGCAAAATAAGAAGGGATCGAGGATTGTATCAAACCAATCGACTGACGACAGTAAAATAAGAGATGAGAGATGAAATAAGCGAGAGTGTGAAACACAGTGCCGGCCCTTTGAGACTTGCTCTTCCGAATCACATCGATGGGGCCGCCAGCTTAACGTCCAAATGCGGCGAACGAGTCACTGTCAAAAGGATGTTATACTTTCACTCCATACGCTACTGAGAAATCACTCAGAATTATTGACTATATAATATAACTATGCAAACATCGAAAAACAATTATTAATCATATTACGTAGCTATCAGTCATCATCATGTTGCTACAGTAATTACAAAATTCAATCGTTTGTCCTCGGTTATCAAATTTTTCACTACTCCTTAGCTACTAGTTTTATTCGAAACTAGCGCAGAGACATAATGATGATACTCTCAGCAATAGTATCATAACAAACACGCAGTTCCATGAGATAAAACACTGCGAGTTGTTAAAGCAGCTAGAATGTCGTCGCAGGAAACGAATTTCGGACGAGGAAACACTGAGTGGTTTAATGCTCCATACAAACAACAAAATATCTGCTTTCGATGACAATTTCCATTTCACACACCACTTGTAGAGAGTAAGAGTGATACATTATAAAATTGTATTACAGTTTATTGCTCTTCTCATCTGGCACATAATCTTTACTGGATTACACAATATTTCTTTTTCTATCCAAAACTTCAAATAAAGCAAGACTCATTGTTTTAGCAAGTTCTTTTACAATTGTTTTTTTGCCTTGGGACGAAATCTTTTTGTAATTTGGTAACTGACAAAAATTTGCTCCAAATAAATTGAACGTAAGATTCGTATACAAGCGCTCCTCTTTTTTCCAAATGTTTATTGGTTAATATGACTACGGTGTATTAATTTTCGATCTTCTGAGACAGTGGAAAACAAATCTTTTAGTGGTTAGTTTAGATAAATGAATACCAATCAATAATTTACTTCCAGTCTGAAGCGTACTTCTTTCAGTGTTTAAAATAAATATAAAACAGATGATCACTGACACTACACATTTTTATGAAAAGTTTAAAAGTTTTACAAATTCCATGGTGATGTAATTAATTAGGTTTATAATTCAGGCTTTAACGATACATCACCATACACAGGATTCAGTGTATCAAAATCTACAGATACAAAGAGGTCTTAATTGCATTACATTCAACAACTGCTAAGCAGAGGAGTTTGAAATTGTATCAAAACATTTCCTAGCATTCCTCAGTTAAAAGACTGAGTTATGCCTTCGATGGAATCATTCTGTGTTTTTATGGTTTTATTATCATAAAAAATTCAGAGCTCCACTTTCAAACTAAATACAGGAATGAAAATCCCAACCGTATTAGGTGATTCATAACTATTTGCATCGAAGTTAGGTAGTAACCATTTTAAATTCACGGTTCAGCCATCGAGATTTCGGTTTTCGTAGAGTTCCCAGAATGACTTTAGCGAACGTGGAATCGATCCTACTTACATAGTGTTCTTACACAGCTAATATTTCCCGTGTCATTAGAAAAGACATATTAAAGACTCTACTGAAAAAATAACGACGAAAAGGAATTTGGATTAGTTAATCTGTTCAGGCAACAAATCTGTTATTTTAACTTCCCAATCAGTGAGTGAATCATGTGCTGTTAATCTCCCGATGTACGGGCAACACGAGGAGAACGTAACACTTCATTAAACCACTCGTGCCTGAAGCGCGACTCGAACCGCACCGTTCTTCCGCGAGACAGGGCGCATCCTAGCAACAAATCTTCCTGCTCGGCATCGGCCAATCTGAGCAACCCATAGCGTTAGAGACTTACCAGCTCATAACTACTCGTTCGGCAACATTTATCCGCGTCGCAGAACTGTCCTGTTACTTCCTTGAAGCATTAAATTCAATAAACAACATCTACACGTTAATATAATTAAACTAGATGTTAGAATCAATTTGTGAAATTTCACACATCCACTATTGATGTTTTTTTGGGTCTTTTTATCTTTTGCTCCGGATTGTAGTTTTATTTTTTTACTTCAGTGAGAATTTTTTACCGTCTACCTGTGGCAGGAGTAGGAGTAATATTAGCATTAGATCGGACTAAGAGGTTGGCCTACAAGAATAACTTGATGCCACAAATAGAACATAATACATGATATACATCATTAACTCCACTCGTGACCACCAATAGCCACACAATATTGTTAATTACGGAAACTTCCAGTCCATCATTTTTTGATATACCTTCCACCTTTACAACAGCAGTCGAATACGGAAGTGAAATGTGTAATATTTTTCTATATTCACTTATGAAGTTGATTTTCAATCAAATACTGAAAAAGCTGGATTTTTCTTTTTTATAACAATTTTTTTTTTCATATTTTTGAAAAAAGAAAGTAGGAATTTTCAGTGTTTTAAGGAGCTTTTATTAGTTGCAGTGAGAGAAAATCAGTTTTCTTTCCCTAAAATACATAATTCTTTATGTTTTTTTTGTTTTTTTTTACGTTTTGTCGATTCAAAAACAGACTTATGAGTAGAACCGGATAACAGAACGCTAGGGCAAGCAGATTGGTTTAATTAATGTTAAAGTAATTCATTTTGTAAGTGTATTATGTATTCGGGAGGACGTAGTTTTCGGAATCCCCGTCCGGGCATCCAGATTTGCAGATTTGGGTTTTCCATGGTTTCCCCAAATCACTCCAGGCGAATGCCGGGATGCTTCCTTCAAAACGCTATGGCCGAATTCCATCCCGTTACTTGTCCCCAATCCCATTACTCCTCTAATGACCTCGACGTCGACGAGGCGTAAAGCCAAAAGTAAAAAAAAAAAGGTCCACTTAGTTTTCAGCATCCTTCTATAGCATCCTATTTCGAATACTTCTATTTTCCTTCTTTCTGGCATTCCTGAAGACCATGCTTCGCTACCATAATGTTCAGTACTCCATACATAGAGTTTAAAAAGTTATTTCTGATTCTTAGACCAATATTTTCAACTAAAAGATTTCTCTTTTTCGTGAAGTTTCTTTTTGCTAGTGCCATTTTGCATTTAACATCATTCCTGCTTCGGCCATCAGTTGTAATTTTAGTTCCTAAATAATACAGTTTATTTACTTCTACTATTTCCTCCGATCCCATTTGTATATTTAATCGACTATTATTCTATACCAGTGAAGACTTCGTAACCATTATTCCTGATATTTCTTTTACACTTTAGTCTTGCTTCGATTTGTATTTATTACAGAATACTCCATCAGTATTTTTTTTTTTTTCATGTCTTACAGTAATTCTTGCTAACAGGTCATCAGCAAATCCAATTAATCTGGGTTTGTTTTTGTGAACATCTAAGCCAAATTCAAATTTTTCTTTTGCTTCTTTTATTGCTTCCTCCACATATAAGTTGAAAATTAGTGGGGATGAATGACAACCATGTATGACACACTTTTCGACTGATGCGTGTCTCTCATGATTCTCTACTTATATAATAGTCACTTGATTCTTTTATAGATTATAAAGTATTCTTCTATCTCGATATTTTAGACTTGATTTTTTTTTTTTTGTAGTTTTGAATATTTTGTCTCCTCTAACATTATTAAAGGTTTTTTTTCTAAATCAACAAACGCCATAAAAGTTTGGTTGTTTTTCTTGGTTGGTAAGGACAGAATTGATTCTCTTACAGCACGGTTTTCCCTAAACCCAAACTGTAGCTGCTGTTTACATTATAATGCATGTCTCGGAATAATCAGCAACAATTTATTTTGCAAGTTTAAATATTTCGAAGTCTTATAGGCATTCAATGAAAACATGAGGAAAACTGAGGCTTAAAATAGAAGTTCAGTGCAGGAATGTCAGTGTGGCAAGACCAGTGTCAACAAGGAAACCCGTATTAAACGCTTTGTGAACACGTTTTAGAACTGGGACATGTATCGGTGGTGGTGCATTATTACTAATTACCAGATGGTGCACGAAAGTACTGGGTTAAATCCCAAACCTCTCTGTAGCGCGTATGGAGTGAAAGTATAACATCCTTTTGACAGTGACTCGTTCGCCGGATTTGGACGTTAAGCTGGCGGCCCCATCGATGTGATTCGGAAGAGCAGGTCTCAATGGGCCGGCACTGTGTTTCACACTCTCGCTTATTTCATCTCTCATCTCTTATTTTACTGTCGTCAGTCGATTGGTTTGATACAATCCTCGATCCCTTCTTATTTTGCACTAACCTCTTCATCTCAAAACACCCCTCTCGAAACACGTCCTCCGTTATCTGCTTCATACATAATCAATCCCGCATGTCTAAAAAAAATCACCCACGATCCTGTTCTTTGTGTAAGATTCTTCCACAAACTTCTTTCGTCAGCCATCATTCCCAAAAAATGTTCATTTCGTGGTTTAAAGGTCCACCAAATTTTCAGCATCCTTCTATAGCACCACATTTCGAATGCTTCAATTTTCTTTCTTTCCGGCATTCCTGAAGTCCATGCTTCGTTACCATAAAATGCTGTACTCCATACATAGAAATTTAAAAAGTTCCTTGGTCAATATTTGAAACTACTTTTTCATGAATGTTATTTTTACTAGTGCTATTCTGTTTTTAACACCATTCATGTTTGGGCCATCAGTTGTAATTTTACTTCCTAAGTAACAGAATTTATTATTTCTAATTTTGAATTCATTCTCTCTTTTATATATTTAACCTACTATTATTTCTTTTATACTTTTGTCTTGCTTCGATCTGTATTTATTACAGAGTCCTCCGTCATTATTTTGTTCATGTCATTCAATAACTCCGCCATATACTCAGTCCGTCCTGCTCTCAGGACAATGTCATCAGCAAATCCAATTATACCGGCTTTGTGAACACTTAAGCCACATTCAAATTCCTCTTTTACTTCTTTTATTGCTTCTTCTTTTGAAAGTTTAAATCTAGGCTTCAATCAGAACACTGTAGGAGGAAAACTGAGGCTTAAAATTGAAGTTCAGTGCGAGCAAGGTCAGTGTCAAACAAGGAAACCAGAATTAAACTCTTTCCGTCTAATACGACATTTGAGAATTACACTCTAGCTGCGGAGAGTAATAGAGCTGATTTATTAAAATTTTTGTATCAATTGGCAGTGTTATTGCTTAATCTTTACTGAAAGACATACCTGAAAAAATGAGAAAACATTATAGAGAATTAGTTCATATCCATATTGAAATTTCTTATTTTACCACATTTTATTGAGACAGCAAATTTTTGTAGTTTAGCAATCGATGTGAGGTCTTTGCTCAAGTAGAATGTGAAGTAGGATTCATTTATTTTTAACATTTCTACGAAAGATTGAAATATAACTTGTTTGGTTACTAGCAAACCGATCAATTTCGCTCATCATTCTTAGTTTAATACAGATAAGAGGGAGCTTATATTCAGTTAGTATTTGATTGCTGCTAAAAATTGAAAAAAGAGAGAGAGGGGCGAAAAGAAGAGAGAGAAAATGAAATTTGAATTGCGTTTCTGATTTCAGAGATTGTTTTGAAACCTCCTCTCTCATCAGATCAAATCACTTCTGCACATATATTTTCATTTACAATGTTTAACTTTGTTTTAAGTAAATTATTTTTAAATAATTTTATGGATGTCATCATAGACCAAATACGAAAAATATTGAAAAAGTTAACCTAATGGCTGAGCGTTAACGCTATGGTTCCGCATTCGGGAGGACGCGGGTTTGAATCCCCATCCGGCTATCCAGATTTGGATTTTCCTTCGTTTCTCCAAGTCACTTCGGGTGAATGGCGGGATTATTTCTTCGAAAATCCGTGCTCCGAATTCCTTTCCGTTCCTTGTCTCCATTCCCTTCCCATCTTTAACGACTTAGAAGTAGACGAGTGTTAAAGCCAGAGGAATAATAAGAAATTGCTACAGTAATATTATTTAGTATTTCTTCTCGTTGACGACTGTGCGATCTCGTTGTAGTCCACCTAACGTCACCAGATGATGCGATTTCGACGAGGTTGAAACCCGAGGTTTCTTCCAGTGTCACCTCCATGAATGCTTTCATAGTTACGTGTGCTGTTTGTTAAGAATCACTCAGTTCTGAGTCTTTCCTTAGGTATACTATTCCCTGACGCAAGTAGGTAAGAGTCGACGTTATATTTTACGGATAAGTCATTGGTAGCTTCGACTTGTTTAAAATAAATGCAAAAAAATAATCGGAACGCCTGGAATCGAACCGAGGACCTACTGTTCAGAAGACTAGAGCGTTAACCATTAGCCAACTGAGCTCGTGTAAACAGACAGCTCGTGCAGTGTGTAAACAACCTTATCCTGTCTCGCAAATCAGTTACATTCAACTGGTCTTAGACAATTTTCCGAAATAATCTCTTTATAATCATTTCTATAGTTCTGGATCTATGAACATTTCCACCCAATGCTTGGCCCACACATCTCATTACGTGTAGTATTATTGGAAGGAATTAGCCAAATCAATATATAAATAAACATCGTTATAGTTTTACGCAAATCATTTGGAATAAAATAATCACTGAACCTCATGTTTGCGGCGCTTTATTGCAATTTTGTTCATTGCAACTTTAGCGACATGTTTCACGATCTGAATTTAACAAAAGTATAGCTGGAACCGAATTTCGTTCGATTCGATGGTCGGCCATATCTTGCCGAATATGATAGCCAATCCCGGGACTGGAAAATGCATTACTTGACTCAGGATTGGTCAGTAGCCTTTTACTGAAATGTAGGGGAAGATTGATGATCTACCCTGCCAATAAGAATCTTCGATGGGCGGAGTCTTCCTGTTATGTTACAGGCATTGATTTAAGGAAATGAATTACAGATGGCGCTGAATTGAATACCCGCCAATGGGATGGTTTGATGGGCGGAGCTAGTAGATGCGCTAAAGTTTCCTGGGAAGACAAACTCTCCATTGATGCCACATTGTGCAAAATAAGGGACTTAGACGCAGGCGCCCACGATCAATTTTTTTGCCAAAGAGTGTACATTGTTTTATTTACAATGCAGTAAAGGTGAATGGTTGGCTTAGAATCATGGGTTGACTGATATTGTAGGAATTTCACTTCAATTAGTGCTTATTGAACTAGTAACGGGTGCGTATGGTGTCGTGCGCCGATCCCATAAGTAAAAAAAAGGGCGCATGGCATTGTTGGCCGGGAGACCGCCAAGATTTGTTCGGCCGCCGGTTGACAGAGTTCCGATCTGCCGCGCATGTGGTGGATACTATAACCTAACCTGGTAGTCCTACCTGGTATAGAGGAACTACGTGGTATCCGAACCACGGAGCGTCCTAGCGTACTTAACATACACGAACCAAAACATCAGTACTATTTCCTGGTGAATATAAAGTAGAATTTTTCGCTTTAAATCCTGAAGGTGAGTTCAATGGCAGATCAAGTAGCAAGAACAAAAAGTTATAGCCGGTAAGATTTAGCCATTAAGTGAAAAAAGTATCCTACTTTCTTGATTATGTAATAGAAGTATAGAGAAAGTACGAGATGAAAGTTTCAGAGAAACATTGTATTGAGACGGTTTCTTGGAGCGGGTGGGGTTTTTTAGGCTCGTCGACTAAGAGGTCATTAGAATCAAAAGAGGATTCGAAGAGGGGGGCCGGGCCGGGAGGGGGGGGGGGGAGCGGAAGGAAATCGCGCATGGCGTTTTTAGATACCATTCCAACGTTCGGCTGGAATGATTTCCTGAAATCACGGAAAATCGATATTTGGGATTTAATTTGGCGTTGTGGTGAATGCTAGATGAGAACGTTAACGCTCAGTAGGGTCTCCAACATTCTTTTGACTGATTGTAGTATTTTTTAGAATAAGCTATAAAAAATATAGTAAGCTTCAAAAAATATAATACTTTATGGAAAGTGTAAGCTTTTTTACTTATTTATTTTTATTAAATTTGTAACCCGTTACATCTTTTCACAATTATTTACCTACAGTAAATGTGCCAAATAATTTATCGTGTTCAATTTTTAAATTAATGTAGCTGAAAGGCTCATTTTTTTATTAATGATACTCTCTCTGCTTTTATCTTCTCATCATTTCGAATTCAAAATTGAAAATATTAATTCTGTGAATGCCGAAGTGGCAGAAATAACAGAATTTAAATAATCTAAAATAAATTTTATGAATAATTGTAACGCCAATGCAATTGAAATTGTTGTTTTATTTTCCGAACGCGTTTCGCTTCATTTGCGAAGCATCTTCAGCGCTTCTGTCTGTGGGTATTTATACATATAATTACATTTGTTCTATTTTACAATTTAAACATGAAAATTGTGGGTTACAGATTAAAGCTTACCGGTACAAGTTGTCTTTGTTTAGTGGTGTTTTGTTTAGTCTGTTGAGCATGCGTCTAATTTCTGCTTCCTTGTGTGTTTGTGGATGATTGGAATTAGAGCTTGTTATCATAGCTGTTGTGGTGGGTTTCCTATATATTTCCTATATATATAAACTACACAACAGAACTTGACACCATCATACAGATAGCCACCAAAAATGGATACAAAGAAACCAGAATACACCAAATAAACAAAACCATCAAAAAGCAGATACTAAGAACAACACTAAACACTATACCAAATCCACAGCAAACAAATACAAACACCCACATGAATGCAACAGCAAATAACATAACACCCACACAAGCAAAAACAGTAAAATGGCACACATTAACATACATAAACAAGAACACCCACAAAATAGCAAACATTCTGAAAAAGCAAGGACTCAAGATAGCATTTAGAACAGACAACTCACTGCAGAAAAACATCAAAAACAACACATCAAACAACAAATTTCACAATTCAGGTATATATAGATTAACTTGTAATGACTGCAATGCAGAATATATAGGCCAAACATGCAGGAAATTTGAAACCAGATATAAGGAACATTTAAAAGCACTAAAATACAATAACCACTCAACATTCACAGAACACCTACTAGAACATAATCACCAGCCCACAAACATAGAGTCAGACATGCAAATACTAACCATTAATAACAGCAAACCACAACTTCTAACATTTCAGGAAAACTACTACATCCACAAATCACTGGCAGAAGAAAAGAACATAATAAACGAATACACGAACCTGACAGACCCAACACTATACACAGTACTCAAAAACAAATAATAAACACAACCATACACCACAAAAGGACACAGCCAATAATAATAATACACCAAACTAAGCACGAACACATATTTAAAAGCGCGCCACCCACCGAGTAAAACAGAAAACAAACGGTAAACAAACCTGATAATCAGCGATGTACAGTAACTGAACGTAATACATCAGATCTCAATGTATTACAGTGCTACGCAAATAATCGCTAAAAATGCAACCAACATGTGTAATATATACTGCAGTTACTATCATAACCGATGCTAATAGGCTGTACAATTATAAGCATATGTGACCAAAGAAAAATGTAAGTACCGGTAAGCTTTAATCTGTAACCCACAATTTTCATGTTTAAATTGTAAAATAGAACGAATGTAATTATATGTATAAATACTCACAGACAGAACCGCTGAAGATGCTTCGCAAATGAAGCGAAACGCGTTCGGAAAATAAAACAACAATTTCAATTGCATTGGCTTCACAATTATTCATAAAATTGATCCTATCGCAATTGAGGAAATGGCCCACAATATCCAGACGTTAATCTAAAATAAGTTTGGTAAATTAGTTTAGGTATTTTTTAAAGTATGCTGCTATTTTAGCCTGTGGTTCTGTCGGAAAAACTCACTAAAATTTTTAGTGTTACATATATATCGTTTGATATTATTATATCAGAGTAAAGGTTGTCCATTTTCATACCAATTTTGCTTGTAAATTTAGAACTTCTAATATTGTCTTACAATCATCAAGCGCAACAGTGTGTTTTAAATTCAGTTTTTGGATTTTGCGTAACCAATTGCTATAATCAAAATCAAACATTTTTTTTAAGATATTGAAGAAACTTATTATCGAATACTAGAAAATTCTTTATAATATTATTACTTGCTGTGGCGGATTTGGCTTCTAAGGATTGCGACATTTTTTGGTTTCAAACCAAAAAAAGGCCTTTTACGATGTTGTAGGTGACGATTATAAAGTCGACATAATATTAATAAATAAATTACGCCAAAGCAATTGACTTTTTTGTGTTTATTTGTCTCCCGTACGCGTTTCACTTCTTTTGCAGAAGCATCTTCAGCGGGTTTTTTCTGTTAATTATGTACAAAAGTTGTAATCAGGTTATGTTTGTGGTTCGTACATAATTAACAGAAAAAACCCGCTGAAGATGCTTCTGCAAAAGAAGTGAAACGCGTACGGGAGACAAATAAACACAAAAAAGTCAATTGCTTTGGTATTAATATTAACAGCAATTGAGGAAAATGATCCACAACATCCAGATATCGACATAATATTATTCACATCTAAGACTGTGATATTATTACCTTCAAGTTGCTTAACAGCTTTATGAAAGTTGTGTAAAAAAATTGCTTGCGAAATTATAAAATATTTTAACTTTACTGTTTCCATCAGTTTTATTCAAAATCAAAATGTTTTAAATATGTGTGAGACAATTCTTCCCTTAGTTAATAAAAGACTACTCAAGGACTCCCAGATCAAAATTACGTTGTCCACAGAAGGTAACAACAAAAGGCACCTGGTACCAACATGTCATTTCAGCTCATGCCATTCAGCTTGAACAGGAGCAATAAATTTTTAAAGCTCTTTTCTTCGGACTGCAGATACATAAAAATGACTGTAAATTTTTAAAATTATATTTCCAACATTAATTCATACTTATATCAGTTTTCAAACAAAAATATAAATAAGGGACATTTAAATTATTCAGTAAGGCATAAGGTCCTAAAACCTCATTAACGAGCGTTTTCATTTTAGTGCGTCCTAATTGTATGTTTAAAGTGGTTTTAGAATCGACATATATGATTTTGTTAAGTTTCACAGCGCAGTCTATGCTGTTACAGGAAACAGTGTGTTTCACAGTATGATAGGTTAGAGCAAGTTCATTGGCTGTTATTTCGTCATCACAAGTATATATATATTTAAATATATATATTAGGAAAGCCGAGGAAGAACCAGGTGAACCAAAAAAGCGATCTGACGTAGAAGTTTTCCTGCGAAGTTCTACTTTAAATTTATGTTGCTTTAAGCGCAAATGAGTTATAAAACACCATACCTCACTCAAATACTCATTCAAATAAGTCAAAAATTTTATTGCATGAATCAAAAAAATAGTAATGCAAATCAGACGACAATTTTACTGAATAAAAACAAACCAAAACAACTGACAAAAATGATGCAAAGCACTCATGTAGCCAATGCCACGTTCTACGATAAAAAAGTATTATGTTTCAAGGTGCACATTTTACATTAGAGACATTTTGGGGGTCTTTTGTAACCCAATCATACACTCTTTCCATTCATTTTTTAGTCTTTTTTTGCATATTGCACATTTTAGTGGGTGGTTTGGCGCACTAAAACTTGACGCACTTTCGTTATTGCTACCACTTTCCATAACTACTTCAACAAAACAAAAACGAAGCAAAGACAGTTGTACGATCAAACATTTCTTTCATGTTTTCAATTTCAACATTAACATAAAAGTTCGGAACGCCACAGGACAAATGCTGGTTCAGATACACGCCCATCGAATCAATTAATAGGTAACAATAGGGTGCGTTCACAAGTTTTACAAAGTGAGGAATTTATTTCAGTGTTGCACAGAAAGATTGATCCACCCATCTGAAATATTTTAGTATACTATATATATTTTTTCAACAGTGTATATAATACGCAGTTCTGAAATACAGTACAATACTATCTTCATTATAGTACGGTTGGCAGCCCTACCGCTCGCCCACAACGATTGATTAAGACTGTCGACAGGAGAAGCTTATTGCTATTAGCAGTGGACCACGTCATGGAGCAAAGAAAATAGAGAAGACAACCCAAGGGACCTTTACCACCACGCACTGAAAAGAAGCCGGGAGGAGAGAAGTGGGGAGGGAAGGTCGCCATATTGGATTTCCCAAGAAACGCGTGGAATATGCACACAAATCTTAAGGGGATTCTATAACTTTGGTGCCGCAATTTGATGAAGGATTATTATGTAACTCCTCGAAACAAATAAAAGATAATTTTTTTTATGATATCCTGCTTAGTTTTCAAAAGTTTCAATAGTGAGGCGTTTTAGTTTGAAATGCAGAAGAAAAAATTCGCCGAAGTAAATTTTATGGTGGATTCTTATGTAACACGAAATAAAAAGTTTTAGATATCTAACTTAGTTTTCGAGATATACTGTCTTTTCATTCCTCCATGTACCACGTCCCCATCAAAGCCTAGTTACATCTGACATAATACTCAGTTTGTCCCAGTCTCTTCTTTTGTAGCTATGCCATGTTCCCTTCTCTTTTACAATCGTTGATTCGATGTCGCCCCTCTTTGATGAAGTGTACTATTTCATACATTGAAAAACAAGAACAGATTTTTAAAATTACTTTATTAAATAGTATTAACAATATTGGTGTATTGTTTATAGTTCGATTAACAAACACACACGATGAAAAATAGTCATATTATTAGTTAATGAATTGAGCTCAGTGTAACGGCACTAATCTTTCGATATTTGGTACCTTATTTGTCATCTGCGATCTTAAATTAATGCGCTCCACTATTAACAATTTGTTTCTTTTCTTTGCTAGTAAATTGCTGACCACACTAAAATCTCTTTGGGCTACATATAATGAAAGAATCCAATAAAAACTTCACTGTTGCATGGTGCACTGACATTAGAGCCACAGAATCCTTACCTTTGTGTCTTATAATTATTTTGTATTCTCTTTTTAACTGCATTATGTATTAAATAAACGACATCTACAGGTATCATTCTGACAGGCGTGTTGTTAGGTACGAGCACATAACGTCAAATGCCTATTTCGATCAGTAATATTAGTATTTAAATCAGTTTAACGTTAACTATGGGACGACAGCAGAAAACTAGGTCTTATTTGACCTTATATTTAACCCATTCTGGCGTAGCAATAGGGTGGCGAAATGCGACGGGGTCCCAGCCGGAGGAGGACCCCGGCTCCCAGCTGGAGGGAGCCCCCGGCTTAAGGCCCGAGAGGTCCTGCCGCCTCTTGAAGCACTGTCTGCTCCGGGCAGCAGTGGAGCTAAAATGACGGAGGGCCCATCCTACGAATTTGTCACCGGACTCAACGGTACAATCAAGCCACTGCCAATTCTGGTTGTTTATTGCAATCAAGTACATCAAACAGGTTTTTAATAACGGCTATTAACGTTTCAAACCATTTCAGTGTTGTACAGATTCAGTTTTTTAGTTACTGAGTTGTTAATAAGTAAACTAACAATGTTATATTGTTTAGTTTCTGCTTTTAACCATTCTAACGTGTTTTTGAATTGTTCCCTTCAGGTAAATACCACGCTCGGGGCCCTGCGAAGTCAGTAGTTAACGGCTAACAGTCTGTCGGTTCACAGAGCAACAGACATCGTTATATAACCATCAACATCCAGTTCAATCATTAAATGACGTGGCCTCTTAGCGTTATGAGCTCAGGTAGAGCTTGAGTATTCTTCTCCAGGTCGAACGATCTTGGGCGATCGTCTGCCAGTTAACTCCAACAACTCTGCATATGTCCTCGTCATATCGGCCTGGTGGTCTTATATACTACTAGTTTAAGCCCGTGACTGTTTTTTGCGTATCGTCACGGGTCTAGAATAGTTCCAATTTTTAGGGTCAACGATTATAACAGGTTGACCTGATCTGACCACATATGAACCTGACCTGTGTTTCACTCTTAGGGTGAATAAAATCTCTTGAACTTGAAGAACTTAGAAGTATTAATAGACGTAGGTATTAAACACCGACAGGGACGATCGCGCTATCGTATAATTGTTTCAAAGGTCGTAGACTCGAACTTGCTTAAATACAAACATAACTTGTATTTGACCCTTAAAGTTCACTCTGCAAATTCCTGTTTTGCTTCGAAAGCATCACGTTGTTGGGTTTTTTTTAATTTTTTTATTGAGACTGGGAAAACGTACATAATGTAATTATTGGTCATAGTATCTGTAACGGCCAGAGAACTTAATTCACATTCCATATTATTAAACAGTTGAGCAACTCTGAAGAAATGGATTAACAGAATAGTTGATTCGGTAACATATTTTGTCTGATGTCTACTTAAAATAACTTAATAACTCACGTACAGTGAACATGAATAAAGACCTGTATCGCAAAAGTGGTCAGTAAAATACCTGAAAAGCAAATAAACCGTAATGCATAAACTTTGGTCAAGCAACAACATTAGTGACAGTTTTAATTAAATTGAAATTTATGCTAAGCCGGTATGACAATTGGCATTCATGGTTACAGTAGAGACCATGAGTAATTTAATTTTTTTAATTTGCTTTTATTAGCAAGATGTTATTGCAAAGCAGATCAACTGTTTTTCAGCCGCAAAAATTTATAAGTATTTTTTTAACTATGAAACGGTCGAAAAGCAAACTTAATGAATGTATTATGGCAATTAATTTGGTAACAGTTAGCTATTAAATTGTGAACATAACCACGAATTTCTACTAATTGTACCTCTGGTCACTGTTTTGCGAGCGAAGGCTGACACGTGACACCGTTCTGCAGCCAATAGCTATCTAGGTGAGGAATGAGCTTACGAAATTATGTAGTAGATTACTCATTTCAGGCTGTGGTTATATTTTAGTATTATCTCTACCTAGATTTTAAATTTTATTTTCTGTGTTTTGGAAATCTTTGTTGGCAAGATTTCTTGATGTACACGCAATTACAGATGGCTCAAAAAAGGTAGTTTATTCACTTAATCGTTGTTTGAAGCGAAATTGCATCTTACCGCAACCGGCTAATTTCAGACTCCAAGAAGAAGATTCTGGTGGAAGCAGTTTAACCTACATTCAACGGACTACAAGTAACAGGACATGGTACTATGGATATAATATACTTCTAGAAAGAGCGGTGTGTTTGAAACCAATACTGTTATAGTCTCCCGATGCCTGATGCAACACTTCTAGATTCCTCCTGCTAATGATTATGTAGCTGAGCCAGAAGAGTTCAGGGTTGTAGCCGAAGTAGAGGTCAAAGACAAACACAGTCATAAATGTGGGAACTCTCCGCTGCTATTCCCACTCTAATATTTTTTTCTTTACCCTCTAGTTCTTTCTTTCCACTGTACGACCAACAAAAAGCAAAATTAAATATAACTAAGAACGGAGATTTTCCTGGTGTAGGATTAGGGTGAAGTCATCCCGGGTGTTCCGTTGGATTGATGTAAAAACACGATTTTAGCTTCCCCATGGAGACCGCGGAGCTAGCCGTCGAAATGTGTTTTCACCACACAATGCAGCAGTACACCCATGGAGACTTCATTTTGAATAAATCTATATCCTTGAAAATGTGATCTCGCACTATATCTGTTGGTGCTCTATGTATTTGTTTACGTCTTGTTCCATAGATTCAAGCTGATGAAAAGCTTCTGTGTGATGACAAGCCTAATATCTGTACATACAAGATGGAAAAAAAATCATAGTGAAAAACTATTGTATGTTATCGAAAACGATGAGCGGTGATGTGGCGTAGTGGTTAAAGCTCGACTGGTGATTGAAAAGTTCGCGTTTCGAATCCCTGTATCAACGGGAATTTTCAAAGACCTTTGGCAGAACTTTCGTAAAATATTACAGAAATATTACAGAAGCTATCTATTAATCAATTAATATCCACGATGGGACATAAAGAGGAATAAAACAAATGATATTTGTGAGCTCAACAGTGTTTACGACGTTTACGCGTTCCTAAATCGTACAAGACAGAGATGATATAAATTCTTCACGGGTTTGCCGCCGGATTACATTTTATAATGAAAAGCTATTCAGTTCAGTTTTTGTAGTTCCTTTAGATACAACGGACCCGATGATGGCGGCAGTGCAAGTCGCCGAAAGCTTGTCATTAGAAAATGTAATCCGGCGGCAAACCCGTGAAGAATTTGTATCAAAGATACGCCCGGAAAGACTTATCTTTCTTATAAGACAAAGATGAACTAAAAAAAAAAAAGTTGGCAGTGATTGGGGACTGCAGAAAGAAGTGAAACCATAAAATTATGAATATCATACGCGCAACACGTCATACTTATAGCTACAGCTATACTAAATAATAATAATTCCGTGTGGTCGTAATGACCTGGTGACAGGGTTTCTATTGGTTGCGCATTCCGCACCTGTCTTAGCCGCCTTAACCTAACCAGGTAGTCCTACCTGGCACAGGGGACCTACAGTTTAAAGTGGAATTCGAACCACGGAAGCGTTCTGGCGTACTTCACATTACACAGCAAGCTGTACCAGAAGTGAAAATCGGGTTAGGAATCTATTTAAATCCTCGTCGAGACAGGGAATCGAACCATGAGGGACCTTTCGCTCCACAGTGCAACAACTTAATCAATGAGCCGCTAGACTGCTACTGATACTGTGCTAACAGCGTGTCGACGACGCGTACTCATGAGATTTTACTCATACAAAAATCGCCCAACGTGCATAAGGAAGTTTTCACTTCAAAAAAATAAAAATCTAACTTAGTCCACAACCCGGAAGCTGGTCGAATCTTCCCGAAGCAGATGTTCAGAGCTATAGTGTCAGAGGAAGGAAGGCCAATTCCTTTCCTCAGGGGCCTATAATTCAACGTGGAATCAGAACCAAGGAACGTCCCGGCGTAGCTAATATAATCAAATGCAACTCCTGCTCATCACGGAATTTTAATCCGCGACCGGAGGGAGAAACATTATAAAGTAAGCGGCTTAATCTCTGAGCTACCGGATCGCCTTGTTTTGAAAGTATACGTGTTGTAAGTACTATCAAAAGAGGATAAAAACTGCGTTTGTATGACCAAAGTTGACAGAAATAAAAGTGAGGGGTGAAAGAAGGAGAGAGTTTAGGTTTTTGCAAATGAAACGTAAACAGTATTTTTCTGTTTGTTTTGAAGTATACATAATACAAAGTTCCATCAAAATCTTACAAAAATCTTGCCTTCCAAAAAGCGTCCAACGCGCATATCATCCGCGCAACACGTCATAGCATGACGGTGACGCGAATTCATAGATTTACTCCCAACCTACAGCCCGTCTGTAGAAGTTTTCACTTCAAAAATATAAGCTTGGAATATCAAGTTGCTAACGACCATGTCGACGCACGCAGATTCAAAACGATAGTAACAACAGAATTGTGAAAAACGTGCTTGCAGTTTCTAGAGGAAGTACTTAATGTTTCAAATACAATATTAAAATGGTAGTTTGTAGAGCATTTATTGGACATTATAAAATTTTACAGCAGCAATCACATAGTTAATTTCTATAAGAATTTATTTACAATGTTACCCGTTCTTTACACTGTTAGAGTAAAACGAAAGTATATTGACATTCGCTTGTGTTAACCAACACCGCAACATACCTGAAACTGGATGGAAACGAGATTCCTGTTTCCGTACTGGTTAATGAACCGGATCTTCGACAACGTGACTCTGCGTCTGCTGCACTTGCTGTTTGTCCTTGACAATACAATCGCCTCTTCCTGATAAGGGCTCCAGAAAGACGATCGAAACGTCATACTTTGCGACCCAAGTTACCACTGGTAACTGGTATCAGCGTTGTTTTATAGATTCCCATCCTCAATAATAAAATAACGGATTTATAACTTTTAAATTATTTTTATCTTTCAACTCAATTCCCTTCAAATTTAGCGCATTTATTCCAATTTACTTTCAACGCTGTTAACCCATCCTCAATAATAAAATAACAGATTTATAACTTTTAAATTATTTTTATCTTTCAACTCAATTCCCTTCAAATTTAGCGCATTTATTCCAATTTAGTTTCAACGCTGTTAACCTTTTTCTTAGGGTCTCCTGTACAGGTGCAGTCGCTTGTTCATTCGATGTAACACCTTTACCACATAGAAACAATATGAGTTCTGGGAGCTAGCCAAAGCTATTATTTGTCATGATTCCTTCTTCAAATTGTCTGTTTCTCGCACAGCCAAAACTGTTCTGTGAATAGGCATACTACTTTGTTGAAAAATATTTTCTCGCTGCAGCTCGTGTCTTTGCTCACGAAATTTTTGCATCTAATATTTTACATGATGGGAGTACATTTCCGGCTATATTTCATCATTTGAATATAATAAATATATTTTAAAAAATACAGTCGTTGCTCGCAGCATGATCCTGCTCTAACGCCCTTTGCCAAACTTGTCTCCAACTGAGAACCACCAATGAGAATTATAATCCATTTGTTCCCAAACAATTTCCGCTTCAGCTAGCTGAACTAGACAGGATGGTAATACCACATCTTTTGCATTTGGCAGCTAAAGGTCTGCATGTTTCATCATATCTGTCTTATGAGTGACTATTATCAAGAAGTCGAGTTTATGGAAATTCGTCAGAGTTATAATCTGAGAACACCAACATATCAGTGACGGCCGACAGATCATTTATTACAATCGCACTCAGAAACACAACAGAAGCGTCCCTGCGTTCCAGAGCTGTACCGGGCAAAAAGTCGAAACTCAGCCTCACAACCGACGACCTTGCAGTTACGTCGTTGGGCCCCACGTCAGAGTAGTCTTTTTAGCAGCGCTCTGCAGAGCGTGATTCCCCGAACGTGGTGAGCCTGAGATAGCCTTTAAGCGGAAGCTGCAGTGGTTTCATCACAGTAAAGGAATGTTTATAAGGGAGCGTGCACACACTACGTGGCTCGGTCCAGGGGGGGGGGAGGGGTTGGAAGGAAGGCTACGCTGGGCTACACGGGGGTAGGGGGGGAGGGGGTTGCGAGCCAGGCCACGTAGCTTTCCTTTCATAACATTTTTCACAGTTAATATTAGGAACAGAACTCATACAACAGCATGTGAATATTTATTTCCCTCAGTTAATTATCTCCGTATGTAATTTACAATAATCTGAAAAGAGAAAACAGTACAAAATGTCTTCTGGAATCAAAGGAAAAAAGCAACGTGCTTCCTTTGGGGGGAGGAGGGGGAGTAGAGGTAAAAGCCACGTAGGGTTACGTGGGGGCGAGGGGAGGAGGTTCACAGGAGGCCAAAATAGAGCTACTTGGTTTATGCACGCTCCCTAAGGAAGATGCGCTCTCTGCATTTTTGCAGGGCGAAGGTAGAAGAATAATTTCACGCGGTCTTAATCACCTCTCAGCAGACTTTCCTCTTTCACCGCAGGCTTCCTTGTTGTAGCAGCCGAACCGAACCCCGTCATCCTATGATATAAACAACACCTACTGAATTTCGTGGAATCTGAGCTAGCGAAGCGTTGTAGCGTAAGTGCCCCTAAATATTCCAACCTTGGCCGAAACATCTGACAATTGATCAAACACTTTGGCACTGAATCAGTGGAACATCACTTGGAAACGAGACGAAGAACGCAATTATCTCCGGAGAGCTACCGAACTTTGGGAAATGATTTTTGTTTTTATTAGATCAGGAGTTATCCCACTGCTGTAAATACTAAACATTCCACTCCAGAGTCTCTGAACGTAATATAATGTCTCTGAAGTTACTGCATAGTTTCTCTTGAGATGGATATAAGCTTCGCTAGCCCACAGTGATAGTCTATGAGATAATGTCAATGTGAAACGAGCAAGTGCCCGCTTAGACAACTGAAACACAAAGACAAACTCACATAGAACACAATTGATTGCCACATGACTGGTCGCTAGATTAATGATACGTTACTAAGATATTAAAAACTAACAACATGAACTTCCTGGAAGGCATCGTGACTGCAGTCACATTAAAATAAATGATTCGCTTGAATGGTTACATTAACCTAAGAATTCATAAAGCTGGTAGTCGCTGTTTGTAGTTTCCCGTGAATGTATCCTCCAGCAAATTTGTGAGGCCACTAATGTAATGCACCTACAATTGTTGGTTCGTCCTCTGCAAACTCCTTGCATAACTCGACTATGTCGAGATAAGAAATTACAGTAAGCAATCACGATTTACATTTCTGGATCTGAGTGAATTTTCATGTTTTATACATCTTGTTTGTGACTTACTGAAGAAATGATAAACCATTATTTATAAAATTAAAAATACAATGCAGTCAGTTCGAGGAGAGTTATTATATGTTCATTGAATTGCAAACTAGTCTTCCATCCGACTTATTAGATACTACTTTTGAGCTATAAATCAGTACGAAGAGTTGAGGAAGATCCAGCCAAGCTGTAACCCTGACCGAAGTTTTCAAACCGCCGCCATACCGGGCGCAGGAGGGTGCAACGATTTGAGATTCAATTCTTGGTTTTGGTGTGTCGTCCTCGTTGACGGATGGGTTTATGAGATTACTTTGGGAAATACTGGTACCATTACCTTTCTCCATGAGATTCAGAGTAACACAGAAAAGTCTGCATCATTGGCAGATGGATGGCAGTACATCCTTGTCTACGATAACAGAACATAGTTCAAGGATATATATACAATTCGCTTGAAGCATGATTGATATCGTGATACGAGGCAGAAGGCAAAGTAAAACAGTGACATACATCCACAGAAGAAATACTTTCGATATAAAGGAACGTGGTCAAAAATTACGTACAATGTAGAGAACAAAATCTGAACTGAAATATAAAAGATACAGCTTTCCGAAGGAACTTCATAGTGAAGCACAAAGTAGATACAGTCAATTGGGATGTCTATGCAGCCAGCCCTTAATTTTGGTAAGGTTCTAGCGTGTTTACTTCGCTTTTAACAGGCTGACTTGAGTTTTTAGTTTGCTACCTTCAACGTTCTTTGCAAAAGCGTATAACAGATATTATTTAATTTTTACTAACGGCTGGCAGAATAAAAATTTTAAGCGGGAAATTATGTTTAATGGCGGTTAATTGTAATACACTCTTTGCAGGGTAGATTGGATTTTAATAACGCAACTCCTACAAAATTTTACATTTGCTTTATTCGCCAACCGTCTGCTCGCAGATTGCGAAGTGAGGTCTCTAGGATAAATGCTATTTAAGTGCAGTAACGTATTGGTACGTTCAGCAACCAATCTATAAACGTTCTTATTGCTTGTCAACATTGCCACATTGGTTGATGCTTCATATTTTAATTTTTATAATCGAAATAAAAAGCAAAAAAGGTACAAAACAAATAAAAATATTTGTTATGAGAAAAATAAAACTTGTTGATGCCATGTTGTGGAGGAAACCATGTATATGCCCTATTTCGACTTATTGTGCAATAGCTGTTCATCTTTTCATACAACGATCTATTCAGATTCTGATAAGATGTGCAAGAAATTGTTTTCCTTCCTTGTTACATGCGGTGTTTAGTGACGATGCGCTTTTCGCGACATTTCCGTTCATTAGCAGCCCAACAACATGCAAGTTGCCCGCCAACGCTGCTGAATTTCCAGGGGCACCAAGATGGGAAGGAAGGATGTGGTTACTGCCCACCAACCGCGTCCCACTATCGCACTGTCTTGGGCAAATGACGTCATCCCCACTCCTAACATCCATATCGTCAGTCCTTCAAGACAGGTTTGTGTAGCGGGAATCGTATTAAAATAGCCTCAATCTGGGACTGTTGTAAGGTCACTGTACAGAACTAGATAACAAGAATGACGTGCATCTTGCTATTGAGGCTGACTGCACACAGCACTAAGCTGTTAACTGCGCAATTGCCCCCAGTCGTGTGAGCGCTCACATTTGTAGGCTGTTCCAACACATATCTTGCTATCGATCATGCTCTCATAACAGCGCCAACCGCGCTACCTGTCAAACATATGCAATGCTGGTGATCATATCTACGATCGTCTTATAATTGTGCGCAGCACTTAGGTAACCGCTGCATAGCTTACGCTGGTCGATTAGTCAGAGTAAGATCGACTGCTTTTCTAGAATCTTTCATATTCCATAGATCTTTCGATCACGATAAAATGGACTGATTGTTCTGATCCTGCTGCCTCTGTTTCGTATGTTATGAAACGGAGCTCTATCTCCACAGAGTAACCCGTTGGGCCGGTCCAATGTTCCAAAATCGGCGGCCTTTCCAGGTTAATAAGTCTTTAAGACCAACACCGCGTACACAGCTCCTTCAAAAATTTTAAAATGTCTCGCTACAAATACATAAACTACAGCTTAAAGCAAAGGAATGTTTATAATACTATAGCACGAACAGTGAAAGCTCCAGACAGGTTTGACTCATCCACACCAAAATAGTTAAAGAAGACTTACAGGCTCCAATAATAATGTGCGATCCAGACCATTCGGAAACAGGTATTGTCGCGCACTTGTGACAAATGAATCGGTACATTGGTGAGGTGTTGCGAAGAATGAATTTCGATAGGGTTCAGATGTGTGCGATTAGCGTTTGATTAGAAAAGTCTGTATCAAGTGACTTGAACTGTTACTTCAACATGGTTGGCGTAACTTCAATCCTAACTCAAAAATAATGCATGCTGGAAATCGTTTAAAAGCGTCCTTTCAGGTGCCGATATAATACTTAACATTTCAACTGCTGCCGCTTAAAGTGAAGGCATTAGATGAATGTTCCCCAATACAACCCCTGACACCGAAATTTCAATCCTACAGAAGGGTGACCTTGACATTAATATCACAAAATTAAATCATTTGTGAAGATTAGAAATGTAAATTCAGTTTACACCGCATGAATTTCGCGCCAACAACACGTTGTATGTGGATCTCATGTTCACTGGAAAATATCTGTATACATGCTAATAAAAGGGTATTACTTGTATCTGGGACATGTATATCTTAGATTGATGTTAACTAACGAACGATACGTACGATGTACTAAGGCTCCAAATTAATTTCGTGGTCGTGTTAAAATAATGGTGTACAGCGTACCCCTCCCCCCCTCTCCTTCCGTGGTCATTAATTCATTCTTATTTAATTGGCCTAAGTGGTTAATGAAGTTGTTGACGGATGGTACCATTTCGCTCTCCCTGCTAGTGATGAACCGCGTTTCACTTTCCGCTGAGAACATCCGATGACCTCCTGTCCTTCCTCCTTGCAGCGGCTGTAGCCACGCAATCTGCAATCTTCAACGAAATGAAGCCGCATACAGAACAGGTTTAGCTTAGCTTGTCTGAGTGCTGTCAACATGATTCCTTTACTTGGCCAGTATCCTGTCCTGTTGCACTAGGAGCATCGTCAAGGACCCATTTAGGGCTTCATTTCTTGTTCTTCCGGAAATCGTGAATCTCAAAGGGACTGTTTGACTTAATGAGTGAAGCCTAAAGGCCACGCCTAACAGACTCACAGACTGCTGATTTCGGAAGGACAAAAGTGGGAATGTCACCATCTGTTCATAAAACGAGTAGGTATTATGCTTTGTGTTAATTTGTTTCTGTAATTTGTGATTCTTCGGAGGAAACTGGGGATCATCCCTTCCTTAGCCTATACACTGTAATCAAATAATGTAATCAAAACGATTTGAAACTATTCCCGTTCTATCTCCCCACTCCCCAAGTATGACGTCAATTTAACGAGAGCGGCCAAATTAAAGTTTATTTTGAGCATATACTGGAGCAAATTCGATAGATATTAGGACCATACGAAGGGGACTGACGCGACAATTATGGTAAGCCCTAGGGCAGAAACCAAATGGTAAGAGGTTATTAATTTAAAATCATCGAGTTGTAGAGGTAGTAGAATCAAAAATTGGTATTTTCGAGAGACAGAGGTCAAATATATTATTATTATTATTATTTAGTTATAGAGAAAAAATATGTACTTAAATACATTGTAAGGAAACGCTGACTATTTCGACTTATCGAAGGCTCAGATTTCGAGTGATGGAGGTTTTGTGGTTTTCCTTCGAGTTGTAGAGAGTTTCAACCTACCAAGGTTCGACTTACCAAAGTTCTATTGTAATTAAATATTATTCAATAATGAAACTGATATTTGTGAAGAAACATAAGTTTGTGTCAGGGGTGTAACACTGAAGACAATATTTCAACGTTATAAAGTATTTTATCAATGTTCGAGAAATTGTACAAATGATAAATCATTAGGTCGGTGTTTTATATATCCTTGATTGTAAACACTTCGACGGCGATAGCAAATTTTGTTTCGTTGATCGTGGTCCAGGTAAAATGAGATGGACAGATTTTCATAGGTTTTCAAACATTATGGAGCCCATAGTCGCATGAGTAAATAATTGTTATGCGGCGTCCAAAAGCCGAAAAATTAAGATAAATTATCCGTTTAAAAATAAATGAATTCTGAAAGTCAAAATGCTTGCCGGGGTCTGATCAAACGGTATCGTATTACTCCGAACTGAATATAGTCGTAATTAAAACTAATACTCATTATTATCAGTCGCTTAACTCATTTCTGAGAGCCGTGACCCTAACTGGATTTCTCAGTGTCTTGGCTATGCAATGACTGCAAATTAGGTCAAATTGACTGTGCGAGTACCTCCACTAGAAGACCTGGCTTTATCTTACAACCTTCGTAAAACTGAAAATCAAGATAACAGGAAACATTTAGTTACCTATAAATCTTAACAAAAATTATACAGAAGAGTTTAAATTGGTAAAGTAACCAATGTACTGTACGCCTCACTGTTCTAATCTGAATAGGGAGTTACAAATTTAATACCATTAAAATAAGAAAGACCATGATATGAGTGCTACTAACAAAACGTAACATGAATATAATTACAATATAAATTATATAGGGAAAATGGTATTATTATGTTATAAGATGCTATTTTTAAAGTAAATAATTACTTCTTTTATAACTGGATCTCAATTGCTGATAATATTAATACATAAATACATCCTAAGCAACTGAATATTTGTTCGTTTATGCAATTGCTTAGGTTGTATACATTTATTAATATTACATCTTTTCTTTAAGTGGAAATATTACTGAAGTTCGGCTGAAGCGAGAATTTGTTCCTGCATCCAGCTGTGTGCAGAACGAATCCCGAATGTGAACCAGCCTATACAGCGTGGTCCTTTGGTGAACGAATCCAGATTAGGGTATTCTATAGGTCATCAAGATAGCAGTTGTACTGTAAAACTGGACTATAAAATATTTTTTCCCTGGAATGATGGAGATATTGGTTATACGTCTACATTTGCATCGTTATGGACAAAACCTAGGAATTTGGTTTTTTATAAGTTTCGGGAGGACGGCGGTTCGAATACCCGTCCGGGCATCCAGATTTGGGTTTTCCATGGTTTCCCAAATCACTCCAGGCAAATGCCGGGATGCTTCCTTCAAAAAGGCCATGGCCGAATTCCTTCCCATTCCTTGCCCCCCATCCTTTCCCGTCTCTAAAAGACCTCGCTGTTGAGAGACGTAAAGCAGTTACAAAAAAAATCATGTGTTCAAATTCGTGTTCTTGAAACCCTGTTTCTTGTAAAACGTAAGAGAAACTCAACACAGTAATGGAGAATGCAGACCATATCATTTCGTTACTGGTTTATATTATGGATTTTGCATAGTGGGGGTGGGGGGACAATTGGATGGGGAGTGGGACAGTAGGGGAGGGAGAGGGAACAGGGTGCCATTAGAAAAGAGAATGGGGGATGTTGTGAAAGAGATATTGGTTACATTCAGGCTTGGCATTGCGGTTTCGAATCCTACCCCGAGTATCATGATTTCTGTAGCGATTCTTTTGTACGGTGTAGAGGTTTAGATGTTAAAGAAGGAAGAGTGAGTAACTTTTAAGCATTCGAAATGTGGATCTATAGCAAAATATTAAAGTACTGAAAACTACAAAGATTACAAACGACAGATTCCTAACTAAGCTTATATTATATAAAAAAAAAAAAGCTTTAGGATAAAACTAGGCAACTCCCACACATCACGAGGAAAAGGAAGTAACAACTGCTATATCTAATCATTGAAGGAAAAGATGATACCAAAGGCGTAGGATGAATGAGGATATCCTGGCTAAATATTATACGAAAAGATTAGGAACAGCCTAAAGTGTGTCACAAACAACAACAGACAGTCAAAATTAAATGCAAAAAAAAATGGTATGAAACATTCGCTCACATATATTTGCAAGAAACTGATCATCTAGCTTTTCTGGCAAACCCAACAACTTCTTTTCTTGTTAGACTGCAAAAATAAGGATTCTCCATTTAGTATTCTCTTCCACTCTTGATTTATTTGCATTCCTCTCACTTTACGCAACTGTCCTACGAGGATGGTCTGAAAAACTCTCTGCCTCGACGGAATAGCTCTAGCGAAAAAAGACTTTAAAAAATTTCAGTTTTAAACATTGACCTAGCATTTGTAGAGAACAACCTAATACTGCATGTATAGAGCACAGAACTTAAAGGAAGTAACGCCTGGAATTTCGGAATATAAAGAGAAAAAAAATTTGTGAATTTGGAATATGGTCCTTCAGAAGGATGTTGGATTTTGAACTTTTTTTACGATGAGTTAGGCGTTTGTGAAACAGTCTTACAGAAACAACAGGCGGAATGGTGTGTAAAAGTTTTAAGGCATGCAGAGTCAATTTGTTAGTGAAAGAAACAGCAGACTGTAAGAACTATACAAGATAATTGTAATAATTCCGTGTTGACCTGGTGATTGGGTTTCTATTGGCTGCGCATTACACTCCTACAGTAGCCGCCTTAACTTAAACAGGTAATCGTATCGGGTGTAGGGGACCTACAGTTTAACGTGGACTCCGCACCACAGAAGTGCGGCTGAGCTAACCATCTGCAGTATTGTCGATAGAGCTGACTGTGGACCTCTGGTTCAAAGCCGAGTCGAGGGTCTAAACCAGAGACTGCGTCGTTTCTGCGATAATCATGGCTGCAGATTCCTTGATCTTCGCCCTGGGGTCGAATCGTGTAGGGTTCCCTTGGATAGATCAGGTGTGCACTACACACATGAATCGGCTACACGGGTGGCAGGGGCCGTGTGGAGTGCATTGGGGGATTTTTTATGCTGAGGGAGGAAGACCAGAAACTGGGATTACAGTCACGGGCAGCCCAATTAAATTCGGCACCATATGTTAGGAGTAGCGAAAATCAATCTCGACCGTTAAAAGTACTCGTTATAAACTGTAGAAGTGTTTGTAATAAGCAGCCTGAGCTTGAAAGCGTTATTAGTAGCACAGAAGCTGATATAGTATTAGGTACTGAAAGCTGGTTAAAACCGGATATAAGTTCAGCAGAAATTTTTAACCATAGCATGAATGTTTTCCGTAAGGATAGGTTACATTCTAATGGAGGTGGTGTATTTATAGCTGTTCGTAAACACCTGTCGTGTAACGAAATAAATGTTGATACGGTCTGTGAAATCCTATGGATTAGACTAAAAGTAGCTAGGACAAAACTTGTAATAGGGTCTTTCTATCGTCCACCAGATGCAGATGTAGGTGTTGCTGAGGCCTTAAGAAATAACGTAAGTAATATAGCTCGTCAATTTCCGGATCATGGAATAATACTAGGAGGCGACTTCAACTTGCCGTATATTGACTGGAGTAATTACGCCCACGTTACTGGTGGCAGGGATAAAATATCCTGTGAGATTATTCTCGACCTTTTCTCAGATCTTAATCTTGAGCAGCTCGTCACTGAACCAACGCGGTGTGACAACGAAAACGAAAACATTTTAGATATTCTCGTTACAAATAGGCCTGAATTATTTACGGACATTTCTACCACCACGGGAATAAGTGATCATAAAGCTGTAATTGCTACAGTAAAATTAACAGTCGAGCGCAAAAAGAAAAAGAAAGGGTCGTTTACAGGTTCGAAAAGGCCCCAAAGGAGAGTTTAAGAACGTTTTTGAGGGATAAATACATTACCTTTGTAGAAGGAAGAGGCTCGGTTGAAGAGATGTGGCTTCGATTCATAAATATAGTCAGGGAAGGTATGGACTTACATATACCGAAAAGGACAATCAGGGACGGGAACGATCCCCCGTGGTATACGCGTGAAGTCAAAAGGTTACTTAAAAAGCAAAGGAAGATTCATGCACGCTCAAGAAGGACGATGTATAGGAGTGATTTAGAAAAACTAGCTGAGACAAGAGGACAGGTAAAGAATGCGATGCGCGAAGCCTTCAATGACTTTCGATGCAACTCACTTTCCAAGAGCCTCATTGAAAATCCAAAGAAATTTTGTTCATATGTAAAAAAAGTAGGTGGTTGTGACAACAATATGCCAGTTCTACTAAAAGACGGTCGGGAATTTGATGACAGCCGCGACAAGGCTACCGTATTTAACGCCGAATTTAAAAATTCCTTCACTGACGAAAACATGGAAAACATTCCCGTTTTTCCACGGCGTGTTGAATTTGAAATGGATCCAGTACAAATTGATAGTATAGGTATCATAAAGCAATTAAAGCTCCTGAAGTGGGGGAAAGCGCCGGGTCCCGATGGTGTACCAGTAAGAGTATTTTCGGAATACGCGGAAGAAATAGAACCATTTCTGTCAGATATATTTCGTAAATCTTTAGAGGAAAGAAAAGTACCTTCTGACTGGAAAATTGCGCAGGTGATTCCCGTTTTCAAGAATGGAGATCGGAGAGATCCTAGGAATTATCGTCCGATATCGCTTACATCTGTTTGCAGTAGAATTCTGGAGCATGTCATATGCTCTAACGGTATGAAGTTTCTAGATGAAAACGAGCTACTTACAGCATACCAACACGGATTTCGGCAGAACCGATCATGTGAAACGCAACTGGCTCTATTTTCGCATGATGTAATGAAAGTTATTGATGCGGTATCACAAGTTGATGCTATTTTCTTGGATTTTCAGAAAGCTTTTGACTCTGTACCACACAACCGACTCTTAGCGAAGATCCGAGCGTACGGTATATCTGATCAGATTTGCGAATGGATACGCGATTTTGTAACTGGTCGGTCACAGTATGTCGTTGTAGACGGGGAAGCCTCTTCTAAACTAGATGTTACTTCGGGCGTTCCTCAAGGAAGTGTAATAGGACCACTTCTTTTCTTAATTTTTATAAACGATCTCGGTGACAACGTTAATAGCAGGATGCGATTTTTTGCTGATGATGCACTTATTTATAGGGAAGTGAGGTGCTCCGACGATTGCTTAGAAATTCAGCGCGATCTGGATGTTATTTCGGAATGGTGCCGTGAATGGCAGCTTACACTTAACTGTAAAAAGTGCAAGGCAATGCACATAAGTAATAAAAAGACCCCGCTTGCTCAGGAGTACAAAGTTAACAATTCAGTTGTTGATACTGTAGATTCCCTGAAGTATCTAGGCGTAACAGTACAAAGCAACATGAAATGGGACTTGCACATAACTTCCGTTGTAGGAAAAGCTAATTCCAAACTACGATTCATAGGACGTATTTTGAGAAGTTGTAATGCTCATACAAAGGAAATAGCGTACAAAACACTAGTGCGTCCGCATTTGGAATACTGTTGTGGAATTTGGGATCCGTATCGCAAGGGATTGATTGACACATTAGAGAGAGTACAGAGAAGAGCCGCTCGATTCGTGACTGCTAGTTACAGTCCTTACGTAAGTGTCACAGAGCTAATTCGTGGTTTGGGCTGGGATTGTTTGGCGGACAGACGACGTCGTTTTCGTTTGAATTTGCTGGAGAATATGCGAAAATCTTTAAGTTACGAGTGCAACGAAATACTTCTTCCGCCAACTTATTTAGGTCGCAATGACAGGAGGGATAAGATTAGAGAAATAAGATGCCGTACTAATTCATTTATGTATTCCTTCTTTCCTCGATCTGTTCGGGATTGGAATGCGCAGAGTTAGGATTGGTGCTTAGCACCCTCTGCCACCCACAGTATTTGTGATTTGCAGAGTATAGATGTAGATGTAGAAGTGCTCTGGCGTAATTCATTTTACACAGCAAGCTGTCAGTCAGATGCCTTATCAACCATTGAGCCATCGCACGACTATAGGAAGACAGGATTAGATTATATGAAGCAGATGTTCGAGAATGTGGTGTGTAACAGGTATGTTGAGTCGAAGATTTCGGCTCAAGATATGAAAAGACGAAGGACTTCATCAAAACAATTGAGAGAGTTAAGACAGGAAAAAACATGATGAAATTGCTGCCTATCATAAGAAACTTATTTTCGTCTACATGGATTGTTTAAGGTCATTAGAGGCGGGATGGGACTGGGGACAATGAATGGGAAGGAATTCGGCCATGGCCTTTCTGAAGGAAGCATCCCGGCATTCGCCTGGAGTGATTTGGGGGAATTATGGAAAACCCAAATCTGGATACCCGGACGGGGATTCGAACCCACGTCCTCCCAAATGCTAGGCCAGAACGTTAACCGTTCACCCACCACGCTTGGTGCATGGATTGGTGATCACCCTGCGTCCAGCAATTTTTTGTTTCTTGTTTTGAGAATAGCTAAGCCATCATCGACAACTTTCGAGGGAAACGTTGTACAAGTTTATTTCCAGTAGGTTTCTCATACCTTTCAACGGTATTTATCGCACAGGCCTGCGATGCCGGTAGTATTGCGACGAGCTACCTGTTAGCACAGCGTATGGTTAGCGTGTTCTTTGTTAACTTGACCACTTTAAAAGATGCTAATTAAGCTCACATGGTGCGTCTGTAGTAACAGAAAAAATAGGGTCCACGTTCACTTTTAAAGGATGTGTAGCACCCTTTCTAAGAAAAATGGTACTACTGAAACAGTCGTTAGAATATAGTGCAATTCTATCGATAAAAGATAATTCAGATTTAAAGTACAAAAGGCGTTGGCTTTCAGCACACTGTGCACACACCTATTTGACAACTCCTCGGCAATCGTGCTCTATTGCGGAAGCTGTGGGGGTGTGAAACATTTGGTGGTTGAAAGTGGTCGACCTAGGGCATTATCATACTTCGACCAAAATGTTCTAAAACATTTTGTAATCATCTAGAATGTACTAGAATATTCTTGAATGTATTAAAATGTACTAGAATGTTCTTGAATAATGTTCTAGAATATAACACATTTTTCAGAATTTTCAGCTATTAACATATATAAATAATTTATATTAAAAATATTTAGTGAGTACACTTACTCTGATGGAACTTTTACTGGCATTTTTTATTATTTGAAAGGGAGTACCATAGCGTACTTTTTATCCTGGAAATATTTAAGGTTCCACGCAAAAACAAAACAAAAATCCTTCCAAATTCGTGATAAACAGAAACGAAGTCATCAGCACCAGCTAGTAAATAAATAAGAACTGAAATACTGTATACTCATTTTTGGCAGTTTTCCACAGTCGTCTTAACTTTCCGAACCCCGTGCCTCAGAGTTAACGCTAGGGCGTGACATTCGGGAGGAAGTGGGTTCAAATCCTCCTCTGACCATCCAGATTTCGCATTTTCATATTTCCAGAAATCTCTTGAGGCGAATCCTAGGACGATTCATGCAAATCCATGGTCGAATTCTTTTCCGTTCATTGCACACCATCCTTAACTGCTTCTAATGACCCAGACGTCGACGAAGGCATAAAACCCTAAGCAAAACTTTAAGACAGACTCAGGGACAGTTCCGAGTTTCTCCTCATTTCACCAACAGAGAAAGACAGTCACATTGGTACGAAACTGACACGGTTCGTGGACAGTAACGTGTGTGCAAAAACATTATGCCAATATATTTACACTTCAAGTCTTTAACATACAACTCTGTCCCCGCCTTATAATCATAAACAGTGCAACCTTTAGTCTCCAATCAATATATATATATTATTAATTATATCTTCGTATTAAATAATGATTAATAATTAAAAATGTAAATACTATGAAATTGTAAATATAACGAGTTCCACAGACGCTTTTAATATTGTACTGGGTAGTTGTAAGCTCTTAGGTTTAAGTAGGATTAGTATTGTCTTTGGAGAGTCAGAGAGGAAGTATTATTGTCTTTAGAGAGAAAGAGAAATACGTGCAGAAGCACGCACAAAAAGTCTTGCTGCGGCTGTGGTGTAATTTTAGGAACGAAATGTATTAAGTGGTGATGTTTGTAATACGGTGTTAAGGTTGTGATATTAAAAGTGAAGTATACCTATGTACTATCGCTTTTCATTTAGTCGTTGCCAGACCTATAAAAGTTATTAAAACCGTTGCGCATAACATTACGGGCCGGGTTTCCTAGAAAAGATATTCTTGGAGCCGAATTGTTCTTTTATTAATTAACACTTTGGAGCTAATCCTCCCAGTACGCCCTTCTGAGCGTACAAAACTGGATATAACCTCTCAAATGCATTAGCCTCACACAGTAATTAGTTTTACTGTTATGTGAGAAGGGGAGGTTACATGTGGCTTACCCTGCCAGGATCTAAAGTTTTTGTGAAGCAGCGGATTGCATGTAGACCAGGTTGTCAGAATTGGTAAAGCAGCAGAAGTTGTAAGTGTTGATTTCTGGCTAGAGGAATCTTCTGATGGTGATGCTGCAGAACGGAGGTGGACAAGTCTGCTGAAACGACAACGTGGCGGACGAAGAACTACGAGGCGGAAAGGCGCATTTGGCAAGTACCGATCTATGTTTCTTTAATCTACGTGGGACTACTAGAAGAGTCGTCGGTAGTTAAAGTGATTGGGAGAGCAATAATTAGTTGTTGCTGTGTGGTAAACTAAAGACTGAAAATTAACGTAAAAGTTTAACTGTTGAAATTAATTTTGATTGAGAGACAAAGTTTACAGATTTGAACTGCAACAACGTTAAATTCTGATAATAGTAAAGAATTAAATTCAAGGATAACAAGAGATTATTGTAAAAGACGTTAAAAACTAAATTTGTAAAAGGAATCTAGTAGAATGTTTACCTTAAAATTAGGCGTCTGTGGATATCTCGTAATTAATAAGGCAGAGAAATAAAAGAAAATTATTGAACAAAAAGGGGGGCATTTATTTTATAAGTAATTATATAACATTTTTTTTTCTATTTGTATGTGTGTGTTTGGATTTAAATTTCAGCTCTGTTCTGGAGTGGATTTATTCTGTTCTGCATTTCTGAAATGTTTTACAGAAGCTACAAAGAATAGTAGTAAGTAAAGTTGGTTTCTTGGTTTCTCTTGTCAATGTTATCGGCGTTGATATCAGTGTGGTACTAAGGGTATTAATGATTTAATTTGATAAAGCAGGAAATGTTGTGAGTTAAAAGAATTTTTTTGTTGTTCCAAATAATTTTTTTTTCTGTGTGTTGGGTACGTCAAGGTATTTTTTTGATAAATATGGCAAGTAATTACGTGATTTAATGAAAATGAATGTAGGAAGTGATTTCGAAGATACAAGTAAAATGTCGGGTTGGCGGACAGACAGTACTGGTGCAATTAGTCTAAATGTGGGGGATGCGAGCAATGATTTGCAAGGTCCGACAAGAAATACTAGCAGTCCTAATGGCGAATCCGAGGTAAAGAGGGTGGATGAATATTTTGATAATAGCAGTAATGATCAGAATGTCGAGCTAATGAATGGATGTAATATTAATGGGGGGAGAGAATATCATGATGATGGAACGATCTCACCAGAATTAAGCCGGTCACTAAAAACTCGAGAAAGGAACCAGGATACCCAATTTGATACCCAATCATTAATGTCGTTTTTGATGAAAATGGAAAAGAAACTAGAAGAGGCAAATCAAGAAATGAAAACAGAAATTAATGAAAGGATCGATTTGAGTCAAAAGAAGATCGAAGAAGGATTACTATCTGTGAGGGATGAATTAAATAAATTTCAAGAGAAATGGAAGGCAAGAAGTGAAAGCAGAATTAAACAATTTTCAAGAAAAGGTACAACGAGAAGTTGCGGTACTGGTGGAACAGGGTGTGCGAAGTAACAATGAGAAACAGTGTGCGGTTATTGAAGACGTTAAGAGAATTGTTGCTGAGAACCAAAGAAAATGCAAGGAGGAATTAAATGCTGTAAATAAAAATATAGTCTCTGTAGAGCTTGGTATAAGCAAGGGGAAAGAACAAGCTGAGGTAGTGCGGGAAGAAACAACCTTATGTAAAATTATGTCAGCAATAGACGAGGAAAAGATGATAGTTAGGTGGCCCGTCAAGGGGAAGGCAATTACTACTGTTAAAAGCAACAAAACAAAAGCAGTCAAACATATTTTTCAAATGGAAATGGAACCTTATGTAATTTTAGGGTGCAATGGGGATTTCAGAATAGACAACAATTGGCTCACATTGGTGGGAGTGAAGTCGGGCATGAAATGGAGTTCGCCAGAGCTTACAAGCCATGCCACACATTTGAAGGTACGCATGGGAAAAGAAACGGGTGCAATACAGGTAGTTTCATGGGGAGATGCAAGGTCAATTCGGCACAGGAAGACCATGTCTCGTGTTAGAAATAAATGCCGAAGTTATTGTTCGGGGAGCGCCTGAAACAGTCACTCTACTCCGAACGAAACACTGAACATGCGGACATGCTCTACCCAATTTTCCCGGTGAGGGAACACCCTTTTTAGCGACAGCGAAATTTTTCAATCTGTATAAATCTAAAATCTGATCCTAAAAGATAAAGCCCAAAATCCATCTACTTGTCTTTCGCTCAAGTGAGCGGACACCTTTGCACAATCGCCAAGGCGATTTATAAGTACCTAATATATTAAAATACCAGGTGAATACCCTACCCCAGCTTTGAGTGTAGATATCTAACTACAGGAGTGCGAGTGTTGATGTACGTTCAGTGTTGTGTGTAACAGCGTTGTTGGCTTTGTCGAACGAGTGCCGATAGTTACGGCAGAACGAACGAGTATCAAATTTTATTTTGGTCCAAGTACCAATATTCTCTGTATGGTGTGTTAAATGTTAAGGGACCATTTAAAGTTACAATAGTACTTTCATGAGTGAGCGAGAAGTGTTACTCTTGTAAAGTTAACTTATGATGACTGTGTAATTAAAATTGACAGAAGCAGGTGTAACATGTGAATGTACTGTAAAATGATTCACACTGAACTTGTAGCAAAAAGGAATGCAGATGAACAAGGGGTATAATACATTTCGACAAATGAATACTGTTTGGTGGCATAGAAGTGGTGTGACAGCATTGCATTTGTCTCAATGTGGGGGCAGATGCAACCTTTAGTCTCCAATCAATATATATATATTATTAATTATATCTTCGTATTAAATAATGATTAATAATTAAAAATGTAAATACTATGAAATTGTAAATATAACGAGTTCCACAGACGCTTTTAATATTGTACTGGGTAGTTGTAAGCTCTTAGGTTTAAGTAGGATTAGTATTGTCTTTGGAGAGTCAGAGAGGAAGTATTATTGTCTTTAGAGAGAAAGAGAAAAATACGTGCAGAAGCACGTACAAAAAGTCTTGCTGCGGCTGTGGTGTAATTTTAGGAACGAAATGTATTAAGTGGTGATGTTTGTAAAACGGTGTTAAGGTTGTGATATTAAAAGTGAAGTACCTATGTACTATCGCTTTTCATTTAGTCGTTGCCAGACCTATAAAAGTTATTAAAATCGTTGCGCTTAACATTACGGGCCGGGTTTCCAAGCAAAGATATTCTTGGAACCGAATTGTTACTTTATTAATTAACATTTTGGAGCTAATCCTCCCAGTACGCCCTTCTGAGCGTACAAAACTGGATATAACCTCCCAAATGCATTAGCCTCACACAGTAATTAGGTTTACTGTTATGTGAGAAGGGGAGGTTACAACAGCCTTTGATTTTTTTATGTGTGTACCTAATAAAACTGTGTTTTTGGCATTTATCTTCATTTCATGTCAACCTACCCAGTTAGATATTCTACCGAGGCCACCCTATAGGTGTTTACAGTCTTCTCCTTTTTGATCCCTTTATATATGTTTATAACATTTGCAAACAATCTAATGTCTGAGTGTAAACGATTAACACAATCATTCATTACAACAATGAATAGAAATGGTACCAATACACTACTCTATGGCACTCCCATAACTCTTTTCACCTCTTTTGATACCACATTTCCTACTCTACAGTTTTACATTCTACATTTTAAGAATTCTTCTACCCAACAAGTAACTTTTTCTTCCACCTTAGTAGTTTTCTGCTTATTAATACCATTTTATGACAATGTCAAATGTCTTACAAATACAAGCAACGCGTTTTTACACAGTTTTAAGCAGAAGATGCTCATTGACCGTGGTGGGTGAGCGGTAATGCTCTAGACTCGTGTTCGGGAGGACGGCCATTCAGATTTAAATTTACCATTGTTTTCCCAAATCACTCCAAGCGAATACAGAGATGGTTCCTTCAAAAGGCCATGGCCGAATTCCTTCCCATTCCTTGCTTCCAGCCCCTTTCCGTCTCTGATGACCTCGATGAAGACAAGGCGTAAAGCCATAAGTAAAAAACAAAATAAAAACTGAAGATACATGGTATGAAAATTATTGTAATTTTTTTGAGAAGATTGGTCGTCATGTAAAGGACTACGTTGTTGCGGAACATTCAGACTTAATGACTTGACGTTCACTCATCACGAGAGGAAGAACACAAAGACTATAACGAAATTAAGTGGAATTCATTCAATTAAACTTCATTGTGTTAGGTAAAATATTCCACACCATATCATCGCTTTTTTAAGAACATACAGTTATGCAAGCTACTACACAATAATAACAACACAATCCAGATGCTGCTTGGCATCTGTTTCTCTTCCCGGCGGAACTCAGAATAGATCGGCGTTCTTAAGAAAAATTCAGAGCTCACAGCGTGAAAGCAAAACACACACTTGGAAAACTTAACTTATCCACATTGGCTGTACGATTTATTTGACCATACGCGAGATCTGCGGAAATCATCTTTTTTTTAAAAAAAAAAAAAAAATTCGTTGGAGGTTTGTTACGCTCCGACCACATTACTGAATGCTACAGGTTTCAGAATGCCAGTCTGCGCTAAAAAGGAAAGGGACGTAAAGTTTTAAATTCAACGCCAATCGTCCAACAGTCTGAACCACCATTAAGGAAGAGCGATTGGATTTCCGATGCATCTACCCACATTTCGGATTTCCATTGTTCCCAGGTTATCTTTCCAGAGTAATGAGCCGATCGTTGTCCATTTATTTCCCATTTAAACTGACCTGATGGCAAATCTTCAAGCATGCCATTAACGATAGCTTTAAGACAGTCTGTAATTTTATCATTAACAAATACAATACAACAGAAAACAACGGACATAAAAGTCTACTCCCACACAAATAAAAATATTCTATTTTCTTATTGCAACAAAACAAGAGAAAATGGTTAAGATTTAACAGAAGCAGCAGACAATACTTCTACACAACTTTTCTCCAGAGCTAATGTCCAATACATTAATTTAATCTTCATCACTTTTTAACAAATAAATAAAATAAGTGAAAAAACTCTTAAAGATATCGCTACTTTGTTTGGGGACACACATAAAGAAAAACCCTTGCAGAGTAAGTTACAAAGGACAGCGTTTAAATGTTTTGGACATGTTAAGAGTAAAACGGAATGTAGAGTAACCAATATATGAAATGAAGCTACAAGGCAAACGGCCGAGGGAAAGCTAAGGAATAGATTGCTGAAAGGGATGTGGAAATGTATACTAAAAAGAGGAGAGGATTGGAAAATTATTATGACGGAAAGTTGGTTGGGAGTATAGTGGAATGACTTGTGTAGTAAGAAGATCCGTCCAGTGGTTGGAAACGATGTCAGTGATGATTAATTATTGTAAACTATGGTCAGTGTATTAATTAAAAGTTTTCCAGTTTACCTCATAGTGGTATGGTAAGCAGATTGTATGGTGTAATCGTCCAACGGTTCTAGCATCTAATAATATCGACTAGCCTGGAAACAAGTACCGCCTTTCGCTTAGCACTTGGAAACAAAGTGATTAGAATTACAGTGCCATTAGGCCTGTATGGCCTACTTAAGCTGTAATAGGCGTAGAAATAGAAGGCAGTTTAGAGGACACACGCACAGTGCATTCTGGACAGCAAGCAGTGAAAGTACCTCCGGTTTTCATTACGCCTGATCACAAAAACCCAACCTTGTCTAAGCACTATGAAAGGTTATTAATCAATTACTACAGGTGATAACCGCAATATTAAGAAATGATTCAGTAGGTTACAAGACGAATTATCCTGCTACAAAAATAAATCCACGCTTGCATCCCTGGAGGGAAAAAGTTCGCCACTAAACGTTGTGGTATGCCTCCGTTGCAAGTGGCTGTGTCATCCAATCTTCGCGAAGCAAGTGTCAATCGTAGAAGTCTCGCTGTAACAACTGATATCATATGGAACAATAAGCAGTCAACACTTCTTTAGTAACATTTATTGCAAAAGATTTCTAATAATCTCAGATCGTAACGTGAACAGACCAAAAAATTTAATTGTTACCATCAGAATTACATAGAACCCAAAGACAACACGTTCCACCGCAAAAATAGGGCAAGAGACGTTTTAAAGAGCACCGTGGAATGAGGTAATAAAGAAACCATACCTGTACTACATGAGAAACGACACAATCAATCACGTACAATCTTTATGGTCAATCAAGTCCATTTTTTGTACACATTAAACCATCACGATAAGAGCATCATTTAAAGACTATATATTCACTGGCTAATCCATTACCATAGTAAGTAAAACTACAATGAAGCAACGAATCAATAATACGTATCCTTATTGCAGCCTCATGAGACTTTTTTTTAAAGTAATTTGACTAAGTACATCTGTTATTTAATATGACAAAAATAATTATTAATATTATTATTATATAACTAGCCTCTAAGCCCGTCAAAAATGACGGGTGAAAGGACAATTGATTGCGGTTGACTAAATAAATAGAATTTATGTTATCTGTTGCTCATAACCTTATTTTGTAATTTGTTCATATTTCGGTTGTAATTTGCACAGCGATACAGATGGAACTTCAGTAACTATTCGCCTATGAAAGCAGCTAAAGTTATTTATGAAACTAAATTCATAGTAAATTATTATGTAAAAAATTGTGTCAGTTGTCACTCTGGACCTGTCTGGCAGTGAGGAGATCAGATGCATAAAATTTTTGGAACGTAAGGAAGCCTTAATTCATATGAACTTGACGTGGAAATGCTGTACGGAAAAAGTAGTTTATTGAAGAACGTTAAAGAAGATGATAGAATATCCTGGATCTCATTTCGAGACAAACGAGTTTTGTTTATTTGTTAACAGTGGTTTTGGTGTACTAATAGAAGGAAAAAAATATAGTGTTTGATGTAGATGTTTCAAGTTGCAGGGAGGAAGCAGAGTTTGACACCAGCACGATAATACCTCCAGCCAAATATAGGATAATTTCCTAGTCAAACATTACCAACCGCAGGAATATTGCAACGTCCTGCGTGAAGCTATGTTTAAATGTATGAGCGTGAAGCCTACGCGACATATGTAATGCAGTCGTCACTGTGTTCGACGAAACTAATGTTTCGTCATGTTTATAAATATAAGTCGATTCATAACTATAGATTTCTGCTATTCATTTGTCAGTGCAAATAAATACATCCACAGTTAACCACAGAATGGAATAGATCTCTTTGAATATACTTCATTGTAATATTGTAATTCTGGAACGGTATGAGTCGGCAGTTTTAAAAACAATTATGTTAATGGTAATCGATTAATGTTAGTAAAATTAGTGAATAATTAAGTCAACCACACACAGTTTTTATGCTTTCCGCGATAGCTACTAATGTTAATTCCGAATGGCGTTACAATTTAAATTTTAGTTATTCAATGGCACTTTTTTTTTTAATGTAACACAAAGCTGTTATTTTCCCTCCTTTGATGCACTGCCGCCTTTTCGCAGCTACTTAGATATTCCACGCTAACAATTTCTTTTCGGCCTCGCATTCGGGAGGACGGCGGTTCGAATCCCCGTCCGGGCATCCAGATTTTGGTTTTCCATGGTTTCCCCAAATCACTCCAGGTGAATGCCGGGATGCTTCCTTCAAAAGGCCATGGCCGAATTCCTTCCCATTCCTTGCCCCCATCCTTTCCCATCTCTAAAGACCACGTTGTTAAAAGGGACGTTAAACTGTTAAAAAAAAAAAAAAATTCTTTTCGCTGTCAATGTTTTCCGAACGATGAAAGTGCCATTCATCATCAGCAGATCATCACTGTGGAAGCCATCCTGTTTTTATCTCTCGCTGCTCAATTCATATCTGCTAGCATTTCCTCACCAAACGATAATTTCGCCTTATAGCATTCGAATTTTCCCACCCGACTGCAATATCCTTGCTGTTTATCGGTGCTGACTTCAAAGCGGAGCAGTCTGTAAATTTTGTTGTTGCATTGTCACACCTACGCTCGTTGATTGCAATAAACTAAAGCTTGCTCAGCAAATTCAAATTTGTGATTTTATTTTATTCGCAATTCCTTACAGCCATTGATTATTTTCTCTAGATAAAAATTTACAGTCGGGTTAGAGAAATAAAGATATGATAGTTTTTGTTTTGTTTCTTTAGTTACTTTTTTCATGGCTTTAATCTTCAGTGAAAAGGAAAGAGCAAATTTGACACAGTTTATATCCTCCTGTTTTTAGGCTGATATGAATTAATGTTACTGAGGAGACGGTGTCGCAGAAACAAGATGCACAGGGAAAGTGAAAGTTACGTAGGAATCGTAAATTTTATTGAATATTTCCATAGTTTTAAAATTTATTTACTGTGTGATGCTCGTACGTAAATTAGGAAGTCAGCTTTCAATCGTACACGGCCCAGGTTCGTACCTCCAGCAAGACATACTGACCAGCCTGATTACGATTTTACAACAGTTCACGTAATCAGCAAGACTTGTGTTACTCAGTCTTTTCCGAACCGAGGACTTTTATTGGACTACCTTTCTTACGTATGTGCATATTATTAACATTTGGGACAAATAGTATTTTACTATTACAATATAAATCTGGAAGCATGCTTTGAATTCCTACATAAATGCAGTTATGAAATTGGGAATGAACTACTGAAAGTAAATTACATTTTTAGCAGACTCTTAATTTATATCAGCCAAATGAATTATATTGTTATGAACCTACAAAAGAAAAGAGTGAACTACGGAAAAGAAATACTAATAACGTTATGTTATACCTCACAATTAATGATATGGCTAAGATTATCGACATTTGCAGTATTCCTGGATGTCTAGATCAATATTAGTCAGCTGCAGTCTATGATCTGCACATACATTAAGTCGGTTTTTGTATGAAGATGCTTTGAAAATCCTTTCTCGCAGAAATAGGTTGTTCAGTACTACATGACACTTTTTTTGATTATTCGAGATATTCATTTCTTGCTGAAGGTGAGATCTAGAATGGAGGTAAACGAAGAATAAGGAATTGTTTTTTAAGCTTATACAGCCTTACACAGTATTAATACGGTATGAATTTTTATTTATTTTTTATATCTTTAATTCAATTAGAATTAAACGTTTAATATTCTGACTGCAGACCAAAGGCTGAGAATCACTGATCTAGGTGAATGCTAGGACGGTCAGTGATTTCTTCCAGAAAAACTGCACACTCAGCACAAATTGACTCATCGCTGAGTTGTATTGTAAAAGGATAACGCTAGGGCCTCAAACCTGGGAGCTGTCCAGCCATCCAGATTTCGTTTTAAACTTTTTCGAAATCACTCCATACTCAGTTCTTCCCCGTCTCTAATGACTTCTACGTTTACGAGGTGTAAAGTGGAAAAAAGTATCTGCTATAAGATTTTATTTGGTATTTTTGTTTTTTCTAAAAAATGGTATTTCATTGGAAAATGATGTAGTCAGCTGCAACGTTTTTGTACCATGTGTATATCAACGATTGCATCTGTAATTGATTCTCCAAGTGTGTATATACTGCTTCTTTCAGCCGAGTTCTAGCCCTTATCTTTGGATGAACAACATGACGAACAACACAAGACTTATTTAAGAACATCCACGCCGGAAGCCAAACCGACGACCCCTGCAACGCGAGGCCACACGCTGACCCATGCGCTGTAGAGGATGGCCTGCTGTGTTCTGTTTGAATCCCACAGCATTTTGCAGAATGCGTGTGTAAAATTCCACTTACTTCTTGCTGCTTTAACGCTGCTTCAATGATATTGTTGCTGCCAACGTTTCGGCATCCAATCTGGCTGGCTGGAAACCTAAACAATACACCTAGCGTGTAACCAGCCGTCAGCAGGGAATAATTCAGTTCGAAGTAGCTCTGAAAAAGACTCCAGGATGGGTGCCGAAACATTGACAGTAGCAAAAACATTGAAACTGGATTAAACCCGCAAAAAGAAAGTGGAATTTTACAAACATGATGCCTGCTAAAAGCATAAAATTTTATATAGATTGAGAGTGTCTCATTTGCGGTATGACGGATAGTACCGTGGCAGAGCAAGATCAGCATTGGCGCGTAGTTGTGCAAAACCGCTAATTGGACGCTATTTGCACTCGATTAAACACCTCACCACGCTAACAAACTCATCCAGGACCGACAATCCAAAGCTCTGTCTGAGAATGGCCAAAGCGCCCTTCGTGTTTACAGCTCGGCGGAAATGAATTCTTTTAGGTCAGTTGTGATACAAGATTCAATTTCGTCAAAACAGGGTTCGTGCCATAGTGGATTTTAAGTTGTTTTCGAAGTTAGGGTTACGACCACATCATTGTTTAACTCAGTGTTTCTCAGTCTGTGGTACGCAGGTAGATTATTAAAAATTTAAATTCGTACTGTGTGAGGCTATAAGTGAGTATATGCCACATATCCATCATTTCAGAAAGCCATAAATATTTCAATGATCAGACAAAAATCTGGTGTTTGCAGGATATGAGGATTCTTCTTCCTCTGGTCCCTATCCGTTCAGGCAACCATCTTGGCTGTCTTGTCTCAGATAGTAGACGCTCGGATTAGCTCCGTAGTTGTCTTGGAGGTCCATGTTCTCAGATTTTTTTAGCCAGGAAGTTCTTCTCCTACCAAAACTTCTCTTTCCTGGTATTTACTCTTGTAGAGTAGACTGCAGGAATTCGTAACGACTATTGTTCCTCATGATGTGGCCAAGGTACTGCAACTTCCGTGTTTTTACGGTGGTCAATATTTTCATATTATTTTTCATTTTCTGCAGTACTTTAGCATTTGTAGTGTGGTCTGTCCATGGTACCCTCAACATTTTTCCTTACAGCCACATTTCAAAAGTTTGTAGCCTTTAAATGTGTTTCTTTTAATGTCCCCGTTTCAACGACACACAGGATGACAGGGAATACATGGAAGCACAGGAGTCGCATCTTCATGGTAATTTAAGAAGATTGTTCATTTTGTTGAAAGTGATATAAATATATGACAGCATTAGTCTTAAATTAGTCTTCTAATTTCATTTGGCATTAAAGACAGCGCTGTTTGTTTAAGGATTAAGTTTATGATCTTTTGTCAGGGTCATGTAGTCTTATCTACGCCGTTCTATCAAGTTATGACTTTTACGTAATTTTTTCTAATTTCTGTGAACCAATTAGGCTTCGTTATATGGTTATTTAAGAAATCGAAAATTTGTTTGGTTAGTCTACCAGAGGTTCTTCAATTTTTTTGTAGAGAGTTTCATTCTTGACGTATACTATTTTATGATCTTGGAATTTTGTTCCTATGATTCTTCTTAAAAATTTTCTTTCCTTTATTTCTATTTGTTCATGGTTAGAGTTTCAGCTGCATACAAGCTTCCGGCTTTACCACTTTTTTGTAATGCTTAATTTTGGACCCCCACGAAACGGATTTCTTGTTGTATATCTTTCGTGTCAATTGGAAGGCCAATTCAAGTTTATTATTATTTTTTTATTTTTTTTTATTATATTGCCTTGTGTTCTGTTGCATTCCAACTAATCCATTCCCCCAGATATTTAAATTCTTTTACTATTCCAATTTTTATTCTTGAACTTTTAAAATATTTATTTCAGTGTTTGTTGTTTGCCATGATTTTTTTTTTTTTTTTTTTTTTTCAAAGGCCTCTTTAGCTCTTTGTTTCTCTAATTCAAGGATTTATTTTTTTGCTTCCGCCATTGTTTCAGCCAAAAGAGCCATATCATACGTAAATGCAATGCCATTGATTTTTAGATTGTTCTTTTGCAGCCCAGCCTTATTTCAATTATTATATTTTTGTTCCATTATCTTATGACTTTCTCAAGTGCAAAATTAAACAATAACGGATGAGTTCATCCCCTTGTCGTACCCGAATGTAAATAATATACACATAAGTAAAAAATTAGTTCAATTTAAGTTGGTGGTCCGCAGCATTATTTTTCACAATCTATTGGTCCTCTGATTTAAAAAGGTTGAGAAACACTGATCAAGGTTATTACAACGTAAACTAGTTCCGTAATGTTTTCACCATAAAAGGGGATTTTGAATAAATATGACTTAACAGGCCGCAATATCAGAATAGCAGCCGAAAGATTGGATTATCAAATAAACAACGCGGTATACCCGGAAAATCTAGTAATCATTAAGAAAATATATATATATCGTTTCTTTTCAGAAAAATCACAAATTAGAATTGAATTTCAACCCCCCTCGTACAGACACAGAGATGGATAATAACGCCAATGTAAACATTTTTGTATTAGGATAAAAACAGCTTCCCAAGAGCTCAGTAGTGGGTCTGGCGTTTGAGAGGATACGGGTTAGATTCCCGGTCCAGCCTTCCTGTTTCCGGTTTTCTATGGCGTCGACGAGCCGTACAGCTCTAACAACAATAAGAGATCATAATAACTAAAAACAGCTGCAGCAATAAAAACTACTAGTCAATTGCAAACTGCGTTATATAAAACGTATCATCAATATTGCGGCCAGTTTAATATAATGTTCCAACTGATATGCTCTTCGGTAATTAACTAATTCATCCAGTTGTCAATTAATGATGATTACCTTCAATTGCTTCGTACTCCAATTCACAGTTCACAGTCGTTGGTCACCAGGGAGCGTCCTTAAACTACGTGGCTCGGTCTAGGGAGAGGGGGCGTTGGCTGGAAGGCTACGCTGCGCTACGCGAGGGGGAGTGGGGAGATTCCGAGCCAAGCCACGTAGCTTTCCTTTCATATAATTTTTCACAGTTAAAATGATGTACATAACACACAACAGCATGTGAATATTTATTTTCTTCATTTAATTATGTCTGTATGTAATTTACAGTGGTCTGACAATAGAAAACAGTACAAAATTTCTTCTGGAATCAAATGCGAAAAAGGCTACGTGCTATGTAGGGGGGGGGGGGGGAGTGAGGTAGAGGCAAAAGCCACGTCGAGCTACGTGGGAGGGAGGGGAGGGGGGGGTTTCACAGGAAGCCAAAATGGAGCCGCTTGGTTTATGGACGTTCCCCCAGAGGGTTTTACCTTTCCCTAAAAGTTAAATAACTACTGCTATGAACGGATTAAATAGTTCCATGAAATGACACCACCGACGAATTACTTTTCGCTTCATATTTATTTCTCTGAGCTCCATAGTAACATTACACGCGGATAAGGCACTAAAACTCGTCCAAAGATACTAAAGCACAAATACAAAAATATTCCTGCAACTGCTTGATGACTCAAACACAAATACCAAAAACTTACGAAAACAACTGATTGACAACTAACTACTGTTCGTCGTCTCCGCGAGTTTAAATAAGCGCCATAGAAACATCCAGAACATCACAAAGTGTGCCGACAGACGTTACTCGATCGTTAACAATACGGTAAAAATAATATCCATACAGAAACAATTACAAATTGTACAAAATCACTCACCATCATTAGAAAACAACTTGTAATGAAAGTTAATACTGTTTACTTTCATTTTCACACAAAATTATCAACATAAACCTGCTCCAAACATTGTAGCTCACATAAACACTAACAATTACAAATTTTTAATTAATGTTTCATATGTAGTACTGTCCATGATGGCATTACATTTCATTTACACAGTTTCTCTCCATAAAACAATGTTCATTCACGACGAATATACACAAGTTCAAAATTAATCATACAAAAAATATACAAATCCACTCCCGTCTCGCTACACATAATTCTTAAAATACAATTTCATAAAAAGGAAGGGTCTGACCGCTGTTGAAAGCTGCTGATCTAATCTTTCATTTCAACTTTCTTGATACGTACTAAATTTTTTCTACTTCTCTTGGACTGTTCTTCTAAACACAAATTAATCTTTAGTGAAACCATAAAAAATACTGAAGAGTTTGTTCCGATGGTTACAGACTCTTGAACTAACCTAGTAAATCTTGTTATTGTCAAATATATTAGGCACGCCGTAGTTCTACGTTAAACTGTATGTCACCTTTAACCTTCAAGAATGTCGGTTTAGGTTACTGTCACGGCACATATGGAATCCACGGAAATTTGAAACTCAGTTATCAGTTTATTAGCGGCACATGAGATTTATTTTATACTAGCATTACCTTCATAGTAGATACCTGTGAACTATCACATTTGTTTGTAATAGTTGTAACTTTCAATGGATTATACATTGTTTCGTTGTTACTCTCTTTGTGCAGCGTGAAGTTCCCGCCTTTTTACTGTTGCTCAGAACACTTGTCTAAGATGGCAAATATCGTTACTTACTTAATGAATTGTTACAATAATTAGGTAGGTTTGCTTGACGGACTGTCGGATACAGTAGCCAGAAGTTGATTGTTTGCAGATGGCATAAGGTTGTTTCCCAGGTTTAAAATGAGAGGGAATTATGATCAGGATAATATCTAGTTGGGTAGATGATATACAATGAACATGAATGGCAGAATTTGATTATTAACTACACAGTCTCATAAACAAAACTTTTGCATGATTACATAGTTAAGAGAAGAGTAAAAAGCATAAACTCCAAATTTAATTGTATTGTGATGGAGCGCACGCTTCGGCGGCAATTTCCCAAAATTCCCATTTTGCCTCTTTCTCGTAGGCGCTTACTTTTCCCCTCTTTCGAATTTTAATTTTAAATTCTGTCAGTATTTTTGGTTAATTATTCACCTCTTCCCTTGGTAGTTTATTCCAACCACCGACACCGATTCCATTACATAAAAAAAAAAAATTAAAAAAATTTTTTAAAAAAAATCCCTCTCACTTGTGCCTGAAATTGAGTGCTAGCTTATGATCATGGACATCTCTTCCTTTCCAGACACAACTATTAATTCTACCACCAATATTTTTACACGCATTGTCACTAATATACGCCTTGAACACTCCTAGAGCTCTCTTTACCCTTCTCATGTATTTAAATGAAGCCCATTCCAACTCCTTATTCATATCACAGTTACTGATTGTATTCTGCAGTAATTTCCAGAGAAAAATCTAGCAGCCATTCTTTTCACCCCCTCCAACTCCTGCATTGGACACATACTACATCACCATATGCAAGCAATGGTGAGATCAAAGTTTTGTAACCCCATTCCCTCACGTCTCTGGTACATTCACTTATCACTTTTTCCAATAAATGAAGGACTTTGATACCTTTTCCTACCACCTGCCCAGAGTGTCCTGCTCAGTTGAGTTTATTATCAAATGTTGTGCCAAGATATTTACAGTCTTGAAGATCATTATTATATCTTCTGATGATAAACACAAATACAAGCAGGACTATGGGAAGATTCTAGGCAATAAATTCAAAGTCATGCATATATTAGAGAGGGATATGATGTTCCAGGGAAGTAAAGGAACTGCGATACAAAACCATGGAGATTATTGGGATAGGTGAGAAACGTAAGGGTTGGAGGAGCGAAAAGGAGGGCAGCTAGATTCGTAGATCTCGGATAATAAAACTATTAAATAATATAAAAAAATGATCTGCCAACTGAAAAATGTTTATTGCCTACGCCTCGTTGCAACTGTAATTTCATAGAACAACTTACAAGTTGTTTGAAAAATATAATTATCTCGGACAAGTATGTCTGAAACATCGCACTCTAAAACATTCTGTTGGGAGAACTGATTAAAGAATTGTCGTTTACAAAGGCGGGTATTAACTATCTCATTTCCTCTAATCGGCTGTAAAGACCTGCCACACACCTTGAAAATCGGTCTGGCCTTCGGAGCTTATTGCGCTTGACATCTAGTCTTGGCCTGTGACAAGCATTTCCTTCCCTTTGTAACATCTTCCATAAACTCTATTCTTGCTGGCACTGGTAGAGCAGTGCTCAAACCACTGGCTGTGCGCGTCGATAGTCATTGGTTCGAGTCTGGTCTCTGTTTATCTTGTGTTGACCCCACTACAGTGTACCACAATCACTTGAACAAAGACTGATGCAGCAACTAGTCTGATGTCAATATTTGGAACTTGTCAAAGACCATATGGTTTTTTTTTAAATCTTTTTCTTAACCCATCAAATTCAGGAGATAGGATCACTTAATTTTCGACACTGTTCAGTGCAACTACATTCCAAATACTTAAATGTTCTTTTCTTGAGGCGTCCCAAACGATAAAACTTCACTTCCCTGAAGTGTTCCACACTGTAGATATTAAGATATAGTTGAACTGTAATTCTCTCTGCCGTCTTTGAAGTATGCCAACGATGACCATGACACTGCAAAATCAATAAGAGTAACTTTCCATTGGAAATACATTTTTCAGCGGACAGACAAGAGGTTAGAACGCCGGAGAATCTATACATATTTAACAAAACTATAACCAGAAGAAAGAATGTAGTTTTAGCATATTAAAAAAATGAATTTGGAGCTCTTGGGAAACTATTAGTAGGCTACAGATGAAAAAACTTTAAAAAAAGTTTTTGTGCTAGATAGGACGAACGGGATTCACGCGAAAATTACTGGTCGATTCTGATATGGTTACCATTAATTTACAGCCCATGCTTCTGTGGGTAAAACAGGACGTTTCATTTTGACATCAATAAAGTTGATTAAACTATTTTTCACGAAAAAACTAGTGATCGAATTTTGAAAGGGTTTCAAATAATGTACAGCCCTTGGTGCCGTGCATAAAGTGTGTTTCATTTTGATTGGAAGTCTAAAGCTTAAAATTTTAAGTTAAAAGGGCCCACAAATTAGTATCATTTTTTCGTTTAATCGGTGTATTTTGATGTGGTTTTGAATAATGTGCAGCCCACGGTCACAGGAGTACAAAAACCGAGTAGGTTTAATTTTGATATGACTTAGCAACGCTGAAGAATTAAGACAAAAGTATCAGGAAAACAATATCCACTTTCCGCTGAACGAAATTCACTTAGGAACTACAGGTGAAATTTTGATAGGGTTTCAAACAATCTACAGCCCATAGTCCCATGAGTAGAACACTATATGTTTTATTTTGTTGTGACATCGAAAATCTGAGAAATTATTATAAAAGTATCCACAAATTAGTAGCCAATTAAATGTATGTAACTTCTCCCAGTCGAAATGCTTATCGTGATTTAAGCGTACTAACGGCATCGTATTATTCGGAGGGATTAGGTCACAGTTTGTTGTTAAACAAAAAGAGTTTGCGTTCAGTGATATGCCGAGGCAGTGGATGTCGTAGCTCTTGATGATGTTGGTTTCAGAGGGAGCTTCGATCATTACAGTCACGCGAACTAATTTGCAAGCAACAGCTAGGGGAACATTCATAATCTACGTAGCTCCATTTTGGCCTCCTGTGAACCCCTCCCTCCCCCCACGTATCCCGACGTGGCTTTTGCCTTAAACCCTTCCCCCCTTCCTCCCGCGTTGCACGTAGCTTTTTTGCTATTGATTCCAGAAGACATTTTGTGCTGTTTTCTCTTGTCACACTATAGTAAATTACATACGAAGATAATTCATGGCTGAAATAGATATGCACATGTTGTTGTGTGTTGTGTACCTACTTTTAACTTTGACAAATAATAATAATGAAAAGCTACGTGGCTTGCCTATGAAACCCCCTCCCCCCCCAAGGAGCCCAGCGTAGCTTTCCAGCCAACCCCTCTCCAGCCCCCCATAGACAAAGCCACTTAGTTTATGGACCCTCCATAGTGACGAAGAAAACCACAAATTGATATAGCCAGAGAAACACATTTATAAGCAATCTGATCAGGAAGATCAGAATGGTATGGGTGGGTTGTACAATCGGAAGGCAATTTTTGAAGCAAGAGATGGATAAATAAATAATGAACAAAAGAAATGTGAAACAAGTGACAAGAGGCAAATTATTTCAGTGAACAAGAGCTGAATGGTCATTTGGAGTAAAATGTCAACTGCCACTGGCAGTTAAAAGCGTTTTCTTTTTTTCATAGTTAACAAATATCTTGGATGGAACAGAATAAGCTGCGACTACTTGCTATTTTTTGGCTCTACCCGTGAACAGATGATCTGTACAATGGTAGGAAGAATTTTTACACCGGCGTGTTTGTTAACATTAACTGGACTATAAGCTTTCAAACGCCGATCAACAGAATGATTTTATCTCTATGCTGATCTTGTGAAAAATGTCGCTCAGCTCCAGTTAGCCTGACGTCATAAGAGTAAAAGCGTATATGACGTGGTAAAATGATCGGAGCGTTCAGCTGACTACGTAACCAAAATGTGCAATGTAATCTAATACTCATGATTAAGAGAAGTCTTCCTCCTAACGACAGCATGTCAGATGACGTATCATTGTTAATTTGTGGGAACTTTAGCTACGGTGGGAAGAAGACGAGGAACCACCTGACGCGTCCAAGTTTCGCTCCCACCTTCCTGTCACAGATATACTAGACACGAGATTTGGAACGCTCGGCATGCATCAAAAGTCAGGCATTCATTGAAGTGATTTCGGCAAACAGTAATTTTGAACACTTTTCTTCCCTGAAAGGTGCTACCGAATTCCACATCAGAGCCATTTAGATTGGTAACAAAACAAGTAGCATGGGGCGCGACGTTGAGAAGCGAAACTTTTGTTGTGGGAGAAATAATCATTCCGACATCTTACAACACTACTATACGTTTGAATTAAACATTAGAAATACTAAATTCCACGTTTAAGGTGTAAAAGGCCGGCCTCGGTAGCGTAAGGGCTAGAGTGCTAGCTCCGCGTACCGAAGGTCGCCGGTTCGAGTCCGGCCGAGGGCATGGGTGTTTAGTGTTGTGTCTGTGAATGTCTTGTCAGTGTTGTAGTGTCCTTGTGTCAATACTTGATAGCAACAAATCACATTGAGCTGGCTGTATGGCCCAGTAGCCGAATGCCATTAAAAAAAATGTGTAAAAGAATTTTTAAGGCCTTTTTCAAAATATCTGTTAATTTTAAAGTAATTTAGTATCGTAAATTCAGTAAATAGCTTGATCTTTACGTAGATTACTGCAAACGAGCTGCAGTCTGTATCGTTGTTCCGTGATTCGCAACCTAGCGCCATTATCATGGATTAAAACATCGTGTTTCGCAACATACGTCCTAAAAGTCGATATCGGTGTTTCGTAACCGGTGAAGCAGGTAAAATAAAACAAATTTTTTGTGATTTCCTGCAAAAATTTAGTCAGTTGTCTAGAACAACGCGAACAGTCAATAAACATCGTCATATAACACATTCCAATATAAAATAACAGATTTGATATTACCTCAGATCGACCCAAACTCTGGTCGAAATACCCATTTCTTTTACAAACATGAGGTTGTCAATCGAATGGTCTTTGAACTTTTTAATTAGTTCGGAGTTTTCTTTGGTCATTGACATGCTTGGGCGGTAATATAACTGCGTTGTGCGATTAATTTTTAACATTGTTTCCACCTGGATGTCTCGCAGTACATCTAGTACTAGGCAAATATTCGGGTGAACGCGATAAAATTGTGAATTATAATGTGCATAGAACGATTCAGGACCATTGGTTGTGCGGGGAGATTGCAGTTCACATGAAACCCACATTTCAGGAGGAAAGGGAGCGAGCATAAACCACGTAGCTCCATTTTGGCCTCCTGTGAACTCCCCCACGTAGCCCTACGTGGCTTTTGCCTCCCCCCCCCCCCTTTCCCACGTAGCACGTAGCTTTTTTCCCTTTTGATTCCAGAAGACATTTTGTACTATTTTCTCTTGTCAGACTATTGTAAATTACATACGGAGATAATAAATATTCACATGCTGTTGTGAGTTCTATTCCTCATTTTAACTGCGAAGAATGTTATGAAAGGAAAGCTACGTGGCCTGGCTCGGAAACCCCCCCCCCCCCTCCCACGTAGCCTAGCGTAGCCTTCCAGCCAATTACTCCCCCCCCCCCCTGGACCAAGCCACGTACTTTGTGCACGCTCCCAAATGGACACAACAGTATATAACATTCTAATAAGTAGTTGGTGAATTGCACACACTCGGGGACGTTGGGAGGTGTCTCATTTATCATATTTCAGGAATATCGTACGATGCAAGATACTGTAAACCGAAAAACCATTTGAACCATTGTCCCACCTTAGAATCCTTGCTCACGGCCAATTCTTCCCAATTTCTTACATTTTTTTTTATTTTTTGGCATCACTACTGTCCCAAATGAAATGAGCACCCCCTCAACGAACATAAAGGAAAAACTGTTCTAACTGCGTTGTACATCGCAAGTTCGAAATCTACAGTGATAAAATGAGGGTTAAAAGTAACCCCCCTTTTTTCACACAAACCTTTTAAAAAATCAACATATCGGTGTACACTTTTTCACTTTTCCCAGGTAAAAAGAAGAAAACTGCAAAATTGCGTCGAACGTGTATATCTGATAGAAAAATTTTGGAGCATAGTTAAAAGTCCCATCACAAAAAACATTCGAAGGCAGGAAGGCACGTCAAATTTTCGGCAATGGTAACGCCGTTGATCGTTTGCTGGACACATTTACTATTGGAAACGACATGGTGAAAACCTTGTGTGATAATGTGATGAAGAGTAGACACACGAACAGAACTATGATCCCGTGTTTACCTTCTGCGGGTTGCGAATCACCGTATGACTCGTTGATTATTTGCGTTGCGAATCACTGCACGTCCATCTGTTTTAGTGTTCACAATTTGGATCGTCGAACCAGAGTCACACGAGATTAATCAGACAATAGACACAACCGATTATACTGTCAAGTGCGTCAATACACAGCCGTTAGCTAATATGCAGTCAAGATATAAACATCACATTTCGCGCGCAAGATGAGAAAAAAAAAAATTGATTTCACGTTGGATGTCGAAAGTAACCTTAGTAAGAATTTATTATCCACGAGAAGAATATAAGAGAAGAAGAAACCAAATTTAGGTGGGAGAAATATTTAATTCGGTGAGTTTTCTGTCCAGACGATACATACTGTAGCTTCCGCGGTGAAGTGAAAATTTAATGATTTGCTTCTCGAATCGGGACCTAATAATGTTTAACTGACGCGAACGAAGAATTAAAGTGTCGATTTATTGTGGCAAGTTAACAGTGCGTAATATCTTCTTTTTTTCACTAAAAGTAAGAGAAGCACCGCGGAAAATAATATGGAGAACCAAGGCTAGGTATGAAAGGAATATTCTGGTAACCGTTTATGAAAAATGAAGTTAATTGGTTACTTAACATTATGATGCCTTAAAAAATCTTGCGGCTTGTCTTTACTTGAAGAATCCATACAATCTCTGAAATGAAGATTGATAAGCAATAATAAGGAGCATTTGGTAGTTTGGTCACAGATAATTGGTACAGAAACAATCAGGGTATATTAAAAGCGCAAACTTTGTGTGAAAAGTTATTTCAGTTTTATAACATCGTTCTTAGACACTTTCACGAAGCAAACCTTCATTGCCGACCGTTTGAAAGAACATGTGTTATCTATATGTAAAAAAAAAAAAAAAAAAAAAAAAAAACAGTGTCAAAATACAGAAAAGGTTTTAATCAGCGTAAACAGTTCTACATCTCGCCGAAGCGTTGTTCAGACACTTAACAACGCGAATGGAAGTAGCTATGACACAACTCTTCCTATAACACTCCATCCTGAATTGTTATCTCAAACGTCTTTGTCCCTTTCGATTAAGAATACAGAAACAATTACAAACATGATGATGGATCGCATTTCAAGATATTATAACACTACAATTATAATGGCTGATTAGTTTAAATAGTGATCTAGAAATGGTCCAGAATGAAATAAGTTCCGGTATTCTTCATATTATAAAATTTTGAATCACAATTTGTACAATTCTTAATGCAGAAATATAATTATAAATATCGACCGACAAACAGCTGACTAGTCTCATACTGAGAGTAGCAGTTCAATATTCAATTATCCCATTTAAGAGATCTTTTTAGCATATAGGGGAAGTCATGTGATAATGTGATACTTTGTGCAAAATTCAGCGGTGCTAACTGTCATGTCTGTAACTAAATGCCGCGATGATTCCTTCAAACAGGCCATGGCCGAATTCCTACTCGTTTCTTATTCTCAGTCCCTTGTCTCTAATGACTTCAACGTCGAAGGAATCATCCCGGCATTCACCTGGAGTGATTTGGGGAAACCATGGAAAACCCAAATCTGGGTGCCCGGACGGGGATTCGAACCGGCGTCCTCCCGATTGCAAGGCCATAGCTTTAACCGCTCACCCACCACACTTGGCCAATATTTCTTCCAAAAACTTTCTCTCCAATATCTGGAGTGGCTCTACCAGCCAGACTACAAACCCTTTCACTGTTGATTGTCTTAAACATCTACTTACAATTAAAGCAGATTCGATTCAGCGCAATGTCTACATAAAGTATTTTGTTCGTCCTCAAAATTCCTGTGCCGATGCTGCTTTTTCTCCAGTAGGAAAAACAAGAGTATAAAGGTTGTTGAACGATAAACTTTAGGGACCTTTCTTCATGTAGATGTGATGATAACAAATTCTTTGTGAAGACTATAACTTTAATGTCATGTAAAATGATTATTGCTAGCATGATCGACGTCATGGGATCTAGGTTATATTAAAATCTTTCTAGTGAATCAGATATTCAGAACCTGTGTTTTAAGGCCCAATTTTGTTTTTATTACTTTAATTTTAGTGCTCAGCAATGGTTTGATTGTGGAGAGAAAATTTTTATTGTAAAAGAAAAATCTAATAACTCCTTCATTACTGGTCTTTTATGTTATTGCCAATTCTCATCTAGTTGTTTTGCCTTTTTTTTTTTTTTTCCTCATTGCTCTTCATCTACAAGGTTATTAGAACTAAGACGGGGGTAAACTATTTCAACTGTGCTGCAGCAACACATGTGTAGTGTTATTTATTTGACAGATGTGAGTGGCATAAGAGCATTCCATCATTGTACAACGGATTATTATTAAATTCCTTATGAAAGAAAAATTGAAACTATTAAAAATTTGTTAAATACTTGTAGGAGAGTTTAGTAATGAAACGTCACGAAACAAAGACGGTAACCTGAGGATAAAATCCAAACTCTCTGAACCAGAAACTTGCTACTCATCGTAATCTCTTTACCGGTAAAGTATTTGTTACAAATAGCGCGTTAGGAAGAATTGACTGAAGCTATATTTCTGATTCCTAAATTTAAAGTAAACACTTAGTTACGAAGTATTACTGTTAAATCATGATTCTAACATTATATTTGGTTGAGATATATAAATGTATTCCCTCTGTTGAGCATATTCGTATTCTTGATGAAAATCAATTTTTAAAAAACCCATTGTCAATGTTGCGGTCTAATTTCGAATCAACCCGAAAAATTAGAAACCCTATAACAAAATCCCTTCTCGACTGAAATCACTTATTAAAAGAGTACATTTGAATACATAACCTGACTTTAAGTCGGCCACTCTTCACCATCCGTTGACAACGGCGTTTCGAAGAAAATATATGCCGGCCTCGGTAGCGCAGGGGCTAGCGTGCTAGCTCCGCGTGCCGAAGGTCGCCGGTTCGAATCCGGCCGCGGGCATGGATGTTAAGTGTTGTGTGTCTGTGTGAATGTCCTGTCCGTCCTGTGGTGTCCATACTTACAACATACTGAATATAAACACTGCATGATGACTTATTAACGTTGAGCTGGCTGTATGGCCACAGCAGCCGAAAGCAAAAAAAAAAAAAAAAAAAAAAAAATGTGAAATCAATCCATAAACGATAGTTGGAAGAACTGCGACCACAATTCAAATCTTGTGGTACTTAAACGCCACGGTGGGGTGGCGGAACATATTAAGGTGGGTCACATTTTTCTTTGTAAAGGAAGGTAGAAATTATATTGAAAAAACTGTGTGTCTATAGCTAAACAAGTTAGCAGACTTGTCACCATGACTATACCTTATCATCACTGTGTAAACAACGCGGTAATATTTCATAACCTGGTAATTGGCTGTTTAACAGTTACTTCTCAGGGGACTGAAGTCAGATTCAGTAATAAAGTATGCGGTACTTTTTCTCTAGACGGTTTTCAAACTCAGGTGTCACGTCATGTACGTCTGCGTAATAATTAATTGCGTCGTGTATCTTCTATACTAATATTATAAATGCGAAACTAACTCTGTCTGTCTGTTTTTTACTTTTCTTGGGCTAAACGGCTAATCCGATCGTGAAGAAATTTGACAAGTAGATGCTATTTGGCATTAGGATGGACATAGGATACTTTTTTCTTTATGAATAATACATATTGTCATATAATTTTGAAAAATTAAAGAAAGGTGATAGTAATACGTATAGGATGTGTAAGTCTCTGTATTTCCTTCCCGTTTAGCTGTCTGGTAGCTCATTAGTTAACGCGCGTGCTTACTGATGTTTGGAGAGTGGTCTACGTTTCAAATCCCGGTGGAAGCCAAGATTTTTTAAGAATCGTTTTTGATCGTATGAGCCACGCCTGGTCGGTCAGTTGTTCGGATTTCATGTTAAACTATAGATACCACAAATTTAGCGGTGCAATGCGAGGCAAGCCGTAGGCGATCTAACAATGTTGTAGGTGTATAATTTTTGACGCTATATTGATCCCTCAGGCGTTGTTTCTATCGCAGTCAGTGTGTGATCTGCACTAATAATATCATAAATGTGGAAGGAAGTCTCTGTCTTTTTGTTACGTTTTGACGACTAAATGGCTCTACCGATATTGATGATAAGGAGATACTTTATATCTGTAGGCAGGACACAGGACATTTTTTTCGGTATGAATAACAGTTTTTGTCACGAAATTTTGAAAATTTATCAAATGGTGACAGACAGACGGATGCGGTTGTTAGTCTGTAATGTTACGTTGGTTGCTCAAGCTGTGCTTCTCGCTCAGTCCGTTAGTGAATGATTTATTAGTAAATTTTGTGCAGGTGAAAAATAAAAATAACTCCATAACATATGTATCTAATTATTAATCATTATTTGGTACAAGATAATTGAAACGTATGATAAGCACCCGTAATGTTGTAGTGAAGGAAGCGTTTAATAGGAAGAGCCGATTATTAACTGGCACTGAGGAAAAATTTTGTCAAATGGTTCGTATGGAGTGTGCTCTTTGTGGGGTGGAGACTTTGGCACTGAGACGAAAGGATGAAAATTGGATAGAAACGTGGGCGTGGAGGAGAATCGAGAGGATAATCTGGATGGAAAAAGAGAACTAGAAAGGGGTTGGCGAGAGGAGTAAAATACTGTAAGTGATAAGAGAAAGAAAAAAAACTGGATGGGACACTCGTTGAGAGGGGAGTGCTTGCTAAAAGACGCCTTGGAAGGACTAGTTTGTACGAGGAGAGAGGAAGAACGAGATACAAGATCATAGATGATATCAAGGGAAACGGAAAATACATGGACGTGAAGAGGGGGGAAGAAGACACGAGAGCTACCAAAGAAAAACACTGATGATGTAATTTTCTGAGAGTAATTACCAGAATTATTTTTGCAAACGTTAGAGAAGATATCCATACCATGTCTTTGTTTCATTTTACTATCTGATACCGTAAAAACCATTACTTGTTGAATAAAAATAAAATGTAAAACTATACCAACGTAAACATCGAGACATCTCTCATTAACACATCAAGCGTGTGTACACTCAGAGTATACCGACGGCTGTTAAAACCATGACCAAGAGGCAATGAAAATGTGATTGCAATTTTTTTTTTTTTTAGTAATTACAGCTCTTCTATAATTCCAACATAGCATGATTATTTCGACGATGATGATGATTATACGACGAAAGTCAGTCGTCTTGTTATGTTTCTTAGTCATTTCCTCCCCTGCCCTAATCGAGGAGTCACTGATGCTGTGTTGGCTACTCACTGTGGAGACGTGACGGCAGTGGACGGGCTGGGCGTGAGGGGCGGCGACAGCGGGCCGGGGGCGGGCGCCGAGACGCGGCCCCTGGAGGCGGCGACGCAGTCCGGCTCGTCGGCGGGACGCAGCCACATGGACCAGAAGCGGCCCCCGAGCTTGCGGCGCACCCACTGACTCATGTCTAGTCGGCGCGGGATCCCGGCAGACACTGACAGCCCGGTATCGCAAGCGGCAGGAGCAGCACTGGGAGGGGGAGTCAGATAGCCCGCGGGTCACACCGCTCGGTCTAATGGGCCGGCCCATGATGACTTCGAGATCGCCGGCTTTCACGTTTTAGGGTTCTGTACCTAATGGGTAACGGAGTCCTGCTGTTGTCTCTACGATTTCTGCCTGTCTGTTTCGTTTTTCTAGCTTGTAATCGAAAAAATCTACAGACTTCAGATTGGCATCTACACTAATATCATAAATACGAAAGTCTGTCTCTCTGTTTGTTACATGTTCATGACTAAACGCATAAACCGATATTTTTGAAATTTGACAAGGAAATGCTATATATCATTGAGAAGGACATAAGAAGCCTTTTTGAGGATAAATAACATATTTTGTCATGAAATTTTGAAAACTATCCACACTGTGACAGACGGATAGCGAATGTAAGTCTCTGTGATGTTATATGGAGCGCTAAGGCATTTTTTCTCTCGTACTCAGTTTGTGTCTAATCTGTTTATAAATTTCATGCACAGACGCAACTTATTATGTAGTACAGATTATTATGCAGTACAGATAAGAATTTGCGCTAAATGCGATGACTTTCGATAAGTCCAGGTAAAAAAACCTAACTTAATCCACAACTTGAAGGTTGGTTGGATCCTCCCGAAGGAGGCATACTAAGCCATTATGTTTTGTGTCAGAGGTAGGACGGCCAGTTCCTTTCCTCTGGGACCTGCAGTTTAAAGTGGAATCCGAACCACGAAGCGTCCTGGCATAGCTCATATGATCAAATACAACTCTCAAAATTCCTGCGCCTGCCGGGATTCGAACCCGGGACCGGAGCAGCTAATGTTTTAAAAGCAAGAGCCTTAACCACTTTTTTTTAAATAAATTTGTTTATTCAATGAAAAAAAAACTCAATTACATTCAATATCAAATTTACAAGATGATGAGGAAGATAGTTCCCAGTAAGCATCCTTTTATTACCAAGGTGTCGTTCAAGAAGTTCTGCTCTTTGCAAGGGATGAGCTACCAGAACGTACAGACACTGAAAGAAGTAGGGGTACAATTAGAAAAGACGCATTTTTTCCCATGGGCAGATAATATGTAGCTAGCCCACGGGTTTCCAACTAGGCGATTCTTTCCGAAAAATATCGATTCATGACTCGATTCGAATCGAAATTTGATAAATCGATTTACAAAAAAATCGATGTCTAAAAGATCGATATTTTTTCGATTTGCTTTAGGTGTTCGTATTTTCAATATAATTCCAATCATGGAAAACAAGAAGGTCACTACAATAATCGATCTTTTATCAATTTTAAACTAATTTTTTACAACTAAATCAAACTATCAGGTATACAAAAAGACATTTATTTCACAAATTTATTGGTTACATAAAACAGTTTTGAAATGATATAGTTTACAGTTCCCAGTACTTAGTGTCCAAGTGACTTAATTTTTAAGCACAAACAAAAACCTTCCGAAGGAACTGCGGTACAGTTAACGTTCCTCCTCGTTGCTCTTTTTAAATGTATTGCAAACTGGTTCGCTTCATGAGACATATTCAATTGTAGGATGGTATGGTTATGGCTTCCCCTCAAATTATCCCTACTCCTTACTTTTTGGAACACCATTTGCGTAACTTATAACTTTCTATATCCAATTCTAACGATAAAATTCTAAGTCCACGCGTACGAAGTAGCGGGTAAGAGCTAGAAAGTAACAAATCAAAACACTCGAGCTCAAACTAATTTCGACTGGCTACAAATTGCTAGTAAAAATCGTCAAAAGAATGCTCTACAAATACCTGATCCCAATTTCTTGCGGTGCCTCCATTTTATTTCGCCTTTCGAGCACTCGTGTGTTCATCAACTACACCGTCTATTAGAACACATTATAAAAGAATTTGAAAATGAGAAGTTTTGTCAGAGTTCGGCATCCTGGTATTCTTTGCAGTGTAAAGATGCTCGATACTTCCATACATCTACTCACAGTTATCGGCAGTTTCCTCAAAACCTGGTCTTCCCGGTAAATACGGGAAATATAACGGTTGATGAAAAAACCATGTGATCAGCAATTCCACAAAGATTCATCTTAGAACCTCTTTTGCTTAATATACGTAAGGCTGTTAATACAGTACCACTATGTAGAATGACAATATTGTGGTTTTCACCTCATACTCTGACATCGACGTTGGAGCAATGCAGAAATGAATTAACATTCTTTACGACTGGTTAAGAAAATGGTGCCTCAAGCTAAACACTTCGAAATATAAAGCCAACATTTTTTAACTCCGGCTCCCAGAAATTCTAAGAATCTAAACATTAACAGCGGGGAAATACAATGGCATCCAGCGGATAAAGCAATAAAATACGTATGGATCGTTGACTCACGTTGAATATACCATGTCAATCATAAACTATGTGATTCCTATTATCGTATTTTAAAATTATATCCACTTCCAAACAAGTATCGCGCTGCAAAGGTCGCTAGTTTGAACCTGCACGAGGGCATGAGCGTACTTAAATAAGACCTGTGACCTTCCTTTAATGTCTATACCTTTTATAAACCATAGCAGAAGCTAATACAATAATGTACTCAGTTTTCTTTTTTTTAATTTAATTTATCTCGCGGGAGATTTTACAACCTTGCTTTCCTCTACTGCCATGAACTTTGTACGAGGGCAGGGAAGTAGGGGAGAAATGTCTGTGAGCTGTGTAAGGAAAGTTCTGCACAAGTTTCAATACATTATTTTGTTTGATATCGAGCCCTCGTGAGTCTGACGTTACCAGTCAAGATATATATCTATATATACTGTGGGAAAACGGACATTCTTGTAATGCGGTGGACGGGGCACGTCGCAAATACTTCTAGTTAGTGAGCGACTCTGACACGCCAGGGTTTCCTCCCCACAGTCCAAGCGTATAAGCCTGCGAAATGCCGGGCTCCTGGAACGCCACTAACACTGACGCAGATTCTGCTGCACACAAAACAACCTGCGTTTTTTAGTTCAAATGACTCATAGGAATTTCGACAGGCTGAATGTTCGAGGTGGCTCGTCAGCGTACAGGTACACTGACGGTTTGCTCCCCATTCCCCCTCTCCCCTCCCCCACTATAAACACGAGGGTCTGGCCTGTCACGGGATAACTGAGCAACAGCCGTGTCCTTGAACATTCCAGATTATAAGTGTGTGACGAACGGTCAAGCATGCGAAGGGTAAGCCTGCCAGTCCTGGTCCTTCGTTGGTCCCACTAGTATATAGGCGGTTAATTAGGTAGGATATGGGTGAGAGCCAATGTCGGGGCATCCATGGTTTCCCGAAATTACTCTGTGCTAATGCTTGGATGGTTCCTACAAAAGGCCTTCAATTTCTTTGTTTCCAGCCCTTCCCCAGCTGTAGTCGACGAGACATAGAAAAAAAATCTTTCCTTCACCTATTCCTTCTACGGACTTGTTATATAATCAATAGTACATTTCTTAGAATTTGATGCTACATAATATTTTTTCTTCTGCAAGACTCTTCCACTAATTCCTGTCTCCACCCGCCATTCCGAGAAAATATTCTTTTCCTCTTATCCCGTTAATTTTCACACCCTACTCGCCATCATCTTTTATATTGCTTGTGGCAAGATTATTACATCCCCGCCATCTCCATCCACTTAGGTCCCAGGCTCACTGTTTTGTCACCTGGCACCCACCACACTTTATGCTTTCAATAGTTTTTATTCTTATCCTATCACTTCGCTCTTTTCCTTCTGTCATATACTCTAAACCTATTGTTAGGAATCTTTTAACTCTCAGGAGGTCGTTGACAGTCTGATTTCCTCTTATTTATTACTTGTTATCACTCTTCTTTTTTTCTTGATTTTTTTGAACACCTTTTCGATTAGCATCCTTCTCTAGCACCGTCTTTTGAACTTAGTTCTGTATTTAACTAATCTTCAGAATTCAGAAACGTTGACGATTTCCAATAGTTCTTTTTTTCCAGACCAGTAAAAAAACTTGCGGAAACTGTAAATAATTATTCATTTACTTGTAGAATATTTTCCAAAATCACAATATCTTGGAACTAATCTCTGTTTTCTAAAGATTCTAAAATCGGATGAAGTTTACCTTTAACAGAAATTCAGTAAAGAAAAATTCATGCTATGAGTAAATATTTGTGTGAGGATGAGAAGTTGCCAGAGGACATTCATGAAGATATGGTACCAAAATTTTGGAAGGACGCCTCCTACCTGCAGGACAATAATAAAGGTGGAAGAAACGACACTGAATGTGATCCCGGTGCATGAAAGTCAGTGTAGAAAATCCCTTGAGAAAATGTGCACGAGTTAATGACGGCAGGCAGAAGGCTAACAGATCGGCGTATTGAGAAGAACAATAGATCGTACTCTGATGGAGTAGGATGGTTATCGCCTGTTGGGCACCGAAACTTTTGACAGTAGACGGCAGTGAGGAGTCTGCGGAAAATCTAACTCTCTTTTTAGACAATCTAGTAGACATTATCTTTTTTTTCTTTACTCCTCGTCGACGTCGAGGTCATTAGAGACGGTAATGGACGGGGGACTAGGAGCGAGAAGGTATTCGGCCATGGCCTTTTAAAGGAACCATCCCGGAATTCACCTGGAGTGATTTAGGGAAACCATGCAAAACCCCAAATCTGGATGGCCGGATCGGGATTCAAACTCGCGGCCTCCCGAATGCGAGGTCAGAGCGTTATCGTTCACCCACCACGCTCGGCAGACTTTATCTAACGATTTGTAACAGAGAGTGAGGCTTGTGCCCACCGCCTTAACCCAAAATCAAAGCAACAGTCACTGCAGTGGAAACATTCCACTCCAACGAAGGCCAAGACTTTTTCTTCTGCACGGAAAATGATGGTGTCTTCATTATTAAGTGTTTTTACAACCCATCTTTTGCTCTTTACCAATTTTAAATTCAGTGTTCTTGTTAAAATATTCTGCAGATCTTTTAGTAATTTATTCCAATAACTGACACACTTACTTACAAAAGAAAATTTTCCGACTCCCCTTACCTGAAATCGAGTGCCAACTTGTGGTCGTGATTATCTCTTCTCTTCCATGCACTACTTCTTATATATTAGTTACTAATGTGTTCTTTGGTAATTTTCACAATCAAATCTAGCTGCCTTTCCTGTATTTAATATTCCATTCTACACCTCCATTAGCTAACAATGGCCTGACCAAAGTTTTGAAATCCAATCACTCACTTCTCTGGTACATCCCATAATCGCTGTAGGTTTTTTTTTTCTCTTCTTTGCCTTTATCTTCATGCCATATTAATCTACAGAACTATACATCCTGTACAAGTCAACTTTCATCTGTTCGCAGTCTTCTCCCCTTTTGATTTAGTATATACCATTACGTCATCTGCAAACAACCTAACTTCTTACTGTAAACCATTAACTGCGTTATTCATTAGAATCATAAATAGTAATGGACCCAATCACTACCCTGTGGCATTCCGATTTTCGCTTTTGATTTCATTGTTACTGCATTTCCTACCTTACCCCTTTGCTTTCTATTTTTTAGGACTCCCCTACCAAACAAGGCACTTTTTTATCCATTCAAATGACAATTTTATGGCACATTCTGTCAAACGCCTTGGAAAGATCTAATACTACACTATGAAATTGGTCTTCCACTCTTCCATGACCATTTCATCCGAAATATCTAGCAGAGCAGTTATGAAGGAAAAGAATAAAGACACTTGTTAAAATAGGCACCGTTACTTCAGGACAGTGCTTCAAAAATATCTCTTTGCTATCTCTGTTGTTCATGAGTGTGGATTTCAATTGGTACTGAATTACTCTCCTCTCGCACCACCCACCGAGCGGTAACGCTCTGGCCTCACATTCAAGAAGTCGCGGATTCGAATCCCCGTCCGGCCATCTAGTTTTAGATTTTTCATGGTTTCCCTAAATCACTCCAGGTGAATCCCGGGATGGTTCCTTCAAATTGCCATGGACGAATTCCTTCCCGTTCTTTACCCCGATTACTTACCCGCCTATAATGACCTTAACATCGACGAGGCGTAAAGTTATAAAAAAAGTAGTCCACTTTTAAGGAAGTTTTGCAATAATCTTAATTCTGATATGAGAACGATACTGACTGATTCTTTTATAATATTAACTGAAATGGTTTAACCAAAAGAACTACATTTTACAACGCTTTATTGACTGTGTGCCCCTTTAAAAAGTTCGGTTACTGCGGTACCGTTAGCAAAAGTTTTCCGGCAATAAAATTATAAAAGTGGACGGTGGGTATTGGAAGATTGACGACCTCTGATGCACAATTTACTTACACACCCTGGTCACTGGCGAGTATTGACGTACCGCAAAACAGGAAAGGAAGTGGCCGTGATAAACTCCAAGACATCACTTACGTAATATCTCTTCGGCGGAAGTATAGTTGTGACCTTCACCTCCTAGAACTATGATGAATTTACTGTCGAGTACAATGACTCCAGCAATTCAAATAGGCAAACGGCCTTTTCTCTCCCGTGTCAATATAACAAGAAAATAAATGTGTTTTAACTGTTCGGAGTTTGTCGTTTCCGGCACAGGCTCATCATTTGCCGCTTTTAATTATGAGTTAATGAGTTTATATCTCAATTTTTGGTGTTCATATCGTTAACCTACTAACCTACATTGAAGAGAAAGATGGTGGAATTCCGTGATAGGTTGCATCCGCACCTTGTAACACATCGATATTGTATTTGTTTAAAATTATACGTTTAATTCCGCTTGAAATGAGACTTTACCGAATTTTCTACAACGACTTGAGTAATTCCGCAGTAAGAAATATGCACTACAGATACTTCAAGCGTGTGGAATCCGGTTAAGGGACCGTGCACAAACTACGTGGCTCGGTCCAGGGGGGGGGGGGGAGGGGTTAGCTGGAAGGCTACGCTGGGCTACGTGGGGGGAGGGGGGGGGTTCCGAGCCAGGCCACGTAGCTTCCCTTTCATAACATTTTTCACAGTTAAAATTAGAAACTGAACTCACAACACCATGTGAATATTTATTTCTCTCAGTTAATTATCTCCGTATGTAATTTACAATAGTCTGACAAGAGAAAACAGTACAAAATTTCGTCTGGAATCAAAAGGGAAAAACTACGTGCTACGTGAGGGGGGGAAGGGGGGTAAAGGCAAAAGCCACTTAGGGCTACGTGGAGGGGAGGGGGTGTTTACAGGAGGCCAAAATGGAGCTACGTGGTTTATGCACGCTCCCTAAGGGTGTTGAGAATCTAGCTGTCAGGGATTGTATATGAAGCAGTTCTCCCTTCTTCAGTTTTATATATATTTATATATTATTTTTTGTTTTATTTGGCTTTAGCCATAGGCTAATTCAGCCAATTACATAGAAGTAATAATGACTATCCTTTACTTAAATATATGCGTTTTATACATGAAACATGACACATACTTGTACAGTAATTTAGAGGACTTTTTATTGTGATGGACAAGAACCAGTATAAGGAACTATATCCGTTATCTGTAGACCTTCTTCTAAAAATTCATGTCTTTCGGCTTGGTAGTTTACTGCATCTCAACATGAAATGGTATATGTCCTCCATCTCTGCACAGGACGCACACATTGGGGAGTTGATTTGTTTCATAATGAATTTTTTATCGCTCAGCCAAGCGTGACCGGCACATGTATATAACGATTCGGCATGACATGGATCCGACTTGTTAAGACCTCCAGATACGAGCAATCCATCTGGCACCAGGCCATTTCGCCCCATTTCATTTAGACTGAGTCCGGACTGGGGGGTCACACACGACAGTATTAACCACGCTGATTCAGGCCAGGTCGTGCCTACAACTTTCGCTAATGTGGCCCTAGCAGTGTAGGGGCTAACACGCTGGCCTGGCATTTTAAGGGTCACCCGTTCGAGTCCACTCTCGGGCCTGGTTGGTTTTATTTTAGTGTTGTTTTGTCCTAAAAAATGTGTCGCAAAATTACATGAAAGAAGCCTGATACAATACTTAGTATAATGTAAACTGGAGCTAGCTAAACGGTCGCACATACCGAATGTCTTTTTTTTCTTCAAAAAAAATGATATAAAAAAAAGACTTTTGTTAGGTTACGGAAAGTTTTAAAAGAAATCATCAGTCATTTAAAACAACTTTTTTCGCACTTAATTTTATTTTACAGAGGATAAAAAGTTAAATGCCTCTTACATGAATTCTTAAAAACAGTTATCGTAAATAACGACAATTATTGAGAACATATAAAGTAGAAAATACGGGGATATTCTAAAACATATGGAAGGGTTAAAACACAGTGGTGTTGGTCACTTTTCCTTGTCTTCTAGAAATTAAAATAATGCAAAAGATATTGTAATAAATTCTAGAACATAAATGTTGTAGTATTATCATTTTAGTGACGTCACCTGGAATCAAATTTAATACAGAGACCTGAATTGAATAAAATTTGCACAATGGTTACATTTTACTGTTGACAAAAATTACTTAAACCAGTGTTTATTAAAAACAGTGAGTGAATTACACCACTATGTATTTGTAATCAGATCATATATAATGTGAAATTTCCTAATGTATCTTGAATAATTTTTTTCAGAATTCATTATTTGTTTAGAAATTCTATCTAGAAGAGCGGAATCTGTCAGCACGGAGGATGCGTTTACAAACACATTGATTTAAGTCTGAGTTACCACTTTTCTGATAAAAAAAAAGCAGGTGTTTCGTTGATCTTCAATATTTCCAGTTCCTTCTGTTGGAAGTTGAATGAAGATACGACTTGCTTCACATTTTTACCAAGAAATTGTGGGGCTGATTTATCTACACATCGTTTCAGTGTCTATTTTTTTTTTTAAATGTGACTGGCTTACGTCACTGTGACCTTAAGATTCCTGTAGGTATCTGGCACCAAATGTCTGCGCACAGGTCGTTCAATTCCACTAAATTAATGGTTTGTAGGCGCGGAGCTGACTCGCGATAGCGTCCCAGATATGTACTTTCAGGATGAGATCAGTTGAATCTGGTGACCAAGTCTTCAACCATATTCCTCAAACCATTGTAGCACGATTCTGGCATGTTGATACAGACAGTTATCCTGCTGGAAGATGCTATCGCCTTCATGTAAAAAATGAAGCATGAAAGGATGCAGGTCGTCCGTATTAATTGTTAAAGACTTAGTCTTGTAAGTAAACTTTATCAATAAACAACACTTAGATATAAAGTACAGACTCATTATTAATTGAATATTTAAGATTAATTTATTAATTTAAATAATAAAAAATAATCACTAAGTGTAACATGCAAGATGTAAAAACAGAGGGAACAATTTTCCCGCTGCCAAACAGTACAGGATCGTCTTTACAGTCCATCTAAAAAGATATTATTTCTGTCATTGCGACATCCACTTCATCGGTATTGAGATATTTCGATTCAAATCTTGAGTCCAGTATTGTCGCAGTATCAATGAAGGGTGCCTTTTTATAAAAGAGAATTTGATGTCAATTGTGGCCTCATAAAAGAATTTCAAAACAGCTGCGAGGTTCTTTATAACATCCCATTCATTACCATAATCAACATCGTACAAGTTGACTGCATTCTTTTACTCTAAAGGCCTTTGAAACCTCAATTATGTACTGTTCCACCTCACATTGACATCTTGCACCAAAATATGTTCTTGCAATACGCATTGTTTTTGACATTCTGTCAATTTTCTGGTTGCTTGCTCACTATGATTGAAATATCCTACGATTTTTCTGCATTTTTTTTAAAAAATAATTCTTTGGTTTCTTCGTCTGAAAATAGTGCGTGTTTTATTAACAAGTGAAGCGTGTGTGCCACACAACTTATAGATTCACAGTGACCACGCATGGCGCAAACCATGTGTGCTGTACTGTCACGTAGGACTAGAAAAATCTTTCCGTCTTAACTCAATTCATTCACCATATCTGTAAATTTTTGCTCATTTTATTTACTGATATGATCCTGTTCCAGTGAGCATGAACCCAATATAACTTTTAGGCGTTGATGATTTACGATAAAATGAGCTGTAAAACTGAGAAGTGAACATGTTTTACATGAATTGATCCACATATGAGTGGTAGCACTCACCCACTCGCTTTTTGACTTTAAAATATCTATTTTAGACTTAATTTTTTTCATCTGCTACGTCCTAAAATATTTTTCAAATTCATCCGATATTTTTGAACTGCGCGTGGATCGGTGAAATTGAGTCGCCGGAATGCTTCGCCTTCTACTAAAGCGTAAGGCAGCTTGTCCACAATTATTACGTCTATCATTGCCTTGACAATCCTTTTTTGCAATTTTATTATCAGCAGTCCATTGTGAAAGATTATATTTAGAGGTCAAACTCTGGACCGTTGACTGAACAGGGTTCGGTTGGTCAGTATTCAGTACTTCCAGTGAGATCTTTGAACCCGTTCGCTCTAATTTTAGCTTCATTTGATTTTTTTTTTTTTTTTTTTCAATACGTCTGTTGCTGACTGTCGTTTTCATGGTCGTTTTACCACCTGCCTGTGTTTCGCGTAGTGAAACTTGGATAAATACTGCTTTACCCCATGCAATGTTTGTTTTTTGGCTTCCCAATGAATATGATTTATTACAAATTTTGCAAACAGCTTTAGATGAATCCCCAGTGCTTTTACTGAAAAACTGTCAAGTCGGATTTTTTTTTTATTTTTGTGGCATTTTTACCTGAGAGAAAATAGTGTAAGATAAATAAATAATATCTCATACAGCAGATCACATAAAATAAAACTACTCTAATACGGTACTTTTGAAATTTATTCAAATCAACTTAAATTCCATCTAGGAAAGAAAATTTACATGCACTACCCGTCCGAATTAATTGGGCACCTAGCGCAGTAAGCACGAAAGGGGTCGATGTGACAATTTAATTCGTACAAGTTATACGCGATCTTCAATTGTTAAAATCAATTAACTGAAGGTCACACACAGTTAAACCACAGCAGGTAGTTGTTTAGGTGATTAAAATTAAAATACGTGCCCAAAGTGTAATCGAACAATAATTACCTAAAGACAAATGTAACTAATGTGTGAATCAAACATAACCTCTTTTTACTTTTACGTAATTTTTGTCATACATAAAGGCTCTTATACATGAGCAATAAAATTGCGACACGTACTTCGCGAGTTGACCTCACCATTCGAGCAAACACGTCTGATAGCAAACCAGAGACACTTTTGAATTGTTGCATCATATGTGTCAGACACCAGGATTTCGTGCAGTGTAAACATTCAGTTCGCCGAAACTTTTTCCGTTAGAAGAAAAAAGTCGTGGGTTAAAAGTGAAGTACTTGCTTTAATTTCGGAGAGGGAAGTTTTACCAGATCTGTGGGATGGAAATAGTAACCTGCCATATTTAACACCCCCGTCAATGAGGTAAGCAGGAAACTACACAACTTGAGCACGAAGTTTAATTCAGAAGTAAAGAAAAGTCGGAGCCAAAAAAAGCGGCTATAAAGCAGATGATACTTACGGTACAAGAGAATTTCCTGCTGTGATTCAGACCAGGGCCGGATTAAGACAGCGCGAGGCCCGTAGCAAATGTGAACAGTGTAGGAAAAAAAACTAAAATTGCTTGGGGAATGGAAATCCCCCTAATGTTCACAAAGTCAATTCTTTCCTATACTTTCTTCTCTGCAATATTTAATTTAATTAGAACGGCCGCCAACCCAAATGTTTTTAATAATGGAATTTTTCAATTAAGGTTAATATCTAAAGATTGTTCTCAACACAGATTTTAAAGTCCAGTATTTTATTGTTCAACGTTTAAAGACATATTCACTCTGACAACAGAAATTGTTACCAGAAAGACTTCGTTTCCGAAAATTGCAGATTAATGCCACGATAATTACATACACTCCATTAAGACACAATAAAAAGTTCACTCCACTTGAAACCTCAAACAAAATCATACAAATTGTAATTATGGAAAAGAAGTTTGTTAAATTCATGATCTATTTCAAAAATTATAGTTGCCGTCTACAAATATTCCAAGTCCGTTTATTCATGATTGTTCTAACGCGACACCCACACCATGCGACACTGCCATAACGCTCGCCCACACTTCACACCTTCACCCTCTAACCAGTTCGAAAATAATGCGGCGGAGCAGCAGCAGCAGCAGCGTCATCTGGCGCAGATTTCCTGCAGTGCAGTTGCAGTTCCAGGGGGTTCCCTTTTCCTGTTGTCCTGTTGTGGGATTCTTGGACTAACTTCTGACTTAGTCTTTGAATTTGAAATTGTCGTCTGGTTGGGCAAAGCCCGTCTGCCTTTCTTTAGCCAGGGTTACAAAAATATCTAAGTCTAATTTCTAAGTCTAACATCTAAATCTACTGTTTTTTGATTTTTGAACTTTTGTGATTTTTTTAACTAAAACTAAGGGGGGGGGGTTATATACATTGACATATTTACATGGGAACCTAGATATAAGCATTTAAGCCTACCTAAGCTAATGGTGGGTTTTGACTTATGATGGCCTACTTAAATCTATTGGGGGTCATAAGATATATACAGGGCCTACATTTACGGTGTGGGGCCTATTTACAGCTAGTGGTGGACTTGGGGTTTTGGAGGAGTGGTCTAAAAGGTTTTAAACTGCCTCGTCAGTGTCAGCCTGGGTCGTTTGACCTGGCGCATTTCGTCTGATTCGTCACCTATATCAGAAATTAATTTATGTTTGGATGCAGAACATTTCTGGAAAAATATTTCTGATTTTGCCTTTATTGTGTCACCTAGGGGTGGAAAACAGAGAGATCGCCTGATTTCCCGGTTTCTGACGTACCTCGGAGCATCCGAGATGACGCGCAGCGCTCTGTTTTCCAGTGCTTGCAATTTGTTTACATGACAGTCGGCCGCCATGCTCCATATTTCCGAACCGTACAGGAATGTAGGCTGGATTATCGCACGGTAAAGGAGGAGTTTTGTCTCCGTGGATAGACCGTCGCCTCTCAGCAGGGGGTAGAGGCCGGCTAGTTTCGCTCTTGATCTGTTTTTTACTTCGGCTACATGTTTACCCCACGTGAGCCTTCTGTCTAGTCGCAGCCCCAAGTATTTTACTTGGTCCACCCAGTCTAATTCCAGATCCCTGATATGCAGCTTTATGTCTGGAATTTTAATTTTTGTGGAGAAGATGATAGGCTGGCATTTAGTCTCATTTATTTTGATGCGCCATCGGTTGCACCATTGCGTCATCTTGTCCAGGTGTCTTTGGACTTTTCCAATTGCATATTTTAAATTCTTGTTGCTCGCGAATATGTTTGTGTCGTCCGCGTACAGAGACATGTAACTCTCTGTTGTATGAGGGCCGTCGTTGGCGTAAATAAGAAAAAGTGGAGGCCCAATCCTACTTCCCTGAGGGACGCCAGCTTCTATGTCCTTGAGAGTACTATCTGCGTTGTCATGGAATACATAGAATTTCCTGTTGGTTAGGTAGGAATGCAGTAGATGTATTAAATTGTCTGGCACATTGTATTTATGTAGCTTGAAGAGTAGGCCTTCGTGCCACACTCGGTCAAAAGCTTTCTCTATGTCTATGAATATCGCAGCAGTACCACTTCCTGCCTGCTTTTCTTTGCAGATGTGCTCCACAAACCTTGTACATTGTTGCACTGTGCTGTGCTCTTTTCTGAACCCGAATTGCTGCGGTATTATGATGTTGTTGCTCTCAAGGAATTTGTTCAGTCTGTCCAACATCACTCCTTCAAGCATTTTGCCCATGATAGGCAAGAGCGAGATGGGCCTATAGCTTTCTGGCATTGTCCTGTTTTTGTTTGCTTTTGGAATTGCTATAACTTTGGCTATTTTCCAGTCCTTTGGAAAGTAGCTCAGGTTCAGACAGGCGTTGAAGGTCGAGGTTATAAATCTAATGGCTTGTGGAGGCAGATTTTTGACTTGGAGGGCGGAGATCTTGTCATACCCCGTTGCCTTTTTGGATTTAAGGCCTCGTATGATAGACTCCACCTCCTCGTCATTTGTTTTTTTTGCACATAATTCTGCGGTCCGATGTGGATCAAGCGGTTTACTACACTCAGAACATGTTCCTTGTGAGATTCGCTTACATCGTCAGCTATTCGTTCGGTTTGAAATGAGTTTCTAGCGTGTCCGCAAGGAGCTGAGCCTTCCCAGCTGGGTCGTACACAAACCCCTGCGGTCCACGTAGAGGCCGAATAGGTTCGGCTGTCTTGCTGACTGACTTCGCAAGTGCCCATATCTTTCTGTTGTTGTTTTGTACTGCTGCGAGTTTTCTTTGCCAGTCTTGATGTCGATGTATTTTCAGATTCTCCCTGATTTCATCTACTAGGTGGTTGACCATCCTTCTGTCAGCCGGGTCGCGCCATCGTTGCCACCTCTTGCGGATTCTATTTTTTAAGCAGGATAAGATTTTTGATGTGATCTGGGATCGATGGTTTTCCACAGATCATAACTGTTTTTGTAGTTGCCTGCTTCATGCATTCTTGCATTACAGATGTAAGTTTGGCAACTGCTACGTCTACTTCTTCAGTTGTCCCTAGAGTAGGTAGCTCCGCAAGGTGCAACGTGACATCATCCTTGTAATGGTTCCAATTTGTCTGGAATCTATTGTAAGTCCTCTGTTGCTGGTGCTCTAGTAGTCTGACTGACAGAAGAATCGGATTGTGATCGGAACTAAGCTCGCATTGGGTTGATACTTCCCTCTGCCATCTTAGTCCTTTCACAACGAATACATCCAGAACGTCCGGTTGACGCCCTGCCGCACTCGGGAAGTGGGTAGGTACGTCGGGCGCCAGCACTTCGACATTTCTGCCGGCGTGTAGCACCCTAAGTAGCCCCCCTTCCATTCCGATTGGTAAGTCTACTATGCCAGATCTGGCTCTTGGCATTCAAGTCACCACCTAGTATTACTGTTTCATTCCTACCTAACAGTGCTTGCACATTTTCCTCCTTGAGCTCCTTGTGTGGTGGATTATAGACTGCGACTAGATGAAAAGGTACCCCGTTTACTACGATCTCGACGGCCGTGTGCTCCAGGTCACCTGTCTGTGCGTCAGGCAGGTCTCTGTGGACCAGCCTGTTTTTGATCAGGACAGCAGTGCCACCCCCCTGCGTCTGTCTGTCAGTACGAGTCACAATGTAATTTCTCATCCTGAAGTTATTTCCTGGATTGAGATGGGTTTCCCCTATTAGTGCAATGTCAATGTCTTTTTCGTTGAGGTAGTTTAGTAGCTCTAGTTGCTTGTTAGAAATGCCATTGGCATTCCATGCTAATATATTTAATGTCGATTTAGTCTGTCTCGCCATCGCTGAAGAATTCGCTGGCGGCTTGTACTAGGATGAGTCCCTTGGCTAGCATACTGTCGGCCTCACGAAATTTGGTGAGCACGGTTTTCACCGTGCTTATCATCTTTCGAAGGTCAAATTCCTTTAGAAAAGAGACTATCTCAGCAAAGTCGGAGCCGAATCCTCCAGCTTTGGTTTGTCTGTCTGGCTTGCTTTGGTCCTGGTTGCGGTCAGTCTTGTCGCGCTTTTCGTTATTGTCAGTCTGTTTCTTGTCTGTCTGGTTGGTCCATGCGTTTGTCTTAGGAGGGAGGGAGGGGAACTGCTGGCTGTCAGAGACGTTTGGAGTCTCGTTTTGGTTTGCCTTCTCCTTCTCCTGCTTCTGTTGCTGGAGTCTGGCATTCCTAGCTTGCACAATTTTCTTGTACTGGGGGCAGCCACGATAGCTCGCAGGATGCTGGCCCAGACAATTAGAACACTTGGGTGGTTCATCTTTTGTTTTAGTACACGTCTTTGTTAGATGTTCCCCGGAGCACTTGACGCAGCGTGGATTTATCCTGCAGTTCTTTTGCCCATGACCAAATCTTTGACACCTGTGGCATTGAGAGGGTCCCTCTGGTGTCTTATACACCTCTACTTTGACCCTTAGGTAAAGGAATCTATCTAGGTCATAGATTTTTCTTCCTTCCTCTGTGTTGTCCAAAGTTATCATATAAAGTGGCATGGGTACTCTCCCATTTGTTTCTTTGTCAAATCTGGTCAGTTGTGACACGCTCTTTGCTGGGTAGTGTAGTCTTACCAGCTCGTCACGCATGTCTGATGGAGGTAACGCCTCAGGTCCCTTATATAGGCTCACCCAAGCCTGATGGAAATTCCCACTCATCTAGCGTCCTCTTTATGCGCTCTCTCTCTCCCAGCTCCGCTCACAAAGGCTTTCCCCCAAGTTTTTCAGATTTTCCTGAAACTTTGTGGTAACGTAGAGTTCCTCATCCTAAGCATTTTCTATCCTTATAAAATTTTCCCTATCTGCTCTCCTTTTGTTGTTATTAATTTCCGAAATTAAATAAACCTATTTTCTAGATCTAGTTTCCAAACTATTTGTTTTAGCGCGAGTGTTCTAATCTTCCGGAATTCTACAGCTTTTGACAATTAATTTGGTATATCTCACTACCTTCTAAAACCCTTTCATTAAAAAGATATCGCCTCTCAAAGTTTTCAACCCTTCTCGTCAGCCATCATGGAATGCAGAATAATTACTTTGAAATTAAATATCTTATATTGAGAGTGCATTATTTTGATAAAACTTTCTGCCAAACTTACTTAAAAAAATTGTACTTTCATAAAAATAGGGTGCCTCCCAGATGTTTTACTAGTTTTTTCTTTCCCCTTTGTCAACTTTCATTTCTACCCATTCTCGACAACCTGGTTAGCTACGATGCTTTAACCGCTTTCACTTTGGAATTACTTTTAACATATTTCTACTCAACTCAACGATCTCAAACTGCTGTCATTATCTTTTCACAGGAAGACCTTTAATCTGACATAATTCTCTTTTGACTACTTATTTTATTCTCGACTTACTATTTTTTCCTTTATTGAAAAAGTACCTTAAAATTAGTCATATTAACTCTAAATTCAATTGGAAACCATGTTTTGTACTTCTAAACAAAGATTTGATACTTTCAGCCTGGTATCTTAATTCATTTATTACCATTCTTTCATACTTCTATTAACCTGCCGGCTGTTGCGTCATCACTGCCACAAAGTGTGTCTGTTCGGACTTAAAGATTGCTCATAACTTCCTTCTGAAAATTCGTACTACTACCAATGTGGGTCTTACATTCTCTTCTACACCTGATTAGTGTTATCTTTTGGGGGAAATATTACTTTGGGTAACCTACTAAAACCGATACCAAACACTCTTCCTTCTCGTTTTCTCAGTTGCCAATAAAGCCAACTACGTTACAACAGGCCCTTGATTTTTGCCGTCCGGGGGGAAATTGTAGAGCTAAGGTGCCTTAGGAGTACTGATTCAGACCCTTTAACTACTGATACTGTAGTAAGTGTTTATGAGGTTTGAATAAAAATTTTAACTGAAATAACTTGTTCGTTTATTTTTGCTTCCTTTTACATAATTTTTATCCTGCACTTTGGTTTTCGAAACATTGGAGAGTGATCCAAATCTCCCTGCAGGAACTGTGAATACTAAATATCCGTGTTATTTCCCACTTTCACAAAAAATTCAAATTTGTTGTATGTTATCGTGTCTAACCTCCACCTAGAAACTTCAATGTCACACAAACCTTTTCTCTTGCCATAATAGACTGCCGCATATTAGTTTCTTTTCTTTTTTATCATTGATCCTATTAATTCCAGGAAGTAGTCAAAATCCTCTACCGTCATTCGCAGAAAGTTGTTAATTTGTCGAAAATCATGTAACTTTAACACAGATAATAATAACTGATGAACATTCGATTTACCCCTTCGTAATATTCGCCCTCTTTTCCAAACTTTCCTTTCCTTCTCTTTTATTGTTTGGATAGAAGTAATGGAATTTTAAAAGTAGCAGAAAACTAATTTCTTCTGATCGACATGTTTTATTACCTAGCGTTTGTTCTCCATTGTTTTGTCATTTACACAAGTGTCCCTTGAAAGTAGAAGTGACACTTCTCTCAGAAGAAAGTCTTCATCAATAATTTGCGCCAGTTATTGCCTCAGTGTAAAGAGAAAAGCAATCTGATTCTTCAATAAGTGTTGCAAGTTTATTGCTCGTGTATACGCAGCTTAAATCCGAGCGAATAACTCAAAACTTCAATACCTAATAAATGCCATTACAATATCTCAGAAGTAGAAACAAAAACAAATATTTACGTACTCATTAATGTGCGGGAAACAACACAAAATCACTCAACACAATCTCGGCAAACTCAGTTGGCGATCACACACGAGGCCTAAACTCATCCGATGTTAACCGAACAACGCCGACCATTCACGAACACTGAGTGACGTTTTTATTCTGGTCCAGGCCGCGTTTCAACCTAACCAAAAAGGGGAGTAAAAAAGTAAAACACGCACTCTGCATGTCCAGCGAGTAGTTTATTGTGACTTTGATGAAATTATTTTTTGATCCATTCTGCACCACAACCTAACCACCTCAGTTTGGAGACAGTATATCTCGATAACTAAGTGAGATATAGACTTTTTTTATTCTTTTCTTTCGATTTGTCCCGTCGTATTAAATAAGAATCCATCATCAAATTTGACTTTGCTAAAAAAAATTCTTCTGCATTTCAACTCAAAATAAGTCACTTTTGAGGTAGTATATCTCGAGAACTAAGCAGGATAACAAAAGATTTCATTCTTCATTTTTGATTGCACTCGTCCAGTTACATAATAAAGTACCCTAAATTATGCGTAAATCTTTATTTCTTGCAAAATATGCAATAAACACAATGCCATTGTTAATTTACTTATAAATCTAGAATTAGTATGTGGTACCAACCATAACGTATTAAAAGGAAACAAAAAATTAGTAGCTAGTTCCATAAGGACCAAAAAAATATTTATTTGAGGCAATAAATACTTAAATTTTTAAATTCTTATTTTTCCTTTATATACTTTTAACTTTTCCTCTTCCAAACATTAATACTCTTTATTTTAAAAAAAACGTTGGCAAACCTACCACTGTTACCGGATGGCATATTTATTGTCTCTGGTGTATGCTGTCATGGAGCAATGTTGCCACCTGAGCGAATTTGTCGCTAGATTTAGTGAATTTTGAAGCTCGAAGCAATATTCTTAAATATGTTATCGCTAAAAAAATATTTGGTGATTTTTAGTGATATACAACCTTCCAGAGTTTCGAAAAACTTGATTGGAATTGGGGTAGGTAATAATTGTTATAATTGCGTTCATAATAATTGTTATAATTGCGAACATAATATGTTTAAAATGGAATATAACTTACCTAATACAAGAATGCTGCTTGAATAAATACTTTTCTCGAGTTATCTGATTTAGGCGTATCCTATCACTTTCTCACTCGAATGCCTCAGTAGAAAGGATTTTCAGTACAATGAACATTTTTTAAAACAAATTGAGAAATAGGATAGCTGTAAATACTCTTGATAACATTCTTTTTATAAGGAATCAGTTAAAAATTGTGAAAAAAACTGCTATAGTTACGAGCTTCCGGCTGATGTGATTGCTAAATACTTTTTCAAAACTATCACTGACGATTCATCTCATCCTTCCACATCTGCAATTTCTACAACGTTAGACCAAGATCATGAAGAAGAAATACCAATTGAAAAAATTGGATGTTGATTTTTAATACAATGTTATGTTTAATTTCATGAAAATATTTTTTTATTACTTGCCTTACCTTACTATTTATTTAGCGATTTCTAGCGAATCTTTTAGTTCTAAATATCTCTCAATCTAGTGAGTTTTGAGACCAGGCCTAGCGAATTTTGTTTTCGTAGGTTGGCTACACTGTCATTGATGTTGGAAGGAAATATCCTCTATGGCGCGCACATGTATCGTTTGTCTTTGCCGTTTCGCTCTTCTCTCCAATCTCTGCTTTACTCTGTTCTGTATTTTGCTTTCGGGTCAAGTTGTCTGAGAGCACCTGTAACTTACGTTACATATATTCCCTGCAGTCCGGCGCATTGGTTTTTGGCTCAGACGATGTGTTTTAGGTATCATTCTCTTTGAAATTTTGTGCTACCCATTCCTACCCAATTTTTATATTTCTGATTTTACTTTTCTCTCATATGTCGCGATATTTTAAGAAAATCGGTAAATTTTCTAAATTTTTTAAAAAAATCACAGCCTATTTTTTTTTTTTTTTTTTAGTTTTTGAGATAAATATTTGGAGCCAAGATGAATTGTAATGCATACACTACAACACTTGGTTCACTCGGATCCGATAATTTGCCTCTGAGATTTAATCCTGTTTATTTACATGTGTCGAATCTGGGAAGTTGAAAAACATGGGTTTACTTAAAGTGTGCAAATAAGCGCTGTCCGGCTGTTACGAAACACCACTAGCACAAACTTATAACTTTCATCTTCCAAACGAGACCAACACTGCGGCGCTAGATCTATATTTAGCCGAGCTATTGGAGTTTGAAGTTACTTTAACATAAACTGTTGCTTTTTGAGGCGCGATTGCCTCTCTATACCCGGCATCGATTTTAAGGACGTTTTTATGTCAAAACACCTTTTAGGTTCCTGATATTTAATGTAAAATTTCATTGCAATAATATAGTGCTAATCAACTAGTGGCACTAACGTAAGTTAACTGAACGAGAGTGTCAGTTTATTCCTTCGAAGAACTGTTGCCATAACAACGCATTTCAAACAATTGGCGCAAAAGAAGCATGAACATTTCACCTGGAATTGTAACAATGGTTGATTCAGATATAGGCGTAATAGAAATACCAGGACCTGCAGAAGAAGAAGAGGAACTATCAAAGGGCAAGGCAGTGTAAGCTTTTACTACTTAATCATTAAATTCTTAAAGTTCGAATAGTCTGTTCAGTCTCCCGGTCATTCTTGTCAGCGGTAGGCCTATTTCTATTTCTATCACTACTGGTCTTTTTGCGACAACAGTATATTTAATAATTGATACATTTTTAAAATTTTTTCGTGAAGGAAATTTAGGTAAACTCGAGACCGCGATGCAGTGAATGTGTTAAAACTTGTGTGATAGAAGCTTTGATTTTCGAACTTCTATATTAGCGGAGGTTGTGGCAAGGTTAAAGTGCAGGCTGGACCAGAATGACCATTGAGAATCCCTTGTTACAGCATAAAGCAGGAGGAACTCAGTTTTTATTAATTGTGGGCAGTGGCTGGAGCAATAGGAATTGCCACCAGTGTGGGCGCTCCCTAGCGATTTAATTAAAATAAAAAAATTGAAAAGAAAATTTATTCCTAATTCCCTTTTATTTCAGAGGCTCCATATTGCTGTCATCATTAATACAGTAATTTAATTTAATTATGTAATTTTGATACACTTCCATTTTCCACTTTCATGTACCTACCTACTTTTAATTTAAATTCTTTCAGCATTTTTTTTAAGAATTCATCTTTCCTTGGAAATTTATACCATTCCCACGACTCCCTTACCTACAAAAGAAAATTTTCAAATTCCCTTATGCCTGAAATCGAGTGTCAGCTTGTGGTCATGGTCACCTTTCCCTTCCTGTACTACTCTTAATTCTTTCATCAATAGGGTTCGAAGCCTCTATTCTCCCAGCAATTCTTGACCCTACTCCAGTCTACCAGTGAATCACAATCCAGCTCATTTATCATATCAGTTACTGATTGCATTCTGCTGTATTTCCCTCCTTTGCTCCCCTCCTACTGTTTTATTTGGTAATAAATGAGTGTGATCCCACCAGTGACAGATCTACAATTTGTCTGAGCTGAGGCAAAAACTTCTCTTTCAACATTTGTGATTAATTATTTCAAATCTATCTTCTTCCCAATGTTGTATGCATCACTGAGATTAATATCAAAAGAAATGCATAACTGTTGGCACTTTATGCCTTTAACAAGCAACTGTTCCAGCACCATAAAGTCAAACAAAATCTTTACTCTGTGAACCAGATAGAATCTAACTTTTGTTGGCTTAAATCTTCATTCTATTTTGACTTACCAAACGAGATATCCTATCCAGGTCCCTTTAAAGGTATTCACAATCCTCTCTAATTTCAGTTCTATTATAGCCTATAACACTAGCTGTGTCCTCAACTTCATACACATGGAATTTGAGGTTTACGCCATTTATTCACAGATGAACTATTAAAGAAATATTATCTGGGTGGGAAAAAGAAGAGGAACAGCCCTGTTTTGTTTTCTCCTCTTCTCTTTTTAAATTTATGTTGTATGCATGATGTTTTAAGCACACGTGTCCACATTATTTGGTTTTGCCATTCCTTGAAACTGCCGCTAATTTGAACAATTTGGATGTTCTAACAGTATTTTTTGGTATTTATTACTTATGTTATATACTTATACTAGATGTACCTATGCATTTATCATAAAGAATGAGATAGTATAGTTCTCCTGTGCTGGTATTTATGACACAAACTTCATTACTGCACATTATAGGACCAATATTTTTCTTTGTTTTTTATTTTCGAATAAACTTTTATCATTTCTTTGAACTGTTCCCTCTTCCTCTCCACTATACTGTTTCCTTCTGTTTGCATACTGAATCTTTACCTGAATTATCTCTTCAGTTATGAAACACCGACTTTTTATAATTGTATATATATTCACTGCAGTGTGGTACATTATATTAATATATATCTATTTGTTCTATAATTATTTTTATACTATTCATTTTTCTATATGTTACAGGTGGGTGAAGTTCAGAAATGTCTCTAACATTCAATATATTGGGAAAGATGTCTTAACATTTGGAGGAGGATGTTACATATTATTTTATGATATATCTTCAAACACAACAAACATTTTTGAAGCATCAGAAAAAGCTAAGGGTGATGGTGTACAATGTGTGGCAGGCCACCGAGGAACATCGATATTTGCATTTGCTGAAAAATGCTATATGCCCCGTATACTCATTTATTCTTACCCAGATTTCATGATTGTCTCTGAACTAAAAGGTTAGAAATACATATATAACTTTTCAGTACACTTTATTTAACGTACACGTACATGATTAAAGTTCTTACTTCTCCATAAGCCATTTTGAATATTAACCTTATTTGACTAGCACGATAGAAAAAGAACCTGAAACAGTATTTTGGTGAATTCTTAATTATGTAGGATAATGTATGATGCCCACATTAAATCATTAATGCTAATGTGGGTGTCTGCAGTAAATGCCTCCATACAAATGAAGAAATGATGCAATAAAGTGGCTAACAGTAATGAAAAAGGTGGGTGGATCCAGAGTTGTAAATGAAAAAAGTGAATGCAAAACAGGAGTGTTTATGAATGGGGAAAAGTGTTGGAGGGGGATGATTGAGTGTAGAATTAAATGGTGAAATAAGTAATAATAGTATAGGCCTAAATATTGATTTCTCATTCTTCCGCTGCCATCTTTGTTATGATTACTGGATTTTTGGGATATGCCTTATTGTTTGTAAACCCAATAATCTTGTAATCATTAATAAAAATATTGTTTTCTGTTAAGGTACGGTTTTATAAATAAATTTTGAATAATATGTGTTTTATCTTAATATGTAAATAGTAGGAATCCTACAGAATTTTTAGAATTTTTACTTAGTATTTAAAATAAAATGCTTAAATATTTCTTCTAAAACAAAGCAAAGCAAAATTTGTGGATTGATTACAACAAAATAAGCCAGCAGGGATAGTTTAGATCATTATTAGATATTTCCTTTTCTGTCATGCAGATACAATTTCCAAAAGAAAACAAGATCTTTCTTGCAATGAAGTCTCCACGTGTGTACCGTCGGCCGTACACCCGTGAAGACTTCATTACAAGCCTACGCCGGGAAAGTCTCCGGTCTCACAAGATTTTTGCTGATAATAAAGGATGCTGCTTTGATTTACAATCTTTATAATTAACAGTTATAATATTTATTTGCCATGGTATCAGGACCGCATTTAAGCATAGGCTTCCTAGGCTGTAGCCTAGAGGCCCATACCACAAAGGGTGACCCACCCCACAGCCAGAGGGTCCCCCGCCTAGGACAGCAGTAGAGCTAAAAAAGAAAGTTCGCCCATAAAAAAATATTACACCAATGCCCACTGCCAGCAGGGGGGAGGGGGGGCGCACCACTTTCATATGTATAGCCTAGAGGCTGACAAAGCCTAAATGTGGCCCTACATGGTATAACAAGCTGGCCTGTATTTTTCAAGATGATACACTAATTTTTCTTACTTTATGAACAAAAATTATGTGTAGTATAATTATGGTTTTAATAGAGTGAATTAACTATTTTTTTGCTGTTTTGTAATTGCTACACGAGATCTGCAAAATCAAATACGATTCTATTTTTTCATGTAAGGTCTTGGGGAGAAAGTGTTTCAGTTTCCCCCAACCAATTATCAGTTTCAGCTTCACTCAGTTTGCACGGTTGAGGTTCTGGCAACTGAATGATCCCCACTATCAGGGGACGCCCACTGCTTGCCCTCGGTGTTCTGAATGGAGGGTAGGGAATTGGAGAGTAGCCCTGGTCACATTTTTGACCTAGGAGTAGAAGACATTTGTAATATGTACTATTAATGATGCTAAGGGACCAGTAAATACAAATACAAAGACAGTCTCTGAAGGCAGATGAATCAGAAATGAACAGTGATATGGGATGCAGAAGGCAACATGAAGACATCACCCCAAAGGGTATTCCTCTCAAATTACATTTTGGTTGAGGGCTTCTTCATGTGTAAAATATTCTGGATGCAAAATAGTCCCCCAATCAGATTTTCAGGTGAGGATTTCTCAAGGAGAAGTCATCAGCCTACAAGTCAGATTGCGAAATGTTAGAAGTTTTAATAATGTACACAGAATGAAGGCTTTCCCGGTGTATCAACAGTATGAAGAGTTCTCGGGTCCCCCACCGGGGAAAGCATGTCTGTTAGATGCTTCAGATGTTTCAGAGCTGCTCTACATCTTTTCTACACCAGAAGATGGAGAAGGAGAGCATCTCTCCTTAGAACTCTTCATACATTGTAGTTAGATTAGAGAAATTAGAAAGGGAGATGGAACATCTATTATTAGATGTTGTTGAGTTTAATGAGATTGAGTGTAGGATTTCTGGTCTGGGGAATACAAATGAATTAACAGGTAGGCCTTCAATGGAGTTACTGGTGAAGGATTTGTTATACACAACAATTAAGGGAAATGAGAGAGTTATTATTAATAATTTAGAGATAGGATAACTTTCATGAGGAAATATACTAAGTCTGTACCCACCACATTAGTTCATGTGCATGTGCAATGTGACAAAAGGAGGATGTCAAAATAGAGAAGATATACAATAAAAATTAATTTAATTTGAGAAGGGGGAGGAAAATCTCATAATTGTGGGCATACAAAAGTATGAGAAGTAGAGAGATGGGAATATTGTAGAGAATTTTGCTCTAGTAGGAAAAATTGGGCAAGGAAGGAGACTACTAGTTTATATATATAAAACTAAGGAAGGATAGGGAAATATGACCCAACACTTACCACAGATGAAGACGTCTGGGAGGATGAACAAAACAAAAAAAACCACACACACACACACACACACACACACACACAAGAGAAGCACAATATTTTGGCATACAGCCTTATACATCCAGAAATGAGACAACAGGCGGAGTCAGATGTCTACACAGAGACCGCCGTCTGTTTTGGTGTTCATCGTCCCAGCCGCCTTCATCTGTGGTAAGTGTTGGGTTGTATTTCCCTGTCCTTCCTTATATTTACTGCCTTAAAGCATATGTATTATTATTATTATTGCAGCCATATCAATCCTTATTTCATGATCTAGCCTCTTTAAGTCTAATGAGCTATGTATTAGAATTTAATTTTACATTGTTTTGTTGTAGTTCTTTCCAGGCTGATCGATCTTGAGCCACCCTCTTCCAGTTCACGCCTGTAACTCGATGTATATCCTTATCTCAGCGATCCGGGGGTCTTCCTCTTGCTCTTTTCAGGTTCCTTGGTATCCAGTCCAGTACTGCCATAGTCTATCTTTCATCTCTTTTGTGAACTATATGGGCAGTACATTGCCATTTTTGGGTCATGACTCTTTTTAAGATGTCTGTCACTTTAATTACTGTATGAATGTTCCTGTAAACCCTAGCATTACTTTATATATATATATATATCAGTAGTCTGCTTTCTTACAAATATGTAAACTGATCATAACAAACACACTATTTAAGAATCATACAATGAGAACATATACCTGAAAACAGTTAGGTTATATTATGGTTTACAGAGATTCAGGAACTAAGTACCAAACTCAAAGCATACTCAAGAACAATCTGATAATAAAGAAATACAGAATGAAATTCAAGAGAATTAGGAAGCAACAGAGGAGACAAAAACTTGAAATAAGCCAACTGAAGGAATGTCACATGTAAGATATATTTGCAGATACTGTAAATGTTTTCTAAGACGTACATGTGAAAGAAATTATTTCAAGAATAGTGGATTGTATTTAAGAGAGAGTTAATCAAAGCCACTATAAACATTTGGAATTATGAAGGTAAATTGGCAAGAGCTTTAGGTCACAAAGGTTAATGGATCAGAGAAGGCAATGAACAGGTCAATATGAAGTAGGAAGCCAGCAGTATGGATATTTTAGAAATCAGATAAACAGAAAATGCAAGAAAACCAATTAAAATTGGCTACAATCAAAGTTTGAAGAAAATGGTTGTAGGTAAAGTAAATGTGGCATGTAGGAGAATCAAACTGAATTTTGGAGAAATGATTAAAAGATGTATCAATCTTAAAGGTGGTGATGGAAACCTCATTTAAGTTCAAGGGACAGAGCCGATGAATAGAAGGCATATATTCTGTATCATCTGAGTGAAAAGCAGAAATCTTGTGGATTCACTCATTTTTCTGTTTTTCTATCAAACTATCATAATTTCTGAATCATTTAACCTAGAAATTTGTAATTGCGCACTACTATAGTTATTATTAAATTTAGCTTGATTATAACAATAAATTTTGAAAACTAGTGGGGTCTAATATAATTGTAGTGTCTTTAGTGGGGGAATGAAAGAAAGACATCCTAAGATAATTTCTATGGAGATTAAATGAAATATGGCAGCCCACCATATCTTGAAATCTTTGTCAAATTTTCCTTCTAGATTCATGATTTGTGGAAGCTGTGTGTGAAAAACCATAAATGAAATACGGTTCACCCCCTTTATGCCTGAAATGACTGATCTGAAAATTCTTTCAAAATTTATACTGATATGTAGTCTGCTTGTGTTGTGTAGTGTAAGATTCATGGAAAATAACTAAATGAATGATTTGAATAAATTTTATACTTCTCTAGATTTTTTCTTCAACGAAGAGTCATGTGTATCACTTAACAGAGAATTTCATGAATTGGATAGTAAAAATGAGTTAAAAATATTTATATTAAAAAAGTTTCACTATTTTTCTAAGACTTACAAATTTTTTTTACTGTATTATACCACTTGAAAAATTCACAAAACATTAATAAAATCTATTTAAAATTGAATTCTTATTTGTTTGTTTAAGAAAGATTTTTAATTTTTAGTTAAGTAAATTTGAGGCACAGTCCTTATATGGAACACTTAGTGCATGAGAATAAGTTGCAATTAATAATTTTTTATTTTTAATTTTTTACTAATTCCATTTCTCTATGTATTTCACCATCTCCACCCTCCAATCGTACCTGATTTCTTCTACTTATTGTCATTATTTTCATGCTTTTCATCTTCGCAGTCTTGTTCCCTGCATCTATTATCAGCCAATAGAATTTATTCATAATCCAGAATATTTTATTTGTTTACATCATAAGTGTTGTCACAGCCACTTGCCTTTATCTTTGTGAAGTGATAGATTTACCTTATTTGCTGTGGCTAGTACTCATATTGTATTTAATTCAGAAGTAATTGAGGAACTTATGCTATCAAAAATAATGAGAGGCTAAAAAATAATGTAATATTTTTCACCTTACTTTGTTTTAAGCTATTGTTGTTTGAGATAAAAAATATTTTATTTATCATACCATATTTAATTTTCATTTTTCACAGATGATATTCAAATTGGATATATATCACTTGTTTTCACTGAAATGGAATACCTCGTATCTCTTAGTTCTTTGCCAGAATACAGAATAACACTGTGGCGATGGAGGACTGGAGAGAAATTGGTTGAAGCAGATACGCTATGTAAAAAGGAAAATCAATTACTTAGGTAACAATTTCCATTCAATAATATATTTCATGTCTAATGCACAACAATTTACTCAAAATATTATCAACACAGCTATAAAATTTGATACTGGAAATCTTTCTTTGGTAGGAAATGAAAAACATTGGCATTAGAAATAAAGACATAAAAATGTTTGACCACTTTTGTGTTAGTGATACTTCAGTCCCTATATTAATGGAACAGATGAAATTTGAATTCAGCCAGTATTTTGTGACATATAAGCAGTATAATGCTACAAGATTTGAAGAAAAAGATCCAATTTAAAATAAATTTACTGTACATCTAGATCATCAGAATAGAAATATTCTGTGTTTGTATTTTAAAATCCATATTCAGCTTTGAGTATTACCTTTAAAAAACAATCATTGGCATTTGACAATATCTACTTATTTAATGTTGGGTTTAATTCTCCGTCTAGTGCAGCTAACAAATGTTGTTAGCTGCACTAGATGGAGAATAAAACCCAACATTAGTATAGCAGCTAAGGATATTGACCTAAGTATTCAAAATGTCTACTTATTTATTTTGTTTGCCAATATTTTTTATTTAATTTTAGTTATGTAATTTGTTTTGTTGCATAAAACACTCCATTTTGACTCAAGGCTACGCAGTCTTGTACAGGTGAAGGTACTTCTCATGCACTTACCTTCACAGATGAACCTATAATGGTAAAAATCATAAGATGAGGGTCTTCCAAATGTTCAAATGTGAACAGTGTAGCAACTAGTATTCCAGCAACTTCATGATTGTCCAGGTTTTTTTTTTTTTTAAATGGCTTTACACCTCATCGACACGAGGTCATGAGAGGTGAGATGGTATTGGGGACAAGGAATGGGAAGGAATTCGGCCATGGCGTTTTGAAGGAAGCATCCCGGCATTCACCTGGAGTGATTTGGGGAAACCATGGAAAACCCAAATCTGAGTGCCCGAAAGGGGATTCAAACCGGCGTCCTCCCAAATGCAAGGCCAGAATGTTAACCGTTCAGCCACCACTATCGGTCCCAGAGACTCGTCTGGGACACGAAGCTAAGAAGTCCTTCTGATGTGAAGGATTAATTACATCTATTCCACACCTTCCAGCAAAATTGTATCAATATTTTATCCCATTACATTTATCTATTTTGATTTCATGCACATTATATATGACTAAGAAAAACATACATTCAATGTACTTCCATTTCAATGTTAATTTTTTTGTTTTTTTTTTGTTTGTTTGTTTATTGCTTCACTAGTTTTAGCTTCTTTTATGAGCAAAGCAAATGAGTTTTTCAATTACATTTCTTATTCTTTGATTGTATTTTAAAATCTTTATTCAACTTTGAGTATTACCTTTTAAAAACAATCATTGGAATTTGATAATATCAACTTTTTATGCCAATATTTTTGATTTAATGATAGTTCTATATTGTTGCATCATAAATAATCTGAATTCTCAGTGATACTCCTGCATTAACTAACAATTTTTTAAATTTTTATTTGGCTATTTCTAGCTTATTACCTTAACTGAAATTTAACATCACAGGAACTTTGTTTTACCTAATACTGTAGAAATTTGAGGATGTCCTGTAGATTTTGATTCCAGAAATACACATACCTTTATTTCATTACTTTTCATTCAGATTTGACATACTGGTATGTAAAATTTTCAACTTATTTGTAATTTGTGTATTAGCAAATAATATTTCACTATGGTAATGTATGTTTGACATTATGTTTCTTTGTTTCACTTGCTAATAATTGGATGTGTTTGTCTAAAGTTTGACAGGACCATTTTTTGCATCAGTGTGCAAGGTACAATGCCACTATGGTCAAACTGTGCTACTACACACTTGGCTCTGTTTGGTTTTAGGTTGTATTTCTTTGTTAAAATTCCATAAAAGATCCATTCTTGTAAAACTGACCTGTTCAAAATACCTCCCTTGACAAAGTACTTATTACAGTTCATTTCAAAGCAAAACTTTTCCACTGCTTTTTATCTGTGATCAAGTGCTCCTGTTTCATTGTTCCCTGTGACTAGTCTTGGTAATTATTTTCTAAATATACATTCAGTTATCACATTTTGCAAATATAAAGGAAACCGACAATAATCAGGCATAATAAAAGGACAATTTCATGAAGTGGCATGCAGGAACTATCCACTGAGTTATTCCCAAGTAAATCAAAAGTCTGCATGTGGATTTTGAAAAAAAAAAAAAATAAAAAAAACTTTAATGTGATGAAGTTTAGTAAAAATAAATTTAGGAAATATGGTCTTAAAAGTTTTGAGGTAAAGGCCAGATTTACATTTCTTGCTCCAGTGTCAGGTGATGCACAATCATATTATATACCAGATCTCAAGTTTTCAAACTGAAATCCCATCGAAATCTGTTAGGTGTTATTTGAATCATGCCAAAATAAACAGAGACACACAAATGGTGGGATACAGAAATATGTGGCAGCAGAAGAAACCCACTTACAGGAGAAATGAAAATTCAGTTACATCAGAAACATAACTTTTTCCCATTGCTTTCTGGTGTCCAAACTAAAGAATTCTTAAGAGTCAAATCTTTTTTGTGCAGCATATATTCATGTGGGATGTATAACTTTAAATTTCTACTTATGATTCCTGGCTTAGACATTACAGAACCATGTAATGTAATTTAATGAAACTGAGATATTTGCTGCTTATATAAGGAACGTTCAAAAATAAATGAGCCGGAATCTGGAATGTGCAAACTGGTGACAGAATGGTAATATTGTTGCATCAGTAACAAAGAGGGTTTCCGACAAGAGCGCATACGTCCACATGCCTGCCGTTATCGGGTCACGAGTGCAAATCATGTGACTACAAAACTAACAGAAGCATGCATCAGTTGTCTAGCACTCATTCATGTTGTAAGCAGTAAAATTGAGGCATCAAAAGAAGAGCAATGAATGTCACAAGTCTACAGTAAATATTGCATGTCCCTTGCAAGGGTCAAGGAATGATACAAGCACTACAGGAAAGGACGGGTGTCGTTAGCCAATGTTGCACAGTCTGGACCACCACACCACATTACTGATGACATCGTCTAGCTGGTTGATGGACTCGTTACCCAGGACCGCCGAGTTACAGTGAAATCCTTAGCCACCAAGGTTGGATTGAACATCAGAAGTGTCCACACTTTTATGACAGAAAGACTGAACTGGCACAAAGTGTGCGCCCAGTGGATGTCCCACAGTCTTCAACCACAACAGGAAGCATATTAAATGGCCCACTGTCTTGATCATCTGCAGTGCTGTGGCAGGGAAGTGAATGAGTTCCTGGCACAAGTGGTGGCCGAGTCTCGGTGTCATCACTTCAAACCAGAATTAAAATGACAAAGTCTCCAGTCGATGCATCGAGGGTCACCACCACCAACAAGTGCAGGAAATATTATGTTGATGTTCTTTGACAGCCCTCTTCTGATAGACTTCCTGCACCATGGGACAACTGTGAATGCCCAGCGTTACTCGCAAACCTTGACCAGCCTTTGCCAAGCAATCAAATAAAAACGACCAGGCAAGTTCATCCTCCATACAGTCCAGACCTCTCTCCGTGTGATTACGCCATTTTTGGTCCCCTAAAGAAGAGCCTGAGGGGCAAATGATTCACCTCGGATGACAATGTCAAGCAGTATGTGCAGAACTGGTTCACACTGCAGCCCAAGGAATTTTACGAGACAGCCATTCATCACCTTGTGTCACAGTGGGACAAGTGCCTCAACAGCCAAGTTCAATACTTCTGAAATGTAGGTACTGGTTTCTGTTTCTAGGCCTCTCACTCATTACTTTTTGAAATTGCCTTATAAAATATTTAGGAATTTTTGCAGCAGTCATGATGTTATCAAATGCTTCATGAGGTTTACACTGCTTCTAATATGGACTCCTTTCATCAAACATTTTGATTGAGATCTCCATTCTTGTTCAGGGTTCAAGCTACCTGCTGAGCCCATTAGAGCTTCACTAGTTCGTTGCATCAGCTCTCTTTTTAGGTATGCCGTTACTGGTTAGTTGTACTCCTACTTAACAGAAACTCAGTACTTGTCACTTGTCCAGAAAGCTCTAATTTGCATTTTAATGGTTTCTTCTGTATTGTAACTATCTTTCTTTTAGCTTTTTTTTTCTCCTTTTGCATTGTTTCAGTGTTATTTTTATAATTTTGTTCAAGATCACATTGAGCAGCAATAGGTCTGAGGGACTCATCTTGTCAAATTCCTATCAGAAGTGAAACTCTTTCAGTTACTTTATCTCTTGCCATTTTATTTGACATATAATGACTCTTATATATGTCATGTATTATGTTGTTTTTATCCAAGATAGTAAAATATATAGCTTCCATGCTTCCTTGGTGGCACCATGATCATGCCACCCAGGAAGTCTGAAAATTATTTATTCCAGCTGCAGAAACCTTTGATTACATGTTAATTATATGTTTCATTATATTTTCATATCTTCTCATAACAGTGTGTAATGATTAAATGTTTACTTGGGTTTGAGGTAAACACTACATCATCAACTGTAACAATGTTGTGCACCTTGGATAATTAGATTGTTCTACAGTTTGCGGTCACCACCATTTTGAAAAACCTCAATAATGGAAAGATAGGTTGATCAAATAAAAGGCACTGCTTCTAATTCAAAGTTGAAAACATCATTATATTCTTGAGAAATAATTTTATAAATTCGAACAATTTTTCAGACAATCAAAAATCGTCACCAAATATATTGACTGCAGGTTGTGATAAGTAATTCAAACCAGACCAACCTCCATTAAACCCCTAACTGAATGATAGTCACATGGGGATCATTGAAGAGTTCCACTGCACCACAAAATTTATAAGATGGCACCCCGACATTACACTTGATCATGCGGTCTCCTGCTTAGCCGGTTGCCTACCCGCACGAAGTGCTACATTAGTTCGGTAGGCTTATAAATGTCAAAATCAATCCTTATGAAAATTTTTGTAGCCTTAATGGTTTGGCCATAAAAATTATTTTCTGTGCAATTCCAGAAATGTTAATAACTTCCACAGTTTTAAGGCTATGAAGCTGAAATAACTTTTAACTTGCTTCTAATTTTCTGCTCTTTCATTTGGTACTAATATCACATTGTTTACTATTTTCTAACAGGTTGAACCCAAAATTGTTATGCAAATTTTTAATTTCGAAATTGATATCTTTCTGAGTATTTAAGTGACAGCTCTGAAACATACTTTAAACAATTCTGTGTGGTTTTATCAGTGAAGTGTTAAGTTTTTAAGTTGCTATCTGATTTCCTCAATTTATTATGAATTTTGCAAAATCCTTCACTTGGATGATGTCTATCCTAGCCATATTGTAACTGCATAGTTCCTGCCGAAATCATATAAAAATTTACTTTCTCTTATCTTGACCAAACTACTTTATGGATCAATGTAGTCTTCACGGATGTGCAGCCGGATGGTGTTTTGGAAACACAACGTTTCGACAACCAGCTCGGCTGTCTTTATCAGGTGTCCGGTGTCTACAGACTGACGAAAGCTGGCAGTCACTACGTGGACTGGCTTAGCCTCCCAGACAGACCTCCTAATATACCTGTCGGCGAGGTAAAGGATCCGCTCTGATTGGTCGGAACGGTGGCTTCAGAAAGACCCGTTGGTTGGTCGGAAGCGGCGGCTCCCAACGCGGTCCGCTGCGGCGCCCCCTCCCATCAAACCTCCTTGTATTCCGTGGGTGTGGTGGAAGACCCTCTACCTCACCGACAGGTATATTAGGAGGTCCGTCTGGGAGGCTAAGCCAGTCCACGTGGTGACTGCCAGCTTTCGTCAGTCTGTAGACACCGGACACCTGATGAAGACAGCCGAGCTGGTTGTCGAAACGTTGTTTTTCCAAAACACCATCCAGCTGCACACCCATGAAGACTACATTGCTTCAGTACACCGGGAAAGTCTCCATGCAGACATACTTTATGGATTTTAACGAAACTTACTGAAAACTGTTTGTATTGAATTATATTTTCTTATTAATATAGTATCTTCTACTGGATTTACTTGTATCCTTCTAAACTGGCTATTTTGGCATTTTCACATGTTAAAGTTTTTGCAAATCATTCTAAAATAAATCTTTAAAGTTCAGTAAACCTTTTCAAATTCTAATGTGTTGTGTAAGACAAGATTACGCTTCTTTCATGCTATAAACTAACTTTCTACCTTCCAAATTATACCTTCTAGAATTTAAAATGTGTAATTGCTTCTGAACTTTTTATGCCGGCTTCCAATTTTTAATGTCTTAAGACTCTTTAGTAGAAATTTCTAGCTACAAGATATCTATCCTCATTTTACTAGTTATAATTCTAAATGGCTATAGAAATGAAAGAAATGATTACTTCTATAAAATATTCTGAATCCAAAAAGCCGATATGCTAATACTTACTACCTTAACTGTTTAATGTTTTATGACTTACATTATGTAAGCAAATGACTTTAAAACTGATGTGCCATGCTATTTAAATGGACTTGCTGCTCTACAAACAAATTTTGATATCAAATTACAAAATTTTAAGTTACTTTACAAGTGAAGGAGAAGAATGCAAGATTATTAAATCCTGATATTTTATGAACAACTGTCCTACAGGTATAATATATTGCAGAGACTGGCTCAACTCCACACATGTCATCCAGTGATTTGGTAATTCCTCCCTCCACAAGGTCTGATAAATCACAGGGGGAAATTTGGTAATTGGGAGCTCCTGTGTGTGGTGGGTTATGGAGCTCCAGAGTGAAACGGTGAATATTTCTTGAAGTCTAGTGTCCACTCTGTGGGTATTCTGAAGATGTGGAACAGGTCATTCTGAATGTGTAGCACTAATGTAAAATATCATATGTTTGTTCAGCTCTCTGCAACTTACCATCATATTGGCTGTTGGCTGAATATCACTTTTCTATCTATATCCTTGAGAGATGGGTATAATTCAGTATTCAGAACAGTACATCATCCAAGGGCATTCATAATGATTGAGAGTCTCTCTATATAAACTGTGACTGATTTCTGGTGAGGAATTGATACAAAAAACTTATAGGAATGGTTTAATGATTTAGGCACATAGGACAAAGAAAAATAATGATGTTAAAAATTCAAGGATTAACTCTTGTTTTATATAGCTTTACTGAATTAGCAACCTTAATCTAGAGCTGGCTGTATTAACTGTTAGAGGAAATCATATTATGAAGTCAGTGCTTGAAGCCATTATTAAGTTGTTGAATGAATGGAGGCTTTCCTGGTGTATCACTTGTAAAAATGTTCTTCATCCTCCCACCATGGTGGTGTGTCAGTGCTATGCAAATTTTCTAAATCACTCTCCAATTCCATCTTCTGACTAAATCTCAGGCTCCTGGAGAGTCCATATAGCTCGCACCGGGCACTGCCCAATCTCCCCACCAGCTTCCTACCACACTGAGAGGTGTTCAGTGCATGTGACACATAACTGGAAACTGTTGCCCAGCACAGACTGTATAAGGACGGTCTCTCCGAGAGCCTGATACTTTGCTGGAAGTTTAAATTATAGAGTTGTTTTGAAACTTTGCATTACACTGACGCACTCTCCCAGTGAGAGGCCCGATAAAATTTTATACAATATTAAGTTTTCAAAACAAAACAAAAAAAACAAAAAACAAAAAACAAAAATTAATAATAATTTTGGAAGCAAATAGATTTTCAGGACATTTGAAAATAGGAATATTGTGAGTGGCAGTGGATGGGTGCCTTGACAGAAGGTTTTATAACAACATTAAGGTGACATCACACTGCATCAGGAAGGTAATGGCCTAGGTTAAATCCCAGGTCGCATATAGTGGCCTTCCTGATTGTGGTTTTTAGGCACTTTTCCATGGTCACATAGATGAATGCTGGGATGGTCCCCAAGGTCCACCTCATACACAATACATTTCACAAACAAAAATGTACTTATCACACAAAACACAAATTACACATTTCACAGACAGATGACAACTCCTTCATCAAAACTGTTAGGCCTAACTAGAAATCCAGTAGTTAAGGAGCCCTGCTTTCAAAATAAACAAAGCCTCAGGAAGAGGATGCATGGAAAATGGAAATGTTCAAAAAATAATTATGAATTAACAGAAGGTTTGGTAATGCCTGGCAGTTTTAGTCTACTTAGAAGGAATGGTTGCACGGATTGCTGTGCCAGCATCATTCCTCCAGGATCTGAAAATTACATCAGTAGTTGTAAGCAGAAAAGTTGAACACAAATTTTTTTGGTGAAGTATATTCATGAATCCTAGGTTCTTAAACTCAAATCTAACAAATAAATGTATGTCAGAATACATACAAATTGGAACTGCCTGGACCAAAGAGCATTCCTTTCCTACTGTATGACTGAACAGTTCATTGATTATCACTGCTCTATACTGGGGATGTATTAATCAGTGCTGCAAATTCGCTGTTCATATTGTCTCAAGAAATTGATGTTGATTGGGAAGTTTCATAAGTCTGAGATTTTTCTTTGCTTCTGTATTTACAATTATCTATCTGATTTAAATTTAAATATATTGTTTAATGACAAATAATGAAAGATGTTTTTTTAGTTGTAGCTTGAATTCACCTTCTGTATTAAGCCAAATGGAATACAATTCAAAACGGCTTCTTGTTTGGGATGTACATGTTTGTTTCAAGAAACACTTACTCACAAGAACAGAAGTTTCTCTTCCTGAAAGTGCTAATAATATTTGTCACTTCATGTGGTCTCCAGAAGATAATCTTTACTTTGTCGATTTAACTGGAGATGTTTATGTGGTATGTAATTTGAGGTCTTAAATTATCTATCACTAATTTTAAATGATAATGAAAATGTTCATTGCTGAGAAGTAAGATTAACAATTAGAAATCTCTCAGCCCATACATACAAAATTCCACTTTAATTACTAGGATCACTCTTTATTATAGAATTGCCAAGCTAAACCATAAAAAAGGTCAGTCATGAGGCAGTTTGAGCCCCTGTTCCCCAGTTATTATTACTGTTATTAATTAAATGCTGTGGAGCAGATACCCAAAGCAATTACCCCACATGTTAACTTTTACATTGTATATATTTTTATTTTAAATTATTTCTGTGTATAAGTTAACTTCTTCTGCTTACCCCTTGATAATTTATTCTGTCTGACTCCAAATGACTTTACAAATAAAAAATTTGTATTCTGTCATGCCTGAAATCAAATGCTACTTTATAGTGAATGTCTTTTCTTCCCTTTCTCATTCTGCAACTGATTATTCTCCTAATATCCATCTCATCATGAATATACGCTTTATACAGTCCTAAAAGATTTTTTTTTCACATGACTCTCAAACAGCTCCTTTATCTATGACTGCGGAAATGTCCTGTTTCACAATAGGACTAACTTGGCTAATAACCTGAGAGAATTTTATCACTATACAATGCTAAGGAACCCCCCAGTCTTATGTGACATCTTTTTTTTTCTGCATTTATCTTCATCCCACTTAACTTGATCTCCCAGCATTTATTCACAATTCTCTCTTCTCACCAGTTTATAACGTTCTTACATCCTCTACTTTTGATACCACATTTCCTATTCTAATTCTTTGTTTCTTACATCTTAACAATTTCTTCCTCCAGCAAGTCACTCTTAAATCCATCCCAATGATTTTAACTCTATTTATCACCATTCAATGTCTCACTGTCAAATGCCTTGGAGAGAAGCAGTGCTAACCTATCAACTTGGGCTCCTTTGTCCATTTCATCTGAAGTATTTTTCAGGAATCTCATCAACTGAAATTCACATCAATAACCTGTCCCTAACACTTACTAGTGATTTAAAAGCTGATACATATGGCTAGAGTAGAATAAGTGGCTTACTGCATTAGCTTGAGATCATCCTAACCCTCGTCTGCTGCTTACTAACTTTGGTTTTATAGTGCTAGTCTACAAGCATTTAGTGAGTAAATCTTATTATTGTAACTTAGTTAATTGGGGTCAGGAAATGCATATGAAATGATTGAGGGTAAAAAATTGAATAAAATTTATTGAATAACCAGTAAATCAGAAAATTTACAAGTTATGGCATCACATAAATCATATAGAGGTAGCTTTGCACACAAAGTACCTGTGCTAGATAAGTATGCAGTGGAATAATAATTTGTAAAGTAATGATATATTTTTTTTACCCCACAGAGGAGCAGTATAAAGGATGATAGTCACTTATCAGCTTTTTCTGATTATTTCTGCTTTATGATTCCAAAAAATATGGTTCAAAACTGAGCTCCACATTAATGGACTGGGGGAAGGGAAAATGCTATCAATGCCTGTAGTCTGCATGAAACATTTTCCACTGGCTGGCTGAACTTATTTCTGGTGCCTTCTACACTGCATGTGTGACATTGGTTCTCATGTAAAGTTGCAAGCTCTATAACCTTGGGTTGAAGAGTTGAGTAGCATGTAACATGTTAAACATTTTTCTATCATCTTGGTCGTCCAGGGGCTTAGAAGAGAAACTAGTACACTGCTAATATCACAAATATTTACCAAAAATTAAAACTCACTACAAAATCACTTTATTTTCTTACAGACATTTCTCATGTGTATTGTCTTGGTCCTCTGAGTGGAGCCTTGACAGTTTATTAAAACCTATCATTTCAGCAGTCATGTTGCAGCTTTCATCAGAGAACTGCTGTGTTGTTACCACTGTCACATACATGTAGAAGAGGTAAGTGCACTCAATAACCATTTGCAGTCACTCCTTGGATGTACAGCAGGACAGCCACAGACTTATCTAGTGGTTAATTGAACTCCACAAATGATGCTTCAGTGTAAGCTAAAACTGAGTGGTAAAGTGTTGCCAATACTTCATTACAAGCAGCTAGGTGTAACTATTGGCAACAAATGTCCACTTGGAATGTAGAAGATATCCAGCAACATGAATGCTGATACTGGGTTAAAACTTAACAATATTCGGTCATAATTATCTAGAAAATGTGTGGTCTTGTGGCTTACTGATTAAGGCATCTGACTGGCGATAGACAGGTCTCCGATCAAATATCTGTCTCACGGGAGATTTTTATAGGCCCTTTACCTGACCTTCACCTCTAGCACAGCTTGCTGTGTAATGTGAAGTATTCCAGAATGCTTCCACGGCTCAGATTCCAAGTTAAACTGTAGGTCCCCCACACGTGGTAGTATTGCTGGGTTAGGCTGAGTGGCTGTCATAGGGACAGATTGTGCAGCCAATAAAAAACCCTGTCATCCGGTCTTCATGAGCACATGAGGTTTTTTTGCTGAGAAAAATGCAGGATAAATGACTGCTAATGGTGATATCTGTGTGCATGTTAATAGCAGCCATATATAGATAACAGCAATAACAGACACAGCAGACTTCTGATAAAAGCTGCAACATGATGGCTGAAACATTTGGTTTTAATAAATCAGTATAGCTCTGCCAGAAGAATCAAGAGAATACAGAAAAGACTGTAGAAGTCAACACGGTCATTTCTGAAGTGGCTGGATGTCAAGGTCTCTAACAACTTACCCATCACTAATGTAAAAGTAATTGTCCTGTAACTATCAACCCTATTTGTTTAAGCTGCTTTGTCTCTTTTTAAATTCCTCTGATATGAAGCAGGTCTCCAAAGTCAAAATAAATATTATACCTTTGTTAATATATTTTTCTCTGGCTTCCAGCCATGTGAAGATGTCACATTTGAAAATGTGGACGCCCGAGAAAAATATATTAATATTCAACGCCGTGAAAAATTACGATCCTACATTATACCTTTGTGTTTCCATCTGTCTAAATAACATCTAAAAGAATATTGTTTTGTGGCAGTTTCCTGCTGTTTCATCCATGCTAATTATAACATGCACAGTTTTTTTGTTTTTGCATCTAGTAGGGAAGCTTAAAAGTTTTTAATGTATTATCTTTTTAACTAACCTTTCTGTATGTTAAATTCCACAATTTCATTATGCTCATTGGAGTGTGTTAATCTTTGATATAGTACTTTGACGAATGTTTTCCATTTGCCTAATGTATTATATTTTAGAAAATTGAAGACACTCTAACCAGAGTTACGCAGTCAAAGTTAATAGAATCTAAAGAGTGATATGTTTATTTGTGTTGTAGCATGATCTTTTGTTGTATCTTGTAGTGATCCATGGTGCCTGTCTGTTCTCAGAATTATTAATTTCCTGGATATAAAATATACTGCAGATTTTAAACTAGACCATAAGCCTTCAGACTGTGAAAACCACATCCTGGACAAAGGGACAGACAGCCTGCTTACAGATTTAAACATTGTTAGCCTACCTAGTTCCCATATTCTCTGAATCTATTGTTGTTTTTCTAGTCTGTTCATTTCCACTTAGACTGCTCTGATATTCTCCCCACCCCTGCATGATATTTGTTCTTGTTCTCATCAAAATAGTTACTTAGTGTATGAAAGGGAAATTAACCCATCAGATACCAAAGTCGATGGCTGCGATGAGAGAAAACACTTAGTCAGACAACCAAATACATTATATTTCGGCAACTGCCTTCTTCAGTAGTAGATGAAAGGGCCATTAGACTCCATATATGTGCACACACAGAACGTCACCCAATGACTAGCTAGGTAGTGGGGGGAAGGGTGGGGGAACAGCTAAGGGGTAGATAATCGATATATTGGCAATGTCTGAGATAATATATTGCACGCAATGGTAAAATGAACATATGTAGAAAGGGTACCTACTACTGACGTGAAAAAATATATAAGGTTTTTTTTATGTATTGGTTTAAGTGGTTGGATTTTAACAGGTGGGTGTCTGGTATCCAGGATATTCTGGTACGGTAGTTCCCATTTCTGGAGTTCTGCTGCAGTGGTGCTATCGGGGAAAACTCTGACTTCTCTAACAGTAAAACAGTCATTGAAATTGTTGGATCATGGCTATTGGCATGTTCTGGTATTGGAAGGTACAAGTTGCGGGTGTGAACTGTGTAAGGGACTTAACCCATATTGGGGTTGTAAATCAGTAATGCACCTCACCACTTACTTACAATTTGTATTGTAGATCATAATCTTGCTGAAAATAAAACTGTTTACCGTTTAATTTGCTTGATATACCTCAAGAAAGGAAAGGATAGATAGTCATTTTGAAATCAAAATAATTGTTCAAGTTACTAAGTCTCCAAAGTTATATTCTTTAAATAATGTACTCTTCTTCCAGTTTACAAGTAATTGGATGTTTCTTCACGGAAATGATTGTAGGTTTTGAAATGTTAATAGACAGACTACCCCCTAGGTAAATAATATTCGGAGTTACATGTTAGTTGTTAGAACTGAACTGCACTACTGAAATACCATGATGGCTGACAACCAGCATGGCTCGCCACTCCTGACATCCACCCCTTTCACTACCCGGAGCTGTTAGCATGATACAGAGCGACATGTCCTCACACCTCCAAAGATTTACCGCGACTGACTTGAAGACACCATGTCCACTGCCTATATGATCATCGACTTGTTACCAGTGTAGCCCTCTGCCACATAACAGTTCTTCAAATTTTGGAAAAGTGAAACCAGAACTTTAATAGTAATTAGAATAACATGCACCAAGTAATTTACTTCTTTATGAATTTTTCTGTAAACTCAACCGCTTTGCTGTAAAAATTAAAAGTCTGTTAAGGCACAAAACTAATAACTTGATTTATATACGTGGTAGAAGGTTCAAGTGAGTTTTATAGGTCCTCTATTTATCATATCTTTTATTTAATACCAAAATAGGCTATTTTATTAGTCGGGTTTACAAGTCTTCTAAAAGTCATGTATATGTGTCTTAACGCGATACTTCCTCATCCCGTGATGCCATGACATAAAAATCACTAAACTTTTTGATTATTTTGAAAATACTGCCTATTGTTCAATAAGGCTTTTGAAATAAATTTCAGTGGTTTTTATTACATATCCCGAAAAATATTTTCATTTACTGACTTTAGTTGGCGGTTTCATGATCTTCGAAAATCATATAGGCCATGCTCGATTTTCCAAGTATTTATTTTAGAAACTGCCTCTGACTTGTCTGGCTGTATAGAATTATCTAAAATGTTAGTATGTTATACTGGAAGAAATTACATTTATGTCACGCTATCAGCTGATTTCAGATACTGCTTTAAATATATGATTTCTTGGATTTAGAATGCAAGTTTACACAAATACCGGTGTTTTCATATTTTAAATGCTTCAGACTGTTGATTGTGGTTTGTTTATAACAGAATTTATTTACTAGTGGCTGATTGTTGTTATGAAGAACTTATAATGCATCAAAAAGTGTTGTTTTACATTGTTGTTTGATATTATGTCATAACAAAGTTTTGTGTTCACCAGGATGGATAATTCGCTCTTGCATTTATTTGGGTAAGTTTACCGTTTGATTTTTACTCTTTAAGGTTAATTTGTAATCTGTAGTAACTATTTAGTTGGTTTTACGATTTTAATTCGTTGCACATACCGCTCTAAGCTGTGGTATCAGTTTCTGCATTTTGCCCGTTCTCCATTTACCAAAGTGACTAACTAGAATTTGAAGAATTCTAAGGTAGCTTACAACTGTTTTGATACCAAACACCCACCTGGCCTTAACCACCGTTAAAATCCAACCACTTAACTTATCACATTTTTATTTTTTAACTAGATATAACTTTTTGCGTAAATACTAGGTACCCTTGCTACATATGTTCATTTTACCATCGCCTGCAATATACGAGGGCCGTTCAGAAAGTAACCTCCGATCGGTCACAGTGCGGGTGGGGGAGGGGGGGGGTAGTCGCGACGCCATCTGTGCATTCACGCACTCAGCAGGTCAGTCGGCATCAAGCCGTGGTCGAGTGAACGTCGTACCTGCGCTAGTTTAGTTTTTGTGGCAGTTTGAAATGTGTGCTGCAATAGAAAACCCCGCCAAATGTGAAGTGCGTGCTGTCATAAGGTTTTTTACAGCCAAAGGATACTCTGCAGCAGCTATTCATCGTGAGCTTTGTGCCATGTACGGACCAAGAGTTATGAGTGAAGGAGTTGTCCTTGAATGGGTACGTTTATTTAAAAGTGGGCGAGAAAACGTTCATGATGAAGAGAGGAGTGGTAGACCATCATTGGTGACTGACGAACTCGTTCAGACAGTTGATGCAAACGTTCGTAAAAATCGACATTTCACAATGTCGGAGTTGTCTACTGTTTTTCCGCAGATTTCTAAGACTCTCTTGTACGAGATAGTGACAGCAAGATTGGGTTACCGTAAGTTCTGTGCACGATGGGTGCCCAAAATTCTTACCGACCACCACAAAACTCAAAGAATGGCCTCTGCATTAGACTTTCTGTCATGTTATGAGGACGAAGGAGAACCATTGTTAAACAGAATCGTGACTGGTGACGAAACCTGGATTAAGTACGTGAACCCTGAGACAAAAGAACAATCAAAGATGTGGGCACATTCAAATTCGCCTACCAAACCAAGAAAAGCCTTGCAAGATTTTTCTGCCAGAAAACTGATGGCAACGGTGTTTTCGGATGCCAAAGGGGTGTTGTTGGTTGAATTCATGGAACGTGGGACGACCATTAATCAAGACGTGTACTGTGAAACACTAAAAAACTTACGACGGGCTATACAGAACAAACGCCGTGGTATGCTGACTTCCGGTATCGATTTTTTGTACGATAACGCCCGTCCACACTCTCCTTCAAGTAGGACGTTATCAACCATCCACCTTACAGCCCAGATCTGGCGCCAAGCGATTATCACCTCTTCATGCATATGAAGAAATGGCTTGGGTCCCAGCGGTTTGATGACGACGAAGAGCTCAAAGATGCGGTCACAGGCTGGCTCCAGGCACAAGCGGGTGATTTTTATGCAGAAGGAATTTCAAAGCTTGTGAAGAGATACGATAAGTGCTTAAATCGCTATGGAGACTATGTAGAAAAATAGTGCAAAGATGTAGTTGTAAGATGTATATATTAAAATATTTTTATTTAACTTGGTGTATTTTTTTAAATCAACCGGAGGTTACTTTCTGAACGGCCCTCGTATTATCTCAGACATTGCCAATATATCAACAGTCTACTCCTTAGCCATTTCCCCACCCTTCCTCCCACTACCCAGCTAGTCATTGGGTGACGTTCTGTGTGTGCACATGTACGGAGCCTAATGGTCCGATTATCTACTACTGAAGAAAGCAGTTGCCAAAATATTGTGTATTCTTTTGTCAGCCTAAGTGCCATCATTTTCGGCATGTGATGGGTTAGTTTCTCTTTCCTTATTTATTTATATCAACTATAATCTGCTTCCATTTTCATTAGTTTCATCACAGTTGCTTAATGTGTAATGTTACTACCTTTTTATACCATCAAGAGCTTCTTCTCCACCCTTAACCATATAAATCTGGCTACCTTACCTGCCCTTCATTTTTCTAGTGTAGCTATAGCTTCATTCAGTATTCCCATTTATTCCAAAATATTTCTTAGCTTCTCTCTTGATTGCTGTTAATTTCTTGTTTAATTATTTTAAATGTTCCATACTGCATTGCTGCTTTGTTACTCTATCGTGTTCTCTTTCTGCAAACCTCTTTAGCTACAACACGTCCTTATTATAGTATGTGCCTTCCATACTTTTCTTTATTTATTTGTTTTGGAACAACCATGTATTCCACCATTCTTGTTATCACTTTCAATTGTTCATACTTCATTGAAAGTATACTGGTACACTCCTTCCAGCCACTGAACCTTTCCATGAAATATTTCTTCAGATTGGGATCTCCTTTGCTTTTATTAGCATACCTGTAAATACCTTCAATTTTAGCAGTTGGTTTATGGAATCCTGTTATATTAATCAGAAATGCTTTGTGTTCACTTAACATGAGACATTATAGTATACAGTTAATATCAGACTTATCAGGAAATATCCTCTTGTACTTTTCTCTGCCACTTAGGCATAGCCTAATTGCACCACTAATGACTAAGGTACTGCTCCCATGCGGTATTAATCTTACTTAGTTCCAAATCTGCACCTGGTATATTAAAGTCCTCACCAATAATCAGAATCCTATTTCTACTTCTGATCTGTGCATATCAGTTTAGTTTGTCCCAGAGGTACCTGGTTCATTCATTTCTATTGCCGTAAACATGTCCTCAACCTGTGCTTAGACACCACTTGTAAACCTGTAACTTTCAAATATACAGTCAATTTACTGACATACACACACTTATATAGTTTAAACTTTTTAATATGTATTTTTATATTTACACATTTTTTATCTATTTGTATAATAAACTAGATGTCACACTGTCACAGGATGACGTCAATCTATGACATTGCGCAATGACGTCATGCTTTATGATGATATTCTTGGGAATGTGCATTATTTAATAACATTTCCAAGCATCAGTGAATAAATTAACTCACAGAACATTGAAATAAAAGTATGTATTGCGTTAAAATTGACATATCAATCATTAGATGCTTATATTTACATAATACTCTTTTGATATATAGAAGTATTCCTTAAATTCTTTGTCCATAGATATGTAAGATAAAAGCTTCGTATCAGTGTTGCGAAAAGTTTAATTAGAGTATTACTTAGCTCTATTAGTAATCTAATATTACCTGGCAAGACATAAGTTATTCATATTTTTTTTTTAATTTCCTTTGCTTTTACTGATGACATGTTTCAGCCGTATGTAACTGTAATACTGATCTGAATAACAGATAACATGAATGGCAGATCTGAACACCTTTGAAGATTTTTGAGTTAGTTTATATCACGATGAAATATTGCCACTAAAATGTGATAAGTATATGTATTAATATGCAGATTGTGGCGCCACGGTAATGATTGAACTGCCTGTGGTTGAAATGAAACCTGGACTAGGATAGCATAAGAAACATTTTGTTACTGCGCAAGGCAATAGGAAGTACATTATGATTTATTTTTGTGTTTATTTAAGCAATCACTAAGAAATGATTTGCCAGAACACTGAATGAAAAGTATGTATTTTGTTTAAATTGACATGTTAATTATCACTTGATTTTTTTACTGAAATCATTACTTGGTTTGAATGAAAGAAGTTCTAAATTAATTGTGATCTATAGATTTCCAACTATTTTCTTATAATTTCTCTTAACATGTTCATCTCCATCTTCACATACAGTTCATGTAAAGATGAAATTTTTTTAAATTATTTTTTTAAATTTTATAACACAAGATGGAAGCTGAAACTAAAAAAATAGCTTTGGCGTATTCTTGGAAACATAAAGATGATGAAGAAATTGAAAGAAACGTCCATCCAGTATTGACTTGGTACAAAGGTGGTATTATCGAGTCTGGACCAACTTTGGAAGTGAAGGTAAGATTTCAAGAGGTACTAAAAACTTCCTTTATATATTTGCAGTTACAAATTGTATGAGTTGAGATTCTTCTTCAGTAGAACAATACCTTTTTTTTTAGAGATTCTATGTAACATCACTCATTTTAAGATCTTTCTTTTTTTTCGTAACACATACCTTTTTGTATTCTCAGTATTACAAACGCAGTGGTTCAGATTGGCACGAAGTGTGGGCCCTGAAACCATTAAATCCTTTAAGAGCACTGTCAGGATTTTCTGTTAAAGATTTAATTTTTGCATATACAGAATCTGTAAGTATGACTGCAGTGAATTTATACTGTATTTGCTTATTGTAGAAATTGTAATCCTTGAATAAATATTTTTTTTAAAACCTATCTAGCCTAAACATAATCTACAAACTGATTCATGTTGAGCTTTTCCTTTTAACAAAGCAACTGTTTTCAGGGAGAACTATTACAGCTGAAAGTAGAAGCCCATTCCAGTGCATATTTTGTACCCATAGAAGATTTTGGATCTGAAATTGTTGATTTTTGTTTAGTGAACCCACCTGCTGAATTCCTGGTTTCTCTTGACAGAAGAGGTAATTTGGTAGTATGGGAAAAAAGTACAGGACTGCAGGTAATCTTTACAGTGTATTTGCCACATAGTAAGTTTAATTGATACTGATTTTATTCTGTTACAGCCATACTGCCATCAACTGCATTTTGAATTGATAAAGATGTGTTTCAAATGTAACAATATTTCTTTTAATTCATGAATTTTTTTTCTGTAAAGAAACAGTTTCATAAGTTTTTAAAACATGTGTAATCAATTGCTGTTTTTATGTCCTTGTAGTATAAAAGCTTTAAATATTTTTCTCCCAATTATGGCTTTCAAGAAAGGTGAGCTCCACATTGGAAGAAATTGTCAAACAATGGCATCTAATCCTCTGTATCCCTATGTGATACTAGGAATGTCAGATGGAGTTATCATTTTTGTTAATTTATTTGCTTTCTCTAAGCCTTATATATTTGAGGAAATTAACCTCTGTGAGGAAGAAATTTCGTGTGTCAATATAAGCAAACAGGGAGGACTGGCTGTTGCTTGCACATTAAGCATTGGTCAACTTTTTTTAATTAAGGTACGTGTCTGTGATAAAATATCATTTTGGTTTTATATTTATACTGTATGATTACATACATTTACATAAATCAATGTCTGTTTAAATTTTATTTATTTTTCTATTTTCAATAGCTTGATATGGAAAATAAAATGGAAGTGTTAGCCCATATTATTACTGGAATTAAAGTTGCAGATTTAATGTTGTTTGAGGATGAATCGTACCTTGGAGTTGGAATTCTAGAACATACTCGAACCTGTTGTACTTGTGGTGATACCTTTTATATGTACAAATGCAAGAATAATGTTTTAACGAGACAATCTGTAATTGAGTTAGATGTATGCTATACTCAGATTTGTTTGAATCCCTATCAAGAGAAGGAATGTTTTGCAGTTCCACACCGCTCAAAACACTTACGAATATTGCAGACAACAAAATCTGTGAGTTTATTGCAACTATAGTAAATATATTTGTAGTGATTTATACATGAACAAAAACATTTTCTGTTTTAAAAATGTCAAGGATTTAAATTTCTTTACAAAATTTTATGTTTGATTCTTTTTGACAGTTATCATCACTTAAAGTGGTGGATGCTGTTGGAACTGGACATCTGCTGAGAAAATATGCTATAGAAGTTTCTGCTGAGCATTTTGTGACTTATGGTGTGGATGGATGTTTGTTTCTATTTTCTTCATGCTCCAGAAAACGCCTGGCAGCAATTACACCACATCACAGGACTGATTATGGTATCCAGAAAGCCATTGTTGACCCATTAGCAAAATATATAATTTCTCTTGGTCGTGATGGTTCACTTGTTTGCACTTGCTTGGAGTAAGTACACAAGGAAATTTGTTGTAATTTTTTTAGTATGTTCCTAACACGTTATGGCAGGATAAAGTCATAGCTATTCACAACAGAGAACCCCCTATGAAGCTTTTATTACATTTAAGTATCAGGCAAAAAGAATGAATGGCATCAATAAATTCCTCATCCTCTTCCTTTTTAATACTTTCCTCTGAAAATATGGTAATTTAAGCTTTGGATAATTTTAATTATTTTTTCTTAATATCCTTGTCATTGAGGAATTCTAAAAAAAAACCATTAAAAAAGGGCTCAGATGGCATGTTATACAACTAAAAAAAGGGAGAAAAAGACCGTCAATTTTGGAGGCATAGGCTATGCTAACAGAGTAAAAATACATACAGTATACATTAATTCTGGTAACCAGTGCCAGACCTAAGGAGAAGGGGGAGAGAATCAGGCCCCATTTGGCAACTACGGGGGCTTTCCAATGAAATAGTGTTTGAAGGGGCAGCAAACTCAAGTTTTTGCTCCAGCTCAAAAATTTGTAAATGTGTCTCTGCTTGTAACACTTAATATTGTGAGGGATTATTTGAAACAGGTAAAACACCACAAGTCATGTCCATGAACAAGACCATGTTTGATTCAGTCACTTCCTTACTTGGCACTTGGGCCACATTTAATACTGGGTATTTGTGCTTATTTTAAATTTGGGTTGCTATAGTTTGCTGCTTTCAACATCAATAAGCAATGGATTTATTTTACCCTACGCTTGCCTAAATCTACATCTACATCCATACTCTGCAATTCACAAACATTGTGGGTGGCAGAGGGTGCTAAGCACCAATCTTAATTCTGCGCATTCCAATACTGAATTGCATGGGGAAAGAAAAAAACACATAAAAGCATCAGTACAGCATCTTATTTCTCGAATCTCATCCTTCCGGTCATTGCAATCCATATAGGTTGTAGTCGTAGGTCATAGAATTTCGCATATTCTCCAATAAATTCAAACACAAATGACATCATCTGTCTTCCAAACGATCCCAGCCCAATCTGTGTATCAATTCTGTGATGCTTTTATAAAGGCTGTAGCAACCAGTCACAAATCGAGTGGCTTTCCTCAGTACCCTCTCCACTGAGTCAACCAGGCCTTTTTAATATGGATACCAAACTCCAAAACAGTAATCCAGATGCGGACACACTAGTGTTTTATACGCTATTTCCTTTGTATGAGCATTACAATTCCTCAAAATACAACCTATGAATCGTAATCTAAAATTAGCTTTGCCTATGGTGGGAGTTATGTGCAAGTCCCAGTTCATGTTGCCTTGTACCATTTCCCCCAAATACTTCAGGGAATCAACTGTGTCAACAACTGAATTGTTTACTTTGTACTCAGGAGCAAACGGATTCTTTTTGTTACTTATTCGCATTCCCTTGCACTTTTTGGAATTAAGTATAAGCTGCCATTTACAGCACCATTCGCGCTGAATTTCTTAGCAATCGTCAGAGCGCCTTATTTTCCTATAGATAACTGCATCGTCAGCAAACAATTGTAACCAGAATTTAATGTTATTGCCTAGATTGTTTATAAATATTAAGAAAAGAAGTGGTCCCATTACATTTCCTTGAGCAATGTCAGAAGTAACATGTAGCTTAGAAAAGGCTTCCCGTCAACAATGACATACTATGATCGACCAGTGAGGAAATCATGTATGCATTCGCAAATCTGATCCGATATACTGTATGCTCGAATCTTTGCTAAAAGTTGGTTGTGTGGTACAAAATCAAAAGCTCTCTGAAAATCCAAGAATATTGCTTCAACTTGTGAATCTGCATTGATAACTTTCATTACATCATAGGAAAATAGGGCCAATTGAGTTTCACATAATCTCTTCTTCCAATATCCATGTTGACACAGTATAAGAAACTCATTCTCATCTAGAAACTTCATAATGTTAAAGCATATGACTTGCTCCAGAATTCTAATGCATACAGATGTTAGAGATATGGGTCGATAATTCCTAGGATCACTCCAATCTCCTTTCTTGAAAACAGGAATTACCTTGGCTATTTTCCAATCAGAAGGTACTTTTTTTCTCTTCTAAACTAGATTTACGGAATATATTTGACAGAAATGGTTCAATTTCCTCAGCATATTCGGAAAATACTCTTACTGGTATAACATCGGTACCTGGCGCTTTACCCCACTTCAGGAGCTTTAATTGCTTTACAGTACCTACGCTATCAATTTCTTCTGGATCCATCTATAATTCTACATAATGTGGTAAAGTGGGAACGTTTTCTATATTTTCGCATGTGAATGTATTTTTAAATTTGGTGTTAAATACGGTAGCCTTGTCGCAGCTGTCATCAATTACGTGACCGTCTTGTATTAGAACTGGTTTATTGTTGTCACTACAACTAACTTTTTTTACATACGACCAAATTCTTAGGGTTTTCGGTGAGGCTCTTAGAGAGGGAATTGCAATGAAAGTCATTAAAGGCCTCACACATCGCATTCTTGACATGACCCCTTATCCAACTTATCTAAATCGGTCCGCTGCATCGTCCTTCTTGATCGTGCATGTATCTTCCTTTGCTTTTTAAGTAACCATTTAATGTCACATGTATACCGTGATGGATCATTCCCTTCCCTGATGGTCTATTTCAGTATATGCAGGTCCATACCTTCCCTGACTATACGTGTGAATCGATGCCTCATGTCTTCAGCGGTGCCTCTTACTACTATGAACGTATGGTAATTAAGCCTCAAAAATGCTCTAAAACATTCTTTTGAAGCCTTTTTTAATCTGTAAATGATCCTTTCTGTTTTGCGTGGTTGTTAATTTTACGATAGCAATTACATCTTTGTGATCACTTATTCCTGTGCTAGTAGAAATGCCCATGAATAATTCAGGCCTATTTGTAACGAGAATATCTAAAATATTTTCGTTACCGTTGAAGCATCATGTTGGTTCAGTTAAGAGCTTCTCAAGATTGCCTGAATTAACATTTCCTTTTCTGAATTGGAGTTTTAATTCTTGCAGAAACCAGTATTTTGTATAAGGGGAATTCAAATAATACAACTATAGTGACTATGATATCATGTGAAATTGTAAACAGATAATTTTGTTTCTCACATTAGAACTTGAGCCATGAAATAGAAACTAGACAAGTTTCATTTACACAGCCTTCCCAAATCTGCAAAACAGAAAACATTCCAGTGTAGCTAAAAAATGCTATCATGTTTTGACTAAAAGAGATATTTCCTAGAAACTGAAATAAGTTGTAAAGTGGAAGTCTGTGGAGGAATATACAAAGTAAATGGAACTCAGTAAAAATTAAAGTCAAAAGGCTTTGGGATTCATTCTTCAATGACCTACCTTTCTCATTTCCAGAGGTATTTATATTATAGACAGGACTGTGCCATGCTATGTTACATAGAGGCAGTCACATCAGGAAGCACAAAAGGGGGCAACATAAGCAGCAAAATGAAATTACAATTTGAACAATTAAATAATTAAAAATTGTTATGCCAAGCTTTTCTGTATTGGTCTAGGTTATTTCAATATTGATGCATTGGGAAAGTAACGCATCACTGACCACAAATAAAGGAAGGTAGGGCAGATGAACACTCCTTACAATATTTTGATTTTAGCGTTATTAATGCAGGTAGGGTTGAGTCTTTTGGTAAGAGGAGAGTGTAGACACCATTTCTTACCACATGACTAGTTAAGCCATGGATAATAGGGTTGTCAAGGAATTGGGGGCAAACTTTTGTGAATTGAACTATTGATAACTAGAGAAAGTAACAAAAATAATGTATTAAACATTTGAAGAGTATAATAACTACTGCTTACCAAAGTTGAATGTTGCTGTAGCATTGAAACATGGATAAACATGTACATACATAGAGTTATGAAATTTTTTGTTTTATATCCCTTCTTCAACAATAGAGTAATGTAGCTGCATGATAGCAGCTGGCAACTAACTGGCAGTGCATACTGTTGGTCAGTGGTTCATGGTGGGGGGAAATAAATATGGTGGGAAGTATGGTTTGGAGTTGAAAGGCATAAATACAAGAATTGTAAAATTGGAAATGTACTGGGGTATAAGTATCAGGCAGGTGTATGGAGTTGGCAGAAAATATATTACAATTTAATTTTTGTATACATTTAAATGAAAAGAGACTTGAATAAAAACACAACTGTATTCCAATAACATCTCCAAAGCTCTGATATCCTGCAATTACCCACCAAATTTAATTTGAAAACAATTTTCATGTGTCACATCACAACCTGCTCAGTGCATCAGCCACCCTAAACCCACAAAACCAACTCAGTACTACCCAAGCCTGAAATCAATCGATTCCTTTGAGAAGGTTTGATTTCCTTAAAGTTTGCCCAGAAAAAGGATCCCTCCTCCGCCAAATTCTCCCTGACCATTCCAAATCATATTTCACTATACCTCCTAACCTTAGCCAACTCCTAGACAAACAAGGACTAAAATACAGCACCAAGGAAGGCTCTTTTGCAGGTAACAGATTCAGCTGCAAATTGTGTAATATACACCATTCCTACACCAACTTCACCAACCAAGTAATCAGGCAAACCTTTACTATCAAAGTATATGCCTCCTATGAAACATCTAATACAAGTAAAAATAGATGTTTGTGTCCCTATATTTCACTCTGCAGCCAAAACTATTTAGTGCAGAGCACTGGTGTGTGTGTGTTTGTGTGTGTGAGTCTCCCATCGTGCACTGTGGGGGTGTGCGAGATATGGTGGTTGAAAGTGGTCGACCTAGGGCATATTCATATTTCCATCAAAGACGTGTGTCCCTACATTTCAATTTGCATCCACAAAGGTCTACATAGTGCAGACTACTGGTGTTTATTTGTAAAGTAGCTTCGAGTCTCCCATTGTGCACTGTGGTGGTTGTGTGTCAGTAGCTGTCAATGTGTGGGATATGTGGTGGTTGAAAAAGGTCGACCTAATATAAAAATAGATGTGCTTGCCCATATATTTCACTTTGCAGTCACAAGTACCTAGCACAGACCACTTGTGTTTGTCTATCATAGTAGCCCTGAGTGTGTACTATGGTGGTTGAGTGTCAGTAGCTGTAGGGGTGTAAGAGGCATGGTGTTTGCAAATCGTCAACTGAGGGCACTTTAAATTTCGAACAAAGACATGTGTGTGTCTATATTTCACTTTGCAGCCACAAATACATAGCATAGACCAGTGTTGTTTGTATGTAGTAGGAGCCTGGAGTCTCCCATCATGCACTATGGTGGCAGCGTACCAGCAGCTGTGGGAGTATATGAGATATGGTGCTTGAAAGTGGTTGACCGAGGACATTTTCTTATTTTGACCAAAGACATGTGTGTCTTTATATTTCACTTTGCAACAAGGACTACCTAGTGCAGATTGCTGATAGTAGCCTTGAGTCTCCCATCATGCACCCTATTGGTGATTGCATGTTGGTAGCTGTGGGGATGTGGGAGATGTAGTGGTTGACATTGACTAACTTATATAAAAATGGATATGTGTGTCCTTACATTTCACTTTGCAGCCATAATTATGTAGTCCAGACCACTTGAGTATGTTGTAGTAGCCCCGAGTCACCCAATATGCACTACAGTGGTTGCATGTCAGTGGCTGGAAGTGTTGGAGATATGGTGGTTGAAATTTGTTGACCAAGGGCACTTCCATATTTTGATTGAAGACATGTGTATCCCTATATTTATCTTTGCAGCCACAACTAAATAGCACAGACCAATTGTCTTTGTGTGTGGTAGGAGCCTCGAGTCTCCCATAGTGCACTGTTGTGGTTGCGTTGGGGTAGATATGGTGGGTGAAAGTGGTCAACATAGGGCATTTTTATATTTTGACTTAAGTGTTCAAAAAAATCTTCGGAATCTTATAAAATATACTAAAATGTTCTAGAATGTTCCTGAATAATGCTCTAGAGTCTGACAGATTTTCAGTTTTCTGCTAATAACAAATATAAATAATTTATATGCAATGTATTTAGTGTGTGACTTTCACTGAAAGGTTGCTGATTTGATAGCAAGTAACATAGGCTGCTTATAATCCTGTAAATATTTAAGGTTGAGTACAGAAATATAAAAATCTTCAAAATTCTTGATAAACACAAATGAAGTCATAGGATCCAGCTAGTATAAAACTAATCTTTAACCATTGTTCAGCCTCGTACGTAGGTCTGACCACAAATCCAATGGCCATGGAAATAAATGGACACAGATAAATGGTTTTCACACAGAACCATCTCCAACCTGTGTCTCATCATACCACGACTCATAAGACCAAAAATTTCAATTCTTGCTTCACCATCCTTGCAATTGGAGCCCTCTCAATGAAAAGGAGCTTCTCTGAATTCAGAAGGTGGCAACTAACTTACCAGTTACTAACTGGCTACCAGACAGCTGCCAGGGCTTAACCTAAGATAACACCAAGTAATATTTCTTTCCATTCCCAACCATTCTATCCCTCCCACATGAGCCACAACTCATAACAGCTGATATTTAAGAAACGATGAATTCCTTCGAGATTTTACCAAGTTTGTTACTACTTTGTACGTATACAAAAATTATACTGGAATATATATTTTCTGGCAACTCCTGCCTATTTATGATTTGTTCTCATGATATCTTTCCAATTTTACAATTCTTGGGTTACACTTTGTAACTCTCAACCATTCTTCTTGCTATGTTGTTTTTCCCCCATAAACAGTCTGTACCTCCAGTTAGCAGCTACCTCACTCAGTCTATTGTTGAAGAAGCTATATAAACACAAAAATTTAAAAGCTCTATGCGTCTAAATGTCTATGTATGTTTTGATACTGCAGCAACCTTCAACTTTGGCAAGCATTAGTTAATCTTCTATCAAAATATTTTATTTATCTGCTTTATAGCACCTTTGTTTACTAACATATATATCACAGTAGATATGCATAATTGTAAAAATGTAAATTATATTAAAGGTGCAGTTGAAATAAATAAAAACCACAACAATAAATTTAGAAGAATTTTGTTAAAATTATTAATAAATAAACAGTAAGTAATAGGTTTATTGATAGAGTCTTATCAGTGATGCAAGCCAGGAGGATGTTAGATATCCAGGATGTTTTGATACTCAAGTTCCCATCTCCAATATTCAGATCCGATTTCTGGAAAAAATTCTACTTGCTTTCACTGTAAAGTGATAGTTCATATTGTTAGAGTTATTAGTGTTAAAATTTTCTGCTACAGGAAGGTATGGGTTGTGGGTGTGGACTGTTTGTGGCCATTCATATTGAGAGTTGTTTTGTTGTGATGGCTATGTACAAACTGGTGCAGTGGTGGCAGGTTAGTTGGTGTATGTGGTGGTTGTGGAACAAGTAGTATTTCCAATGATGGGGAAAGGTTTTCCTGTGGAAGGATTGGAATAGGTCATAGAAGATGGAAGGATGCTGCAGGTTTTGCAGCAAGGTCTGTTTCATGGAAAAGATCCATGTGGTGGTTTTGGAGAAACTGAAGGAGGGTATTTGTGGATCAGGATGTTCTTAAGAGTGTGGAACATTTGGTAGAATTTTGAGGAGAAGTGTGCACATCTCTGGAAGGGTGCAAAGGAAGTCATGTCCACATCCCAAGATTTAACTGATGGATTCAAGACCTTGTTGACAAATACAGGGTTAAATTGATTTTTGGAGGCACAGGATGGATAGTTGGTGACAGCACAAGAGATTTGCTTTTGTATGAGATTCATAGGTTAACAGCTGAGGGCTTGAGATAAGTTTCAGTGGTACTGGGAAATTGATTATTCATCAGAACAGATAGAGCTGCCATGTATGGCAAGGCTGTAAGAGAAGGGGTATTTACAAATAGACGACAAGTGTTGAAGTTCAGATATTGCTCCCAATTAGTGGTTTTGATGTAGACAGAGGTGCAAAGGGCACCCTGCTATAGAGCAATGTCCACATCCTTTGCTCCTTTTCAGAGATGTGAACCATTCATTCCCAGAATTCTACCCACTGTCCACCACAGTTGTTTTAGCAGACCACCCAATCTTAAGAACATATTGATCCACAAATATCCTCGTTTGGATTATTTACTTGCAACAGAGCTCACTGAAAAACCTGCAGAATGCATCCACCTACCTATCACCTATTCCAATACTAAAACTGGGGAAACCTTCTCCTTCATTGGATATGCTACTTTTTCTGCAACATACCAAATACCTGCATCCACTGCACTAGTTCACACATAGGCCTCACTACAACACAATTCTCAGACATGATGAATAGTCACAGACAAATAGTCCACACCCACAGCAGAAGATACTCTAACAACCTCAACAACTGCTTTACAGCGAGAGCAGTCAAAGTTTTCCCAGGAACTGTATTTAAACTTCAGAGATGGGAAATATCCTGGATATCAGACAACCTCCTGGTCTATATCACTGATAAGATACTACCAATCACTAATTATTTTTAAAAAAATCTTCTAAATTTATTATTGTGGTTTTTATTTACTTCCGCTGCTCCATTAATACAATTATTGTTTATAGAATTATGCATATCTACTTTGATATTTCTCCACCACCTGTCTTATGTGTATATAGGGACTCAGTGATATATATACAAAACAAGGATTGTGATTTTTTTTTGGTTTTACGCCTCGTCGACAGCAACCTCATTATAGGCAGGATGGGATTGGGGCAAGGAATGGGAAGGAATTCAGCCATGGCCTTTTTAAAGGAAGCATCCCGGCATTCGCCTGGAGTGATTGTGAAATGAACCACCACTTACCTTATATGATGGTTTCATGGTGTGAACACATAAAAAAAAAACACAAGAACAGGAAAAACAATGAATATTATTAACATTTCAGGTCTTGGCCCTTTGTCAACAGGAGAACATGATGAAGGGAGGGTGGTGTAGGAGACTGACTCACAGAATGACTGTTAGTAGGGAACATGGTGGGGGTAAATTCAAACAGAGGACAGGGAGAGGGGGACAGTGAATTGGAGCTAGTACCTGAGCAATGCAAAAAGACCAGAATAATACATTAAAATTTTCATAACATAAATCTGAGTAAGCAAAATTAAGTAAGTAAACAAAATAATAATAATAAAAAAGACTCTGTGCAGTTAAACATCACCTCTGGTATGATGTGGTTCAATTTAGTCAGTAGGGATGGAGGCCATGAGAGGATAGAGTACTGACTGCGTATTATCTCAATTTGAGACCAGGAGGTTGCCTTGTGCCTAGTTTTATTGGTAGGCAAACTCCAAACTTCTGAGTTCAGAAGAGCTGCTGCTGTTTGGGAGGTCTCTGATAGCATGAATCATGAAACAAGAATTAAAATTATTGATGTCATCAGAGATGGCATGGATAACTACTGGATGTTTTGAATTCCGAGTGAAAACTGTCTGTTGGTGGCCATTCATTCTCATGGCTAATTGATTGGTAGTCAAACCTATATTGGCAGCCAGGCAGTGTTTTGCAGGTTGGCTGGTATATTGCATGGGAAGTTTTACTGGTGGCATTTCCTATGGTAGGAAAGCTCTCCCCAGTGATAGATAGGGTTGGTGAAAGTGGTGGAAGCATGGTGTATGTTACACATTTTACAACAGGGTCTATTGCATGGGAAAGAGCTTTGGGGCTGTCTGATGAGATGAGGAAGACTGTGTTTGTGGAGTAGGAGCTGGCTGAGGTTGGGAGGCCTGCTGAAACAAGTTCTGGAAGGACCAGGGAGGATTGTCGGATGAATGGATCTCATTTCTGGGCAGGTTAGTCGGAAATCATAACCCTGCCGAAGGATTCTATTGATTGATTCAAGGCCAGAGAAGTATTGTGTAACCAGAACTGGACTATGGTTGGTTTCTCGCGGTTTGGAACAGTCAATAGGTTGAGTAGGTTGCAATGTGGCTTGTGAAAGTTGCTTGTGAACCAAAGCTGGAGGGTATTTGTGGGATACCAGTTCTTGTGAGATGTTGTTCAAATACTCCATTAGGAATTTCTGGTTGAAGCATATACAACTGCCTCAATTGCCAAGACTTTAGGGGAGGGAATGTTTGATATGATATGGATGGCAACTGTCAAAATAGAGGTACTTCCATGAGTTTGTGGGTTTGGTGTGGTCTGGGGAGCTGAGGTTGCCATTGAAGAGGGACAGGTCCACATCCAAGAATGTGGCCTGGGTATGGGAGTAGATTCATGTGAAATACAGTGAGTTATAAAGATATTAAGATTGTCCAGAAAATTTAGAAGGATGTTTTCTCCATGTGTCCAGATAATAAAAATGTCATCTATGAACCTAAACCACAGGAGGCATTTGAGAGGGACGTTCTGCAAAAACATCTGTTCCATGTGGAGCATGAAGAGTTTAGCATAAGAGAGTGCCATGCAAATGCCCTTGGCAGTGCCATAGGTTTGGTGGTAGATATTGCCTTCAAAGGGGAATTAGTTATTGTTAAGTATCAGTTCAGCCAAGGTGGTGAGGAAAGATGTGCTGGGGCAACTGTTATTCCAAGAATACACAATCTCTCATGATGATTCCTTTTAATTTTCTTTTGAGAAACTGTTTAGATCTGCAGCTATTTTTTAGACACTGATCGTCAAACGTGTTATTGCGATTTATCTATTTCCACCCCAAGTGCGATATTTATACCTTAAAATTCAATGTATTTCTTATTAATGCATATATTTAAATGGCGTCTCCACTTTTCTTTCTTAAATTTAATCCTCTTTCTCTTAATTAACATCACCTCTTGAAATATTTCTAGTTCAGGACCATCTCGAATGTTCTCTTGTGCAGTATCTGAAATTATTTCTTTTCATTACGTAACTTATTATTAATTATTTATCTGTTATTATATGATTATTTTGTATGAGATTCTCTTTCTTTTGACATTAAATTTGACTTGAATACTATTTTTCTAACACAGTTGAGTAATTTTGACTTTTAATCTTTCTGTTTTAAATTTTTTTATAAACTCAAATTTTGTTATTAAATCTGCTTAGGTGCTGACAACACATTGCCATAGTTAGATTTATTTTATTTATTCATTAAAAGGCTGTTTTATTGTTAGCTCAGAATTAGATTGTTCCCCCAATTTTTGCCTACATCACGCATTTAATCATCCTCACGCATATGTAATTTTAAAACTGAATTAGAACTTTATGCTTGTTTATATATTATGATCATGTCTCTCGGCATTTGACTTTTGGCTATTCTTCATTACGTGATACTGATCTTATTTTAGTTTGAAAACAACTTCAATACTTAATTTAACTTTATCTAATTTAAATGTAATGATAAAAACTTTATTAACTACTTTTTATCAAGTGTTTTGCTATGTTATAACTGTGAACAACTGCAGAAGGATCTGAGCTAATTATTAAACTGTGAAGAAGAGTCAGCCTACTAGGCAAAAATAGGGAAATGAAATGGTTTCAATGATTATGGGGTAGGGAATGAATTGCTTGTTGAATATCTAAACTCAAAATATCTTGGCATAACATCCTATACTCAATTCAGTAGGATGTATTAGGCAAGCAGTAAAAAGCAGTTTTAAAATCCATCATTTATCAGAGAATGTAAGGATATCTCAGGGAATTGAGGGACCACTGCTTGAATAGTTGAACCACATTTTGGATATCAAATTCTGGAGTTAGAGGATGTACAAATAAGAGCAGCTAGATCTGTTTGTGTAAATTACTGCAGAAAGCAATCAGTAACTGATATGATAAAAGAACTGGTTTCGAAGTCATTGGAAGATAGTGTCAGGGACTAAGCGGGATACGGGGTTGGTATCGGCTTCATCACCTGAACTCGAAGTCTTCCAAAAGTAATCAAAGTTCTGAAAAATTCTATTACCGTGTTAAACCATAAAGGATGCTAACTGTTAAAATGACCACAGTTGCCACTTACAGTCTTACCTCCTGTAAGAAAGGTGCTATTGTAGAAATGAAAGTCAAAAGTTGAATAACTGAATTATATTCTTGAAATTTTCACATTAATTATAAAAGTTCACAGTTAGCAAAGGCAATCAGAGAAAAATCGTTCACCGAAAATCACAGATTATGAAACAGAGCAAAACGCGCACTACCCCTGAATGAAAATGAAAGTTAGAAAATCATTTGTCGAAAATTGTTAGTCTGAATGTAGGTGATGCCGATCAGGCATGGTTTCTGGCTGCCATACTGTCTCACTTCCCCCACCTAAGTTGCTTCCACACGCGTCCCAACGCGTCCGCACTCGCACGGAGCGTGCGTACTCCTGCACGTTTGACAAAGTACTGAAATCTCCGGCTCTATGCTTCCGCGCTCTGTCTAGCTTATATAGGCGTCTCTCACGTGATGCTGCACTCCGGCTGAGCGCTTCCGCACTCTCAAATATTCACTTACGTTTAAATCCATAACTTCCCTCTAAGGTGATCAATTTAAAATCTGGAATGGCATAAATTATGGGGGTTTATGGGTGTAGTGTGGTGTGGAAAAATTTGAACTTTATTTTTAACTTTAATTTTATGTCTGATGTCATGACAAAATTTGAAATTCTTCCGGTATTGCACCATAGCCCAGAATTTTAGAAAATTCTAATCGGCGTGAGTTACAAACATGAAACTATGCTCAAAATGTTGGCCCCGATTTTAGCCTCTCAAAAATGTAAACTTTACTTAAATCGGTCAGGAATTGATTAAGTTATTGCTATAACCAGATATTCTCTAGGCGCCATATTTATTATTTGTGTATTTTTTATGTGTAGCTCTAAAGGTATGTTGATTATTAAACTGGAAAAATTACCAATGTGTAGCCTGATTTAAACTGCGTATTTCAAAAGTTATCGCATCTTTGTAGTTGCGATATCTTGGGCACAATAAATTTGTTCTGTTATTTCCACGTGTGTTATTTCCGAGTGGTTTAGAAAATTCACTGACATCAGTTCTACTGCTTTAAATGGCATGAAATTAATGTGTACGAAACTAGAAGAATGGATCTTTAAGGAAAACTACTTTTTAAACCGGAATCTAAGTAGGCTTTTGAATAAGAAAATGTTAAAGTTGAGTGATCTATTTTATGTGTTAGGATAGCATTTAAAAATACTTAAACGACTGGAAACTATAAGATTTAGATGAATTTAATTCTCTTTAGGATTGCTTTAATTTATTAGTTACTTTATGTTGTGTGACAGTGTTTAAAAATCAGTGAAAAAGCATATTTTATGTATGGTGCCTCTGGCAAGTTACTTCGAAATTGGATTAACCAACTACAGGTTAGTAAAATGTCTTTTAATGGTTATAAAAACTTAATTACATGTATTTCTGAACTTCTACATGTTCTTAGTGCTTTTCAAATGGTTTAACTTTATTGGAATTACTGTTGAAAGGCTTGATAATTTCGTCTATTTTACCGGCTTTCTGTTTACATTGATATTTCATATTTCCCGGATTAAAACTACTTAGAACCTATTAAAACTGAAAGGGAAGATTATTTACTGCATTTTTAATTACTTTTTAAATCCTGAAATTACTTAAAATGTCTCAAATCGTTTATGTAAACTGTTTATGAAAATGAGTGATCAAATTTCTTCAAAACTACTTCTTGTGATTATTAAATGCTTGAAAACTATCAGAAACTGTTAATTATCCTTCTAAACTGTCTCAGGCATTATTCTATTTACTTTTAGAACTTTAAAATGGTCAAATTCCATCACAATGTGTTATTTTCATACTGCTTCAGTCTACTATCCAGTAATCATAATTATTTCTTTATAATTTCTGCTGAACTCTATTTAACTGTGAAGTTATGGTTATTGTAGGTCTAGGCCTTGCTTTTATTAGCTTTTTACAACCTTTACTGTATTAAAATCTCTTCAAAAATACCAAAATCTGGTATATGGCAAAATTTTAGGGTTAGATTTGATTTATATTGAAATTAACTATTTATGTCTGGAAAAATACTTAGTAATTATGATAAAAAGTTTGTTTAGGCACTATATTTACGGTTATTTAACATTTACTTCTTTTAAATCTGTTCAGGATATCTCCCTAACCAATATTAGGATCTGATGGTGAAAGTTCACTTTTATATGGAATAACCTATTTCCTGCTGTAATATCATTGATTTATTGCAATTTATGGCTTATTTATGTTGGCTATGTACTGTTTGTTTACTTTACTGTACTTGAAGTGTTGTTAACTCGATTTTACCTGTGGTATCGTGTACTGAAGTTAACCTCAAACTTGGCCGGATTTTAACTAAACCTTGAAAATAGAGCGAAGGATACCTTACAGTAGGAGATGGTCAAAGACAGTGTTTCAGTTGCAGACTTATAATCATGATTTGCCACCTACCAAAGGTGCACAACAACAACAAGTTTTATGTAATGCTTTACAAGCTGGACACGTTTCAGGACAATTAGATGAGTATGAAGAACATCCACCCTCTCCAAACAAATGGGGATGGTGGTTTGATGATTTATGATTGAAAATAAAATGGCATGAGTTGGAAGAGATTGCAGAACCTTTTAAAGAGTTTATGAAACATTGGTGCAAAATCTGTAAAAGCAATAAAGTAACTGATTGGATTATCTTGCACATTTTTGTGCAACAGCAAAAATTAATGTGACAAATGACAAGATAAAGTCTCACATTTTTGAATTTTGTAATATTAAATGTAATTGTCTATTTTTTATATTAAAAAATTGCTGCTAACTACACAATAACAACATTATTTACCATTTTTGTCTCCCCCACCACTTATGCTCTGAACCAAATATTCTGTGCAGATGAAATTGCTAAACCTAACATGTTCACTGCTACTAAACAGGGAAGAAGGATAACTCATTGTCCACCATAGTTACAGAGTGGAAGACCATATCAGATACATTAAATAGTGGAGAACCACATCAGATACCTATATTAAACAATAAGTGTGAAGAATTATGTAATGAGCTATAAACACTTCATCGGCTTAGAAACAGATCATATTCGGATTAAGGAATGAAAAGAGCCTGTATCAACTTGTATCAACTTTTGAAAGATAATCATGACCAGAGGTTAGATCATCTAATGTAGTACGTTTTGAACTATGTTTTGTCAGATAACTTATAAATTTTTTGACTGTGTGACAAAATTTGTTCTCAGAATCATGTATTAGATTGAATAGAATTGTATATCATTTCTAAAATCTGATACTATGTTAATTAAAGTAAAAGCAGATCTTCACAGTTTTGAGATAGGATTTTCAGTTGCAACATTCTCAAGCATTCACCTGGAGTAATATTTTGAAAATTCGTAATGAATTGAAGAAGGTAGTTAACGACTTCAAGTTTGTTAAATAACCATTTTTAAATATGTAGATTTGATTAAAACTACTTTCAAGTTGAAAACTTTAATAACTTCTGAAATATTAATTAGTTAGATTCTGTTTTTGGATTACGAATTTTTATTTTACTTTTTAATAATAGCAAACACGCTTTGCTTGATAGTAAACAATAGCGTAGCTATTTATGAGTAAAATAAAATTTATTTCAGTTTGGTAATCACATAAAAATGTTTTTTTTTCTGCAAAACTATTAAAGTTGCAGAATTTTTAATAAGAATTAAAGTTTACACTTTTTACAAGATCTAGCAATTCTCAAAATTTCAGAGCGATAGGATTATTTTAGTTGTCAAGGTCAAAATATTTGATACTAGCTCTCAAGCATGAGGTTTGCTATCTGATACATTTTCCAGAAGATTTCCAGAATTTTCCTTGTTCACCGTAGCTCACTCACTCTTGCAGTCACCTAGTCTTCCAGAAACAGTAGTCAGTAGGCTAGGTAAAGTTAGAGTGCAGCTATGCTGCTTAGTGTCAGACACTCACGCAGTGAGCTCAACACCACATAGCTCAGTCAGTCAGAAAGTTTCATATTGAACACTACTGTGCAACCATTTTATTTTGGCATAATGTAGGTTTGTGTATTCAGTTTTATAGCAATATAGCAGTGAAGCCGTATTTACGCCATGTGGGGCGTTGGGATCACCTAAGTATCGGTCATTTGCTAATAAGTGGAATATTGGAAGGGTGTGTTGAAATTTTATTTGCTTTCACAAACTTGGCTAATTGTACTTTGAACTATGGGGTATGGTCTGGCTCGAATCGGTTAATCAAACTTGCAATCATAGCTTTAGTGAATTTGTCTGATGCCATTTCAGTTTCTGTCTTTACAAAATCTTCAAGAATATATCTTATGTATACCAGCAATACACGAGTGAACATTATTTTAACCACCTTTGCTTAGTTTGGGGTCTAACAAGCTAAGTGACGAACAAGTACATTTTCAAAGCTAGAACTGAAACATCCACGGTTATCCACGGTCATAGCAGGACTGAAGTTATGCACCAACTCCACTGCAAACTAAAGTCTCATAGGTTGTTTTTTTTATGAATGTGGTAAAGCATCTTATAGAAATGATTTGGCAAATTCATTTACTGTCAGAGAATATTTGGAAAGTAGAAGATTTAAATAGTTTTTATACTTTTGTTCCTTTTGAAATTTGTTTCCTCTTTTTCCTTTTTTCCCTTTTCCTTACTCCATGTGGTTTCTTTCCTACACTTCTCAATTCTTGTTCCAGTTTATTACCATCATTATTATTATTTATGATGGAGGTTAAGTGTCCCTCCATATGTGACAATTTAATCATAGAATTTTTATTTTTTGTCATAAAATTTCCTTTTGTAGCACCATTCTCAACCTAGTTGGGGTAAAAAAAATATATTAAACTAGACAACCAATGCTAAAATTTCTCGAATAAAATCAATGAATAGTGAGTTTGAATATTTTTAATATAGTAAAAAGTAGCAAATGAAAATACTTACAACATATTACGAAACAGTTTGGAAAATTTAAAACACACTGTATGTACGACAAACTGTCACTAACCTTAACAGAATACAACCAACCTGAACAAAATGCACACAGCATATCAACTTGTCTGTGAAATGTGTTGCGGTTATAGCCAGTCAGAAAATTTTTCTCAAATAAAATGTTTACATTGGAATTGTATAGCAAAACATAAATGTTTCTGTAACAGAAAAAAATGTCTGAAAAGTTACTTATTGTATAAAACAAGAGTTTATTGACATCTATGTGATATCTGCTACATCAATCTAGGGACTTGGCACTGATCCGCGCGACCTCTTTAAGCATCAAATTCAGAAAAATTCTTTCTTAATTTATGATTTTTCCTAATTGAAACCTTAATCTTTAAAATGATATGTCATTTATCGATTTCAGTTAGGTATTGATGGAGATAAATTGCTAGTAATAATAATAATAATAATAATAATAATAACAACAACAAAACACGTTGCAGAAATAATATTGATACTTTTGCCCTTTAAGGGTCGAATTCCAAAAATTTCCTTTTATAAAATACTGTGTGACACTTCAATCTTTAAAATGATAACTCATTTATTGATTTCAGTTAAATATCAAGGGAGATAAATGGCTCGTGACAGAAAAATGCGGTGCAGAAATATTAACAGAAATATTTCCCTTTTAGGGTCGAATTTTGAAATATTCCTTTCTTAACACTAGAGTGCACGCGCCCCTAAGTACTCCTTGAGCGCACGCGCGGGCTACAGGCGTAGCCCATTTATAGGATAATTAATTTTCGGAATCAGACAAAAAAATATATAAAACAGAGTAAATACTTATTAAATATCTTTATTTTTATCATATTGACTCATAAAATTAACAAAATTTTGTTTCTTAATTATAATTTGAAACATGAACGTAAACTTCTTAAAAACCAAATATTTTTGAAAGGTTTGAAATCTTTTAGTCTTATTTTTAATTAGGAACATAATATTTATTATAAAATGGGTTTCCAGTGTAGTAATTGAACCAATTATCAAAGTGATTGATAATAATTCATTCTGTTGACATACATTCAGGACAGACGACAGCCTGAAGTTCGCTACAAATGCGCCTCATACATTTGCTGCATTGCTTGCACATCTTGTAAGCCCGAGCCCTGCTGCTGAAAGAACATCGACCAACTCCTCCCCGAATAGGCTTATTATGTTTCGGGGGTTGATCTACCAATCCTAGAAGTAGTCTTCCTTTCAGTTTTATACCTTGTAGTATAATTTTCTGGGATATACGACTCTCTATAAAAGGTCTTGCAAGATCGAATCCGAATTCTTGAAGATATTGACGACGGATCACTTTCATATCAGGATTGTTCGTCAGATATATTACAAAACCGTTTATATTCGCTATGTTTACAAAATTGTAAAACAGCGTGCGAGGCAATTGACAACTGTTCCGAGCAACGAGGTATTCTTTAGATATTTTATCAAAAATATCGACACCGTATTTTGTGTGGTTATAAACTGTGATGATATCAGGTTTTTGAGCTTCACTAGTTGCATAATCAATTTTTAGCATGATTATGGAGGGTAGACAACATCAAAACTACTTAATTTCGTTTTGTCATCCTCCAGCAACCATCTTAGTATTTGGGCATAGCTCACATTAACCACCATCTAAAAATGACAAAAACATAATAAAGTTACATGAAAAATACATAAACACAAACAACACACATAAAAAACAGTTATTGACATTACTTTTTGTAGTATTAATACAGAAAATGTATCATATTTACCTCAATTTTGTCACTTGTATATTAAATAATTTACTTCCTCCAACGCTCGCGCGGGCTACAGGTGTAGCCCATCAACTTCAAGGGCGATTTATGCAGATGTCCGTGCGCCCTGAGAGATGGCACACTACTGGCGGGGGTGGGGGATAGTACTTGAAGACTACACGGAACGATTAATCTGTAGCACACAAAGTTTATATAATATACGACAATATTACACATTGGGCTACATATGTAGCCCGCGCGTGCTCTCTAGTGTTAATATATGGTGTTATGAAACCAAAGACCTTACGAAGATTTAGTCTTTAAAATGATACCTCGTCTATCAATTTTGTTTAATTATCAAGATAGAAAAATAGTTCGAGACACAAAAAACCGATTTTAGAAATACTGATATTTTTACCGTTTAAGGATTCAGTTCATTAAAAAACCCTGTCTGAAAATATGATGTGACCACTTTGGAGAGATTAATCATTAGAATGATACCTCATTAATCTATTTCCATTAGATATTAATGGAGAAAAACGGCTTATGACACAAAAATGCGTTGTAGAACCATTGATACTTTTTCCTTATAAGGGATGAATTCCAAAAAATTTCTTTCTTAATATATGATGTCATCAAAGCGGAGACATTACTCTTCATAACCGTACTTCATTTACTGAATTTGGTAGGTATCCGGGGAGATAAATGGCTCGAGACACAAAATACGCATTTTAGAAATACTGATATATTTGCCCTTTAAGGGTCGAATTTGGAAAAATTAGTTTCTTAAAATATGATTTCACAAAAGTGGATATTATAAGCTTTAAAATGATACTTCTTGTATCGATTTTGATTTGGTATGAAGGGAGAAATGGCTTGTGACAAAAAAAAAATAATAATAAAAAAAAAAAATAATGCCTTATAGAAATAATAAGAATAATTACAAATAAATCTTTGAAACTCCTTCAACATGGGAGCTGCAGGGTTCGTATTAATTTTGACTTTTCATTGAGCTTGCTTCAGTTTTTAAGGAAACCAAACTGTGGCTAGGATTTTCCAGTCAGTATTACTAGACACATTTATTTATAATAGCAAATAAATACCAGCCTAAACCTTGAATAATTTATTCATCTAAATATTTCTCTCTACTTTCCTGCTGTCACTTTCCATTTCTAAGCTTCCTGTTTTATCCTGTTCATTGGCAAATTGTATTATTCATTTGACTATTACTAATTTTGCTGAATCTTATGTTACAGTGTTGAAACATATGTTGACAAGCAAAAACATTTGAAAAGGTGTCTATTATCACTGGAACAAATGTTGACTACAAAGCCTTCACTGTCAATCACCTCAGTAGGTAATAATACTCTAGTTCACATTATCAGAAGTCAATTTATTAACCTTGTAATTTTAATACATTAATTTTATTGTTGTTTGCTATGTTTATATTTCTTGATGGTTTGACTTCCAACTAAGCTTAAAAATACTATGAAAAGTTTTTCATAATTCTAATTCTTGAAAGTAATAGTAAAATCTATTGTGACACTATGCTGGGGGAGTGACTTCTACTGCATGAAATGCTTCTTCTGTATCAATCTTATATGAATTAAACAAATGAAATAAAAATAAGAAAATATATGATCAGAATGAGACGAGTACAGTATAGGAATGTAGTGCAAGTAATTCTTTTATTCTTTATAGTAGAGTGTCCAAAATTACAACATCCTTATATAGACAACTATTTTTAAAGATGCAGGAAGTGAATTAGTTGGACATTTAAATTAAATAGTTTAAGATAGGAATTCATGCTTTAATGAAATATTGTATAAGAAAGAACTTATTGCCATGAAAATTCAGACAAATACGGTGGGACTTCCAGTGTGAAGATTTACCTAAACAACCAACAACTACAAAATGTTGACCAATTCAAATATCTTGGCAGTACTCTAAGTAAAGATAACACCAGTAAATGTGAAATTAAAAAAACATAAATAATAATGCAGCAGTCTTCTATAACCAGGTGAGAACTCTATTGTCGGACAACAAAGTTCCCAGAAAGTGCAAACATACACTATTCAAAACATACTACATCTCCATACTGACTTATGCACTGAAAACATATACCTTGTCCAGAAGAGATAATAGTAGACTTCAAGCCTCTGGAATTAAGTTTTTGCCTACCATGCATCAGAGAACACGAAAGGACAAAGTGAGAAATGAAATCAGTCATGCAGAGGCCGGTATAAACATCAGTGTAGCAAAATTCTTTACAGCACTCTCGCCTGAGGCGGTATGGACATGTCCAAAGGATGGAGGAAGAAAGAAGTGCAAAGGCCTACTTTAATATAAAAATCCAAGGTAAAAGATGTGTAGGAAGGCCCAAAAAGAAATGGAAAGACTAAATCAAGAAGGATATAGAGGATTTATGACTTGATTTGATGACTGTTCATGAACAACAATGGACAGGAAGAAGTGGAGAGAGCTCGTGACCAGTACCCGGGAGACTGGAGCTGGAGAATGATGATGTTGATGGTGATGGTGATAGTGGAAAGATTACATACTAGTGCTACTGTCAATTGCATAGTAAGAATGTGAGCATCTAAATTAAAATGTGTGAGAACCAGCACTGAAGATGTTCCTTGCATTGGAATACCCTCTCAGGAAAATGTGGGCATGGTATATGGGCCGGTGATCATGGATAAAAGTTAACATTTCAGCAGACTGAGAAGATGATATGTTCTGTTAGAGTACTTTGATATCATAGAGGATTCTGCTCACTGGGTTCTGAAAGTTGTCGTCATATCAAATGACATTGAGGAGATATAGTAGTTGTCTGTGGAAAATATAATAATAATAATAATAATTGATAAAACTGCAATGAAGTGCCCACTCCGATGGCAATCTCCCTACACATCCACCTTTCTCCTTTCCTCTTCCAACCTACTTTTTCCATCTACTAATTTTTACTTTATATTATTTCAGAGTTTCTGATAAATTATTCATCACTTCTCTTGGCAATTTATTCCAGTCCCTCACATCCTTTCCTATGAAAGAAAATTCTCCCACACCCTTATGCCTGAAATCAAGTGTCAGCTTGTGGTCATGGTCAACCTTACACTTTGTAATGATAAAGTGGCATCTGCTAGCGGCGATAATGCACTAGCAGCTTGGTGTGGGGTAATTGTTGTTCGTCTAGGTATCAATGGATTGCAGGTTCTTCTACTAATAATTCACAAAGTTGCCATATAGATAATCTTTCAATTTATTCACCGAACATACAATTTCTAAGCCACCACCACCAACGATTATAATTTGACCGTCTATAAAAGCTATCCAGGACTTCTTCTCCTACAAACTGCAAGTTCTGAGATACACTATTATCACTTGGTTTGGATGCTTTAGTTCAACGCCCACGAGTTCACTGCTATTTACGAAACACTGCAGTTTATCTGCACGACAGTGGCGTACTTATAATGTTTCATCAGGTCCACACGATAGTGCCAGACTCACCGCCAAACAATCACTGCCTCGCGTAACCAACCGTGACCGACCTCCAAGACAGTGAGTCACAGACTGCCCTCAACAATCCAACTCGCATCTCACATCACACTTTCAACAATCGGATCGTCCTGATTCCACCACTCAACACGAACACTCACATGGCTTTTATACTGTCTTGCCACAACTTCCAAGCTCCTCTCTTAATTTTCCCTCCAATACATTTCCATGCTCCATCTTCAGTATAGGCCTCGTACACTCCCATGACTCTCTTCACCCTCCTTGAATCCTTTAATGAATCCCACTCCAGCTCCTTTATAATATTAGTTACCGAGTATGTTTTACGGTAATTTCCAAAGACAAATCTGGAAGCCCTCTTCTGCACCTCCTCCAACTCATGTATTTGATATCCAAAATGTGGGTCCCAAACTACATCATCATATTCCAGCAGTGGTCTGACCAAAGTTTTGTACCTCAATACCCTTGCTTCTCTAGTGCATCCCCTCATCACTCTTTCCAACAGGTGAAGGATTTAAACCCTTTCCCTATTATGTGTCCAGTGTACCCTGCCCAGTTAAGTCTGCTATGAAATGTAATGCCAAGGTAATTACATTTTGAGTCTTCAATAAGTAGCTCTACCCCACTTTATAATCATAATCAACCTTTAGCTTTTTATCTGTGTACCTAATAAGCTGGCTCTTCTTTGCATTTATCTTCATCCCATGTTGACTCACCCAGCAAGTTATCCTATCTAGATCACCTTGCAGCTGTTTACAGTCTTCTATTATTTTGATCCTTTTATATAACACTAAACGACCCGTGCGAAAATTTCGCGAATAAATTGCGATGAATAGTGAGGTTAAATGCTTGAAATATAATGAAAAGTAGAACCCTACTTTTGTAGCAAATATATATATATATATATATATATTAGCATAATAAGTAAGCATCAAAATACTTGCAACATATTACGTAACAGTTAGAGAAATTTAAAACACTCTTTATTTACGACAAACTGTCGTTGACTTTAACAGAATACAACCAACCTGAACAAAATGCAAGCAACATATCAACATCTCTCTGTGATATTTATTGCTGTGCGAATAAAATGTTTACATTGGAACTGAATGACAAAAAGAAAGTATTTTCACAACAGAAAAAAAAATATCTGAAAAGCTACTTACTGAATAAAAAAAAGCTTATTGACATCTCTGTGATATCTGCTGCTGCAATCTAGGGACTTGGCTCTGTGCTGTCTCATACGTGCTACCACTTTAAGTAACAAATTCTGAAAAATTCTTTCTTAATTTATGATTTTATCTAAATGGAGACCTTAATCTTTAAAACAATATGATATTTATCGATTTCGGCTTGGTATCGAAGAAGATAAATCGCTTGTAATTAAAAAAAAATAACACGCTGTAGTAATAATACTGATACTTTTGTCCCTCAAGGGTCGAATTCCAAAAAATTCCTTTTATAAAATATGGTGTGATGAAAGAAGCTACCTTGGTCTTTAAAATGATACCTCATTTATCGATTTCGGTTAGTTATCAAGTCAGGTAAAAAAAAAAAAAAAGTTTTAGAAATGATGATATTTTGCCCCTTAAGGGTTGAACTTTGAGAAAGTTTTTTCTTAAAATATGATGTGACCAAAGCGGATAATTTAATATTTAAAATGATACCTCATTTATTAATATCGCCTAGGTATCAAGGGAAATAACTAGCTCGCCACAGAAAAATGCGCTGTAGAAATAGTAATACGTTTGCCCTCCAAGGGTAGATTTTTGAAAAATTTCTTTCTTAAAATGGGGTTTAACAGAACAGAAGACTTACGAAAACAACAATCTGTATAATGATACCTCGTTTATCAATGTTGATTAATGACTCGAGACACAATAAAAATATTTTAGAAATACTGATATTTATGGCCTTTAAGGATCGAATTCCAAAAAAATTCTTTTAAAATATAATTTGTCCATGGTGGAGACCTTAATCTTTTTTCTATATCGGTTAGATATCAAAGGAGATAAATGACTCGTGAAACAAAAATCCGTTGTAGAAAAATTTATCCTTTTTCCCTTTTCCTCAAGAACATTCTTTTTTAACGCATGATGTCACAAAGCTGAGAAATTACTCTTCATAATCCTACTTCATTTATCGATTTTGGTTAGATATCCAGGGAGATAAACGGCTCGAGACTCAAAAACGCATTTTAGAAAAATTGACTTTTTGCCTTTTAAGAATCAAATTACGAAAAATTGCTTTCTTAAAATATAAGGTTACCTTAGCTAAGTTGATATAGCATTGAACAACACTTTGAATGCTGTGTTAAAAAACTGGAATATGGTAAAGAACAGCTCATAATTATAGCCATTTATAGGGCCCCCCCTCAGGAAATTTCAGACTGTTTTTATCACAGTTAGAATCATTGCTACTATGTTACACAAATAACAAACAAAGAGTATTATGTTGAGATTTTAATGTTGACTTTCTCAAGCACAGCAATGAGAGACTAGATATGGAAGCCACATGTTGATGTCTTTTAACTTAAAGTATTTGTAAATTTCCCTACATGAATACAACATAATAGCAGGACTGCAATTGATATTTTTTAATGGATATTTCTGAGTACAGTAAATACAGCATACTTCCAGTAGTAAATAGTATATCTGATCATGATGCCAGCTATTGTGTGTCAAGTCCAGAAACACTGTAAAAGAGATAAAGAAAACCTGAATATATAGAAGAAATGTTAATGAAAACAATAAAAAAATTTAATAAATTCCTAAAATAATGAGCACTGGTTAGAGGAGCAGGGTGCAATGCAATATTTGATTTCTTTCTTAATATATTTCTAACACTTTTGGATTGAAGTATTGGGAAAAAAAGTTGTCAACACTCCTAGCAGTGAACTGGGGAAGGGATGGATACTAATGAGTATTAAAGTATCTTGTAAAACGAAAATGTATCTCTAATAAAAGTAAAAGAAATAGATAACTATATATTGAAAGTTCATTATAAACTTTATTCCAAAATAGTAAGAAATGTAATAAGCAAGGCCAAGAACAGGTATATGTCTGTTGAAATGGAAAATTCAGGCAATAAAATGAAAACTATATGGAATATAATAAAAACTGAAATAGGAAAATGTGTAAATCACTCTAAAGACTTAAAAAGAGAACAAAATGAATCTGTGCATAGTGAAGTAGGGGAAGTTTGTGACAAACATTTTACTTCAGTTATAGAGAAAATAGGCATACAAAAACCAACCCTCACACATTTCCCATAAGACTTCTTCAGACTGCTTTCCCAAATAGATTTGTGGAGATGTAATTTCCATCAGTAACAATCTTAGAAATAAATAAACTCAGGAAAATCTAAATATTAATGTAGCCATGAAAATATCTCAAGAAAAAATTACTGAAAAGATGTTCAGATTGTATCAATCATGTACTTACCCACATTTGTAATGAATCCTTAGTGTAAGGTGTGTTTCCCAATAGACTACAATATGCAGTTGTAAAACTGTTATTTAAAGAAGGAGAAGCAACATGTGTAAATAATTATCATCTCATTTTTTTACTTTTAGGATTCTCTAATATTTTTGAACATATATCATAGAATAGTAAAGCATGTTACACACTATAATGTCCTCACTAATTCACAGTTTAGGTTCCAAAAAAGATCAGTCACAGAAATTGTAAGATCGAGATGTGCACTGGGGTTGGTGCACAAACTTGCATCTTAACTGTGATCGTGCAAACCTAAAGTGGTACAGTACTGACTAAGTTCTTAACACAGTCGCCACCGTAGTTTTAACCAAGAAACTAGGGAAAGGTGATAGTTCAATGATGAAGGTTCACTTCTGGCATAATGAGTATATTCTTTGAAAATGTTACATAGTCAGAGTACTGCACAGGCAATCAGACAACCTTTTCCAAATTTAGTTCACAGATTCGACTGACCATTCAAGCACGACCGAACCCCACACTACCACTATTTCTTAGTTACATGAGTTTTCAGAATAAAACTTCACCCATGCTGACAAAACTCCTATCCATGTTAAACAAACTAACAGTTTGCCGCGCCATGAGCCCAGAGCTGGCCACCTTACTACATAATGCGTCTACACCATCTAACTGCTGCTTCTTGAGTGGGGCGAGCTTAGGCTATGGAGGGGGTATATGTAGGATTGGACCGTGAGAACCTTCTTATCTTGACTTTCCCATTGATTTTATACGATAGCTGATCAGTTTCTGACAAATGTTATGAATCTAATCTGATCATGGCAGTAAAAATCATCCTAGCTTTCTGAAATTTTGGTAGTAGTAAGATATTGTTACAAACGTCAAATTAAGTTATTATAAAAAATTTTGTAACTTTAATAGATTAGCCAGAAAAGAGTCGTAAAGATGTGATTGCCATAACTTCCGAAATATTGCTCCTATCGAGCTGAAACAAAATTAATTCTACTCTCCTATTGCTCATCTATTCTCTGATGTTGAATAAAGAATTTTACCTATTTTTGAAAGTGGTCTAAAACCCGAGAGTAAAATTTAATGTCTTGAAATATTCCGAATATCGACTTGAAAATAACTCTAAACAAATTTCCCTAATGAAAAACTATTACTGTAAAAATTTGGAATCTCTAAGTCTATTCCCTGATTTATTACAAATTTTTATAAATATCACTCCACCCGAATGTCGAGCAATTGCATCATTTTGTCCAAGCGCTTACTCGCGCCAAAACCAATTTTATTTTATTACTAGTAAATGCTTTAATCTTTTGAAACAAATCTTTTCCAGAAATCTTAATATTTAAATAAACTTTCCTCTGAATATAATTTCTTTTCATTAATCCCCGAAAAAGACTGAAATTTCGAACTTTTTCATTAATCACACGTCTAGGTATATCAAATTATATTCAAAAACTATCTTTAGAATGCATGGAACTTTCTAAAATCTTAATATGTTATTTAAACTGAAATTATGATACTTTCTATCTATCACTTGACTTCTTAACTGTTTCCTGATAGCTAAATACTTCGAGTTTAAAGTGGAAAATTTACGTGATAAAATTCTAAACCGGCAAATCACTTTTAAACATAGTCAGACTCTAAGTAAGATCTTTTAACAGCAAAATTAATCATCTTCTGGCTATCTATTTACCTAAACATCTTTTGAACTAAAGAAATATATTGATTTAGTGAAATTAAATGAAAGTCAAATACTACATATTCAAATCTGAGGTTAAGTTTCTTAACAGCTGTTTAAATGAATTTAACTATTGAATTTACTGTTTATACTTGAACAAACGCTTATATAGGACATATTACTGGGAAATATTATCAAAATTTACTGTAAAAATGACTTTAAAATTATGGTCCCATATACTTCAACTGAACTCGCTATCTCAGCAACTAATTTCGTTATGCGAAATTCTAAGATGTGTTACAAAATGGATATATATACTTTTTAAATAACACATTCGAGGAACTGAATAATAAAATGAACCCTGTTGGAATGTTTTGTGATCTTGCAAAAGTATGGAATACTATGGTATTTATGGAACCACAGGCAAATGGTTTAAATCATACTTGGAAATCCGAATGCAAAAAGATTCCATTTTTTATTCTAGTATCGATAAAGATGCTTCATCAAACTGGGATAAATAATAGATGGCATTCTAAAAGGTTCTGTTTTTGATTTATATCAATGATCTTTCTGGAAACTTATCTGACAAAGTTAAGAATCTTTTATTTTCAGATGACACTAACCTGACTGTGAGAAAAACACCAAACAGTAGTCTAGAATTTAATGTAAATGAAGTACTTAGTGAAATAGCAAACTGGTTTAAGGCAAACTCATTAAAATTGAATTTTGATAAATTACGTTACATTAGGCTTAAAACAAAAAATTATGGCAGTTGGATTTACATACAACCTATGAAAATAATACAGTCTTGGAAAGAAAAGTATAAAATTCCTTGGCTTTAAATAGATGAGAAACTCTGTTGGCACGAACATATCTCTTTACAACTGAAGAAGTTAAATATTCCTCCTTCGCAATAAGAACATTTCTCTAACATCAGATCTAGAAATAACAAACAGTTATGCTCCTTATATTTTCATTCAGTCATGTCATATGGCGATATTTTAAAGGAGTAAAGTAGTTTTCATAGCACAGAAAAAGAACTATTAGGGGCTTGTGTAGGGTAAAACTAAGAACTTCTCACAGACTTGTCTTTAAAAAGCTCAATATTCTTACATTGACTTCTAAGTACATATATTCTCTCATGTGCTTTGTCATAGAACATTTTAACCCGTTTACATCTAATTCACAGGTACACAATTTCAGTACAGAAACCGAAATAACTGGCATAGAACACAAACATCACTGTCATTAGCACAAGGAGGAGTTTATTATTCTGGGATTCATCTGTTTAATAACTTCCAAAGAATAAAATAGTTTGTAGATAATAAGATATATTTAATGGAAATCTGAGAGATTATCTTATTGTCAACTTCTACTCCATTCAAGAATTTGAACAAAATACACTCCTGGAAATTGAAATAAGAACACCGTGAATTCATTGTCCCAGGAATGGGAAACTTTATATACACATTCCTGGGTCAGATACATACCATGATCACACAGACAGAACCATAGGCACATAGACACAGGCAACAGAGCATGCACAATGTCGGCACTAGTACTGTGTATATCCTCCTTTCGCAGCAATGCAGGCTGCAATTCTTCCATGGAGATAATTGTAGAGGTGCTGGATGTAGTCCTGTGGAACGGCATGCCAAGCCATTTCCACCTGGCGCCTCAGCTGGACGAGCATTCGTGCTGGACGTGCAGACCGCGTGAGACAACGTTTCATCCAGTCCCAAACATGCTCAATGGGGGACAGATCCGGAGATCTCGCTGGCCAGGGTAGTTGACTTACACCTCCTAGAGCACGTTGGGTGGCACGGGATACATGTGGTCGTGGATTGTCCTGGTGGAACAGCATGTTCCCTTGCCGGTCTAGGAATGGTAGAACGATGGGTTCGATGATGGTTTGAATGTACCGTGCACTGTTCAGTGTCCCCTCGACGATCACCAGAGGTGTACGGCCAGTGTAGGAGATCGCTCCCCACACCATGATGCCGGGTGTTGGCCCTGTGTGCCTCGGTCATATGCAGTCCTGATTGTGGCGCTCACCTGCGCGGCGCCAAACACGCATACGACCAGCATTGGCACCAAGCCAGAAGCGACTCTCATCACTGAAGACGACACGTCTCCATTCGTCCCTCCATACACGCCTGTCGCGACACCACTGGAGGCGGGCTGCACGATGTTGGGGCGTGAGCGGAAGACGACCTAATGGTGCGCGGGACCGTAGCCCAGCTTCATGGAGACAGTTGCGAATGGTCCTCTCTGATACCCCAGGAGCAACAGTGTCCCTAATTTGCCGGGAAGTGGCGGTGCGGTCCCCTACGGCACTGCGTAGGATGCGACGGTCTTGGCGTGCGTCCATGCGTCGCTGCTGTCCGGATCCAGGTCGACGGGCACGTGCACCTTCCGCTGACCACTGGCATCAACATTGATGTACTGTGGAGACCTCGCGCCCCACATGTTGAGCAATTCGGCGGTACGTCCACCCGGCCTCCCGCATGCCCACTATACGCCCTCGCTCATAGTCCGTCAACTGCACATACGGTTCACGTACATGCTGTCGCGGCATGCTACCAGTGTTAAAGACTGAGATGGAGCTCCGTATGCCACGGCAAACTGGCTGACACTGACTGCGGCGGTGCCCAACCGCTACGCAGCTAGCGCCCTTCGACGACCAACACTGCTGTTCCTGGTGTGTCCACTGTGCCGTTGCTTGTACAGCCCTCTCGTAGTGTCCGGAGCAAGTATGGTGGGTCTTACACACCGGCGTCAATGTGTTCTTATTTCAATTTCCAGGAGTGTATTTAATATGACTTTGGCTAAACTCAGTTGTAAAAATTAATGTTTATCTATTTAATTTTTATTGTAACATACAATTTTTTTCCTCCTATGATTGTTATTCATATTGTATGTATGTGTATTAACCATGGAATATTTCACATCCCAAGGGTTCTTCCTCAGCAGGGATCCATGGAACAAGATTGATAAATAAATATATAAATAAGCATTACAGTCTAGTTTCAAACTTTCTCATCCATTGACGCCATGTAATACTTTGCTGACTCCTCACTTTAGAACATTTGCGATGCATCTCTCGAATTGCTTCACTGAGATTTTTAGCTAGTTGAAATGTATTGTTATGTTTACTTAACACTCCTATAATAATAATATGTATTAATAACCATATGGCATGATTGGCTAGAGGTTTCTGAAGGAGTGTTCGGCCGCTGAGTGATAGGATATGCACCTCTGCCTTGCTACCCTGACCTATCCTGACAATCCTAATAGGTAATATTGTATTTTAAATCCCTAACAGAGTATTGTTATTGCTACTCTAAATTTGTTTTGAAGGTACTCAAAGTACCTGGGAAAAAATCATGCCTGCAAAGTGTGGTGCCTGTTGCAGGGACATAAAGAATAGTGTGCAGTGGGTGCAAGAAGGAATTTCATTTGACATATAGTGTAGAGGGAACACGGAAAATAAATGAGGCTCTCCCATAGTTTTGTCCACTTCGCTTTAGGGATGAAAGGATCAGGGAGAAAGATGAAATGATCAGGGAGTTGTGCAAGAGGGTCAGGGTGTCTATGGAAGCTTAGCCTATGGTGGTTCAGCCTGTGGAGGCTCAGTCTGTGGGGGCTCAGGCTTTGGAGGTTCAGCCTATAGATGCAGAAAGTAGAGAGGAGGATGAGAAAGATGGTTGGGAGCTGATAACAGGTCATAGGGCAAAGACAGTTAATAGGATGAAGAAGCCAGATACTCCAGAAATTGTGGGGAAAAATAGGTTTGACCTGTTAGCAGAGTCAGGAAGGGAGGAGCCTCATATAGATGTGCAGTAGGCCTTTAGGAAAAGGGACATCCAAGGAAAGAATATGGAGAAAAGGATACTACTGCTAGGTAGTAACCATGGGAGAGTTGCAGCCCCTCTTTTTCAGGTCATCTGGGCACAGGCTACCAGGTTACCGGTTTTTTTTTCCAAACCTGTAGCATTTTTAGGTCAGGCAATAGAGCATATAATTATTATTTGTGGGGGTTTCAATAAAGAGAAATGCGTAGTGATAGTCGGAGGTGTGGGGAACAGTATTGATAGAAATCCTAATTATAATATAGAGAATTACCTATATAAAATGTTCAAAGAGGCACAGTATACTTGGGTTGAGCTTATGCAAGTCCTTAGCCACCATAACCAACCACAATTGAACTATGCTGTCGGGTGTGTATATGTGGAAATGGAGGTGCTTCTTGGGAACGGCATTAGTTCTCTTGTGGTGGTTGTTCCTGTGGAGACCATTGCTAGGTGGGGTACACTAGGTATGACCCGCACCTAAATAGGAGGGGCAAGGGAATAATTTCTTAGTTTTTAGCTAAGGCTGTAAGGGAGCCCACTTCCAGTGATGACTGAGTGAGGGCTGTGCCTTTGTTTTAAGTTAGGGGCTGCTGGGGAGGGGTAGAAATAGTTAATCAAAGGGATACTGAGTGTAGGTCCATAGTTTAAAAAATCACTAATGCTAAGAAATAGATGAAGCTTTTGAAACAAAAACGGGGCAAGGCAGATCTGGGAAGGCGAATTTTAGTTCAGAAAATATCACAAAGCCAGTGATAAGAATGTTACTTGTAAACTGTAGGATTATAGTATACAAACTAATGGAGTTTGCAAACCTAATAGAGATACACAGACCTCAAGTAATTATAGGGGTAGAGTCTGGGTTAAAAGAAGATGACCATGGCCACAAGCTGGCACTCGATTTCAGGTACAAGGGTGTGGGAAGATTTTCTTTTTTAGGTAAGGGTGTCAGGGATTGGAATGAGTTACCGAGGGGAATGATGAATAACTTACCGAAAACATTACAAGAATTTAAAGTTAAAATTTGTAGATGGCAAATGTAGGTGTGTGCAGGATAGGGGGAAGTTGGGTGTGTAGGGAAATTGCCACCGGAGCGTGTGCTCCATTGCAATTAAATTAAATAAATTAAAAAAGTTACAGAGTGTACTGCAGAGATAGAGGAGCAATTGGTGGAGGGGTTTTCATATTGATTAGCAAGATTTATCACACACAGATATTGCAACCATCAGATTACCAACAAAGTTGGTGATGAAGTGTCTGGACAAATGTTATATCAGCACTTCAAGTTTACACACTTATTGGTTGCAGTGAGGAACTATAAATGATGGTAAAATTTCCACACAGCTGTTAAGTTCTATCTCTGATATTATTGATGAGATTTCTTTTAGACAATGTTTTTGATGTTCAATCATTAGAATCTACTATTTAATTTTTTTATTTCAACCACTTTTTTATAATCAAAGCTATTTTTTATTACAGAAGTTGTTGCCTATCAAATAAATTCTATATTAAATCATCAGATGCTGGCTTTAGATTGTACCACAATGCTTCAGGGTATTAGGGCATATCTTTCATAGTCCTTCCCAGTGAAAGTTTGTGTGTTGTTTTGTGTTGCTGCTGCCCTCCTCCCTTCAACTTTGGTGAGTGTTGGGTGTATTTTCGCTTTCTTTTCCACGTTTATATATAATGTTATTGTTAGATGAGACAAAGGTAGGTATAGTATTCATAAGACCAAAATAACTGATTTTTCCATTATCAATCCACTGTTCTGTGCCTGAGCATACTGGTTTTCATTATTGTTGCCTATTTTCTCCTTGGTCTTTCTATCTATGATATCCTCTTCTTCCACTTGCCACAATCCTTATGTAGAAAACATTAGAATGAATTATTTCTATTTAGCCTTTGAATATTGTGTGTACAACCTAAATTGGTTACATGCTAGTGTTTGGCTGAGTAAAAATATACCAGTGTTACTCAACTTTCATAAAGTACTTTTTTCACTTTTCAAATTGTCGTTCTCATCTATAACTTATATTTTCCTTAAAATATTGTCTCTTTTTGGTAAAACCTGAGGTTTCTTTGGTCACAGGCAAGTCTAAGACATGGCTAGAATCCCAGAAAGAGTTAAAAGAAGCAGATGAAAGTCTGAATTTTGGACCTGTCAGAGAAGAAATAATTGAAGATTTTAAGTCCCTTCAGGAAAAGGTAAGATAATTATTATTATTATTTTAAATGCTTCATGTCCCTCAGGTGAAGCTAAGAAGGCGGGCTGGTGTAAGGTCATAGGAACCAATTCCATCCAACCTAATTGACTCCTATCCTCACCCTATTGATGATCCTAGAAACTAAAATTATCATTATATAGATTAAGAAATTGTTTAAAGGTAATCTATGTGAGTGCAATATTATGCTTTAGTATACCTAAGTGATATTTACAAATGAGATGTTGCTTTATAAAATTATTGATGAGTTATAGTTTTTCTGAAGCAACACATTAATCTTTAAGACCTTTCACAATAATTACTTTCATTGGATTGAATATCCCTTTCCTTCTTGATTCTCCATTCTGATTGCTAATATTGTGATATCTATACTAATATTATAAATGCCAAAGTATCTGTCTGTTTGTTACATTTTCAGGGGGAAACAGCTTAACCAATCTTCATGAAATTTGAAAAAGAAATCATATTTAACATCAGAAAGGACATTAGTTTTTTTCTGTATAAATAATTTATTTTGTCATGGAATTTTGAAAACTAACTGTATGGTGACAGTTGGACAGACACATAAACAGTGTAAACCCCTGAATGCCATATCAGAGAGTGGGCCAGTGGCTCATTGGTTATATCTCTTGCCTTCAGTCCCAGGTTCTGGTAGGATCATGAATTTTTAAGAGGCATGTCTGTATGGTCTGTTAGTTGGATTCCATGATAAACTGTAGGTCCCACCAATTCAGGTGTGGAATGCTCGGCAAATCATAGATGGCCAAACAATGCCATACTTGTTTACTTTTTTTATGCTATTTGTCACTCAGGCTTTGTTTCTCTTGCAGTCAACTTGTTTATAATCTACACTAATAATATTATAAATGTGAAAGTAAGTCTCTGTCTATTACATTTTTACAACTAAATGGGTATATTGATATTGGTGAAATTTGACTATAAAAAAAACATAAAACTTTTGGGGACCTACTTGACCCTACCATTAATAACATCCCCAAAAACCACACAAAGCTATTGTTTGGAGACTTCAATGCTCAAGTAGGAGAAGAACAAAGATGCAATTATATCATCAGCGAAGTTGACTGAAACTCGCTGATTTCTACAGATATAATTTAATCTCTAAATCCACATGTGTCAAGAGAAAACCTAAAAACTAAAATCATGAAAACACTCTGACCATATTAAAGGAGAAAGGCATCTAGGTGATCACACGGAGCTGTACAATTTTAATTCCCTTAGAGGAGTATGCACAAGTTCAGATCATTATGTAACCAAAATTAATATTAATTAACTCTCAGCAGGAAACAATGCAGCCAGGCCCCCAAAAACCTAGTAGAAACATGGACCCTACTCAGCTAATTAAGAATGAAAATTACTGAAAAGCAACAGAGAAAATAAAAATCACAATTAAACTTGATGACATTGTCAACAACCATAAACAAATTGCAGAAGAATCGGCTCCAGCAAAACCTTGTAAAAAAAAGTCAGCGATGGAACAATGAATTTGATGAAGAAAAGACAGCAAGCATGGCTAGTACATCAATCTAAAAAAACAGAAATATTTTTAGAAAATTTTGTAAAACACAGATAATGCATAACAAAAATGTTATGGAGAATTAAAAGACAGTAATATAATGACACATTGGAATTAATTGTAAAAGAATTTAACAAAATACAATCAAGAGACTTCTGCGAGATCTTTGAAAAGCAACCCAAAAAATATGAAGCCCTTAGCAAAACACTTAGCAACAGACGTCACTCATTCATTACAAGAAAAAGCGTACAAAACACACTCAAACAATTAAAGTGAAATATCACTCCTAGATATAACATACAAAATATTTTTAAGAATCATCCTCTACAAAATTTACCTTCCATCAACAACTTGTCAAAATGTGGATCAAATAAAAGCTATCAGAAAACACGGGAATCATTTATCTAATACAAAAAGCAGAAAAAACAGACCCGAACAATTAAAGATAAATATACATTCTTGACCAAAACTTACAAAGTATTTCAAGAATCATCCTCAAAAAAATTGAGTTTCAACTTGGGAAAGAACTAAGAGAATACAAGGACAGTTTCAGGCTTTGGGCAAGCTGCTGCAATCAAATCATGAGTCTCAAGTTAATAGTGGATTACAATGGGAAGAGAAAAAGTGTTATGGTGATAACATTTACAGACCTCAAAACAGCATATGATTGCATTCATGGGGAACCTGAGGAAATTACTGAGGAACAAATATTGCTAAAACAGCAAAAGATAGAAGGATGTGACATTATATCTTATCTTGAAATGGTTTTTAGATTTACTTGCTGCCTACCAGATGACTGGAAAAGTCTTACCAGTCTATGAAGAAGAGGTGAAAAATAGTAAAACATTACAGGCCAATTAGTTTACTATCAGTGGTAAGCAAAGCAATGGAGAGATTGGTATGAAATCACATCAGAAACGTCTATGAGGAACGTATCTGGTTTTCACATTGAAAACATGGCCTTAGGCAAGGATATTCATGCGAATCCCAGTTAGTGTGCTATATGCAAGAAACTTTGGATGAAATGGACAAGGAAGGCAAAATAGATAGTACAGCACTAGAACTTTTTTAGGCATTTGACAGAGTGTGCCTTAAAATGGGCCATAAATTATGTAAAAATCATTGAAGTAAATGAAACAGTGATTTACTGAGTAGAAGAATTCTTAAAAGGTAGAAATCAAAATGCTAGGGTAGGAAACACAGTATCCAAAGAAATGGAATTTATTAGGAACAGTGCTATTCGTTATTCCAATGAATGATTCTGTTCATGATTTAGTGTCACAAGTTAGGATTTTTGCAGATGGCATTATGTTATATAATAGGATAAAAATGGTAGAAGACTTTGAATAGTTGCAGGGTAATCTGGACAGTGTTTCCAGCTGGGTTTATCAATATCAGATGAAGATAAATGCAAAGAAGAGTCAGCTTATTAGGTGCACACATATAAAAGCTAAGGTTGATTATGATTATAAGACGGGGAAGGAATTTATTGTTAAAGACTTGAAATGTAATTACCTTGATATAACATTGATAATAAAGTCAATTTGTCAGAACAGGTTGGAGAAACAGTAGGAAAAGTTTTCAAAATCTTTCATTTACCAGAGAGAGTGATGAGGGAATGTACTAGAGAAGTGAGGAAATTGGGTTTCAAAATGTTGGTCAGACCATTGATTGAATATAGTGGTGTAGAAAGGGAGCCATATTTTTGGTATCAATATGGGAGTTGGAAGGAGTGCAAAGAAGGGCTCTAGATTTGTCTCTGGAGGTTACTGCATTTCACAATTAGTAACTGACATGATAAAGGAGTTGGAATAAGATTCATTGTAAGATAGGAGGAGCATGAAGGAATTTTATTCTTGGCTGTCCGGGTGGCGCCGCGTCGTGTTCACTGTAGCCGACATTTCGACTCACATTCTGGGGTCTTCTTCCAGGCAGAACTGCGTCCTTGATCAGTGAGTGGTCTTGTTTTATAGCCAAGGCCAGTGCCCGTCTGGATGGTTCAATTTACCCGGCCAATCAAAAGGTCCGAGTCGTCACGTGTTTAGTTGGCCTGGTGGGGCGCAGCACGGTCTGGTGGGAGGCGACATGTGACGTGCTCTGTTCGCACCAGTGAGCGCCAGGCGTCATGTAATTTCAGCCCATTGTCTTCGATAGTGTTGTTTGGGTGTTTAGCAATTTCTAATGCCTCATTTACCAAGGAGGGTAAAGGAGGCATTAGAAATTGCTAGGCGCCCAAACAACATTAACGAAGACAATGGGCTGAAATTACATGATGCCTGGCGCTCGCTGGTGTGAACGGAGCATGTCACGTGTCGCCTCCCACCAGACTGCGCTACGTCCCACCAGGCCAACTAAACACGTGACGGCTCGGACCTTTTGACTGGCCGGGGAAATCGAACCATCCAGACGGGCGCTGGCTTCGCCTATAAAACAAGACCACTCACTGCCTGGAAGAAGACCCCAGAATGTGGGTCAAAACGTCGGCTACAATGAACACGACGCGGCGTCACCCAGACAGCCGAGAATCAACTGACTCTGGCTGCGGTAGCCTACGATTACAGCATGAAGGGAATTGTGGGAAAGATGAGGCATGGAAAGATATTGGTTGAAGAATTAAGAGAGGTCTATGGAAGGATAAAGATGAACATGAACATGAGCTGGCAATCAATTTCAGGCATAAGGGTGTGGGAAAATTGTATTTTATTGGTAAGTTTGTCAGGGATTGGAATAAATTATCATGGGAATCGATGAATAATTTACCAAAACACTGAAAGAATTTAAAATTAACATGGCAAAAGTAGATGGGCACAAGAATGGGAAAAAATGGTTGTGTAGAGAAATTGCCACCAGAATGAGCACTCCATCACAATTTAATTAAATTATATTCCTCTCTTCTGATTATATCTTTGTACTGTTCTCTCTATCTCTCCACTGTGTCAGTGTGCAGCGAGACAGCACTGAGTAAGCTAAGTGTAGAAAAAGTGAATAGGCAATTGTACATTTAATGTATTTGGATGATATTGAGAATTAGTTAAATATTTTGGAAGTATAAGATAATCAGAGAAATAAATAGAGTTAATTGTTTGTAAACAATCAGTCATTGTATGAAGCATTGTTGAGCACAGAGGCACACAGTGTAGTAAAGTGATTGTTGTAAGGAGTCAGAAGCCTGCAGTCAGGAGAGACAGAGACAAAGTTATAGTGCAGGATATGTGGTCGTACAGTGAGCCCAGCTTCCCATTAATTAAGTATTGAGTGGACAAAAGTAACAATATGATGCTATCCTTTAACTATTTTCGACAAGTATTTAGTGGAGAACGACAAGCCGGTAGAATTTAGAGGTCTGAATGCAGTGTGTAACTTAGCGGGACTGAAGCATGGTCAGAATTTGAATTCGGTAGAGAAGAAGTACAATAAGCCTTATCCACAGTAAAAAGTAAATAACTAACTTGTGGTGGTGGAGGATAACTTGTATGTGTTGTGTGGATAAACTTCTAGTGAACTTTAAAGCGAATCATGATATAATTTCTGGACCTAGTAGAACCTGCAATCCTAACAATCATTATCACCTAACCACGTACATTATCACACATCCACATGTAAGTGATTATACATTGAAGCTCCACATGGTCGAGAAGTTCCACAAATTCCTTCTCCACTTATTGAACCTTGTCCAGAATTTTCTTCAATACTAGAACCTCCGCCTTTTTATAATCTTGAGTATGTCCACATTCGTATTTGGCCTTCATTTTAGTGAACTTTCTTGGTTACATCATGGCTACTTCATGATCAGCTATCCCTTCTGTGACTTGTAACATCACATAGTTCTCAGGCTTCATTGAAAATATCGTGTTCTGCTCTACGATTTGTGTGAAGCCTCCCTCACTTTTTAAAATATTTGCAAATACTTGCTTGCATGTACTATCTGTCCTCTTTCCTTCCCAGTCTTCATTTGGTATATATAGAATCCCAACTTTTATGACCATTTTCTGCATTGTTTACCTGTCTCTTGGTCAACTTTTACTCTGGCCATTTGTGACATAAGACTTGTAGACCATGATCACCTACTGAGCCTGATGGATGAGCATTTAAAGCTTAAGCATACTTTCCAGTCATTACCTGACTCTAATGATTTGGCCAATAGTGAGCCATAAAGTCCTAATTACAAAAAAGGTTTATCAATTGTTTGGCTAACAATGGAACCAGTTTTTTACTTGTATATTGATAACTTGTACTTTGATTATGTTGTCATTGTGGGCCTATATCTCTCTGTTTACTCTTAACTAACACAACAGCCTTGTCTTGCTATTTTTTACACTCACTTCTGTTCTTTATGATCTGCTCAACATTATCTGCTCCTGCCTCTGTGAGAAGCTTATCTATTCCTGTGTGTGGTAAAAGATCCAACAATTACTACAGCAGCTGACATTTCTATGTTTATTATATGTCTTCTCCGATATGTTCCTTCCATTGTTGGCACTTTGTCCATTTAACTGGCTCTCTCTTATCAACCAAAAGCACTGATCATATCTTGATCTGAGATTTTCCTATCTCCAGGGGTGGGAGGGGGGGGGGGGTGAGGAAATGGCATACACTACAGAGATGTTTTCAACACCCTTTCCACTGAGCACTCCATGCCTGCATGAAACAATCTCTTAGACCCACACAACTGCATGATGTCAGCTAAACTTTCATATTATATTTTTCTAGTCAATCCTCACACATAGAAATAAAATATTTCATGGAAAATGAAATATTTACTGTCAGATACCAGAAGTGGCATGAGCCAATTCTGCAACATTTGCAGATAGATTTTCCCTGTGATCGTCACCTCATTAAAGAAAAAAGGCCCATAAAGCTTCTTTCGTGAAATCGCACAAAACACGTTCACTTTGGAAGAGTCACGAACGTGCTGCACATAAGCATGGGGGTTACGGTCCCCCAAATGCACACATTGTGCTTGTTCACTTTTCCACCCACATTAAAAGTGGCCTCATCACTAAACACAAGTTTTCCTGCGAATGTTTCATCTTGTTCTAGACAATGCACACAGAATTGAAAATGATGCACTTCATCGTTGTGTGACAGTGCTAGTAGCAACTGTAACCTGTTAGGCTTCAAACACAGTCACGGTGTTCTATGTGATATCTAATTCCCTACTGGCTCGAGGAGTAGACTTCTGTGGTCTACGAACGTAACTGGCTTGCACACGTTCAACGGTTTCTTCAGACACAGGAGGGCGACACATTGTTTTACCTTTACAAAGGCATGCCGTGGCTTTAAACTGTTGATACCAATGTCAAATGGTGTTAGCATGTGGGGGATAATTGCCAAACTTTGTTCTAAAGTGACGCTGAACAGTTACCACAGACTGAGTTGAATGAAATTCGAGAACAACTAACACTTTCTCACTTTCAGCCATCTTGCTCTCTAGCGCTCTAGCACCCACCACTAGAGGCTTGCATTTAGTGCAATCAAAACTTGGAGAGCCACTTGTCTTATAACAGCAAACCCCATCTTCGTACCTATAATATGTCAGCCAAAAGAAAAATCATGAAGTCGCTGCAATCATTTTGACTAGCCCTGTATAACAGAGAAAATTGTTAGTGTGGACCATATGCTGTGATATAATCCTTATATAAATAGAAAGCATAGTATTAGATAAGGACCATATGCTGTGATATAATCCTTATATAAATAGAAAGCATAGTATTAGATAAGGAAAAAAGGAGGAAATTCTTGAAGTTTAAGACTGAATTCTGTAAATGTTTTTTTTTTTTTCCTTAAAGGTTGTCAAGCTACTTGAAAAGAATTACGTCAATCCCCCTGAAGAGCAATTGCCAATTGAATGCTTTGATCTAGATAAAGACTTACGAAGGAGAAGGATAGAAGAATCAGAAGCTGAGCTTATTAGGATTAAGACACATCTGGAATCAGTATGTGTGAGTCAGGACAAATTGTGTGAAAGCATCAAGAAAAATACATGGGACAAAATGGAAGTTAAGTGTAGGCACATCAAGGTTAGTAAAACTCCCCTCCACCTCCTCCCCTGATAACAGACTTCAACATTGGTGCTTGAGTTAAAACTGAAATTTCCATGCCTTTCATGTTTATCTTAGAATACTCTCTTAGTAATTTTCTATGTTGAAGACATATATGAATGACATGGGTCTGTAGTTATGACTTGTAACACCTGTGTGAATATTCAAATAATTTTTTTCCTTCAGTAGCCATTTTGGAGTGTCTTCAGATAATCAATGGTCCTAATATAGAAAATTGCACGATTCCTGATAAAGCAAATAAAGTGTAGTGTTTTGCACATTTTTCAGGCATTTCTTGGAGAATTTGAAGTGGAGAATTATGCCTTGTTTCAAACAAGTAAGAAACATATGAAACAGCTGAGGATATTTCTTGAGCACCAAAAATTGATGAGTCAAGTATCACGAAATGACAGTTTTGCTCCATGGATTCCAAAAAGTGACAGGTTATTACAACATTTCCTTTTGATAATTTAGATTTGGCAGAAGTTGACAGTAAATTTTATAGCTACATGAATTTTGAAATTAATGAAGTTTCGAGCTAAATATCTCTGTATTTTTGTAAGTTAAATATTCAATTTTTCAAATCAAACTAGATATTTTTGTTGTGATTTGAATTGCAGTAAATTGATTAATCCATTTAAATTGTTCTACTGCACAGTAGTAAAGTCCAATTTTTTGCTAGCATTTTAGTGTTTATCATTTGACAATCCAGTGTTTGTTGGAAAAAAGTACTATTTATCTGTCATAGAATATTAATGCAATCATAATTGACTGCATGAATTCCAATGCAGTATTAGATGTTTGACCACAGTATGTTGTTTATTTTAACAGCTTAGGCCTTTTTAAATATATAAAAGAAGCATTATATTGATCATGAAGTATTTGCTCTTCTTACTTAGAAATTTTCTTCTAAAAATATTTGATGATAAAACTTTGTAGCAAGCTGCTGTTGGAATTGACGTATGTAGCAAAACCAGCAGATAAAAATGAAAGTGAACGAATTCGAGAAGCTATGTTAGAAGAAGAACAAGAGACAGAAGATCTTGAAACAGTTGAAGATCCATATGCCTTTAGTGGGTCTTCCAGCCATAAGTATGTGGAACTGTCTCCTTATCATTTATCACAGTTTGAAGCATCTTCATACTTTCAGCTGTATGGTGAAACCATTCTATTACAAGTAAGTAGTGTGAATTTGTTGAAATATAATGATTAAATAAAATAAAAAGTTTAAAAAAAAATGAAGATGTTAACACCCTCCTGAGTGTGATTTTCAGAAAGTACAAGATGACTTGCGACATTATTTCAATAATCAATTTAATGAAATGGTCACTCAGAAGGAAAGGGAGATGAATCTGATTCTGGAAAGAAACAAAAGACTTCGTTACATTTTGTCGGAACTTAATGACACTGAGAAGATTATATGTGATCCCACTTGGACACCTACAGAAAGACCTGAAACAATTATAAAAGTGGAAGAAGATGAGGTATGGTAAATTATAATACACTGGTAGTTTTATGTGCTGAAGTCTTTAGAGGAAAAAGAAATATTATATGTCATAGCAGAATGCTTGAATAATAATTTTAGTTGTTTATGTTATGTCATTCAATAGGCTTTAGCAATGTTAATCATCATTATAATCTTTAGAATATTTCCACTTTCACAGGTCATTTGACACATCCTCTTCCAGAGATTGCATATATTCAAAGCAAGGTTCTGTCTAAACTACCAGCTAGCTAGGTGTGTTGTAGTTTAAATGGGGAGAAGGGAATGTGCTGCCACCTCTCTGTGTAATGTGTAACTTGTGTTCTGTATTGTCATTGTTTTTTTGTTTGTGAAATGTGTAGTTTATGAGGTAAAGACTCAGGACCACCCTGGTATTTAGCAAGATGATTGAGGAAAACAGCCACTACCTGGTGTAAGGAGTTAACTGTTCATTGGGTTAGGATAAACAGTTATCACCTCAACTATAACCGTGTTTTATGCCTTGGATGTTAGATTGTTTAAAAATTTTGTTTGCCAAAATGGAAAAAGTAGGTTCATCAAATAAATAAAATTCACTTCTTCTAATATAAAGTTTAAAAAAATCACTGTATTCTTGAGAAAAATTTTTACAAGTCTGAACAATCTGTAGGTAATCGGAAATCTTTACCAAATAATTTGACTGCAGGTTATATATGATCAGTAATCAGACCATACCAAACCCCATTATTGAATGAAAGTCCCTTGAAAATATTTGAAACTGTTCTGCTGCACTACAAAATTTTAACATGGCTGCCCCTAACCACACATCACCATGCTTCTCTTCCTGCCTTCGAGCGCTGACTGTTCCACAAACTAATACCCGCTCTGATCCAGTGGTTTCCAGCCACGGACAGCAATTAGTCCCCGTCTTTCGTATCAGTAATCTAGCGCCGTTGAGCCATAATCCTTCAGTCGGGCGAGTCATGTGATCTGCCGAAGTGTGAAAAATATGTATCCTTGTGCCTCGATTTCATCATACTTTTTACTTTTGTGGCTCAATATATTACTCATACTATTTTCTAACTGTTTGAAGCAAAATGTGCAATCATTAATTTCGAAACTGTAAATAAATACCTGACATCTGTGAGACCTGTTTTAAATGATTCTGTGTATTCTTATTTGGAAGTTGCTTAAATTTGAAGTCCCTAACTGATTTCTTTGATTTATTATGAATTTTGTAAAGTTGTTCACTTAAAAGATTTCTGTCTAGCCATCTTGCCAATGTATTCTTGCCGGCAAAAATCTTACAAATATTTACTGTCTCTATCTTTATCCAATGACTTCATGAATTTAAATTAAACTAGCTGAAAACTGTTTGTATTGTAATATGCTCTATTTTGAATATAGTTTTCTCAACTGAATTTACGTATTTTCACAACTGGTTATTTTTACCTTTACTCCTGTGATCAGAGTTTTTACATATTGCTCAAAAATCAATCTGTATACTTTAATGAGCTTTTCCAAACGTTAATCTGTTGTGTAAGCCAAATTTACACTTCTTTCTTGCAAGAAATTAACTTTCTACCTTTCATGCAATTCTTAAAATTTGCAATTACATCTTAGTTTTCCATACTGGCTTTTAACTTTTAATGTATTCAGATCTCTTTAGTAGGAGTCTCTAGCTAACAAATTTCTATCATCTTTTTACTAGTTATTATTCTAAACGTCTCTTAAAATGAAGGAAGTGTTTATTTTTATGAAATATTCTTAAACCAAGTACTAGATATGCTGATCCTGTGTTCTGACTATCTATAACTGTTTAATTTGATTTATAACTTGAATTGACAAAGTAATTGACTTTAAAATTGATGTGCCATGCTTCTAATTGAGTCTGTTCTTCTGTAAATAAATTCCGTTATGTAGTTTCCGAAATTTTGGGTTAGCTTACACTGGACTCCTCCCCAGTCCAGTGTCGTGGCATGCAGTCACACTGAAAATGTTAGTTATCATTTTTCAGCCACTTTCTATCATTAATTGATGATGCATCTTAGAGTACTGATTATCTTGAATTTATAAGGACCGGAGGTGTATTCACTATGCCTGCTTCAGGGGTAGATTGGTTATGCTCCTGCTTGCCAAAAGGAACCAATCCTAATAGAGGGAGCTAAAGAGCTGCCATCTGTATATGATTCTTGTAATTTGTCTTTTCTATAAAGGGTTTGTTTGTGAAATGTGTAGTTTGTGAGGTGGGGACTGTCTCAGGATGGCTGGTACACAAGACAGGGGGTTCTGTTAAGATGGCACCTGAATATTAACAGCCAAACTGGCAGGTAACAGTTTTTATATAATGTGATAAATAAAACCAAAACGGGGTTGCAACTAATGTGTGGAAAGATTTAGTAATATAAAATTAGTAGATTTATTATTAATGTTATTTATTTAGGTTAGCTCAAATGTTATACATGTGCTCCACAACTACATATCAGAACTGTGCAAAACTACATATCTCTGTATAAATAGATTTATGGGCAGGTTGGTTAACTAGTTTATAGCTTTTCAATTAGCTCTTAAAAACTCTTCCATCAACATATGCTTGGGGGTATTCTTCCACAATGTGGTCCATAGTTTGCCAGGAGCTCCACAGTAGTATTCCAATTAAATCCATCTAAATATTAGCCATAACAATTGTTGCAGCATTTTTGGTGGTTAGTTCATTTAAAATCACTGGTTAATATTGGGTGGTTGATAATTAATATTATTTTTGTGAAGTTAGACTATGTCACTCAAGTTTCAAGGTCTTGCAAATAATTCTTTCCTAAAGTGGTTGCCAACTCACAAAGTTAGATTTTACTAAGATTTCTTAAATACTGTATAATGAGAGGAAATCCAAATGAAAGTCTGTAGAAAAGTTTAAGTAACTGTGTCAGCTACCTTAGAATTTTGTAAATTTGTTTACAGTATAATGGGCTTAGATGAACCACAAGATACCACAGCTTTAGAGTCATTTATGCAGTTAATTCAACAAGTAAATTCAACTAGACAGTGAATGCAGGCAACAAGCAAATTTAAATAGTAAATTCAAATTCTAAATCTATCTAAACAACTGTAGAGGGACACAACATATATCAGCATGTGGAATATTTGGTTTTGATACAATTTTGTTAAGTTAATATTTTCTTCACTTTTTGATATATTCAGGGTAATAAACAGTCAAAAGATGATACATTTTGTAGCAAGGAAAGCATACTAAAAAGTTTGAGTACTTTAAGAGCTAAAAGCCGGTATGGTTAATTTAACACAAAATTGCACACTTTAAAATTCAAGAAGTCGTATTGTGGTAAGATATAGGTAGCCAGCTTTTAGCCAGAAAGTAACATAATTTTTTTTTTTCATAACATACTAAAGTTTGAGAAAGCTCAGAATAGTTGAAAGGTTGTTTTTTTAATATTATGTAGTAACGTCAGACACATGATACCAAGTAAAGTTAATTATTCTAGAAGTACACATAAATTCACGGGGGTAAATTATATTCAAAATAAACTATAGTTTATTTGAAACAAGAGATATGCAGTATTTTGATCAGGATGAAACAAAGTAGAGGTTTTTTAAAGAACTAAACTTCCTGGTTGCCATAAGTTAGAACAACGTATATTTAAAAAATAATATATCAGAGGAAACAGCTAACAACTTCAAAACACCACAGTAGGCATTTGAGAGCACGTAGAATCTGTTAAAGTATGTTTCAAAGTCATTAGAAAGTTGTCAGCAGGGTCCAAAATAAGCTATTGCATCATAATTCATATTTTTCTGTAGAAGACTGAACTTGGCTTGTTTAGTATCAAATTAAAAAGGATTCAATTAAAAGTAAATTAAAGGTTGTTTGAGCCTCATAGCTGTAAAATTGTAGGAGTTATAAACAAATTTCGGAATCACAGTAAATGATTTTTTACAGCTCAACGGTTGCCTATACAGAAATTTTCATAAGGATCAAAATTTACATTTACCTCATATTCTAGTAACTGGTAAAATTTCAAGACCATAGGAGTAACATGAGCCAAAAATTAAGAACTATTTTGTAAGGTCGGAACATGATGACTTTTTACACCAGTTGACCTTAGAATTTGGAGTGATTTGTTGAGAAAACAGTGAGTCTATATATACGGTCAATGGGCGCTGTTCGCCGTCTTTTCGCTGGTGACCACTCAAGCAGTAACATTGTTGGGTCATGCTGTGTTCGGTGCGAAATGGTGGTAGGGCCACATGGTGATGCAAGGCTGGGGATAGCCATTGTTATAATGTTGTAGTACAGAGTAACAGTTTCGGTTTATTTCATTGTGACTTTTAAATTTATACAGTGGGGTTTGATCTGGTCTGTTTGCTGTTCATAACTTGCAATCTAATAACTTGTAGAAGATTTTCCGATAGCCAATCAATTGTTTGGACTTGTGTAAATTTTAAGAAGAATATAGTGAAACTTTGAGTATGAACTTAGCTACAGTGACATTTATTAAAATTTGAACTTTACCATTACTAATTTGGGTTTTAATCTAGTTAGGTGGTGGCCGAAAGACCTTTAGAACAATTGATAATCCTTTAGGCACATGGGCAACATGGTAACACTTAATGACAAAGTGTTTATTCCAACCTCGATAATCATTTTGTTGTTACAACTGCATATTCTTTCAATAAATGCACATAGCTGGTGTCAAGAAGTTGCACTGAAGTGATATTGCTATCATAATCTGAAAACGTATCACCCTAAATAATTCCCAGCACCTTCACTTCTTGGATCACTCTGCCATGCACACCCAATGCTGTCCAAAATGTAACTGTGTGTAGGAACTAAAACACTGTGGTTCTGTTTATGCCTCCTAGTGCTGTGGCACTCATTAGTTTGGAGATGCTATCCTACATCACCCAAACCTTCTGCAACATTCAATGTGATGTCACCAAAAAAAAAAAAAAAACATTACTGAACCGAAATCTTAAACCTTTTAAAGTTATTCAAAATTTTTAGTATGTTATAGATTTAACTATTTCAAACATTTTCTGTTGTTGTGCTTTTCCTAAAATAAGCTATGATGTAGCTGCAAAAATTAAAATGAATAAGCAGAATATTTACATTTTCTCTTCAAATTGTGATTCTCTCCTAAAACTTTTGCTATGAAAAAATTCATTTTCAGTTCTAGTTTAATTCGGTATACAGCATTTCCCTCTAAAAAAAACCTGCAATTATGCTATAATTTGTAATTTACTTGTTTTTACCTCCACATCTTGGTACCCGTGTATTTGAAATTAAAATATTAATTATTTCCACTTCAACTTATCAAATGAAATGTAAACGATTTTAATTATTAAAAATTGATATTTCTTTTATCATGCAAGCCCCTCGTAAGCCTTTTGAAATCATTTAACTGTTTTTGTATCATTATTCATTATATAATTTTCTTTATTAACACCTAAAACATTACCTTTTTAGTGCTATTATTTATATTCAAACTGTTTGGCCTAAAATTCCTTTGATTATTAAAAACTTTATTAATACTGAGTATTTTATGCTGAAACTTCATATTTAAGGTTATATTGGCATTACTAATGTACTAATATTTTCTCATTATTTTACAGAATAAATCTCGTTTTATGCAGTATCTGATTTTCATTGTTTCCATTGCTTGTGATGTCACAGCTGTACTTTTTCTTTAAATAACTTTACTTATGGATTTTCCCCTGTATAAACCATGCATTAAACTGCTTTTATCTAACCTTAGAAGTTGTGATAATGTTATCTACAATTGTCATGTTCTCTTTGGCCTTTCTACAACTCCCCATACCAAAAGAAATTTCTTCTCTATAAAACCGCATACTGACATTTGAAAGATGTCTAAAAGTCTTACCCAGTAGAAATTTTACCAGCAATAGCAGATACTTGGACAGTATCAAGAGGAACAATTTCTGCAGTCTCATAGAATTGAAGGAAATAAGAGAAGCAAATTTGTACAAACAGAAAGTCTCCCACCTCATTCCTGCTAAATCATCATCTAAATAGGTTGAGTGGCTCAGTTGATTAAAGTGCGTGGCTGGGGAACAGGAGGTCCCTGGTTCGAATCCCAGTCTCACCTGGAATTTTTACAGCCTTAAAAACTGACCTTCACCTCTGGCAAAACTTTGCTTTGTCATGTGAAGTATGCTATGACATTCCGTGATTCAGATACCATGTATAACTGTACCTTTGCTAATGATATAGTGTTAAATAGTAGTGGTAAAACAGACGAGGGTGGGGAACAGCTACAGGGAGAGCTGGGTGGATATTTTAGTTGGATAGGTCAACATAGAATGAAAATGAATATCAAAAACTATCAGCTTATGAGGTTCATGGATGGAAAATTAAAGTTTTATTCTATATATTTACACAGTGCAGGAAGAATTAAGTGTAAATAGCATGGAATAACATTTTATTGTTAATTTAACTGGTCAGAACACATTACACGGGTGGAAGGAAGAGGTTGGAAACCCCTTCATTTACTGGAGAGGGCGATGATGGGATATACTAGGGAAGTAAGAGGACTTGTTTACAAAACCTCATTTAAACCATTGCTTGCATATGGTGGTGTAGTTGGGGACCCACATTTCCAGTATCAAATACATAAATTGAAGGAAGTGCAATGTTTGTAGAGATAACTACAGAATACAATCTGTGAATGACATGATAAAGGAGCTGCATTGGGAGTCATTGGAAAGGGACAAATATAAAAAGAGTCCATATCGAAGATGAGGTTTGGATGAATATTGGTAGATAAGTTAGTGCATGGTAGGGAAAAGATGACCATAACTGTGGACATGAGGTACCACTCGATTTTAGGAGTAAAAATAATTTTGTTTTTTGGCAAGAGAGTAATAAGTTATGGAGAAAGATGTCAAAAAGTTTACCAGAAACAATGAAGGATTTAAAATTATGTTTGTCATAGGGGAAACAATAGTAGTGTACAAATAATTCAATTATGGAAAGGGTTGTAGGGAAATTGGCACTGTGTCATGTGCTTAATTTCAATTAAATTAAAATGCAATTACATTGTCTAAAAGAAGGGTTTATGTTGACTGTGGGTGCCTATGTGAACTCAATCACATATTTTTATTTTAATGAGTAAGAGCATATCCAATTTTATTGTGTTTTTATGTCCATGAAGTGGTTTTACTGCCCTCCTGCCTTCAACTTCACTGTGTGTATTTTATCCTTCATTAATATACTCAATTTTTGTAATTAATGAAATTACCAATTAATATTGATCTGGTAGAACAGAATCTGGAAAGAGAACTGTGGAACATCAGTGAACATTGTGGGAAATGAATATGAATATGGAAAAAAATGATGGCCATCAAACTAGGTAAACCTCAGTGTTAAGAAATTGGAATGAGTGAAATAATTGTATCAATTTGTAAGCAAAGTAACCACTGATGGAAAAATGAAGTAGAAAGTGTGTCATAAAATAAAATGCTTTGACAGTTTTATTACCTGATTCTGGGTTTAATGTGGAGGTTTAACAGAGGTTAGGAAGCCAAAATCGTGCTCATTTAGTATGCTACAAACCATTATTGAACTATGGCTATCAAATCTGATCATAATTAAGAGAGATCTAAACATATTGCAAGTGGCATGGATGGGATTTCTGAGAGCATAGCAAACATCACAAGAATTGTAAGCTCCTTAGTATTTGGGTAAATTCTAGTTTCTTGGCTATAGAGCATAAGAGAGGACTAAGTTTTCCAGAAAACATAAAAAATTTCATTTCGCAATTATAAGACATTAGAGAAACGTTTAATGCAAAAGCCGATACTGCAACCTAACTCAGTAAATAAACCGATTTAAAATCAGTTAAGTCACTCAACACACAATAAAAGCTCTAAATAAACAATTTATAATAGTAAATAATCTTCAAACTAACCTTAAACAGGGTAATCCATTATTATGCAATTTGTAAACAGTTGATTTTGGTTATGTGATAATTTCACTAATTCTTAATTAATACTTTTCAATGCAGTAAAGTAATTTTATAATAATAATAATCAAAAAGTTAAATTCAGTAGTTTCAGGCTGTGTAAATAGAGTAAATAAAATTTTAAACACTTCATTAGACACTTGCGTTTTCAAGATTAAATAACCACACATTTTCAATAATTTCCCGAACTAAAAAGTAAATTTCCTGAAAGAGCAAAGAATCTAGTATATTATATTAAAGTTTCAAAACATTCCATGCAGTAGAATAAATATTAAATCAATTTTAAAGTAATGATGTCGTAAACCAAAACGTGGTTGTTTTCAAAATTAAACTGTAATTAAACTAGACCATTTCCGTAAACAAAACAATTTTTAAAACACGTAATAAAATTCAAAGAAAATTCAGAGAGTAACACTTTTTCGATATAAACAACACTTTAATAATTATTAACCAGAAACCAAATTTTTCCCAAAATATTGTCTATGCAATCTCAACCATGATCTTTGTAAAACAGATAACTTTTCTAATACACCACCAATAATAATAAAAGTTACATTTTTGAAATCAGGAGCAAGTACTGAACACATTGACACTAATTTAAACACAATATTTTGTAATCCAGCGGTGACGTCTAAAAATTGCACAAATTAAGATATAAATCGGGGGTTCACCAACTGTTTTAGGAAATTCATTACCATTGCGCTTACATACTTTAATTATTTACAGGAAAGAAAGTTAATTTAGAATTATAGTTATAATACTTTTTATAAACCTTAAGGGCCAGGCTACACACTGGTAAACTTTGAACACTTAACGATAATTCAACTTTTCTATACTATTTTTTGGTAAGCGGTAGTTCATGGCTACCATGCTGCTGAGGGTATATATTGGGTTGCTCAGGCTGTCTTTCAATTTCACCTTTTGTTTCCAGCCATGGAGTAATCATGAGCTAGTGTGTTTTGTCGGGTAGTGTGTTTGTCGGTCAGCCAAGCTGACTTCCGGTCGGTTTGTACTATATGTGTGATCAGCCACATTAATCTTTTTTTCACCAGTGACGAATGCTAACATTGACTATGGACTTATAATTTTTCTTAAGGGGTTTGGTCTGGCACTTCTTCCTCTTCATGACTTGTGATTTTCGGAAAAATTTAGTTCGATTACCAATTCGACTGTAATTGCTATTTTTTCAAATGTGACTGTGAAATAAATTCAAAATTTTCATCAAGTGTACTTTTACAAGCTTTCGTAGTGAACATTAACCTTTCCTTAGCTTTTGGTTTAAATAAGCTTTGTGGCAACTGATAGGCTTTACAGTTGAGTTATCCAAGCAGATACATGGTCATTCATATTTATTAATGCAAACTTAGAAGAACTTTCAACAAGTCAGAAGTCAGTTAAGGTGACTTAACTCATACTACACTCCGGTAAACTTACATGGCAACCGTGAAAGGACTTGGGTTTTCACCCAATTTAAGGAAGTGTGATAAGGAAATAAGTGGTAATTTAAATGTAAAATAAAACAGAAAACAAAATAACATATGGACGTTTAATGAAACGAAAGACTTTCTTTACAAAGAATTCCATAGCAACATAAGTGCTAGTTAAATAACACAATTTGTGTATATTTTTGTAACATAATAATTTTTGATTTTGATGCTTTTAAAAATTTTGCATAACTTGATGTTTTTCTGAAAACAATATTGATAAATAATTTTTGTTTATGGGAAATATTTCTCTAAATGTTTTTCTAATACCTTGTAATTTGATTTTGTGATTATTTATGTTTCATGTGTTCATATTTTATGATAACTTATACTTTATGTTTTGATATTTTGTGGTAATTTGTCTGATATTCAAATTACAGAGAAAATTATTTCACCTGTTCCTCTGAGATTAATTGTGTTTTTATTTTGTGAGTGTTAAATGCATGCCAGTTGTTGATTTTAAGACAGATATCCTTTGTTTCACAATCAATTATAGATGAGATTTCATTTAGGATTCAGATTGAGTAAACAATTTGAATTAAATCGATTAGATTTAATTCAGGATTCGTATTGAGTAAAACAATTGGAATAAAATGTAAATAAACTGGAACTGGTCACATTCTTGTCTCATAGAATTTGAATGGTTCTGTTTGATATGCTATTTTGTTATGCACACTGCCTCTTATTCTTATTTGGTTTCAGTCTATATTATATGGCACTATGGTTAACAATAAATAATATCTAGTTGTGTGTAAGACATAACTTTTTAAAAAAAATTCTTCTATTTCAGGTTCCAGTAAAGCCATATATTTCACCCAGTCAACAAATAATATTGGACAGATTAGCTGCTGAAGAAGAAGCTCGACGTTTGGCAGAGCTAGCAGATGATTTCCGTGAGAGAGCATTGATAGAAATGATGGATGGTGTGCTTGAACTTCTATGGGAACATAAAATTAAACGTGACATACCAAAACCTAAATGTATGGTAAGAAAATATTTAACTTAAAAAATTTAATGTTAGTATCATTCTGCACAACTATCTATTTATTTCTTCTTCATTTCAATGATAGGGCGACAACACTTTGTACTTCTATACCATGTGTTTCTAGGTCTGCCAACATCTCTGTGTGCCACTGTTTTTTACTCCAAAGCCAGAAGTGGAATCCTTTCTTAGCCCATTTTTTCAATATGCTGCCTCCATGACTTCTCTGGCCTTTCATTTATATTGCATATACCTAGTTCTTAAATTTTCCTTCCTAAGAAATCCAAGTATTTAAATAAAACAAAATACTAACAAACATAACAAATTTTAAATAAACAGAACAATTAATTTCTTTTTATAAAATACTCTTGGGTAACTAGCCGAGTTAACAAAGCATTATATTTCAGTGATCACATTCATTGTCGCCATCTTTTGGTCTTGGCGAGAGCATTTTATAAATTCTCAATGCCAAGAGAAACTTCAATTCTTATGTAATTAATTTATTTATTTATACTATTTAGAAAGTCTGCTGTGTTTACTTTCACAATGTAGTTGTAAACTTCAAGATTCTAAATCTTGTAGCTGGACATACTCTATCATATTTATCTGCATTATCTTACACTGTAACTAATTGAAGGATATGGAAAGTAAACCCATCATTCATCACTGATGAAGGCATGAGAGCCATGATATTGCAAAACATAGATTTATTTATTCATATTTCTGTACGGGCTACGGGTATTTTCAGAATGTGATTGGTTGCTTAACCAATTAGTAAGAGCTTTATACTATTATTCTATAGTAGAACTACAAGTTCTGTAATTCTGTTGTGTTATCACCTGACTCTAAACATTCGAAAGAATAATTCTATCCCAAGTTCATATACCATGTCAAAATAAATATCGAGGTGTATTGTTGTTAAATGAATGTCTGAGTTAATCAATTCCCCTTTCTTTTAATCACTGTCACCATGGATAGCACCAATTCGTATTAACATAGGATTGATGTTTAAGTGGACCTAATGGAAAATGTTTATAGATCAGCAATAATCAGGCTATTGTACAAAAGATTACAATTTCAATCAGTCCTGAATTTTTAGTGTGCAAGTTCCTGTTTGTTTTATTGCAGTAAATAATGAATGGTTAAATTTGATTGATAGGTTGAATCAAAGATTCATTTTCATGATAGAACTGTTGCAAATATCTCTTTCTCTAGGAAACCCAATTTAAATGGGTCCGTACCACAGAAAATAAACACTGGAAAATTTTCTTTTTCTTCACCACCTTTTCCCTGATATTGTGGAATCAATTTGCTTCGATGAGTTTTACTCATCGTTGGCATGGTCGAATTTGAAGATACAGGTTTATGGCCGCATGTCCTTGCTGACTCCAAGCATTTGATACCTACTACTAGGTTGTAATAATTCTGGAAGTGAAGTGTTGCTATCTTTCTGTAACACATGTAACTATTTTCAGCATATGATAATTTTATTTTTTGTTTTTGAAGTGTGTAGTTTATGAGACAGCATTCACCATGATGGCTGTGGAAGACCACCCGCCTAAAAATCACAGTCAGGATGACCAGTTGATGGGAGTCTGGGCTTATGCCCAGTCCATTGTACCTCCCCAATATAGTGTGTGACACCACAGCATACTGAGCCACACTAGTGGGACACTGGAAAGTCGCTTTACAAACAATTTAATTAAAATGCTGTGATGAACACATGAACATTAACACCCTTTACAATAATTGTAAAATGTGTTCGTCACAACCTTCCTGCCTGCAGTATTTTTAGTAAATGGTTTTACTTTGTCCATTCTTCCTTATTTTCATTAACTAGCAGCATTTTCGTCATCATTTTTTTCTCCAATTTGGCCTCTAATAACCATGTGGAATTTTGTGTGAATCTTGAGGGGTGGTGGAGGGAAGGAGGATCTATGTGTCTGCTCAAAGTCTAAATGGGCTTATTAGGCCTGGCTTACCTGATGCATAGAAGGAAAGTCTTTTGTTATCATCTGTCTGCAAAATGTGTTACTTCGTGTGTTCTGTACGATAAGTGTATTTTTTGTTTGTGAAATGTGTAGTTTATGAAGTAGAGATTTGGGAATGTCTCAGCATTCACCTAGATGATTGCAGGAAACTACCTAAATATCGAAATCAGGATAGCCAGTACATTTGGGCCTGTGGTCATGCCTTGTCACATTGTATCTTCCTGAAATAGTGTGTGACACCTCAGCGCAATATGCCACTTTTGCAATCACTGTCATCTAATCCTGAATATTTTATTTTACTAATTTATACTGCCTTTCCAGAAATTACAGTTTCTCATTATTATCTCCCTCCACCATTGCCATTCCCACCATTCCACTCTTTTTTATCTTTGGCTTTAGACGTGCGGTAAGTCTCAGTGTGTACACATCATGATTAATGTTTAAATTCATATATTATAAAGTGTGTTGATTTTATTTGTTCATTGTGGCTTTCTTACTTTCATCTATGAGTTTACATTCCTTGTCCTTCCTTATTTTCTAAGAGGATTTTCTCTATCACTATTTTTGATAATGTTTCCAATAACTAATTAGGTTGTCATAAATTATTTTTACTATGGAGAAAGGTATTTTTAAAAAAAATTATAACAGCATGTATCACTTATTCTGACTGTAATTATAACTCTCATTAAATGATGTTTGATTTTTCAAAACAGTATTAATGAATTGTTGTGACATAGGCGACCCCTGGGATTCCAGGGGGGGTGCAAGTGAACCCCCTTGCACCCCCCTCTCGTTGCCCATGAGTCGCTACACTAAATGCTTTGGAATAAGCAGAATAATTATGGTTCTTATGTCACTTTTGAGCTATTTTCCAACAGTCATCCAACATCATGCAGCGTATATCTCATCTAATCACAAATTTGTAGAGAAAACTATTTCCTATTGGTTGGGAACTAAACAAACTTTAATGTAACACCACAATACTTTCTCCATATTGTGAAACTAATCTTCATTTTTTTTCTTTACACCAATCCTGCTCATGTGAATTATCAGAGGCAGGGGCAGTATTTACACCTGTTTTCCAGAGTCCAATTTACATTCGAAATCATAATATTTCAGTTTGTCATAATGCAAACTGTGTTACATACTTGTTGTTAAATCCATAAAAAAAAAATAACATGTTAGGGTCGAAACTGCATACCGGGGCTAGTATCGTGTTCTTCACCTAAACTGAAAGTCATCCAAAAAGTTGTCAAAGTTCGTAAAAGTTCTATAACCGTGTTAAACCATGTAGAATGCTAACTGTAAAATTGACCACAGTCGCCACTTACAGATTAACCTCCTGTAAGAAAGGTATTAAAGTAGAAATGAAAGTCTGAATCCGGATAACTGAGATTATATATTCTTAAAATTTTCACAGAAGTTACAAAAGTCACAGTTAGCAATGGCAATCGGAGAAAATCATCAGCCGAAGATCACAGATCATGAAACAGAACAGACCGCACCACCCCAAATGAATTTGAAATCTGTTAGAAATACTTGTCGTAAAGTTTCAGAATGTTATGTTGGTCATGCCGGTTTTAGAAATGGTGCCGGTCGGCCATAATGCCATCACGCCTATCTTCCCATCAGACTCCGCGCACTCCTTGCCCGTCTCGTTCGAACTCGTCAACTGGAGCTCTACATCTTACCCCGACCAAGACCTTCATTATACTGTCCAAAAACATGGCGGCCGAGTCTCTTTTATCAAACTGACCTACTGACCTAGACAATAGTCTATCGGGAAAAAGAACCTGTTAACTGTGTACTACCAGAAATTCACAGAATGAAGAGCGTAATGAGACAAGTGTAGTGAAGTGTTGGGTTTTGTTTTTAGAGCTTCCAGACCAGTGAAAATGAATTTTGAAGTTTGGTTAATTTAAAAGCATATTTGAATCGGGTACTGTTATACGTCATAATACGTCACAGGAAAAATGCTAACTCTCAAAGCCTTAAAATCTCAAGTTAATACTATTTTCAACGTATTCCTCAGCCTCTGCCGAGCTCAAATTGGTTAAGTCTATCGGAAGTTATAGAATTTCTAAATTTTACTGTTTTCCGTTGTGCAACCAAATATTTCGCTTTTTATTTCAAGCCGATCGTGGTCTGAAACTAAATTTAGATTGAACCTTTGTTTAATTTAAGCCCTTTAGACAAGTTTTTAGTCTGTTAAACATGTTATTTTATAAGTTATTGAATTCTAAAATTTCGATTTTACGACGCCATTACCAGTTGGCTGTTATTTACTTATATTTTCTATTTATTGGTTGATGGTTACCGGAAACTTAAAGAACATGAACTGACTGGTTGTTTTACTTGATTAATTCTACTTTTAAAGCTCTGAAGTTGTTTAGATGTGGTGGAATTAAATGTTGAAATGCACTCCATGTGGAGATGCATTAAACTTCATATTTATTGCTTTAAATCGGTCTGGAGCTGCGAGTTATTCGTGAATTTAATATTAGATGGTGAAATTCTAATTATGAAAGTGCTTTATAGTGTTTAATTTAGTGGAATATTAGTGCTGTGGTCGGGTAAACAAACCTGTGTTTTCTACTTCAGGATTATTATGGATTACGCTCATTTAGGTAAGTTTATGGTTTATATTTTACTTGAAACTTCTTATTTATGGTTGCTATGTGTTGTTTATCTACTTTTCTGAACTTAAAGTATTGTTATTTCGATTTTGACTATGGTATCGTGTACTGACGTTAACCTCAAACTTTGCCGGATTTTAACGGAATCTTGAAAATAGAGCGAAAGGTAGCTTACATGCCCCTGGAAGATTGAAGTCATTTTTCAAAACAAAAACTGGCTGAACATCTTAAAGAAAAAGGAAGAAAATAAAACCCAAAAAGAAAGTTAAAATCCCCAAAAATTATTGAAAAATCCCAAAATTTGGAAAATTCCCATAAACTAAACTATCCCTAAACCTAAACGTTCGTTCTGTTTCCTCATTCATACCAAAGTTACTACAAAACTCTGAAAGTATTTACTCACTCACACTTTAAATTCCTATAAGTTTCAAAACATTGAAAAAGCAAATTGATGCAAGTGTCATCAAAAATTCAAAATGTCACAAAGTTCAAAATATGAGAAACATTAAAGATCAAATAGAAATTACAAACATTAAAGAACAAAATATCCAAGAATAATAAGAAATCTTAAACCTAAACATCCACAAAATTACAAAAGGAAAATATCTTAATACTAAAAGTTTACAGAAAATAGATATATTACAAAAAATAGGTATATTTCACAGAAAAATAAGGCTTCGCTTGTTTCTGTCTTTCGTTTCCTGAACGTCTTTATCTTACTTATTATTACTACTTAATTGCACTCTTTCCTCACACACATATTTTACTCAGAATGGGTAAAATCCCCAAGTCCTGTTCGGTCGCAGATCGTAGTGCTATACAAAACAAAAATCCCTAACACTGCCGAGAAATGTTCATGTCCCGGGTTCCTGACACAGCAGTCGCCCCAGTAGATCAACCAGCTCCCTCTTCACAGCAGAGAGAAGGAAGATTTCCTGAAACCAGGATAGATGAAACTAAAATAAGATGTCTCATACTCTTTATATTGATAATGGTTTATAAAACCACATTGACAATGAACACTTCTAGGCAAAGTGTAATTTCTGATAACACATTTAAGCAGTTACACATACCTGTGCTGAGTGGCTGCACCATGCATAGTTAGGAAAATACTGTTAGTGAAAATGCAACAGGAGGGTTGACTTTGTTTATTGGCAGCATTGTTTATTCCAAATGAATTTTCCTTACTGTAAAATTACAAGCAGTAGCAGTATTAGTCCATAACCTATATCAATAGACCTTCAACAAAGCCAGAATTTAAAGATCACACATTCTCTAATCTTATCAGAAAACTTCCAAGAGGATTTCCCCTATTTGCCTTAAATTTAATATGCACTCTCTGCTTTGGGGTCCTAATGAAGTGAGAATATCTATATTATTGAAAACGTTCACTACACTTTGAAATTATTTTACTTCCTCTGCTGTAGAAATATTTATATCCTTTCTGAGCCTTGTGTGCACTTACAGATGTTAAATTAAATTCAATCTCCAAGGAAGTTGTTTCTTTTACATATGATTATAATTATAGCTGAACCTGCAGCTTAAGATGAGCAACGCAAATAAGTAATGAGCAAGGCAAACTAAGTACAGCTGTTCGTATGTGTTTGAATTCACATCATTGCAGGAGGAAATAAATTCATCTGTATAATTAAATGAACTGCTCCTATTTCCATTATGAAGAAATCTTCAATATTTTCATGAAAATAAAAATTTTATTTTTCCTTTGAGCAATGTAGAATGTGCTCAATTGCAATTCAAGGAAAGATAGTCCTGAGAACAGCAGCAGGATTTTATACTACTGTAGCAAAGTGAGTGGTCAAGAACACTTAGAAGATTTCATTAGTGCTAATAATAATTCTACTCCTAGACTTCAAAATAGGGTAGTCAATTCAAGTACCATCAGGAAAAAAATGCTTTTATCATCATGTCACTGATAATGAATCAATGAAATATAATTATGAAAACACATAACTTTGCATAACTGATGCCTGAGTTTTTTGCTGCTTCTGTGACACCAGCAAGCTGTAAGGCACGTGTTTCCACAGAAGTGAATATAATGAGAGAGTCCATTCATGTTTTGATTTAACATTGCAGGGAGATTATAAGACAACAAATGTGAGAAAAATGAAAAATTCGAGTAACTTTCATTGAACTGCATTCCAGATTTGTATAATACCACGTTTAGTTGTTGTTGGGTCCATGTTTATGCACTGAATGAAGATTGTGGGTGTTCACAGTACTAATGTTGCTGTAAATGCTTTGTCGGGTTGAATATTTACAGTTGTTGGGAAAAAACTAAGTTTATTACGTCTCATCATCTTGAGTAACCTTGCATTTGTAAGCCAATTCAGTCTATATCAACCCTGCCTGATTTGACAATTGAGAAGATTACACCATTGACAGGGATTTCATAATAGTTTAGACCTGTCTCTAGTATGTATGCGTGATCTTCAAGCATATGCATTACCGCAATAGTTACGACCATAGTCACTTCTGCCGTTTTCAATTCTTTAATAAATTTTCCCAGTTTATCGCATATTGTTTGGTTGCAGCATCATCTTCATCAACATGGTCAGCAACGTGCTTCAGTATTCTACCCTGACAATCCAAATTACCATCCTTCATAAGAAGTACGTATTGAGGTACATACACCAATGTCCTGTGTCACTGAAGTTCTCCCAACCTTATAGTGACGACAATACAGGGTGTTCAGCTATTTGTTAAAAAATGAATCAAATCTGTTGCGGTATCTCCCATGATACATGTCGCAGTCTTTGTCAATAACCAAAAATCCGTGTTTACGCTCAGGTTTCTTGCTGTTAATATGTAAAAATATAGCAGTATTTTTAGTTAAGAATTCAATTTATTCATCAAATGTTTAGCTTGAAAAACAACCTGAAGACTGGAATGAAGAAGATCTAAGGATAGTGAAAGACTATGAAGAAAAGGTTAAGTTTCTAATGAGTGAAAGAGAGCGATACAGGAAGATGTTAGAAGCAGAATTCAAGACACTTATAGCCACTGTTAGGGTAAGTGAGTTTAATAATTATAGATACAACTGAAAACCTTTTTCTTATTCAATTTAGCTTATAACAACATTGATACTTTTTTTCCCAAAAGGAAAGCATGCTAAAATATGACAGTCGACTTTTTGAGTTGTTCCAGTTGAAATTAATGATTCAGTCTTGTATAGATCAAGAAATACTGAAAATTATGAGAGCCAGGTACAGGTGCCAACAAAGGAAAAAACTTGATGAACAAGAAGAAGCCATACTGTAAGTTTCCAGTTTTACTTGCCAAACAAATAAATTCTTGAAATATAATACTGTGCCTCAACATTATTTCCTGTTTTCACCCCAAGATTTGATATGTGAAACATATTTCAAACCTGCTCACATTCAAACATTAAGCTTGACATATTGTTTGTGGTTTTTAGACTTTTCTCCATGATCATTTAGACATATTTTGGAATCAATTTGAAATTGCACCTAAAAATTACGAAGTTCACATGAAGAAGTCAACATTTAATGTGCAGAAGACACCTTACATGATTCACAGACTGTACAGAGGTACTTATGTTCCACCAGTGGTTTAGGTGATCACTAGTATTTTAATTTATTTTATTTGTGATAAAGTGTATGTCACAGTGGCAATTTACTGCTAATGTCCCATTTCATATTTTTTAATGTTAAATTTTGTAATTGAAATTTATCCACTCAGCTAGTTTTGTCTTTTATGAATTTTGATGTTAAACATTTTCATTGTTTTTGGTTATTTTTTCAGCAATTTCTATTGGTAATTTTTTCCAGTCCCTGATTCCGTCACCTGCAAAGCGAAATTTCTCCACTACATACCACCTGCAATAAAGTTCCAATTTATGGATACAGTTATCTCTTCCATTACTCTTAATTCTTCTACCAATGTCTGACCAAGAATCATCACAATGTAAGCATTCTCTTTTCTTGTATTGCAGTGACTCACAACCAAGTTACTAATGGTATTCTGTGGTAATATCCACAAACGATGGTAGATACCATCTCCTAAATTTGCTTAAAAAATTGTGGGTTCCAAACTATGCCACCACGTTCAGGCATTGGTATGAACAAACATTTTAGTCCAATTCCCTCCCTTCCCAGGAACATCCCTATATTAAACCTCTACAATGAATGAAGGATTTTGTAACCTTTCCCTATTGGGTTTACTAGCACATGTTATGCCAAGGTCTTCAATAAGCTATTACAACTCCTCAGTGTAATAATAGAAACCTTTTTATCTTTACACCTAATAAGCTAATTCTTCTGGGCAATTCTCCCCATTCCATGAAGAACTACCCAATTAGATACTTAGTATATGTCATTCTGCAGCTATTCAGTTCTCTCTCTTTTTTTATCCTATTATATACCCCTTACCCATTCGTAAACAACCCAACTTATGTCTAAAAAACCACTGTAAAGTGCATTTTGGATATAGTAATTTATACTAAAGGTTTATAATAATTACCATACATGCAGTGAAAGAACTGCTGAATATCAAGTCAGATGTTTGTTAATAAACTTTTAAGTTTGGCATCAGCAAAGCAAACGTAGGCCAAAAAATGTTATGCTGATGCTATGCAAGGAGGTAGGCTACCTTTGGCCCAATCCCATGTAATTCGCTCTCAATCAATTGGCAGTCTTCAGTAGAGTAGGTTCACGTCTGAGACTAACTGCAGACGTAGCTAGTTAGTTCAATTGCTAACATCTGTCAATCAAGCAGTCTCCAGCCACAGGCACATATTAGCAGAATTGGGATGAAGCTATTTAATATTTGTTGTGATAAATTAAATCCTACCAATCCAAGAAAACATATACAGTCTCACCCACATAGCGAAGTACACTTGTTTTCCTTACAGTTAGTTTCATAACCCAATTGATGCTAACTATGTGCCCAAAAGCATGCTAAGACTTTAGTAGCAGATACCCACAACTTTTTTGGGTGGTCTCAGAGTTCCTAAACAAGAAGATTTTCAAGGAGCATGTGAACAGACTAGACCTTCCAATGAAGTGGGACATGAGCATTTTGATATGTTACAGTAATGACAGAACCAAAAGAAGAACTTTTTATCATTCAATAGCTTTTGCCATATCCATCCCCCCCCCCCCTTTTCCACATACACACACACTGCTATTTATCTCAGGCTTCTGAGAGATTTCTTCTGAACTGCCTAAATACTTGTTAAATCTTTATTTTACAGTGCATGTCAATATTATTGTAGTATGTAATGAGCCTGGTGACCACTAATTTACCCCTTAATGACATGTTAATATTCCATGTGAAATCACTGCAACTCTATAAAAGGCTTAAATCTGTTGGTAAGTTACTCTTCAACTGTTTACTCATACTTCAGTTTATCCATCATTTTAGCTGTTTCCCTTCTATTTTTGTATGCTGTTATTTTCTTTAAGTATTCTCAATATGTTTATTTTAAATTTTTTTCTTCTGCAACCGCTATCCACATACTGATCTAATCTCTCTTCTTTGTACACTGATCAGCCAGAACAATATGACTACCTACCTACTATCGGTATTAATTTGTCCAGGCGATAGCAGCGTTACCTGCTGAGGAATGATTGCTAGTCAGACACACGCATATTGCATGTAATATCAGTCAGTGTGCTATCCATGTTTAGAATGGGGAAGGCACGTGATCTATCTGAATTTGACCAAGGGCAGATTGTGATGGCCTTGAGGTTCGGCACGAGCATTCTGGAAACTCCACAACTTGTCAGGTGTTTGAAGAGTGATGTGGTGAGTGTCTACAACAAGTGGCAAAACCAAGGTGAAACCACATCCAGATGTCGAGGGGTTTGGCAGACTGGTAAAACATTACAGGCAGTGAACTGTGGCAGAACTAACATCAGACTTTAATGCTGGGCAGAATTCAAGTGTGTCTGAATACACAATGCACTGAATAATCTTAATGATGAGCCTCCACAGCTGATGACCCATGCATACGCCAATGTTACCACCACAACATCAGCAACTAAGACTGAAATGGGCACGTGACCATCATCACTGCATGTTGGCAAAGTGGCAGAGTGTTACATACTCTGATAATTCCCAATACCTTCTTCATCATGCCAATGGAAGGTATGCAAATCCATCATTTTCCAGGGGAACAGCTTCTTGACACCTGTACTGCAGGACGGAGACAAGCTGGCGGCAGCTCAATTATGCATTGGAGAAAATTCACGTGGGAATCCATGGGTCCAGTGTAGTTCGTGCAAGGCACCATGACTACCATGTTTCCCAGCAGTGGCACTTTTAAACAAGATAGTGCACCATGTCACAAGGCCACGAGTGTTGTGGAGTGATTCAAGGAACACAGTGGTGAGTTGAATTGATGTACTGCCTCCCCCCACCCCCCAACTCACCAGATCTGAAGCTGATCACACATATCTGGGATGTGATTGAACGTGGCATCAGAGCTGATCACCCCTTCCTGGAATTTATGGGAATTAGGTGACTTGTGTGTGCAGATGTGGTTCCAATGCCCTACAGCGACCTACCAAGGCCTCATTGTTTCCATGCCAAGACGCATCACCAATGTTATCCATGCCAAAGACAGACATACAGGCTAATAGGTAGGTGGTTATAATGTTCTTGCTGATTAGTGTGGTTATACCACACAAGAAAATTACCTGCAAAGAAAGTATGATTTTAAGTACACTTTAAAATTTGGTATGTCTTCTTTTTTTCTTCAAAAATCTAATATTGCTACATAGCAAGCATAATTGCAGCTATAATTTGGATCTTAATAATTTCAGCATTAAAAGATTTTCTGAAATTTAATTTTGTTTCAGTTTGTGTGAATAATTAATAACATGTCAATGCAATTCAATTATGTAAGAATGGAGGCTTTCCCAGTGTATCAGTAGTATAAAAAAAACTTATGTTGCCACCAACCAAGGGTGAGCCTCAATTTGTTGTGATATTTTGAAGTCACTCTCTAACTTCATCTTCTGGCATCAGAAGATGAAGCCAGAGAGACTTGAAACATCTCATCAAATTGAGAAGCCCTTGAATTTTTCATACAGCTTGTTTGTTTTTCAAAAAATACATTTCACTTCATTTTCAGAAGTGTATTCAGCGGTTGCATCTGTTGAGTGTGTATACTTGCAATTACATTGTTTTATTACTCCATTTTACACAATGAAATTATAGTAAAAATATTGAATTACTTACTGCATCTTTGTCTTTCCCGACATATTGATAGTTCACTTCTTTTCAGTTTACTGCCACCATCTCCTCCCTCATCCAGTCTTCTGCTGCCCCCCCAATCATGAGGTAAACTTCAGCGTGTGCACACTTTCCAAAACTGAAATATTATATATGTTTTTGCACATTTGTATGTTTGTTTCACAGTCATTAGGTAAAGTTTGTTGTGTACACACGTACCGAGCCTAATGGCCCGTTTTTCTACTAGTGAACAAGGCAGATGCCGAAATATTATGTAGTTGTTTGTCAGGATAAGTGTTCCCTCTCATCACAGCCATCCACTTTGGCATGTGGTGGGTTAATTTCCCTTTCTTTTCTTATTTTATACATTTTTGTTCATCACATATGTTTTTCTCTCATCTCGGCCTTCACTTTTGATGAGTGATGAGTCATTTTCCCTATCCTTTGTTATTTACAGTTTCTGTTGTATCATATATTTTCATTTCTATGTAATGTAAAACAAGGAAAAGTGTAAGTAATTAAGTATTTATACCTTAATTTCACTGTGTAAAATGAAGCAGTAAAACAAAGTAATTATACACAAACATTCTCAACACATAGAATTGCTGAAAAACGTTTGAGAATTAAGGGAAGTAATAAACAAAAATGAAATGCATTAACATGGTATTAATTATTCATAGAAATTACCTACCTCACAATTGAGGAATCACTCCTTGTCATCCAGCTGTTTGTTCCAGGCATAGCATTGAGAAGAGCTTACAGGACACTGAAAGACTGCAAGAAAGAATTCGACAGTTGCAGGAAGCTTCAGCAGAATGTCATAGCGTTTATGATGGATTTGTAACAAGAGAGAGAAATTTGGATAAATATTTCAAAAAAGATTTTCCTGAAATTTCAGCTTTTCACCGAGAACAATTATACAAACTATACAAGTAAGAAGGCTATTATGTTGAAAATTTTATTTCATTTTTAAATTTTTTACTTGTAATATGTTTCAGAAAAAATATTTTTTAAAAAAATGTGGTGAAATTTGTTTATTTTACTGTAGCTAAATTCTTTGTGGAATATGTATGACTTCATTTTCATAGACTGAAAATTCACTAATTTTGCAACCCCTATTTTCATTTACAACACTGACCATAGCAAAAAGGTTGTCAATCACACAGAAAACTTATGACTAGATTAAACAGTTCATTTGGCAAATTGATGGAGAGATTGATATGTAATAACATGAAGTACCCCAGAGGATACCTCTGAATTCACTCCTATAATGACTATATTGAAGTAATTAATAAGGTAACAATGAGAGTTGCTTTTGACGTAAATAATCTTTCATATAAAATTGAGGACTTCAATATAATATATTGAAGTCCTCAATTTTATATATATATTATATATGGCAAAGCAAATAAGAATGAAAAATAAAAAAATAATGTATTGACTTTACTCATTTTTGCGAAAATCTGAAAACATTACTTTATTACTTGAAATCAATTTATTCAATGTATTATGAGCTATTCTGTTAAAGACAATTGATTTTACATTTCATAGTTTTCAAACTCAGAAGTTTATCAGTCCATGGGTAGCAATTTTATGGGTGGAGTAATTATTGCAGTGATTATGAAAGTTATTATTAATTTTAATTGGAATCTAACTAACGTTCCCGTGACAATTCCACTAGTCATCTAAATACCCCTATATATATATATATATATATATATATATATATATATATATATATATATATAATAACAATGAGCAGGAAAAAGCTTTAAGGCAATAAAATTAAGGAAGGATAGGGAAATATGACCCAACACTTACCACAGATGAAGGCGGCTGGGATGACGAACAAAAAAATATATATATATATTGAACATTGGATAGGATAAAAAACCACCGCTTACCAAAGAAGGGGATTCCAGCGGCGTTGATACACGAAAAAAACACGAACACACAAAGAATAAAATTTTCGAGCATGGCTCTTCCTCAGTAGAAGTGAGATGGCTGCACGCAAGCACTGCCGGCAGCCAACTGCGTAAGCCACAGTTTCGGTGGCTCATGGTGGGGGAAATACATCATGGCAGGAAGTGAGGGAGGGGGTAGAAGAGTACAGGATGGAAAACGGAGATGAATGGCAAGTATAAAGCAAAACTGTACAAGCTCCTGACTCAGAAGGGTAGTATACATCAGTTAATCAAGCAATAGACACAAGTGGGGGGGGGGGGGAAATTAAAAATAAATTTTTTAGTTGAAACTAAAATTAAAATTCGAAATCACAATCTATAAAGATAGGCTCTGGTGAGCGGTGGTTCTGTGAGGGAAGGTGGAAGTGAGGGGGATGGGTGGGAGGAAAATTGGTGCTATCTTAAATTTAGACCTGGAGATTGTCTGGTCCCCAGTTGGTACTGATAGGCCAGTTCCCACCTTCTAAGTTCTGAAATACTGCTTTTATCTGAGAGGACTCTGATGGCACGGACCGAGAAGCAGGTACTGTCAGAACTTTGACCTAAAAATAATGTCAATGCAATTTCAAAAAGCCAGACGGAAACTTATGACTTGGATCTTGGGGAGAATTTCAGATAGACCATGTAGCCATATCAAACAAAAACATAAGAGAAATTTTAAATGTGAGAACGCGTAAAGGATTCATTGAATCAGATCATCACTTGTTACAAGTAAAGATCAGGCCAATCCCAAGAAATGGGACAACAACAAAGAAGACTGTAACCACCAGACCAGACCCAGAATATCTGAAGAAAAACAGAGAAAAGGTCATGAAAGAAATTAATCAAAATGCAGCAGAAAATTGGAAAGACCTCGCAAATGCAGTCCATAAGGCAATGCGTTGGGGACAGCCTCCTTGAAAACGCAGACATAGATGGTGGAACATGAAGTGCGACGAGTCTATTGAACGAAGGATTCAGGCATGGACTAAATTCAATAGTAACCGAACAACAGAAACATGGCAGCAATTTCACACAGTCCAGAAACAAACCTCAAAAGAAATTAGAAAAGAAAAGCGTTCATACGACAGAAAAAGGATACAAGATATTGAGGAAGACTTCAAAAGAAATAACACAAGAAATTTTTATAGAACTTTCAAAGAAAATATTACAGGCTACCAACCTCCAAACTTTTGTTTCAAAAGGCCAGATGGTTCCATTGAAATGAATGCCAAAGCTAACTGCAAAATTCTGGCACAATACTTTGAAAATCTCCTCAACTGCGAGAAACCGACGGGAAAATTGACCCTAACAGAAACTACACCAAATCTGGACTCTACACCACCCACACTCGAAGAGATAAAGGAGATCATAAAACAACTGAAAAACAACAGAGCACCAGGAGAAGATGGCATTATTGCCGAGTTCTGGAAGCTTGGAGACGAAAATCTCACAAAGAAAATTTATAAAATTATTACAGATATTTGGGCCACAGAGAAAATTCCACAAGAATGGAAATGTGCACTAATACATCCCTTACATAAAAAGGGTGACAAGACGGATCCCAACAATTACAGAGGTATCTCCTTGCTGCCAGTCATTTATAAAATCCTCTCCAAAGCCCTACTGAACAGGCTAGAACCTCAAGTAGATCTACAAATAGGTGAATACCAGGCAGGCTTTAGAAAAGGAAGATCATGCATAGAACAAATCTGGAATCTGAGAACACTCCTGAAGATAAGACAAACAAACAATACCGTAGTAACATTTGTGGATTTCAGGAAGGCATATGATTCCATAGACAGACAGACGCTCTTTGACATAATGAGAGAATACGGCATACACAAGAAGACAAGGGCTCTGATACAACAAACACTCGTGGATACCACGTCTAAAGTGAAATTTATGGGAGAAACATCAGAACCATTCAAAATTTGCATGGGTGTCAGGCAAGGAGATGGATTATCACCAATTTTATTCAACATGGTATTGGACAAAGTTATAAAACAATGGGAAACGCTGGTCAAAGGAATACAGCTAGGAAGAACACAACATACCAAAACAATCATCAGGTGCCTGGCATTTGCGGATGACCTGGCAATTCTCAGCAACAATAGGCAGGAAGCACAAGATGCATTGGAACAGCTACATCAAATTGCCGCCAAAACAGGGCTACAAATTTCGTATGAGAAAACGCAGTACATGGAGAAACAAAACAACAATGAACAAACAATATACACAAAATTTGGAAACATAAAAAGAGTTGAGAAATTCAAATATCTAGGGGAATACATACAAGTAGGAGGATCTAACAAGCTATCAAATTCAGAAAGATCAGAAAAACTTCAGAAGGCTTATAGACTCACATGGTCATATTATAACAAAAGAAATATATCAAGACAGGCCAAACGCAGACATTACAAAACATTGGTACTGCCAGAAGCATTATATGCATCAGAAACAACAACGATTGGGGCTTCAGGCATAACAGAAGCGGAAAAAGTTGAACGCAAAATCCTTAGAAAAATTTTTGGAGCAATATATAAAGACGGTATATGGATGAAAAGACCAACGAAAGAACTATACGAACATACAGATAGATTGACAGATATGATCAGAGGACGTAGATTACAATTCTATGGACATTTACAGCGAATGAACAGCACTAGACTCACAAAGAGGATCTTTGATGTGGTAAATGGTTCACTCAGGAAAACCAATTGGTTCCAGGAAATAGAAGAGGACTTGAATCACGCAGGGATCAGCAAGGAAATGACACGGGAAAGGGGACAATTCAGGAACAAAATTATGAACTCAAAATTTAAAACACAGAAGAAAACAGGAACAAAATGGACTGAACAAAGGAAACAGGAACACGGTGAGCGTATGAAGAGTTTTTGGGAAGAGAAGAGGAAGAAGACAAATACAAACAAAAACTGAATAATCATGAATAATTTGAGTTTAAACACTGTCCTCAAGGGCAATAATGATTAATAATAATAATAACATATTATTTTTTCATATTTAGATTTAATTATATTATTTTGCTCTTCCCACCGAACAGAGATTAGTTTGAATATTAACTATGCTCGGGTATTAGCTCTGAATCACTCCCCCTCTACTTGTCCCCTGTTTAAATTTACCCCCCACCATTTTCCTGGTCAACAGTCTTTCTGTGAGGCAGTCTCCCACATCACCTACCTCACATAATGTTCTCCTGTTAACAAAGCGCTCAACCTGAAAATTTCTGTATCATTTTTATTTTTGTCTTTTCTGTGTGTATACACCCACATTCATCATCTACATGTGGTTCATTTCCCTATCTTTATTTAATTCCCTTTCACTTCTTGGCACCTTTGATTTCATTGTTTTTATAATGGAAGTGTTAAATTCCTCCCCCATTTACTTTTACAAAATAAAAATTTTAATTTTAAATTCCTTAAGCATTATGGGCTGAAGAGTAGTTGGTAGGAGATGGCACATTGTGTTGGGCTTGGTGGAGCTGTGTCTCACTGTTAAGAACAATTGGTGGCAGGGTCAGCCATTAGCAAAGGCAGGACCCCATACTGCAAATGAGGTGAAGTGGTTATGAGTCATCACCTAGTCATCTGGCTAATTGTAAATTTTCCTCTTGTAGCATCCCCTAACGGAGTCCTTTCATGTCTTCTCTACCCCTCTCCAAGGTTTTCATTGATGTTTCCCAATCATCAGCACATACATTCACAATATTGTAAAACCACAAAGGTAAAGATTTGATAAGCCAGACACTGATCTCCAGCACTCATAATCTCAAATCAGCTACTTGTTCAGAAAAACCAAGCGAGTTCCTGTTTGCCATTTGTCCACACTTCTGGAGCTAAAATATTTAAATATTAAACCCAGCACCTTCCTACCATTGACTACCCTTTGCACGTAAAGTCATCCAAAATTACTTCCTTCAACAAATTAACCACTAAAAGCATTCACCCCCAGTTCATGACACATAATAAACGCAGTCTTTATGTTGGCTAGATCATACAGGTGTATTTTGTAGCCAGTTTATGTTCAAATCCTACTGCACTGCACTCTCTTACATATTTAACTTTCTATGTTTCTTAAAAAAATGCAACCATGATACATTGAACAATTCTTTGCAATTATCCTTGCAATTAAACACTCCCAGTGATAATTGCCAGATCCATTTAAAAAGTAACATTAAACATTTTTAATCAATATTTAAACAGTAGGTTTAAGTTAAGCATATTTGCAGTTTCAATGTAACTCATTTCATTTCACATCATTAAAGAATCTCCAAAATTATTTAGCAATTGCGTTTTTGTGATGATGCAGACTTGTTGTCTCTATGATTTATTTCCTCTAGATGATTCTTTTCAAAATTAATAGTCATGCATTCAACTTTCCAAGAGGTGAATTAGGAGAGAGATAAGTACTTTCCGAAACTCAGGTTATCCACCTACAGAGTTCTATAAGGTAAATTGTTTCAATGAAGACTGTTAGCTCTGGTCTTTGCGGAAGGTATAAATTTCACCGGAGTTGTGTGAGCTGGCATAAGTGGCAAATGGTGGTTTATCATCTATCATGAAAGAAAACTGATATTTGGTTAGACTTGGTCAACTGAGGCAGGTGAGTTGTGTCTAGTGGGTATGGTGCTACTGGAATGTCCAGTGATCAGAAATGTTTCATCAGTTGTAGGGTAGATATAGTTTATTGTGCCTGGAAGCATGTTGCAATTTTTCAACAAGTTCTGCTATAGAAGAAGAAGTGGTTTGGAGGAATTAAGGAACCTTTGTTTATAAAAAACCATATACATGAAGTTAAGTGTCCTGTTGTAGCTTATGTGAGGTGTAGTGGAAAGGATTATGGGGGAATGCATCGCAATTCAGAGTAGGGTTATGGGGTTAGGTGAAGGATTTGTTTCAAGATGGAGTAAACTGGAACAGTAAGACATGTTTCTGGTTGGTTATAATTGGTGCATGGCAGATATTTATTGAAAGGACACGTTTTGACATGTCAGATGATGTTACAGTCCAATTCAGGGCGACAGTTAAGGGACATAACAGCTTCTAAAAGATTTCCAGAAAATAGGATGAGGGATGTGTAATTGATAAAGATAATATGCCACAGATGGCTAGGCTTTAGAGGAGGTAACAACTCAAACTAATAAATTATTTTTAAATTCAAATTATCTTTTCTTTATAAAAATGCAATTAAAATTATCGGATTTTTACGTGTCCACTCGAACATGATTGTAGCAGTGCATAAACAATTGAGGTAACAGCAACAGTGAACAAGCTGCCTACACCAAACTAATAACGGTTTGAAACACGACCGTATTTACCAATGTTCCTTTATTTCCTGTCATCTTTACTGCTGTTTTTGGAAACAGTCAACTTCAAGGATCTTTTGTTTCTGTTGCATAAAAAATTAGGAACATTGGGCAGTATGACAGAACAAGTTGCGGGAGCAAGCAGCAACACATTCCCTTGTGTTCCTTTTGGTGTGAATGTGCTTTTACTGGTTGGTACCACTGTTTTTGGGGTCAGGAGATTCGACAGAAATCTCTGATTCCATGAAGGCCTCACAGAAAAGTGGTTTATTTTTCCACTAAGGCCTTTTGCTATTCCTTCCCTTTCCTGCGAGATGATGTTGAAGGTGATTTTGCAAGCTTAGTTGGGTCTTTCTGTTGGAACTTCAGAACTTTTGCTCAACTGGCTTTCCATTGTTGGATGTTGTTTCTGCTGCTGCCACTTGTACCCTAGTCACAACATTTTTCTGATGGTGTTCGTGTTGCTGTTGGAATCTGAAAAAACTAGTGGTAAAGTCATCATGGTTGTATATTATAATAATAATAATATTTAATTAAATTGTGGTGGAGTGCACACTCCGGTGGCAATTACCCTACACACCCATCTTCCTCCTGCCCTGCACCCACCTACATTTGCCCTCTGAAAATTTTAGCTTTAAATTCCTTCAACGTTTTCGGTAAATAATCCATCACTTGGTAACTTATTCCAATCAGTGACACCCTTATCCAAAAAACAGACTCTTCCTACACCCTTTTGCCTGAAATCGAGTGCCAGCTTGTGTTTATGGTCATCTTTTCGTTTCTGTGCATTACTTTTAATTCCTACACCAATATCTTCCCAAGCCTCATCACCAATATACAACTTGTATACTTCCACGACCCTCTCCACCCTCCTCCTGTCTTCCAATGAATCCCATTCCAGCTCTTTCATCATATCTGTTACTGATTACATTCTGCGGTAATTTCCAGAAATAAATATAGCAGCCCGTTTTTACACCCTTTCCAACTCCTGTATTTGATACGCAAAATGTGGGTCCCATACTACATTACCATATTCAAGCAATGGTCTGACCAAAGTTTTGTAACCCTATTTCTTCACTTCTCTCATCCATCCCCTCATCACTCTCTCCAACAAATGCAGAATTTTGAAACCTTTTCCTACTACCTGACCAATGTGTCCTGCCCAGTTAAGCTTGTTATCAAATGTAACGCCAAGATATTTACATTTCAAGTTTTCAACAAACAATTATTTCCCCACCTTATAACCATTATCAACCTTTAGTATTTTATTTGTGTACCTAATAAGCTGACTCTTCTTAGCATTTACCTTCATCCCATGTTTAACATCCCAACTAGATATTCTGTCCAGATCACCCTGCAGCTGTTTACAGTCCTCTACCATTTTAATTTTTTTATATTGGATTATATCATCTGCAAACAACATAATTTCTGATAGTAAACAATCAACACAATTATTCATTAGAATAATTAATAGCAATGGTCTCAATAAACTATCCTGTGGCACTCCAATTTTTTATTTCCACTTATTTTGATACTGTATTTCCTACCCTAACTTTCTGTTTCCTACCTTTTAAAAAAATTTCTACCCAGCAAATCACTTTCTCATCCACTGTGATAGTTTTTACCTTATTTACTACCATTTTATGGCTCACTCTGTCAAAAGCCTTGAAAGATCTAGTGATAAACTATCAATTTGGCCTCCCTTTGTAAGCACCTTAGAATTTTGGTGAATGCTAGTTTCTTAGCTTCAAGTACAGGGTGTTTCAAAAAGGACTTTAAAACAAGGTAAAGAGAGCTGGTTTTGGTGTTGTTTTAAAGGAAAACAATTCAAGTTTTGACTCTCGTAGTCCGCTAGTGCCTAATCGCGCCGCGCAAGTGCTAGCAGCAGTTACGTTAAATATGGCTGCCTTCACTGGACCCGAGCGTGCTAGCTGTGTGTTTTTGTTTGAAGAGTCAAAGTCTGCGACAACAGTTCAGTGTAATTTTCGTACCAAGTACACTAAAGATCCTCCTAGTAGGCCTACAATTTATGAGTAGCATAGATGTTATGTAGAAACACGGTGCTCAGTAAAACATAAAAAATCCTCAGGTCGTTCAAGCACATCTGATGAGGTCGTTGAGCAAGTGAGAAAAAATTTTTAACAGCCCTACGAAATCGACCCGGCGTGCATCTCGTGAGCTGCAAGTCCCACATACGACGGTTTGGCGTGTGTTGAGAAAACGTTTGCATTGGAAACCATACCGATATTCGCTTTTACAAGCAATTAAAGACACTGATAAGATTGCACGTAGGAACTTCTGTGTGGATATGTTGAATCGAGTGGATGATGATGAACATCTCTTGGACAACATAAACTTTTTTGACGAGTCAACTTTTCACTTAAGTGGCAAGGTTAACACACATAACTGTAGGATTTGGGGCAGTGAAAATCCACATGAAACATTGCAACATGTTCGTGATAGCGCTAAAGTGAACGTTTTTTGTGCGTTGAGCAAGAGGAAAAAATACGGCCCCTTTTTTTTCCAAGAGAAAACAATCAACGGGATAGTGTACCTTGATATGTTGTAACAATTTTTGATACCACACAGATCGATGAGGATGACCGAGAACGAAATTTTTTCTTTATGCAAGATGGCGCACCACCACACTATCTCACTGACGTCTGGGTGTTCTCAATGACCGCTTTCCAGGTCAATGGATTGGCCGTGATGCGCCAATTGCATGCCCCCCCCCCCCCCCATTCCCCAGACCTGACACCATTAGATTTTTTCTTCTGCGGTTTTATAAAAGATATGGTGTACGTACCTCCTTTGCCGGCCACTCTACCTGAACTTAGAGCAAGAATTTACTCTGCTGCTGAGCAAGTTACACCTGAAATGCTAGTGCGAGTCTGGGAAGAAATCGACTACCGATGGGATGTCTGCAGAATAACCAACGGAAGCCACATAGAACATCTTTAGTTTAAGGTAAAAAAACTTGAAGTGCTTTCCTTTAAAACAACACCAAAACCAGCTCTGTATGTTTTTTTATAAAATATATATGAATTTTCAAAGTTGTAAAGTCCTTTTTGAAACACCCTAAGGGAGGAAGTAAATTTACAGTAAACATATAGTTTTCATTGCATACATAGGTTATGGGAGGAACGTTTTATGTAGAAGCTGATACCACAACCTAATTTATTAAATAAACCATTTTAAAAGCAATAAAGTCACACAACATTTAATAAAAGTACTAAATAAACTTTTAATAATAATAAAGAAACTTTTTAACTAAACCTGAAATAGGATAATATTGTTTTACTCCCAAACAATAGGTATTTGCTACGTGAGCATTTCACAATTTCTGAACACTTTTAAGTGAAGGAAAGTAATTTTAAAATAAGAATAATCCAAAAGAAAGTTGAATTCACTAAAATATCGTAGTTTCAGGTGTGTAAATAACATAAATAAATTTTTAAACACTTCGATTAATGCACTTCAATTTCAACATTTTTTATCATAGGTTCCTAGTAATTTATCGATCTAAAAAGTAGATTTCCTGAAAGAACTAAAAATCTAATTTAACATATCCCAATTTCAGACAATTCCATGCAGTAAAACAGATTTTATAGACATATTAAAGATTATTTCGTCACTGAACACACGTGGGTCAATTAAGAATTATTTGCAACTAAATCAAGTCATTCCCAGAGATAAAATAACTTTTAAAACACATAACTAAATTCAAAGAAAACTCTGATAATTTTACTTTTCTGATATAAACAATACTTTAAGAATTATTAACTAGAAACCAAGTGTTTACTAAACTGAATAAAACCCGATTTTTGTTATATCTATAAATTTGTTATCTCGCTACCGATTTTTATAAAATTTACACCATTGAACTCCAGAATTAACGTGGAATATTTTGGCACTAATTTAATTTAGATTAATTGTAATTCAGCTAATTTTCTAGAATTGGGGAAATACCCACTTGCTAAAAGACTTTGTATCACTACGCAAATTAAATAAAAATTTAAATTAATCACTCGAAATTTCTAATTAAACATCCTTTGAGCATCTTGCAGATAAGACTACACACTGTCAAAGTTTGAACACTTTTTATAATCTGGATTGTTTAGTGCAATATACACACTTTTTGTTAGGCAGCAGCATAAACGTGTGATACAGCTGGAGTCAATAAAAGCTGGAGCCCAGTGGAAGGGATGTCTTTCTTTCCTTCGGTTTCGTCTTTACTCCGGGATCATTATGTGAGGTAATCCTTGCTAGTTTGGTTTTGGAGCAGGGAGGCGGCGGTTGGAAACTTGAACTCAATGTCGGTCATGTTGGGTGTCGTTGTAATAGGCGGCAAATGTAATGACTACTAAGAACTTTTAAATTTTCTAAAGGGGTTATTTGGTATGATTTCTTTCCACAACCTACAATTTTCTGGAAATGTGTGTTCGATCGCCTATTCAACTGTTTAATGCAATATTTCGTGAATGTGACTTTGAAAATAAACTTAAAATTTTTCTTGAAGTGAACTGTTGTGATTTCATAGTAAAACCTTTCCTCAGCTTTGGGTTATAAAGCTTTGTGGCGGCCGTTTAGCATTTCAGTTGAGTTTCTAACTAGGCAACATGGTCTTTTAAGACTATTAAAGTCAGTCAGAACATTTTTGTCAGAACATTTCATTTCAAGCGAACTGCTAATTTAAGGTACTAAGCCGATACTACAACCCCGGTATCAGTTTTGGGTCTTACACCTTGTCCATTTCATCTGAAATATCTTGCTTATATCCAACAACTGAGATTTGCATGAATATCCTTGCCTAAAGCTATGTTGCCTATTTGAAAACCACTTACGCTCTTCACATATATTTTTGATGTGGTTGCATATCAATCTATCCATTAATTTACCTACCTCTGATGTCAAACTGATCGACCTGTAATTTTCGACTCTATTTCTCACCTCTCCTTTATGTACCAGCACTACCATCACACTATTCCCGTCCTGTGGTAAGCAGCAAGTATCCAGACTAAATTAAAATAATATTTCAAGATAGGATACAATGTCACATTTGGATTTCTTTAAATATCTGTAGTAATATTATCTACACCAGCTCCTTTATGTTTTTCAGCTTTCTTATTTCCTTCATGATATCCTCAGGATGAATTTCAAATTTTTTGGTCTGTTCATTTTTAATTGTGTTGTTAAGCTCGTACTCCAATTTCTCCAATTTCTGATTCAGTGTCCCTAATGCTCACACTAAACTAGTTACTTAAAATCTCTGTCTTTTTCAAATCCTCAGTAACCTCTTCTCCATCCTTATCTATAAGTGTCTCAACATCCTTCCTTCCCCTCAGTTTTCTAACATAGCCATAGAAATGTCTAGATTCGTCAGTCCCCTGCACTGGCAATACTCTTCATAAATCCATTTTTAGCCACCTTCTTAGCAATTATTAAGTCCTTGTTTAGTTGTTTTCAATATTACCTACCGCCCTGCTGTCTCTTTACTATATTAAGTTTTCTTCTTACCAACCTCTTTAACCTCACCATCTCCCTATTAAAGTACACAGGTTCTCTGCTTCTCTTTATTTTCTGTTTTGGAATAAATTTTTCTTCCCCCTTTCTTATTATCTCCTTAACTCTACCCACCTTCACTGGACTGTACTTGTCCCTTCCTTCCATTTGCTGAAACGTTCTCTGAAATATCTCATCAAATTCGAAATTTGTGACTTTTTATAATTGTATCTATTTCCCCTTTAATTTTGGCTGCTTGTTTACTGAATTGTCTAATATCGATCATAACTGCTTCATGATCACTTATTTCTTTGGTTACTTGACCCTCCACAAGGTTATAATCGAGCTTTATTATGAATATATCCAAAATATTTTGTCCCGTAGTGTTCTGCTTTACCACTTGGGGTATTTGCAAATCTCTGTTATCTTGTGTTATTAATCTTATATCCTACCCAGTTTACACCTAGTAAATTTAAATCCCCACCAATAATGACCATTCTATTCTCACCTCTAAAAACTGAGTATGAATTTAATTTCTCCCCAAGAGTCTCATCTTCATCTGCCATTCTTCCTCTGCGGTAAGCAACCATCCTGATTTTTTCTTTTTTAATACCCCAGAAATCTACCACAAGTAACTCATGGTCATGGTCTATAAAAATCAATGAACTGTGGTAGTTTTTGTTAACTAGTATCAAAACTCCTCCACCAATTGCTCCTCTACCTCTGTGGTACACTCTGTATCCATCGGGAAAAACTTCAGTCTAGAACTTCTTCTTTTAACCAATTCTCTACACCAATTATTATTTGTGGTTCATGTATCTCTATTACATTTGCAAATTTGATTACTTTGTTCATTATACTTCTACAGTTCACCAGTAACACCCTTATTACTGGCTTTATATATTCAGCATTAACCTCCTCCTTCCCAGTGTTACCCCAGTCAGTTATTGTTTCATCTACGTCCTTAAGATCTGTGATTTTTCCAATTGTGGATCTACAATCAGTATCACTTTGATCATCTATTTCTATACCTTCACCTGCAGCCCTTATCCTAAAAAAGGCACAGTTCTGATCCCATCATCACTGGAAATGGGATCTCTTACTGCTTTAGCTAACAACTCTATTCTCTGCCCCTTCTATTTAGGTGTAGGCCATGCCTAGTGAAACCCCACTTACCAATGATGTTCACAGGCACAACCCCCAAGATGGAACAAATGCCTTTCCTAAGTAGCACTTCTGTTTCCACATTTACCCGCCTCACAGCATAGTTTAATTGTGGTCGGTCATGGCGACTTATGACCTGCATGAGTTCCAATCTGGTATGTTGCGCCTCCTTCACCAGATTCTTCAGGTCACTCTCTATACTATAACTCGTGTTTCTATCAATACTATTCCCCACACCACACACTATCACTACTCTATCGTCCTTAGTGAAACTCTTACAAAGTGAACCTATATCCTCTATTACCTGAGCTAATGTTACACTAGGTTTGAAAAAACTTTTGACCTGGTAACCTGTGCCTAACTGATCCTTCAAAAGAGGGCCTATACCTCTCCCATGGCTACTACCTAGCAGCAGAACCCTTTTTTTCCTATTCTTACCTTGCACGCCTTTATTCCTAATGGCATGCTGCATTTTACGTACTCCTACATCTACATGAGGCTCTTCTCCTCCTGACTCTAGCAGCAGGTCAAACCTAATTTTCCCCACAATTTGTAATGTGTCTGGATTCTTCATTCTATTAACCATGTTTCTTCTATGACCTGTTACCAGCTCCCTACCATCCTTCTCAACTTCCCCCAACCCACTATCTCTACTTTCTGCCTCTATAGCATGAGTCTTGACAATCTCAGTCCCCACAGGCTGTGCCTACACAAGCCAAGCCTCTGCAGGCTGAGCCCCCACAGGCTAAGCCCCCACAAGCCATGCCTCCACAGGCTGAGCCTCCACAAGACGAGCGTCAAGAATCCTGATCCTTTCACGCAACTACCTCATCATTTCGCCCATCTCCCTCATCCTTTCATCCCTAAGACAAAGTGAACAGAACCATGTGAGAGCCTCATTTATTTCTCACATTTCCTCTTCCCCATGTGTCCAATGAAACCAGTTCTTACACCAACTACAACCCAACCCCTTTGCAATGTACCTGCGACAGGCACCACACTTTCCAGTCATGACTTTTCCCAAAGCACCTTATAAATGAACCTTAAATTTATTTGATAAAGTAGTCTACTAAACTTTATACTATATACTATAGTTTTGAAATTTTTATTTAACTGGATAAGAGCTTTATTCCTCAATCAAATTATACTAATTAATAAGTAGATAAAAATACTTTAATCAAGTACTTAAATTTTTTTAACTAAGAAGTTGCTATTTTAATATTTTTGGAAATAAGTAAATACAAAACTATTATATTTAAGACAGAAATAAGTGATTAAGAAACTATTATATTTAAGACTGAAATTAATTACTAAGAAACTATTATATTTAAGGCTGAAACAATTAATAAATATATCTTAGGATTTACAAAGTTACATCTACATTTGATATTTTTTAATTCGATATTGTCAAAGCAGATATCAACCATTATTTATTTATTACATTTACTTGTTGTATTTCTAGCAGATTATTGTTATTTTTATACTTTAATACTAATGAAAATAACAAACTGTTATATTCCAATCAAAACAAAAGTCTATATATGTCTTAGCAACAATCTACAACAATCCGAATCTATAACACTTTTTATTAGTTACACAATAAATTTGAGATGTTAAATTAGATATACATAAAAGTTTTGTTACAATTAGCAGTATTTACTCTATCAAGCTTTCAGTTTATTTCTAAATCAAAAACTATGGAAAAGATATGAGTATTAGCCACTAAGAATATGCAATTTTTTTAAGCTCTGTTACCAAATGAAAAATGTTTTTCCTAACTATTTACTTTATAATTGATAGTTTTAAACTAATTTAGATGGTAAAAACTTAGCTGATGACGAAGTTATATCAGGTTTAGTGCACAGCAGTTCACAAACACAACCACAGCTCACTTCACTATATTTACTGCTACCGATGTCCCCATTCTTGAGTGTTATGATATATGCAGGTTTGGTGCCACATTTACACTCTCATGAACACATTGTACTTGTGCTCACGTCAGTATCGCAGGTATGAGTAAGACCTGAAAATGAGAGTAGTAAGTGCCTTAACTTTTTCCTTTGCTTCAGCATAAGGTATTTGCTCTTTGATCTTTAAGTCCTGTCTCTTCTGCTCGTCAAGATGCACTTGACACTTCTCGCTCCAGACTAGATGTTGATGCACACCTGTGGGTGGGGTTGGATGGTGTAAATACTGCTTCGCTCATGTGTTCCCATGACACATTTCCTATAGGTCGGACTGTGCATGGTGGGTGAGCAGTCAATTCTCTGGCCTCGCATTCAGGAGGACATCAGTTCGAATCCCTGTCCGGGCATCCAGATTTGGGTTTTGCATGGTTTCCCCAAATCACTCCAGGCGAAAGCTGGGATACTTCCATCAAAAGGCCATGGCTGAATTTGTTCCTATTCCTTGTCCCCAGTCCCACCCCACTCTAATGACCTCAACGTCAACAAGGCATAAAACCACAAGTAAAAAAAAATTAAAAAGTTCTACAGGTAGAGTTGTTTTTGCGGGTGGCCATCGAATGAGGAAACTGCTGGTACTTCAAGCACCACATTGTTTACAGTATGTAAGGGCAAATGTTCAAATGTAAGTATCCTAGTTGACTGAATTTGGAAACATTGGAATGTTGAATGCCAGGAGGATTATTGTAGTCTTTTCAGTACTGCCTTTTATACTTCATGCAATCTGATGCACCAGGACCACTTTTTCATATTCGCTCTCCTTAATGAATTCATCTGTCCCTAATCCCATTTTGTCCCTGCTAGTAATTACCTCCTTATACTGTTCAGAGATTTGTGGAGTTTGCATTTTAACAGCAATTTCCTCAAGCTTCTAATTCTTAAGGAGTTCAAAAGTCTGAATACTGGTAGAGTTTCCAGCAGCTGTGACTGTTTCCCAACTTTTTTCACCAATTTCAGGTTTCCTACAAGACTTGCTAAACCTTAGTTGCAAAAGTGCGATACTTCTGGTGATCACAATAAAACCGTACTCAGCTTTTTTGTACAATCATCATCTTTTGAAGCCAAGGTCCTCGCTTTCCAAGACATGCAATGTTCATGCACTATGGTAGTACTTGACACCTGTTAAGGGGAGCCAAAGGTGGTGAAATAAAAAAAAAATACGATTTTTTTTTTTTTTTTTTTTTTTTTTTTGCTATCAAAAATTAATTGGAACATTCCTCTTTAATGAAAACTTTGAATTATTGTTCTACTTGCCCTAGAAGTGGAGTTATTACCATTTTCTCCCGCTCCTGCAGAGGAAATTGGCGGGGCCGCTGAGTGCAAATACTAGTAATGCTAGTGACATGCGAAAAGCGGTGTGGGCATTGTTCCTTCATACTGCCTCTTCGAATGAATGCCCTCAACACAACCTATGTCCAAAAGATTCCTGGTGCAAATATAATGCCAAAAATGACTATGATCTCAAGCATGGTTCACCAGAAGCTGTGATAGATGCAATAAAACCAATTTTTCATGACTTAGCACAGCCAAAATTGTTACACAAATGTCTACACGGAAAAACGCAGAATCCTAATGAGAGCGTTAACAATTTAATTTGGACAGTGATTCCTAAAAGGGTGTTTGTAAGCTTCGGCATTTATGTTGCAATAGCAACCTACAACCAAGGAAACAGTGTGAAGTGTGAAGTGTGAAGTATTGAAGGCATTAGGATTTCAAACTGGAGTGAACACTGTACAAGCACTAAGAAATATTGACAGAGAGAGTATAACAGGAGCAGAAAGAAGAGAAAGGAATATGAAATATGATGGAACAACAGGCCAGAAAAGAAGACCAAAAAGGAAGCTTTTGGAGGATGAAGAAGAAGACCCTGATAATCCATCCTATAGTGCAGGAATGTATTGAGAAACTTTGATAGCCATTTCCCGCGAATTAGAATTTTCCTAATGTAAGGAACATTTTCTCAAAATCCACTGAAACTAGGGAGATAAAATTTTTATACAGCACTCATAGTAGTCAAACTTAAATTGTAACACAGATATTTAACAATATGTTCAGTAGTTTCATTTAAATTTGTTTAAAATAAAGCAATTTTTGTAAAAAAAAAAAGTTGGATCATTAAATAAAAGAAAATATTGAAATGAAACTAGATGATACTCCAATATCTCTCCATCATAACTGCAATACTAAACCACTTTGTATGTTGAAAAAATTTCAAATTCTTCTGTTTGGTAGATTGTTCATAAATGTTCCTTAAACTTAGTGATTTTAACATGGGCAGCATACGAACCTCCGGCTCCCCTTAAGAGCTTTTCAGTTTGGGAACTTGTGGTGCTCATGAATTTCCTGTTCTGGTACCACATGTGCTTGCCGGGTGAGATGAATAATAATAAATTAAATTATTATTAGAGAATGTTTTAAATGTGCTGCTAGTTAAGCATTGACAGTATGTTCAAAAGAAAATCCCAAAACCTCCAAAATATGTTTTGAAATTTCTTTTTGAATAAACAAAAATAAGGAAATGTATTTTAGAATGAAACTATTTAATATCATCAAAGTATTTATCATTTTACTGTTTAAAATAATTAAAAAAATTAGTAATATAAAAATGTTAAGATTTTTGATCAAAGTAATGAATGTTAATGCTTGTGTCGTACTCTTATCATCAGCTACACAGAAAAGACATCAGTTATATATCACACAACTTATTTTTACAAAAAAGTACAATAAACTATAACTGAATTGCTTTAAAATGCTAATTTTTCAGGCGAAGGCCTAGGATGCACCAGAAAGCACAAATGTCAGTATCTCTTTTAAACGAACTCTCACAAAATTCTATAACTGCAGAAAAACCATCTTTTTTACCCAGTGAATATATCGATTTCTTGAAGGCTCTAGATAATCTAGACAATTATTCAAATTGCCCAGCCAATATTGAGGAAGATACATGGAAAACATTGTGCAGAGTCCGTAGGGTGAAAATTGAGTGTGAATTGAAGGTAATGTCATTAATAATATATATACATTACATTAAGTATTTCAAGAAATGAGCTTAACCCTACACTGGTCTCGTGGATTACATATGTAGTCCACTCAAGCCATTTCTAATGGGACTTTTCAGAGCGCGACTACTGCAGGGTTAAATTGTTTTTACCATTAAAAATGAAATATTGTAACAAAATTGTGCTCAATTGGTAGGAAACCATACACGCATGAATTATGGCAGCTTCTGGCTACTGTATCAGTTTGAGGGTGTGTGTCATTTGGCTAACACATTTTAATTTTGTTGACATAAATTAACATTAAATGGAGACCATGGTTACCTAGCAAAGAATGGGAATATGCTGATTTACTACTTTAATAAAAGAACTGACTTTTGATTTATCAGTTGTTAATGTTAATCTGAAAAGTTATTGGCAATTATGAAATATATCTGTACATTATTCTTCATTGCAATAATAATTAAGTTTTTTGAATAGCACAAGAAAAATTGGGTGTGAGTTGTATCAAAATTCTTAATTTATATGGATGATGTACCAACATAGAAAATGATATGGCAGCAATTTTTAAGACCAACCTTATGTAGGCCTACACTATTCAGCAGTTACTATTAAATACTATATAACCTACAACAGTTTACTGTTAAAAGATACTTCCACAACTTAAATACTACAACTGTTATTGAAGTTAAGATGATTCCAAAGAATTTGCCAGCAGCTTCACCTGTGTAGACCCAGCTGTGTGGCTGAATTTAAATTACCTATGGCATGGTTTGAAGTTAATAGATGAAAAACCAGAATTTAGTATTGTAAATGATTTCCCCAAAAACGTATATTACTGTTTATTTGTGAAAAAACATCACAATAAATTAACATTAATGTACGAAATTCACTGAGCTTTGAAAATTTCTAACTAATAGAAACAGATCTGAGATCCTACCTACTCCAGAGAGTTTGAGTGTTATTTTATGTTAAGATCTCTGGCCAAGAAGAATTCCAGAAGAGTAGTAGGGAGGGTCGGGGGAAGAAGAGACAGGGAGACAGCAGAGATTAGCACTGACGTCATTGAAGAGAACGGTCAGTCCCATCTCAGTGGAATGGAATATTTGGGGTAATCTGGAGTATTCTGGGTGGTAGTGATTTTAAAGTCATCATAACATGTATATGGATTAACCCCTGGAAGAATTTCTGAAGACTCTTGTAACAGCCCTAATACCTGTATTTTGAATAATATTGTACTGTGTGAAATATTTGTAGTGAGCCAAAGTTTGCTTGAAAGTGATTTGATATGTTTATTTTGTAAATAAGTGTATATAGACATTGTTTTAGGTAAGAAAATTATTTAAAGTCTATTTAATATGTTTAAGAACCGAATGGTGCAAGAGAATTTCTTAAAAGTTTGTAATTCCATGTATTACTGTAATTTACGATGTCTACAGGACGATTTTCTACCGTTTGAAAGGATTTCTGTATATAATCTTGTATTCAAGTATCTCTAATTACCATTTCTAATCATTTTGTAATGTTATTAATTAATTTTGTATCAATTCCGATTGTTTTTAATATGTTTGATTGTTTGAGTGATTGTTAATGATCGAGAAATATCGGGCGGATGCCTTTGAAGAATTCTCGTAATTTCGATAGACTCTATATAAACAGATCGCCTGGACAGAGAGTTTTAGTTTGCATTAAGTATTAATTCAGTGTTACAGAGACATTCATGCAAGTTTTCATTCAAGTATTCAGTAAGTCAGTATTGCATCTTTGGATTGTAACAACTATGCTTGTGAATGTCGCAGACTTGTTTTGATTGAAAATAAACGAGCATCAGCATACATTGTTTTTTGGTGGACTTTTTAATTAATAAATGCAGTAATAAAACCACCCAAAGAACCTTAACACTCCCAAGCAACAGGAGTTGATAATTATACCTCTGAAGTGGTGAAGAGCAGTCAACATTGTTAGTCCTATAACGTGTACTTTCCTTCAAACGTGCAATCTACAAAACTGTATGTAACTTTAAAAAGGTGGCTGTCTTGATGTGCTGTAAAAATAGGAAGCAATTAAGCTATATTTAAAGTGACTGTTCCATTAATTTCATTGTTGATATCCTACAGCCACACACCCCTTTAACAGATCAGACCATTTGGTTGATAGTGAGCCGAATCATTATCTCCATTTAAAACGCTTTTCATTGTGTTTACAAGAGGACAGATTGACAAAAATAGCGAGCTCAGTACTACAGCCATGTATATTATAAATGCTGGAGAACAACAAAACATACAACCTCTCCTTTCAAACTTACAGAAATATGCCACAGATGGCAGTAGAAAATTTGAATGTGTCTGTTATGGTTCAAAATTAACAGTGAAAAATTTGGAATTTATTAATGTAAATAAAATATGATATGCAACTTGATTATTAAAAAGTCAATGTTTGGCAATATTAGTTAAAGATACAAAGCAGGTTCAAAGTATTTAGTAACATCAAATTTTATTTCTGTCTAGTTCCATATATCACTCGGATGCGTGATATATATATTGTTCACTTGAGAGAAACACAAACCCTATTCTAAAATCAAAATATATACAGCAAATTTTAAGCCAGGCACTATTCTTTTAAACAATGAAAACCTAACTGATTTTTAAAGGTAAAAAGCGATAGTTCACTGCTAATAAAAAAATTGTAAACTCATGAATTTATATAATGCCACAGAGAACTCCAATAACGAAGTTTAAGCATACCTAATTGGAACGTTTCAGTATGAGAAATTTTCTCACGAAATTAACCATGGACAGAAAAATAAAATGTCAGGTAAACTTATGAAGTTTCCTTCGTACTAGTTTGTAATACAGGAATAAGGTTGACAGAGCCAAAAGTAGAAGATAACTTTATGCTTTAGTATTCAATTTTAGCAAAGTCTCAAAATTAGATTTGTGTCAGACAAAGTCTCCAAAGAAATGTAAATGCAGTTTCGATTAACACGATCAAACCAGATCAAACCCCATAGTTCAAAGTAAAACTAACCGATGCAAGGAAGCAGATAAAATTTTGTCACACGCCCCTAAAGTTCATCGTATCTGCTGATGACCATTACTTAAGTTACTCCTCCATGCCACATGGCACAAAATTCTGCCTCAGAGCAGCATTGTACTTGTGTAAGATTGGCTGATGTCTACATTGCGATCCAAAGTAACGTAGTCACGCTCTAACTAATTCTGCAAGACTGGCCACAAGGAAAACCTAGGGCTGCTATATATAGAAAACACCCATGGGAATACGAAGTCTTCCGGTTTCACACGAAAATAGTCTGATAAACTGATCAAATGTCAGATCTCAAGCGTAAAGATTGCATCATCTTTTTGACCTTGATCACTTACAATATTCCTATTGCTCTAAAATGTTGACAATAGCTAGATTAATTAAAAAATTTCATACCTTCAATAGTTTGGACTTAAAAAATTATGTTCTGAGATTCCCAAAACTTGTTAATAACTCCTACAGTTTTGCAGCTAAAAAGCTGAAATAACTTTTATTTTACTTCTGATTGACTGCTCTTTTATTTGCTATCAGTTGCTAAAATTCTTCTACCAAAAAAAGAATTTAACTAATTCATATTTTCCAAGTTATTAAAGCTATCGATCTGAAAGTGGCTTTAAACAATTCCACGTTTTCCAAAATGACTACTAAAGCAATATTGAAGTCGCTACCTACTTTCTTCGATTTACTATGAATGTTGTAAACTCTTCCAGATGAATACTTGAGGATGATGCAACAGAAAATACAGACTTATTCAGATACTTTCTCAAAACTGTAAAATTCTGATTTTTAGCTTGAATAACTTAGTGACTGACTTTAAAAATGATATGCAATACTATTCCATTTAACTCGCAGTTCTGAGAACAAATTTTGTTACTACGCAATTACAAAATTTTTATGTTACCTTACATGCCCTTCCAAAATTGAAGTTATTTTCTAAGGAAAACTGACTGAAATTTTCAACAACAAAAAAACTGAAACCTCCCTCTTATCTACCTACTGGTGGGGTTGGTCTGCCAGTCATACCCCTTTCACTCTCTCTAACTTATTCAACAACAATTTACAAAATATTATATTCAATATTATAAATATTATCAAATCAACAATTTTCAATTCTTTCACATGAATTACAATTTCCAGATTATTGGCATTTCTTTAAATGTTCATCAACTTGTAAAATGTTTATGTTTGTTATCACCTGCAATAGTGAAAGAAAAAATACAAAAATCACTCAACCCCAAATTGGGTTAATTTTCCTATAATTTAATTAGGACATCTTGTAATGGATGTTATATCCCAGTCCTGTCACAGGCGCCATGTGAGGGCTAAATATTCATGGGGGGGGGGGGGGGTTAACTATAACGTTCTGTCTCAACTGTAACCCTGATCGTACCTTGGATAATTTTAGTTCCTGCTTTGCAACATCAACTTGGCCGCCTCCTAGCTTTAATAACCCCAAACTAGGTAACAGTTAATAAAAGTCACTAGTAAATGCTGATAGATAATCGCTGTATTCTTCAATTTTAGCAAAGTCACAAAACCCTATTGGTGTCAGACAAAGTTTCTGAAGAAATGTAAATACAGTTTCAATTAACATGATCAATCTAGACCACCCCAAGTGGTTACGCTGATACTTATTCTGCAAGACTGGCCACGAGGAAATCCTAGGGCTATTATAAATAGAAAACCCCTGTGGGAATATGAAGTCTTACGGTTTCCAATGAATGTAGTCTGATAAACTGACCAAATGACGGATCTCGAGCTTAAAGATGGCATCTTCCTTTTGACCTTGATGACTTAAAATATTCCTATTGCTCTAAACTTTTGGCAGTACCTATATTGATTAAAAAGTGTTAATTTTGATCCTTATCCTATGTGATATCATGATAAAGTTCCCTTTCTTTGAGTTTACCTTCCCATACTCTTATTACCTTCTCCAAAACGCAATTGGAAAGAATTGGGGAAAGCCCATCTCCCTGCTTGACACCAGTTTATATTTTAAATTCCTCTGAGATCTCTCCCATAAATTTCACTTTTGAATTTGTTGCATTGAGGGTCTGCCTGATTATATTGACCAAATTCCTGGTAAATGTTCAGTTTTTGTTACTACTAATGGGTCATTGAATACAGTTTTTATTTGATTCACATGTGTATTTAAAAAAAAAAATCTGCCTTAGATTTGGGAAAGATTGATTCTATAGCTACAATTTCTTGTTTTCTTTCATGTATGACCTGTTTGTTATTGCAGGATAAATTAATAGCTTGGTGGCCGGTTTTAGGAACCCTAGCATCTTGGAGAAAAGGTATCAATACTACAGCCATCATGCTCAAGTTAATGCAAATGTTGCATAACCCCAATGCATGTTAAGCCATTGAAAGTGTGTTTAATGATGGCTGTAAATTTACATTGTTAGTTGAGCAAACATACAGAGTGTTCCAAAAATAGAGGTAAAAACTTAGGAAAAGGAGATTGGTAGTTTCAAAATGATTCAGAATTTCATAGGGACCCATGACAGGAAAAATCACCATTCATCATTAGACAGTGCCATTCATGAGAGTATATGGTTATAGTGAATCATTTGTTTGGCCTCCACACACTCTGAGTTTAAGCCGCCTGGATTTACTTCTTTGGAAGGAATGTAAATCTGTTGTGTTTGAAACACCTGTCGATTCTGAAATTGACCTTGTACCAATCTTCATGTTCTGCTGTTGATACCCAAGAAATACAAGGTGTTATTGAATATGCCCATCTATCTTTGGCCTGGTGGTGTAACGCTTGCATGAAAGGTAATTTGAACATATGGACCATCATGAGATGGAATAAAAGTTTTCCCCTTAATCTGTGCCTTGTGTCCTTTCATTACTTGTATTTCTCCTACTACTTTCCATGACATTTCTGATGCTCCTGTATAATACTGAATCCTACTAAATTTTGTACCCATCCTGCATATTATCATAATAAAACTCACCAGAAGGTATACTATCATTAGAGAGCCATTATAAGTTGTTGAGTTTCATACAAAATAAAAAAAGAATATACCTGACAGAACTTTTTCATTTCAAATCCCAAAGTGAAGGATTTTCTGTTTTATATAACTCATATTTTCCTATTAAAAGATATTGATCTCACAATTTAAAAACTAAAGATCATTAAGGAAGTGTGCTAAGGAGAGTGGCTGTATATCATTTATTATTACTTTGTAAAATATATATAAAATGTAGAAATTAATTCTGGTTAAATATATATACTCTTAAATTTGACTTATAATTAATTATTATTGAAGATATTAACTTTGAGATTAACATCATGTACATAAATGTTATTGTCTCCTACCAATTGATTGAAAATGGACATAACTTTTCTTGTGTGAATGAAGACTTTCCTGGTTTATCGCTGCAATGTTATCTTCCCGGGTTTACTGCTGGATTATGTGGTTGAAAGACTAGCTTTTGGCAACGAACTCTGCTGCCATCTGTAAGCCTGGTGCTCATGATATGACGACCAGAGCTGCAATGCAGCATAAGCACCAGGCTTGAAGATGGCAGCAGAATTCATCACCAAAAGCTTGTCTTTATCCCAAACAATCTGGCAGCAAACCCACAAAGATTACATTGCATAACTTTTCTTATCTGTTTAGTCTGTTGTGTATTTCAGTCAGTTTTTAGAGTAATTTTGTTTTCCCTATGTCATTGAACTTATATACTTAATTCATGCTTTTTACAGCTGAAAGGGTAAACATATTTATCATTGAAAATTGTCCCTTCTAAAAATATACTGTATATCAACTTTATTATATATTTGGTCACAACATCATGAAGTGATTGTTGATATATATACACTATCATACACTTTTAATGAATGTTTGTTCTAATTTTTAAAAAATAAATAAATAAACTTTTGTATTTATGTTACTTAAAAAACATTTCTTGTTGGTAGATTAAAGCTAGTGCACTAGAACTGGCAGAAGCAGACAAAACTGTGAGTTTGTTCCAGAAAAAACTAAGTGCTGAAAAAGAGAATCATTCAAAGTTGCTTACAAACCTCAAGAATATTAGGGAGGAAAAACTGTATCAGGCTCATAATATGCAGGTAGACAATCATTATCAGTAGTTTAACGGTATAATTTACTTAAATAAGAAAATTATAGATCACTTTACCATCCAGTCTTTATTTGTTTTTCCAATTTTTTTACTTAGATCTCCACTGAAAAATACCTCTGTGATTTGAAACAAATCATATTTATTATGTGAGTGGAATCAAATGAATCACTGATAAATACTAAGATTGAGGAAGAAACTACAGGTGATGTTAGGAATTGTTGTAGACATGCACAAACAATGTAATTATGATGTGAATACTCATCATCAGCAGAAGAATGTAGTGTGCACAGGTGCCTACTTTATTCTGCCGATGAAGGGTATACATCTGACAATTTTAATGTTTCATGTTTGTCTACATCAGTCTATGTGCTGACACCGCATTATTATAAATTTCTGTGAGGAGTGGTTTCCTCCTCCTTCCTACTCTCCATCTGAATAGTTGTTGTGTAGATATACCAATGTGGAATTTTATATGTTATTAACTAACTAAAAAATAACTTCCTTCAACTTAATACCAAAAATAGACTCCCCAACCAGGATATCAAACTACCATAATACTCTTCTTGATCAGGTGTTTGTAACAGAGACAAGTTTCTTCTCAAAAGGGGAAGTAATAAGTATGGGCTACAGTGACAACTCATATCACTGAAGATAAATAAAAGTAAAAGCACAAATTGTAAAAATGTTGTTTATCGGAGAAATTTTTGTGAGGATAACATATGGGTGTTTAACTTACTTCTATCAAATGAATCCTGGAAAGATGTCTATGATCAAATAGATGCAAATGACATCTTTAATGTATTTCACAGTACTTTTCTACACTACTTCAACCTGGCTTTTACCAAAAAGAGGAAAATGTGGCAGAAAGAACTAGTAAAAACTGGGTTACCACAGACATAAAAATATCGGGAGAAAGAAACCGTTTCTTACAGAATTACTGTAAACAAAACCAAGTGAATCAACATTTTTCAAACTATGTTAATAACTATAAGAAAATTTATAAAAGAGTAATTCGACAAACAAAAATTATGGCAAATGATAATTATCTAAAAACTCTTCCAAAAAAACCAAAGCAATGTGGCATATTATTTGACAACAAACTGAGAGTGCAAAAACTGAATGAAAGAACATCAAATTATGTACTGATAATTCAACAATTAGTGACCCCAAAGTTATAGCTGAAGAATTCAATAAATATTTTACTTCTTTGGCTTAAAAATTAATTAAAACGAACTGCAGTAAGCAAACTAAAGGTGTTCCCAGTCTTTACACAATATCTAGTGCCACAGTGTATCTAACTGAAACAAATCCTGACGAAATTTTAAAAAATCATAATGACATTAAAAAATAGTTATTCATGTGGACTAGATGAGGTTCCTGATTTCATATTGAAAACCTGTGCTAATTATGTAGCTGCTCCTCTGGCAAAAATCTTCAACATATCTACACAAACTGGAACTTTTCCTGAAGTACTCAAAACTGCAATAGTGACTCCACTGTTAAAAAAAGGATCTCCTGATCAGTTGGCAAATTATAGGCCTGTATCCCAATTAAGTGTTTTTTCAAAAATATTAGAAAAACTCTTCCTTGACAGACTCCTTAAGTTTATCAACAAATATGCACCACTTTCTACCCAGCAGCATGGATTCAGGAAAATAAATCTACTCATACAGCAATCTTTGAATTCTTAAATTCTGTTTTAAAAGCTTTGGATGGAAATGATATGGCTACAGGTATTTTCCAAGACCTATCAAAGGCATTTGATGTAATAGATCACAGTATACTATTAACTAAACTGGAAAAAATGGGGATAAGAGGGAATCCAAAAAAACTGGATAAAATCGTACCTTGAAAACCGTAAACAAAGAGTGTCTGTTGACTATGAAACAACATACCAGAAAAATTGTACAAGGGAAAAATTTACCTCAGATGAGCAGTGTTTTTAAGTATGGTGTACCTCAAGGTTTGGTGTTAGGACATATTTAGTTTCTAATTTATATAGATGACCTCACTAGGAATATCGATCCAAAAGAGACAGTTCAGTTTGCAGGTGACACAAGTGTTTTATTCACCTCCCCGAACATTAAAAATTTAGAATTAACAGCAAATAAAACCATAAGTGAGTTAAAAAACTGGTTTGATGCAAATAATTTAATCTTGAACGAGGAAAAAACAGTATGTTTGAATTTTTGTCTACCTCATTCTGCTAACAAAAACAATATTCAAGTACACATAAGTGAAAAAGATCTAAAAAATGTAAATGAAACCAAATTCTTGGGATTATGGGTACAACAGAACATGAAATGGGATGTTCACATAAGCAAATTAGCTAAAAGACTGTCTACAGTGTACTACGGACTGAGAATTCTTAGGGATACCACTAGTATTAGTCAAGTGATGCAAGTATGCTACACTCATTTCCACTCACTGGTCAGATATAGAATATTTTCTGGGTAGCTCATCACAAAGCATTGATATATTTAGGATGCAAAAAAGAACTGTGAGAACTATATGTCACCTAAAAGACTAGAATCGTGTAGAACACATTTCATAAACATCGCCATTCTAAATGTTCCATGTTTGTACATCTATGAAATAGTTCTTTTCACAAGAGAGTACCTCCTAAGAAACAATAAACTAATAAAAAATTATATGGTACATAGTTATCTCACTAGAGGACATTCAGACATCCACAAAACGTTTTGCAGGACTACTACATATCAAAAAATTATTTTAATTTCAGGACTAACACTCTATAATAAAAAACCAGAAGTAGTAAAAAAATGCTTCTGGTAGCTGATTTAGAATAAAACTAAAGGCATTTCTAGTGAGGCACAGCTTTTACTCTATTAGTGAAGATATGGAATCATAAAAGAATGGGTTTTAGAATTACTTCAAATTTTGTTTTCATCAACTATTATATTGTTAAATTCTCTTCATGTACACTTGTTTTGTCATTGTATTATCAATCATGTATATAAGTCCCATCATCTCATAATAATATGTAACATGTAATCATCAAAATGACTTATTCAATGTCAAATGTGCACCTGTACTATAAATTGACTAAATGAGAAACAAGACTTTCCCGGTGTATCTTTGACACAAATTCTTCACGGGCAAACCCGTGAAGGATTTGTGTCAATTGACTAAATGGATCAATAAAAAATCTAATCTAATCTAATCTTTCTACTTTTTTTATAAGAAATAATTAGTTAGACATGAACCTTCTAAATCATGCTATAATACCATGCCCAAAATCTAGCTATTAATTTGTTCTAGAACAAACTTCATTTTATAAACTTAACCTCTCTGATATGTATAAAGCAGAGTAATTACTAAAAGGTTATGAAAATAAACTTATCCCAAATTAATCTAAGATGTCAGATATATGCGCCGATTAGAGTCATTGGTGTTTGGAATACAATGTAATCAAACTCTGTAGTTATTTGTCATCTATAAAATTACTGTTAAGACAGTTGATATAATTTTTTCCATGGAAAATAGAGGAAGTATTTTTACGAGAACCATTGATCAAAAAAGCTGTATGTTAAATGAATATTGACTCATTGATGCTTTGGTTGATTAAAAAAACTACTCTGTTATGTAGCAACTTGTGATGTATGGAAATTTGTTACTTCTTTGTGATACAGTTTTCATTAATATAACACACACAAATAATTTTAGCAATATCATGTAGAGTATTCAAATGTTTGAGACGCACATTAGAAAGCTGTTTGCACACAATTATTTTAATTTAATTAAATTGCAATGGAGCACAGGTTCCGGTGGCAATTTCCCTACACACCCATATTCCTCCTATCCTGCACCTACCTACATTTGCCCTTCTACAAATTTTATCTTTAAATTCTTTCAAAGTTTTTGGTAAATTATTCATCATTTCTCTTGGTAACTCATTCCAATCCCTGACACCCTTACCTAAAAAAGAGAATCTTCCCATACCCTTAGTGCCTCAAATCGAGTGCCAGCTTGTGATCCTGGTCATCTTTTCCCTTCCATTCACTACTTTTCATACCTATTGCAATATCTTTCCATGCCTCATCGCCAGTATATGCCCTGTACACTCCCATGACCCTCCTCATCCTCCTCCTGCCTTGCAATGAATTCCATTCCAGCTCCTTTATCACATCTGTCACTGAATGCATTCTGCGATAATTTCCAGAAACAAATCTAGCAGCCCTTCTTTCCACCTTCTCCAACTCCTGTATTTGATACTCAAAATTTGGGTCCCATACTACACTACCATATTCAAGCAATGGTTTGACCAAAGTTTTGTAACCCAATACCTTGACTTCTCTCATACATCCCCTCATCACTCTCTCCAACAAGTGCAGAACTTTGAAACCTTTTCCTACCACCTGTCCTATGTGTCCTGCCCAGTTAAGTTTGTTATCAAAAGTAATTCCAAGATATTTACATTTCAAGTCTTCAGCAAGCAATTCTTTCCCCACCTTATATTCATAATTAACCTTTTGTTTTTTATTTGTGTATCTAATAAGCTGACTCTTCTTTGCATTTATCTTCATTCCATGTTTACCAACCCAATTAGATATCCTGTCCAGATCACCCTGCAACTGTTTACAATCCTCTATGGTTTTGATTCTTTTATACAGCATTATGTCATCTGCAAACAATCTAATTTCAGATAGTAAACAATCAACACAATTATTCATTAGAATAATGAATAGCAATGGTCCCAATACACTACCCTGTGGCACACTCATTTTTACTTCCACTTCTTTTGATACTACATTTCCTACCCTAACTTTCTGTTTTCTACCCTTTAAAAATTCTTCTACCCAGCAAATTACTGTCTTATCCACTCCAATGGTTTTTACCTTATTTACTACCATTTTATGGCTTACTCTGTCAAACGCCTTAGACAGATCTAGTGCTACACTATCAATTTGGCCTCCCTAGTCCATTTCATCTGAAATATCTTGCATATATCCCACCAACTGAGATTCGCATGAATATCCTTGCCTGAAACCATGTTGCCTGCTTGAAAACCACTTACGTTCCTCACATATATTTCTGATGTGGTTGCATATCAATCTTCCCATTAATTTACCTACCACGGATGTCAAACTGATTGGCCTGTAATTCTCAACTCTATTTCTCACCCCTCCTATGTACCGGTACTACTATTGCACTTTTCCAGTCCTGTGGTAAGCAGCAAGTGTCTAGACTCAATTTAAATAATACTAGTTCCTAAAGCTCTGTATAAGTAATAACGTATATGGATGATGGTACAACAACTAAGGATTAATGTTGACACTAAAAATATGAGGCGACGTTTTAAGAGTGTGGAAAAATCTCTATGAACCTTTCATTTCAAGATCATAATATAAAATGACTTAAAGACTTAGTGCCAGAATTAAAAAATGAATTCCCATAACAATAAAAAGACGCCCCCTGTAAAATAGGAATCGAATTTTTTAGCAAGCATAAAGGCTTAGAACAGCAGGCCGGGGGAAACACTAATAATTGCTGGTAATGTAAAGGATATCTGCTATAATATGGAATACTTATATAACACTAGCTGACCCGGCAATGCTTCACTATTGCTGGACTTGAGTAGGCACATAGATTAAATGAAAAAATATTTACATATAAATTTTAAACTGCTGTTTCATTCATTTTCAGTTGGAAAGGGTGAGAGGGGATGCGCTTTGGAAAACATATGGAGGCAGTATTTTTCTGTTTGTTTCAAATTATAAGTGTACAAATTCTTATCTAAATCTGATAAAAAATGTGGTTTGCCTAAATTATGGGGTAAAAACATAATGGGGTTGGAAATGGGGACAGGGGATGAATATTCGGAAACCATACGTAGGCAGTATTTTTCTGTTTGTTTTAAAGTATAAGTGTACAAATTCCTATCTAAATCGGATAAAAAAAGTGGTTTTGCCTAAATTATGGGGTGAAAAAATTATGGGGGTGGAAAGGGGGCGAGGGGTTTAATATTCGGAAACTGTATGTAGGCAGTATTTTTATGTTTGTTTTAAAGTATGAGCGTACAAATTCCTATCTAAATCGGATAAAATATGTGGTATTGCCTAAATTATGGGGTGAAAAAATTATGGGGGTGGAAAGGGGGAGAGGGGATTAATATTCGGAAACCGTATGTAGGCAGTATTTTTATGTTTGTTTTAAAGTATAAGTGTACAAATTCCTATCTAAATCGGATAAAAAATGTGGTTTTGCCTAAATTATGGGGTGTTATGGGGAATAGGGGGTGACTTTTTGGAAATTTTTTTTCACAGGAACCTTCGCAGATGCACACTCGAAAACTCTCCAAAGTTTCATTGCAATCTGATAAATGGTATAGGAATGCATAGAAGATGAACAAACCCACAAACATTGATTTTTATATATAAGATTTCAAGATAAGGTACAATGTCACATCCGGCTATCTTTAAGGTATCTGTAGTAATATTATCTTCACCAGCCCCTTTATTTTTTTTTCATCTTTCTTATTTCCTTCATGATTTCTTCAGGTTGGATATCAAATTTTTTACTATCGTCATTTCTAATTGTGTTGTTAAGCTCGTTCTCCGAATTAGACCCTCCTGTTTCTGATTCATTGTCCCTAATGCTTTCACTGAACCAGTTACTTAAAATCTCTGCCTTTTTCAAATCATCAGTAACTTCTTCTCCATCCTGATCTATAAGTGTCTCTACACCCTTCTTTCCCCTCAGTTTCCTGATATAGCCATAGAAATTTCTAGATGCATCAGTCAATGTTCCTCCTGCACTGACAATACTCTTCATAAACCCATCTTTAGCCATTTTCTTTGCTGTTATTAAGTCCTTGTTTAGTTGGTTTAAATATTCCCTACTACCCTGCTGTCTCTTAACTCTTTTATTTTCTTTTCTTACCAACCTCTTTAACCTCCTCACTTTCCTATTATAGTACATAGGTTCTCTACTTCTCTTTATTTTCTGCTTTCGAATAAATTTTTCTTCCCCCTTTCTTATTATCTCCTTGAACTCTTCCCACCTTGACTCTACTGTACCTGAGCCTTCCTTCCATTTGCTGAATTGTTCTCTGAAATATGCAAAAATAAATAGATAGTTGATTGTTGTATGACAGTATTCTGAATACTTGTTAGCATCAATTGCAGTTGGAAAAAGAATATAGAAATTTACAAAATTCTGCTAGAAACTTAATTATTTTAATCACAAAATTTTAGCTAAATTTAATGTTTCACTATTTGTTATAAAGCTGTGAGATGACAATGGAGAATAATAAGAGCAAATTAAACTTATTTTGATGATAAAAATCATAACACAGCAGTTTTACTTCATTAACTATGTTAATGTGTATATAAAATGGTGTTACGTAATGTGAACAGACATTATTACCATGCTAAACAATTTTAGGACAAAAAAAGAGAGAGAAGTAACCAAAGCCTTGTAATTTTTTTCCTACTCTTATTCAATGCCATTCCCTCATTCTTTTACATTGTCAAAAACAATTTTCTTCTTTTACAGAGGTTGCCAAAGTTTTCTCCTAATGGCAAGAAATCCAATTCCAAAAATAAAACAATTTTCTCTGTCATAAGGGGTCTGCTTGTAGATGAGTTTATGAAAAACATGTATAAAATTCTGTGCAAATGTATGAAAGGACAATTTGTATATTAATTTTAATGAAATATACATCTTTTAGCGTCAAATTTTCAACCATCCATCAAACATAAATGTCTCCTAGGGCACAATTATCCATAGAGGGAACAAGAATAACATCTAATTTACTTTAAAAAAATGCCCATAGGTTCTTTGAACTTTCAGTACCAAGCTTGGTGGGTGAGCAGTAATGCTCTGACTTGCATTTTGGAGGAAGTGGGTTCAAATCCCGATCCAGCCATCCAGATATGGATTTTTCCTGGTTTCCCCAAATCACTACAGATGAATGCCAGGAAGGTTCCTTCAAAGTTGTAAGGAAATGAAGTTCCCTTACTTTGTATGTACATTTATAATTTTTTTTTAATATGATCTGTGCCTGTGATACAGTTTTAAGTTGAGAAGAGTTATATAGCAGCTCTGACGTGGATGTTGGGGAGACAGAACATCTTTGGTTGTTTTGCTGCCAAGCAGTTTTTATGGCAGAGAGAGAAGAGATACTGCTGTAAGAGAATATTGTTATATTGTTATTTGGAGTCCATCTAATGTATTCAGTATGAAGATATGAAAAATAAACATTGTTACTGAATATATAATTTATTAATATAACAAAAATCTTATAAAGTCCAGGGCTGGATTCCTTCTCATTCCTTGTTTCCAGTCATATCCTGTCTCTAATATCAACATCCATGAGGCATGAAGCCAGAAGCAAATAAATATATAAATAAAATTAACTTTCTGTCTATGAAGTAAGTTACTAATCATGCTTCCATTTTACAGATACAAGTTGTAATGCAAAAGGGCATAGTTGAAATTCCTACAACTGGATCAATGTCAGATTATGATGATGCAATATTAATAAACAGAAGTATAGTAGAGAATACAAATAAAGTAATTCTGGTAAGTATGAAATATCAAATGTTTTATAATTGACAGAGTCTGCTTTGGACAAGTGACGAAAAACATCAATCAACATTTCCTTAAGCTAATGAAGGGTAGATGGTTGCTTACAAATCAGTGGGCCTGCAGACAGTTACTGAATATTAAATGTGCCAAAGAATTCAATACTTTAAAATCTTAATGATTACTTTCATTTTATATGTCATTTTGTCATTCTCTAGGGCAAATAATATCTGTTTCAAATGATTATGATGTGGTATAAAACAATCAGTATCACAACCAAAACATTTAATGGTCAGAATAATTACATTCGCACATAATCAGAGAAAATAAAATACTTTAGCCTTGTTTGAGAGAGATCGAATTAAAAATGACGTATTAATAGAGGACAAATAAGAGGATTGGTTGAACAGATCAAAGAGCAATAATAGAATGTGGATGTTAGGTACTGCAGTAGTTGTGGGGCAAATAGTTAGGACCTGTTAATAGAGTCAGTCATGTATCAGCCTCATGGAGATATGAGTATAGGTTATGTGCTGTGGACCATTAACCCTTTCCTCCCTGACGGTACTTATAAGTACCACTGTATTTACCACCATATAATTCGACAATACTAGTGTCCACTGCATTGTTAAGCCTGTTGATGTTTTGTTGTATGATTAAGTCAGACAATGAAAATGTTTATTTTTAAATTCTGCATGAAATTTCTGAGAAATTAATTTTCTAAGTTGGGGCTTGACAGCATATTGACCAAAGTAACAAGTGGTACATTACAATGAATTTTTAGATGATAATTTACTTGGTAAGTGTCAATTTCTGTTATTACTTTTTTAGTTTGAACATTTAACCATTTATTTTTTACCTATAAAATATGTTTTTCTAGTTTCTTTACTAAATAATCTAGAAAAACCAACGTGGACTTATAAGTACCGTCAGGGAGTTCTGGGTAGTTTTATACAGATTATTGGTCAATAGATTTAGCAAGTATACAATTGGTTTTATCATTGTTTTAGATATTTTCAAATGGATATTTTTATGAAATACGCTCTGATTGAAGCTCTTCTCTTAGAAGTTTATAATTCATCAAGGCAAAAATGAAGAAATGACTGGAATGTTCTCAGATTACTCATTAGGTCAAAGAGTGGTCTTAGAATTGACTGGAAAAAAATGGAGCATTGGTGATGTTATCTAGTATTATCATTATTTTTCATCAGTTTCATTATTAAAAAACTGAAACAACTTTTGTTTATGGGAGAATCAGACCCTACTGCAAGGGACTTTCTAACAATCTGCTGATGGAAAACTAAAAAGAGGAGATTGTGACAATGAATTTACAAACCTAGATATTTGCTACGGGAAATGGAAGGATAAAAAGGTCATACATTTAGTATCAAATTTTCATGGCAGCAGTGAAACTCCACTACACTGGTTAGGTCAATGGCAACTTCAGCAGATGGGCCCTCTCTTGGGTTGGATTGGTGACCTGGTGGATCTTGGACCAGAGGGCCTCCCTGGCCGGTCATCGGGGGCCACCTCCGGCAGTAGGTCCCGTAGCATTTTGCCCAACCTGCCACTCTGTTGTTACACCACTAGTTATATGCAAAGAAAAAGATGGATTGAAGTCGACAATTTCATGCTCAGGAGTCGTCAAGGACTACAATACCATCATGTGTGGGGTTGATACTGCTGATCAGCTGTTGACTTTGTGCAATGCTGACAGAAGATTACCGAAATCATGGTAAAGATTGTTTTTGGGAATTCTGGATGTTGTATTTGTCAATGCCTATAAATAAATGGTCCGATATTTCAAAAAAAAGTCTGTAAAATTTTTAGAAGATCCTTTGCACAAGGTATGATGACTATGAAGGATATCGGTAAGAAGAAAAGGTCATCTATATATATTTCACCAAGCCCTCATCCATTCAAACAACACAAATCATACTATTCCACAATGAGAGATGTAAGATTGGGAAACAGAGGTATACACTGTCCCTAAATTGTAAAAATCAGATGAAGATCTGAAGTATGTAGAATGAAGAAAATACAGTCAAAACATCATTCCAAATGTTGCACTACAATGCCTTTGTGTCTGAATGAGCAAAAAGAATGGGTTCTTTTGAATATCATGAGGCAAACATTTTATACCAATATGAACAAAATTGATTTCAATTACTATTGCTGTACATCATGTGATACACAAAGTCCCTGACGGTACTTATAAGAACCGACTTAGTAATTAGCACTTAGAGTTCCAAAAAAAAAAAAAAAAAAAATGAAAAAAATATGTGTGTTTAATTTCAAGTACCTTTATACAAATATATAATTGAAATTATAAATTTCCCTTTTTTCCAATAGGCAGTAGGAAAGGGTTACGAGTAGTGAAGGTGGGAGTGAAAAACATTGGAGGAAAATAGTTTTACTGCTAGGAAGTAGCAGTGATAAAGTTGGCCTAGGTCACAATCATAGTTAAACCAATGCAATCCTTTTTTCTGCTGGTGTCATGAAATAGGATCATTGTCTAGAGGTTTTATAAATGAGATTAGTGTGTTAGGTCCAGAAAATGGCATCAATAGGAATGCAGATTTTGCAATAGATTGTGACCTGAGGAAAATGGCAAATGAGACACTGAATACAGGGATTAACTTGAAGGAGGCTATATGTTTCCATTATCAGTCACATTTAAACAAAATTAAAAAAAAAAAAATGCAAGGAGTATTTCATCTGAATTGTGCCTACGGACACCGGTAAAGAAAGGGGGAGTTGCACTAGGCACATCTTTCACCTAATTGAAAGGACAATGGGAGTTGCTAGCAGTAACTCTGAAGGAGTCCACTTCCATTTACAATGGGGTTAATACAGTATCATTTTTGGTTTAGACCTCGTGATGGGCATTTAATAATAGATTGCTAAAAGCAAGGAGAGAGAAGTAGTTGATGTGGAGAAGTAAGTAAAGTTGGTGAAACAATAAATAGGAGATTTGATATGAGGAGAATGAAGTGTAATAATGAAAAGAAAGCTAAGTATCGAAATAGCACAAGAGAATTGTAGGAGCAAAATGAACAAGGTTATAGGTTTCAGATATTTCATGGACACAGTAGTTACGGTGGTTGAGTCTAGATTAAAGTAAGTAGAGCAGGACAATGAGGTTTTCCCTGAAGATCATAGATGTACTCCAGAGAAAGAGAAGTAGTTGATTGTGGTGTATTTTTGATACTGGTTGGAATTGACTAATACAATTCACTAATATTCATTGACAATAAAAATATTTACTGGTGAGAGAATTCTGGTGGGATACAGATGAAAAGATAAGGGTTACGGCTGATTACCATTGTTGGTGGATAAATGAGCAAGATAAGTAAATGGAGTAACTTAGCTTGGAGTTCAGAGGATGGTTATAAAGTATGCTGAGTGTACTCTGTGAAGTAAAAAAGAGTAATAATGCAAGGAAAGACATGGGCAACACTTAAGTAAGTAAAGGGAACTTTTCAGAAGTGGTAGAAAAAACATAAGAGGTCAAAACAAATAACATATCTTCCTAATAAAGTTTGGAGAAAAATACACTCTGAGACTACATAGGGAATAAGTGACCAGAAAACAGTTTAGAATTCCTAAATTCAATTGACAGTGTTATGTAATAAGAAAGGTTTTTTTTTTTTAGAATGTTTATTATATTGAAGTGCCTGTGCAGTTGAGTGAAAGTGAACAGCTGAAAGAAGTTAAGGCTTTTCACTGTAGGATAGTAGAAAAAATATCAGAACAGGAACTTATCTTTAAAGGTGGAATGATCACAGGTGAATATTATAAATAAATTCTGAGAATAATAAGAATCAGAGTAGTTTTAAAAACTTTTATTTTCCACAGATATGTATATCATATGTATTATTTCTGTAAGGTGTATTTTTGTCACAAGCCATTATCTCCCTTGATAAGTAACTGAAATCTATGAGTGAGGTAGCATTTTAAAGCTTAAGGTCTCCCTCCACTTTTATCACATCATATTTTAAGAAAGGAATTTTTTGGAATTCAACCCTTAAATGGAAAAAATGTCAATATTTCTAAAATGCTGTTTTTTGTACCATTCCATGCATTCCTAACTGAAATCAATAAATGAAGTATCATTTTAAAAAGCTTAAGATTTCCACTTTGCTGACTTCGTATATTAAGATAAGAAATTTTCGGAATTCAACCCTTAAAGGGTAAAAGTATCAATATTTCTGCAATGCATCATTGTAACACAAGCAATTTATCTCCTTTGATATCTTAGCGATATACAAAAATGAGGTATAATTTTTAGGAATTTAAATGTCAATATTTCTCAAACGCTTTTTTTTTTTAACCACAAACTATTCATCCCCCTTTATTCTTAACCAAAATCCAGTAAAAAAGTATCATTTTAAAGATTAAGGTCTCTGCTTTGGTGGCATCATATATTAAGAAATGAATATTTTTGAATTCGACTCTTAAATCAGGGTGTATCAAATAGAATCATCCGATTTGGCACGTCTATATTTTTGAAACTAATCAACATACACAATGAATTTTGTTTTTCGATGAACGGGAAACTCAAAAAGTTTTTTTTTGCATACCTTTTCATAGGTGTTGAATATGCCTCCCTTGAAATGCACGGCATATGCCAATGCGGTATTCAAGTCCTTCCCACACTGCAGCGAGCATGTCTTGAGTGACAGCTTCCACAGATGCTGTTATGCGATGTCTCAGTTCATTCATTGTTGTTGGTAATGGAGGCACAAATAGAGTCTTTCATAAACTCCCACAAGAAATAATCACAGTCAGGTTCGGTGACCTTGGAGGCCAGTAATGTAAGGCTGAATCATTTGGTCCAGTGCGACTGATTCATCGCTCAGTAATCCTTTGATTTAAAAATTTCTACACTTCCAGTTGCCTGTGTGGCAGTGCCCAATACTGTTGGTAAAATGAAGTAATTGGAATCAGTCTCCAACTGTGGGAAAAGAAAGTTCTCAAGTGTATCGAGATATGTGCCTCCTGTAACAGTGTTCTCGGCAAAGAAAAATGGACCATACAACTTTTCCCGTGAAACTGCACAAAACACATTAAATTTTGGAGAGGCCCTCTCATGTTGTGCAACTTCATTGGTTGTTTCATATCCTATATTCTCACATTATGATGGTTGAACTTACCATTTAAATGAAATGTTGGCTGTTCCATCTTGCCAAGAACAAAATTACAGAACTCCACACATTGTTTATCACCTTCACATAGAGCTTGCAGTAGTTGAATTTTGTATGGTTTCATGTGTAAACATCAACGCAACACTCACTGGACGGATATGAGGGGCATGTTGAGCTGTCAAGCTGCACGGCAAATGGATTTCTGTGGACTCCTTTTGATTTTATGGTGGATGCGTTCAACGTCTGCATCAAAACCTCGGGGGCAGCCCGGCAATTTGCCTTTACACAAAACAACCTGTTTCTCAGAATTTTTCATGCCATCATCTAATGCTCTGTGCTGTAGGAGTATCCACACCATACCTAGCACGAAAGTCACATTGAAGAGTTGTTACTGATCCGCACTGCGCAAAACGTAGAACGCATAATGCTTTCTGTTGTCCAAACATCATTTTCACTAGAACTGAAGGGGGTGCACACTGCTGCTTCTTAGCGGTAACCATGTAAAATTTCATAGTTTGCTTTTTCCAACAGTGTGGTGTTCACGCGCTTATATCTCAATAGTTATGATTTTTTTTAAAAATTGGATGATTCTTTTTGATACACCCTGTATTTCTATCAGTATTTCTTCAACGCATTTTTGTGTCACAAGCCATTTATTTCCCTTGATATCTAACCAATATAGGTAAATGAGGTATCATTTTAAACAGAAAGGTCTCCGCCGTAGTCATATCATATTTTGAGAAAGGAATTTTTCAGACTTCGACCCTTAAATTGCAAAATTGTCATTATTACTGTAGTGTACTTGTTTTTGGTAATGAGCAATTTATCTCTCTTGATATTTAACTGATATAGGTAAATGAGGTTGTGATGATACCATCGGACTAACACAGATCGAGAGGAGTATCTGTGAGTGGGGATATCTTTGACGGAGTATAAACAGTATGGCGACAGTCTACAGTACGCTGCTAGACCGTGTGGACCTAATGGCGGGAGTTGCCGACTGTTGAGGACAATACCGCGGAACGATAATCTAAAAGTGTTTGTAATGGTGCAACTAACGTGTACTGTAATTACAAGTGTTCTGCGGAGTGTTCAGTGTACGCGGACGAGGACAGTACACCGAACTTTCTAATTACTGTGATAGCAGCACGATATACTATTTTGCCTACTCGGTTCGAGTCCTGCAAACTTTGGTGATAGAAGTTCGATTACACGGGTCACTGTAACGGGTGGATACTTCGGCGGTGTATTTTCGTGTTTCTCCAGATAATAAATTTGTGTGTTAAATGCAAACTTTTTTGTGATTTGTGGGGTAGTAATTGCTACTCATTTTAGTAGTATAGTTGCTGTCACAAGTTGCTTCAAGTGATTAGTTTTGTGAATAACTTTAATTATTAGTATTAGTTGTGGAATCCCCACTGGCGACCGGACGAAATTGAACCTGTAGTAATTGGAACATTTAATCACGAACTTAAACACGCCGCATTGAATCGTTCCACCAGGACTCGGAATTATCGCTAATACGCGCGGTGCCTTGCAAGGTATCATTTTAAAGCGTAAGGTCTCCACAATGGTCATATCACATTTTAAGAAAGGAATTTTTCGGAATTCGACCCTTGTAAAATCATATTTTAAGAAATGATATTTTTTCCAAATTCGATCCTTAGAGATCAATAGTATCAATATTTCTGTAACACGTTTTTATGTCATGAACCATTTATCTGCCTTGATATGTATCCCATATAGGTAAATGGGGTATACTTTTAAAGAGTAAAATCTTCACTGTGGTCACATCATATTTTAAGAAAGGAACTTTTGGAAATTCAACCTTAAGGGCAACATTATCATTATTTCTATAATGTATTTTTTTGTCACGAATATTTATGTACCTTGATATCAAACTAAAATCAAGAAGTGTGGTATTATTGTAGAGAGATTAAGTTCTCCGGTTTGATCAAATCATATTTCAGGAAAGAATTTTTTTGGGATTCAACCCATAAAAGGCAAAATTATCATTATTTCCATAACAATTTTTTTATTGTGAGCCATTTATCTCACTTGATATTTAACCAAAATAGATAAAAGAGATATCATATTAAAGGTCAAGGTCTTTGCTTTGGTCACATTATTTTTTAAGAACAAAATTTTTCAGAATTTGACCCTTATAGAGTAATAACTGTCGCGCGTTTGAGACAGTTCACAGTCTAGCCACTAGTTAGTTGTAGCACATGTCACAGAGATATTAATAAACTGTTTCACTGGTGTCGGCTGCTGTTATATTCCTATTACAGTAAACAAATAAACAACTGAAACAAATGAGGTGGTTCTTCTTTCATCCTATTACAAACCCCCATCCTTATTATTCATTGTATTCATGAAATTTTCATATGGCTCATCTAGTCGAGAAATATTATCAAAACTGAATACAAGATGACTGTAAATATAGTGTAGCAGAACTGCTTAATAAAACTGGAGAGACAAAAATGGTGAAAATTATACACCATTTTACCATTTATTTCCTAGTTTTGCTTGCATTTGACATCTACTAGAGCGATGCTAGTTTTAGTAGCTATCTTCTGTCACTTCAGTTAAAAAATTTACATGGATTGTTAGCATTAATTCATCATCAGTTGCTACCAGAAGCATTTTGTAGCTTGCCTGCCAATTACAGAAATGGATTCAACTCTCTGTTTGTAGGAGCAACATTTAGCATCCAGATTATTGTCTTGGAAACTGATACACCTTGTAATAGTAATTATAATCATCTATATCACTGACCTGATTTAAGTTATTATTCACAAGTATACCACATTTAATTTCTTATTAACTGTAAATTTATGTTTTCCTTGAAGAAAATTATAATTTAACCACTGTAAATTACTAAGGATACTAGCTATTCTATATTCACCTTTCTTGTATTTTAGGAAGCAGGAAATAAAAAGTTAGAAGCAATGCATCAAGCTACAAATTTCCGCCGTGGTAACATCTGTCTGGAATGGGAGCACAGGACTATGCTGATGCAGATTGAAGATCTGAAGGACCATATTAGGACAATAGAAGGGATTAAGGTATATATTAGTATGGATGTTAATGATTAATAATTTTATATAACATTTATTAATTGGGTATTTGTTTTTATGTAATGTGAATGTTGAGTCTGCTCCATCTTGATTTTCACATAGTTCCAGTATTTTTAATTTTCTCAAGAAAGTTAGAAGGATTAGGAAGATGTTTCTGATGATGAAGGAAACGTTAAGCTATTGATCTGATGAGATGATTACTGTCTGTTGTGCAGAGATTTAATTTTAATTACAATTTCCCTACATATGTCATGATGTTATATTTTTTAATCTTAAAATTCATTCATTGCAAATATCACAACCCAACTACGTTTGCCCTTTACTAATTTCAATTTTACATTCTTTTAGTGTTTGTGATTAATTTTGTATAATTTTCCTTGGTACTTTGTGCCTGAAATCAAATGCCAACTTGTGTTCATGGTCTTCTCATCCATTCAGATCTTAATTCGTCTACCAATATCCATCTAAGCCTCATTGCCAATATATTCTTTAAACGTTCCCAGCACTGTCTTCACCCATCTCCATCTTCCTATGAGTCACAGCCTAGCTGCTGTACCATATCAGTTACTGATTATGTTCTGCAATAAATTCCACAAATAAATCTTACTACTCACATAACTTTGATCCTTTAAACAGTTCCTGCTTACTTTCGTATGGAGTCAGTCAACAAATCTAAGTTTGTTATAGTTGAAGTCTTCCCTTTGAATAAAAGGTATCAGGTTCTAATGTTAATGACATAAAGGTTAATACAAGTTCAAGATTCAGGTACTTTTATTCCGCAAAAAGTTATACTGATACCAATATCAGCGTTCCATGTTCAAATCAAATTTCGATTTTTTGTAAAAAGTGCAGGTGGTTTCTAAAGAAACTTTTACATTTGTACACAATACTTGATTTTATGTTTAAATCAGCTGTAAATAATAAAATCATATTAATGTTCTAATTTTTTCTCTTCTGAATAAATCTGGAAGCAATCAAGTACTTTCATTATTTCCAAATCCTTTCCACATAATTAAAAAATAATATCTCTCAGTTATTTTCCAATGCCACTATTATTATTAGTTTTGACTCTTTCTTTAAAATTCCAAACAGTTCTAATCTCACTGATTCCACAAATTAGAACTTTTTTTTGCTATGCCCTCAACCACTGGATTTTTCATTTATCCATGAGCTGTTACATCATTTTCCTCTATCAAATCCTAATTTGTTGTTAATAAAAACACAATATCATTAAAATATTCCCTTTCTGCACTAGTGATATTAACCTTCACTTTAAATCTTCCAATCCTACCACAGGGAAAAACTTTCCCCACCATTAGACATGCAATGTGTTCAATTACTCACATCATATACCAACTAACTTGCCACCACTCCACTAGTTTGTCAAGATTTTCTCCACCAGTCTCCCTATAACTATCTAAACCATCATCATCATGTACTTATATTATCTTTATTTAAATGAAATTTGTTGCCATGAAGGTATCTTCAACACAACAGTTATTCAGGTTCTAAAAAGTTAATACGGCCGCCATTCCCTTATGGCAGAGTTTCTCAAAGTAAAGTACGCATACACCATAGGGTTCATGAGTTGCCTGTAGGGGGTTTGCAACAAGATTTATGTTATGGTGGTTGACTGGCTATCTCAAGTTTCCAACATGCAGAATGATTAATTGAGACTGAAAATGAGAAAAATGCTCATAAAATTAACTCAACCTCCTGGAAGAAACAAACCCATCAGTCACATTAATTAACAACATTGTGCTCTTTGTGTACTGTATTTATTTATTTATTTTACAGCTATATCAATCATTGTTTCAGGGTGCAGCTTCTTCAAGCCAGAGAGCTATATTTTACAATTTAATGTTCCATAATTTGATTCCAGTTTAGGGTTACCAGATTTTTTTCTCCAAATCCAGGGACACTTCAGAATCTTTTCACCAAAATCCCGGGACGCTTTCGGCATTTGTCCTAATGATGCGTTGCACTTTTATGTTATATGATTAACGGTTGGGTTAACTTGAAAGAATCATATTTGTTATATATTTTGTATTTTAAATGAAGCAGTATCTGATTTTACCTCCAACTTTTTGTCATTGGTATTTCCCAGAAGAATGAACCTTCTTGAGAAGACCTTTTCTGGATCCAAGCTTGTCCGAAAATTCTTGATAAGTCATGTAAAAGTTTGTTAAGTAGTTAACATTGTTTCTGTACTCGTTCTGGATCTCTGTGACGTCCACATCATGTTCATTGAGGAGAAAACTCTCTCTACAAATGCGTTACTCGCAGGAAGACACAAAGACAGTTCTACTAACTTGTGAAGCTGTACATAAAATGTGAAAAAACATCACTCCATCTTGAGCAAACACCAACACTGGATTCATTCCATCCACATACTTTATCTTTTGACACAAATTCCTTTAAAGAAGAAATTTAATTGAAACATTCTAAATTTCATCTAGAGCAACACAAGAAGTAATTAATTGTTGCATCGAAGTTTTTCAGGAACAGATCTAAGCAGCATACATTTCAAGTGACATAAGTCTTGACAATGATATACTCCAGGCATGCAGGTATTGTATGACAGTGTCATAAAAGTCCTACGACGTGTTGAGGAATTCTGTAGTGGAACACGACCCATCTCCTTCTAGAGATAACAAGAGCTTCTTTACTGATTTCAGCATACACCGGGAAGTCTCCATTCTTACGAAATGTAGTGTTGGCAACCGCAGCAATTGGAATATAGCTTTTCTGCAATAGGAGCTAAAACTTCCAATACCTATACAGAAATTTATTATCGATGGGGCGGACATCAATAAAATAGAGCTTAACATAAAGAGGTAATGCAAAAATTAAAACCCTTTTGGAGCTACTGAATGAAATATAGCAATTGCTAGTTGCAAAAGTACATATTTTTAGTATTGAATTATCTACAAATTCCAAAGGGTATCACAGACAGACTTGTTGCACACACCAAAGATGTTGTGTACAAGATGTAGCATCCTTGTAATTTTCTTTTATTCCTAGGCACATACAAGGAAAGAAGTGCAGTTCATATTTCTTCCTTTAAACAAATGCATTAGCAATCCAGGGCTTTTAAAAAACTCTCGCTTCATTAAAAAAAATTCTGGAGACAACAAAAAAAAATCCAGGGACGAAATCTGTCCGGGGACAGAGAGCTAAATACGGGGACTGTCCCCAGCAAACGGGGATGTCTGGAAACCCTATTCTAGTTCCTTATGGGCTGATAGATCTTGAGCGACTCTCTTCCAGTTCACATCTGTTACTCGTCGTATGCCTCTATTCCAAGGATCTGGGGGTCATCCTCTTGCTCTTTTCAGGTTATTTGTTATCCAATCCAGAACTGCCATAGTCCGTCTGTTGTCTCTTTTTTAAGCAATATGTCCAACCCATTGGCATTTTTGGGTTGTCACTCTTAAGTTAAGTTAACAACTTTCGACCAGAATGAATGGCCACAGACAAACAGTCCACACCCGCAATTTATATCTGCCAATAGCTGAACATACTAACTACCACAATTCCAGCAACTTCAATGAATGTTTCACCGTGAGAGCAATCAGAGTTTTCGCTGAAACCTCAAAACTTCGAAGATGGGAACTTGCATACCAAAATACCCTAGATACCAGACACCTACCCGGCCTCAACCACCGATAAAATTCCTTTCCTTGATGCATCACTCATTATTATCAGTATTAGCATTTTTGTCATTTAACTAATTACATGTTGTTTTTTCAAAATTTATATATCTATAATTTTTTATTTATTTATTTCAAAATTTATATATCTATAATTGTTTTTTCTTTCCAAAATTTATATATCTATATTTTTTGTTTTCGCTTCTACATTCCATACCCTTTTAATATATTACTACTTCTAACACCTTCTGTGATATACATATTTATATATAACATCTTAGTCCCATCGCCATATTGATAATCCACTTAGTCATGTAACAAACTTCAGCATGTGCACACCTCCCGAACCACGTGAATCATTCTCTTTAACATGAAGAAGGTTTAAGACCGAAATATTGTGTATATTTGTGTGTTCGTGATATATGTTCTTCTCCCGTCGCTGTCTTCTTTGGTGAGTGATGAGTCATTTTCCCTTTCCTTGTAATTTTTGAGATGTCTGTCACTTAGGTTATCAATAAGAATGTAGATGGCCCTTTTCCTGTCTCTTTTTGTAAACTCTAGCATTGATCTTTCCATACTTCGCTGGACACTTCTGAGTTTTTGCTTCATTTGACTGTTTAGAGTACAAGTCTGACAGGCATATATGAGGACTGGTGATACACATTGTTAAAATACCTGGGTTTTTTTTTAAGATATACTGGTATTTTTGGTTTAAAAACTATGGATTTTCTTCTGTATGCTCTCCAGCTCAGCTTTAAGCATCTGTAGATCTCAGACTTTGAGTCACCATTCATGTTGATTAGTTGACCAAGATAGATGTACTGTTCTACAGACCCAATACCAGGTTCTTTCATGTCTGCCTTGTCTTTGTCTTTATTTACCCATTGTTTTGCATGATTTTGATTTTTGGTATGTTTATTTTAAGGCCCACTTCTCTGCAAGCTGCTTCTAGTCCATTTATCACTTCTTTTAGCTCTCCCATACTATTTGAGAGTAAAACTATATCATCAGTGAATCTTAAGCTGTTGAGTATTCTTCCATTTATTCTCAACCCTCTATTTTGCCATTGGATTTTTGACATTCCCAACTCCAGGACTGATGTGAAAATCTTGGGGGATATAGTGTCTCCTTCTTTTACCCCTCTTTCTACTGGAAACTCCTTACTTTCTTCAGCGATGTTGACTAAGGCAGTGGAAGTACTGTAGATGTTATACAGTATGTTGCTATGCCTGGACTCACACCTTGTTCTAGAAGGGCTTGCATGATTGGTGAGTGGTTGACTGAGTCAAAAACATTTTCAAAATCAATAAATGCCAAACAGAGTGGCATCTAGTATTTATTTGTGTGACTTTTTACTTCATGTGTGACTTTGATGTGATGCCAAATCCTGACCTAAAGCCAGCCTGTTCGATTGGTTGTACTGTGTCCCAGGCAGAACTTATGGGGTTATTGATGACCTTTGTAAACACTGTATTACTTTCGTATAATAAAAATTTAAAGCTGGTTTGTCATTGCCTAGAAAATTTTATCTGGGTTAGGTGGTGCTAAAAGTTAGAGAAATCCTGCCTTACGGGAAAATATTGACTGGAATCCTGATTGAGAGTTCTTTTCTAAGGACTCTACAAAGAATTTGTTAGCAACTCAGGATACTGTTTCAAAACAGTTTATTAAACAACACACAAATCTCCAGGCCAGTGCTGAGCACATATTACAAGTTTGTCTTTAATAATAAACTTCTCATCCGAAAATCGCAGATTTACAACTGGGAGCTTTCACCTAAAAAGTGACACACTAGTTGTACACTATCAACTAGTTTTTAAGTTCTTCAGTATCAATTAGATACATCGTGGATTATTCAAATGTGGGCACAGCGTGGTTAGCACTCCACATAGTTCCACGCCATATTTCACCACCTATCTAAAGGCACGTTTGCACTCCCTGGCAATTTCAAAATTACTGTCCAAACAACATATGGCCACTTGTTCCTTTCAGCCAATCGTAACCTCTCTGATCGTCATGTGGGCCAATCTGGCCAATTGTGGGTTTCTTCTATGCTTAGAACAACAAAGATTACTTCTTAGCTAAATCTCTCCACTTTATTCTTTGAACATTTCTGATTTCTATTGTTCTATCTTACCAGATAGCATTTTCTCTGATAGTCCACCACCTGTACCAAAATAGTTGTTATATCTCTCCTGCTTACTCGGTTTCCTAACACTCACTTTATGAGTTCCTACATAGGCCTCACCACACAGCAACTCATAGTCAGAATAAGTGGCCACATACAAACAGTCCACACCTGCAATTTGTACCTTCCAATACCATAATATGCCAACAGCCATGATTCCAACAACCTCGACAACTGGTTTATTGTGAGTGCAATCAGAGTTTTCCCCGATAGCACCACTGCATCAGAACTCCTGACATGGGAACCAGCATGCCAGAATATCCTGGATAACAGACACCCCCCTGGTCGTAACCATCTATAAAATCCAACCACTTAACCATATCATATTTAATTTAATTCTTCTTTTTTTCCCTACTTACATATTTTAACTAGTAATAATATTTTGTGTCAATACTAGGTACCCTTTGTTATATACATTCATTTTACCATGATCTGCAATATATTATCTCAAACTTTGCTGATATATCAATAGTCCATTCCTTAGAAGTTTCCCCCCCCCCCCCCCTTAACCAGTCAAGGGATGATGTTTTGTGTGCACACAAATCCAAAACCAAATGGCTCGTTCTCTATTACATGAAGAAGATTAATACAGATATATTGTATTTCTATGTCCACCTTACATGTTTTATCTCCTCCAGTGGTCAACTTTGGTACATAATGGGTTAATTTCCCTTTCCTTTATTATTTAAGAGGGTTGGAACTTAAATAGTGGCAACACTGCTGTGGAGACACTGTGCAATGGAATCTACTATTGTCGCTGATAGCACACATTGTTGACATACCTACCTTACTTCCGAGCAAATGGACTTGCCCTTTCTACGTCCCCAGCATGTGCACCATCGAGGGAAACGCAGTCACTTGTGAGCGAGCGGTCTAACTTAACAGCGTCACTATGTTTTCGAAACAGGAACAATGGAGTTGGATCAAGATTGAATGTGCCAGAGGTCGTACAGCATGACAGTGTAATCAAGGTCTTCAAGAGGCGTGCGGGGAATCGGCATTGCCATACAGAACAGTGGCAGGTTGGGTAAAAGCCTTCAACGAAGGTCGGCAGACATGCATCGGGCAGGTCATCCTAGCGTGTCTGAGGACAAAGTGGATACTGTTGCCGCGGTACTGGACAGTGATTGACGCCAGACAATTTGTGAGCTCACCTACATAACCGGATTAGCCATATGACTGCATCGCATCCTGAAGGAACACCTGGGAATGCAAAAAATTACATCACGATAGGCTCCACATGAATTGACGGAAATGAAGAAATGGATGTGTTACGACACTACTCAGACGCACATGGAGCACTATGAGCACGAAGGGAAGGCTTTCTTACACCGTTTCGTAACACTGGATGAGACGTGGGCCACATCGTATGAGCCAAAACTGAAATGTCAGTCCAACGAATGGCATCATTATGGTTCGCCGCAGAAGTCGAAAGTGTGTCAGAGCCCCAGTATGGTGAAAGTTATGGTGATTCTCATGTATGACTGTGATGGTATTATCCTAACGCATTACATTCCTCCATGGCAGACCGTCAATGCACAGTATTACTGTTCGTTTTTGAAGCATCACCTGCAACCAGCTTTGTGAAAGAAACGGCAATACTTTCTGCGCAACCCACCCATCATTTTGCACGACAATGTACGGGCACATACAGCACAAGCTTGGCTTCTTTGTTCGGCTGATGGGACTGGGAAGTACCATACTCCCCGGACTTAAGTCCTTGTGTCTTTGATTTGGTTCCAAAGATAAAGGAACCACTTCGTGGTATTCGCTTCAGAACTGTTCCAGAGATTCGACAGGCAGTAGACTGCTCAATTCGCACCATCAACAGAACAAGCTCTGCTAACGGTATACTACGCCTTCCAAATCACTGGCAACAGGGTCTACACAAGACTGGTGACTACTTTGAAGGACAGTAACAGGTGCAAACATGTAACGCTTTTGTAACGGTTGTGAATAAATAGCTGCCACTATTAAAGTTCCAACTCTCGTATTTTGCCTAAAAAGTAATTAACAATTTTCTAAATCTGCCCTGTCAGAATCTTTATATGCCATAAACCCTTTAATTTTGGTTTTTTTTTTTTTTTTAACTATTTAATTTACTTTCCTTGAGCCCTTTATTATTTTAAACTTCATTTATCGGTACCTACTTTAAGTAACTGAAATCACTAATTTCCCACATGGAGATACACTTTCTTCGTTTGAAACTGTAAACATTCTTTAATCTAAAAGAAAACTATAACTTTATTTAGAATTTCTCCCATACATGGGACATCCCTTAAGTTGGTAGGAACATGGAGTATGGTGCAGTTGGCTTTAGTTGAGAATATGATACTATCATCTTCTTGCAAATGGCTTCACTGATGACTTTACACCTCATCGACATCTAGGTCATTAGGGGCGGGGAAAGAACTGGGGACTAGGGACGGGTAGGAATTTGGTCATTGCCTTTTGAAGTAAACTTCCCGGTATTCGCCTGGAATGATTTGGGGAGGCCATGGAAAACCCAAATCTGGATGCCTGGACAGGGATTCGAACATGTGTCCTCCCGATTGCAAGGCCAGAGCATTAACTGTACACCCACCATGCTTGCAGATGGACTCATTAATCAACTATGTTACACTTGCCTTCTGTGCAAACCTCTAATTGTTGCCCAAAATATGAGTTCTATACCATATGAACATATTCAGCCAATGGTCTGACAGAGGTTTTGTAACTCATTTCCCTTTATCAATTGTTCATCACCTTCTCATACCCTCCAGTAAATAAAAATTTTGAAGTCCCTCTATACAATCTGCCCAATGTGCGTTTACTACCCAATGCTGTGTCAAGAAACTTACACTTAATGTCTTTAACAAGCAGTTATTCCACCACTGTATAGTCATATAAAACCTTTACCTTTTTGTCTATGTACCTAGTTAGCTGTCTCTTTTTGGCATTTATTTTAATTCCATTTTGATCTTCCCATCTAGATATCCTGTTGCTGTTCAGTCTTCTTGAATTTTATCCTATTACATTATTTCATCTCCAAACAAACTAACTACTACAACCAACCCAATCATTCATTAGATTAATGAATAACAATGGTCCCAATATAATAATCTGCTGCACTCCCATTTCCACCTTTTTTGATGCTGCATTTGCTACTCTAAGTCATTGCTTCTTATGTTTTAAGAAGTGCTTTAGCAAGCAAGTTATTTTTACATCCACTCTATTTATTCACAGTTTTTGGCTCACTCTGTCAAATGCTTGGAAAGATCTAGTAACATACTATCAATTATGCTCCATTTCATCTACAATATCTTGGCATTTATCACAACAACTGAGATTCAAATGCATATCTATTCCTGAACTCATATTGTTTATATGGAAACTAGTTTTTTTACTCATAGATGTTACAAGTGTGGTTCAATACCAATCTTTCCATCAAATTACCTACAAAGTATAGTGAAACTAATTTCCAACCTTGTTTATTTCACCTACTTTATGGATCAAAACTAATATAATATTCTCAAAAGCAGAAGAAATGTATAGTGCAAGGAGTGGCAACTCTAAAGAAGGAAATATTAGCATACAAATCTTCTTTCAAAATTGATGGGTTTCACCAAAAATTTACATAATTATTTGTGGATGGACAAAGAAATCTATTTATATTTTATCATTAGTTTCTATGAATATTATGAAGAAAGATATGGTTAACAGGAAGTCATTTCCCCTGATGAAAGACTGTCATGGTCGTCTTTGCATTTTACTTGCCATAGACAAGGCCACTCTCATACATTTTAACTAACTCTTCCTGTTCATGGTGCATCATGAAATTAAAACTCAATAAATAGGCTCGTAAAATCATCAAGGTTAGGTATTAAAATAAGAATTGTTTTTGAATGGGATTGCATGGACTGAGCAGGCTGCTCAGGCATGCCAAGTGCATCAAGGAAATACCCACATACATTGGGGACAATCCTGAGGTTGGGACTGTTCAGTCAAAACCATGAGGATTTCCTGCATGTGTATGGATCCCTTTAGTTTCCTAGTAAAATCCTTAGGCTCTATTACCAGTTTTTTATTCTGCTCACTACTATGTATGTGGAGATTCTCCCCTTCTGATACTTGATATCTCTACCTTTTTTAAATCCTCATTAACTTCTCCATTGTTGTGAGAATTGAGTCTTTCCCAGCATACAGATGACAGAAATTCTTCTTGGGTGTTCTGACAGACCAGTGCTTCCATTTGCAACGTTTCAACTACAGCTTATGTTGTATTCATCAGGCAAAAAGGTCAAAGTTTACCCTGTGATAGTAAGAAAATTGTCTGAATATCTTCTTTGCCCCGCAATTTTCTAACATTGAAATTTCTAGATGCATCTATTAGTGAATCTCCTGAACCCATAATATTTTTCATAAACCCATTAAAAATTTCCTTCTTTGCTGCTATTAATTCCTTGTTGTTTCAAATTGTAATGCATGAGTTGAAACTCCAGCTAAGTAAACCAAATGACAGATTGTTTTGGTCCAGTTGGTGCCCCAGCTAAGAGGCTACCAAACCAGAAGGCAGAGGATTAGAATAGTGCATATTTCAGAGAGTTCAATAAGGAAGGAATATTTGTAATGAAAATTGTAGATAGAAAATTTGGATAGGCTAAGAGAGACTATGTGATGGAAGGAGTGCTTGTGATTGGCTGGAGTTGATGAGAAAGGAAGACAGCCATGTTGGCTAGAACAGTATTTCTTAGGATGTTGTATGGCTAAAAAATGTTCTGTAAAATGTATCAGTGGCCAGAATAAGCTTCATGCAGCTATTGGACTTGCTTAGAACATTCATACGACAGAGATGAATCAGGGATTGGCAAGAACCCTTAGTTAATCAAAAGGGCATGAGCAATGTGTGTTATGGGAATGAATGAGTTCCTGCTGTTTGATTTCGAGCTTCAACCTGCATTCTTGTTGTTTCAGAGTCCGATATTTTGGCAGAAAGAAATTGTAACATGGTTTTTACTGAAAAATGAACATTGATAATTTCAGATAAGCTAATGAATTCATTTTATTTTAAGTGATTTTTCAATTACTTAGTAACAGCCCCTTCTCGTAACAATGTGTCTTGTGTAGGACTTTCATTCTTTCCTGGTATACAGGATGGTGACCATGTCATTAAAGAACTTACAAACCTGGTAACAATTACTTTAATCTTACGATCCGATACAACTGAAGTTAAACCATATACTGTCAAAGTAGTTATTTAAAGATTTTCTGGAACAATAAGTCACTAGTGAGCTTGCAGCTAGCTATAAACAGTACAGAGACATTTAATGATACTGTTGTGTCATTTATTGGGGCATGGCGAATAGAATTACCGGGCACGCAACCACTCATGACCAACCTCCAAGACAGTGTGCCGCAGACTGCCTTCAACAATCACACTCACACCTCTCGACAATCGATTCGTTCCGATTCAACCGCTTAACACAAATACATACATGGTTTTAATACTGTCTCGCCACAGACTTCAATATCAGAAGTTGAGGGACCTGGTTAATTGAAAGATGTAAAGGTACTGGTATTGATAATATTACCACAAATTAGTTAAACATAGTTGGTTACAACATTACACTGTACCTAGAGATTCTTTTAATACATCCTTAAGTCTTAGATATTCCACGGTACGAAAACCTCTTCCAAACTGTTTAATCATTGTGACCTATCTAGACTGTGTCTTTTTTTTTATGTTTAGTGCACAACCCACAACTTCAAAAATGAAGATTTTATTTCAGAGTGCCATTCTAATAGCAATTTACCTTCACTTTGACTTTCAGGATCCCACCCTCCCCAAAACGATGATGAATGTATTTCTATGATGACTCTTCTTAGGCTATCTAGCGTGGGAGGCCCAAACATTGGCATGGTCCTTAAGTTCATTTAGTGCTGTCCACCTGGTACCAAGCATTTAAATTGCTTTAAAAATAAAGCATCTCATCAGAGAACAAGATTTTCAAATAATTTTAAAAGTAATAAGTTTACTTAGCAGTAAAACAACCCTAGGGTAGCAACAAGATTAGCTGCAAAAAGAAAATTCAAAATAATCACTATACATATATGTCTAATGTATTTGACAGGTAACAAAAGAAATCCAAGCATACCTCAAAAGAACTGCAAGAAACCGTGATGATAAAGGATGGGGAATATTTACAGTGGAAAAAGAAATGGCAATTGTAAGGGAAGTAAGTATTTAGATATTGTACTGACACTCAATAAAACTACTTTCATACTACTGTACTATTTCTTTCCATGTGTATAAAAAATGAAAATTTACCCTTGTGTCTGTTGCAGCAATATGAAAAGAAACTGAGGGAGCTTGAGAAAAATGCTCAAGACTTAGATAAAAAAATTAAAGCTATAAAAAGAGAAAACACTGAACTGGATAACAAAATTGTAGAAATAAATGTAGAGGTCAGTGAGAAGCAACTAAGCAGGGATCTGGATCTTGAAAATAAAGAAACGCTGGACACTCAAAAATTGTGAGTTGCATTATCAGTACACTCATGTCTCATCTAGAAATAATATTCTGTACCATGGTTTTCGCTGTTTTTGTTCCCCAAAATGTCTTTTCTTTTATTGAATGCTGTCCTCATCTCAGTGGTGGATCTAGGAATTTTCAAGCAGGGCAAAAACTATGAGATTGCAGCTCCCATTATTACTGTCCAGGGCTGTATTGAAGCTGGGGGGGGGGGGAGGGGGGAAGAGAAACAAAGAAGCAGCTGTTACATAAATTGACGCCTTTAAAACACAATTTTGCCACTTGGAGCAAGTGCTCCGGTTTGCTCCCCCCTCCTCCACCTCACATCTGGATCTGGCTCAGCCTCAGCTTTAGGTTACTTCTTGTCAATGCATAAGAAAGTTTCAAAAATGCTCCTTAAATTTTGTTGAAGTCTTTTTTCCTCTTAAAAAAAAGAAAATAATTGAATTGTTATAGAAATGTGAAAATCTAGAATTTTCAATATTTTGGTCTATGATTCTTGATATAACTCCTCTCTTTCCACTAGAAAGATATTTATCATACACAGTATGCTTTTATGTCGAGGTTCATGCTTTAAAATAACATGAGACTTTATCATTTTATGTGTCAAGAACTTGTAGTTTTAAATACTTGTGGTCTGGTGGTAATTTTTGTCTATTAGTAGTTCTTTCTGCAAAAGACTGTAAGACTGTTACGTATTATCAGCAAGAGTTAGGAATATGGACTGTTCATGCTACAGAAGTAAGATTCCTAAAATATACTTTTGGTCAATTTATGTATTGGCTACTCCACTACGCAGGTGTTCCAATGCTAGGCCTCTGCAGAACCAAATTGTACAAAAATTATAGTTAGCAAATGTGTCAAACCAATACATTATTTTATGTCAGAATATTCAGGCACATAATTATAATTTTGTTATGACTTCTACTATATCGGGAGGTTAATGCACACAGTTAGTGTGTAAGCTATGACTGTTACTGTAGTCTATTGGTTCACTGTCTTTTGATCGCCAATTCTCTGTAAAACCCCAGAAGGTGAAGGTAGGTTCTTTAAATAACTTTCACTGTAAACTTTTACTGAATGTTCAACCATATATTCTTCAAAACACTGTACAGAAGCAGTATCAAAATTTTAAAGCATCAAAATTCTTCTCCAAAATTATTGATTGCAGATTTAAACTATGAGACAAACAGCAAGAAACACCTGATGACCCCCTAAATTAAACAAGGTTCTTTTTCATCGAGAGTTAAGTGTCACTTTCATTAGGTTTTGAAACTGAATTAACAATGGCTAACAATTACTTCACTTCCTGTCCACTTTTCCGCCTAACACATGGCGCGAAAAACTGCTCTGCACGGACACAACTTCATGCTACCAACGCTTCTTCAAGACTGTCCTCAACATGGCCGCTCCCATCTCTTTTATAGAAAATCAATTATCTGATGCAGTTTTCCCAGAAATTGCACAATGCTAAACCTCATTTTCTTTCCAATCTTCTTGAAATTTTTTTGGATGGTATCTCTCAGTCAGAAAGTTAAATAAATTCCTTATAAATTTTTCCCTTAATATAACGGTTCGTCTTTTTTTTTTTTTTTTTTTTAACCTAAAATTTTCTCTTATTTGAAAAGTTCTTTAGCTAAAGTGCTATTTCTTACTTTAAAATCCTCCTCTAACTTTTAATACATAATTACAGCTCGATTACAATTATATTTCTTAATGAAAACCGCTATTGCTTCTTTGCTAAAATCTTCGATATTCTTTATCTCCATAGTACTGGTGCTACAAAGCTGAAATGCATGCCAAACACTACAGAATTAAATTTTCGATATGACAGTGATGCTTTCTATCTGCTATCTACTCTCCTTAATATAGTTTCCTTTAATGCCTTCAAAATTCATGACATAATTTTGTGATGTCATCCTGCCACTTTCTCGTTTAAATTTAAAATTTTCTTTTCCTCTACCTGGCCAAACTTCTATCTAAATCTTTACAAAAATCGTTTAGTGTGCATAGAAAAAACCCTACTTTGTTTTAAACATACTCTTAAATCTCTAATTAGCTTAATTCTGTCCTTTACATAACTCATACTTTTTACAAAATCATTTTCTTCCAAAAAGATTACTTATGCTTTACCTACCGATTCCGAATTTTTATGTAATACAGTTAGAATTTTTCCACATCTTTTAAGCTATAAAATTTTACTATAACATAAAACTATTTTGGCATTTTTTTCGACCACATGTTTTGTTCAACTTAAATCTCAAATATCTCTTTAGTTCTATTTAATAAACCTACAGTGTTGTTCCTCGTTTGAAATGTGATCACTTACTGCATATATGGAGGGAATGAATTCTATTAAGAAATATGCTATACTACTTACATAGCCAATGTTTACACTATATGGCGATTGAACTTTACTGTTTAATCGTACTTATTGCCTGAAAACTACAAGAAAATGATTTTAAACATATTTTATTGTTGGATTCTTATGAGCTTGCAGCTCTTTTAACTAATTTTGATGATCTATTAGCCAAATTAGGTTATATGACAATTTCTAAAGATTAGGAAAGTGGAAAAATAACATGCCAGCATATTTACATTTCTGGTCTCAAACAAGAAATTCCTACAATCATAAACAGTCTTTAGACTTTCATCTGTGTACCTAACAAGTTGTCTCTTTTTGGCATCTATCATTATTACATTCTAGCCTACCCAGCTAATTTTGATGTGTCCCCGTCACCCTGCTACCATTCACACTCTTCCCCAATTTTGATCCTGTTGTATAACATTATGTCATCTGCAGACAACCTAACTTTTGACTAATCAATTAACACAGTCATTCATTAGAACAATGAATAACAATGGTCCTAATTCACTATCCTGTGGCACACCCATTCCACCTCTTTTGATAATGCATTTCTCACCCTAATGTTTTGCTTTCTACCTTTTAACACGTTCACTGCTTGTCATTTGAGGAGGTGTTGTTACTCAATGCTGCACTTTAGGAATGGCTTTTCCCCATAAGCCGACCTACTTGTTATAACAAATATGATTGAAAAATTGTAATAAAATGTGGTTATATGTATTGTACTAATTACTAAGTGACTGATGGAATATTTTAACTACTTGTCCGAAAGCTCAGCCAACAAATTTTCAATTTCATTAGAGGTTTATTAGATCGCATATTTCTTCTTTTGAGGCCTGAAAGCCCTGCAGAGCTATCATCTCTACAACTGAAATTACAAGTTTTTTTTTAATAATGAATAAATCTATAAAATTGAAACCACTGGTCTTAATGGCTTGCGTATAACCTTTACTCCATGCTAAAAATGCAGAGACACTTAATATATAATGTGGACTGAAGGAGAAAATAAATGTTTGGGCACAGCTCTATCCATGCGAGCACTTGTCTACCTACTGAGACATCAAGCACTATAGAGGCTCTGTAGCTTTTACACCCCACCACGCATTGGCACATGGTCGGCAGCGAATGTGTTGGGTATCTCTCCACCCAGAAAGTCAATTTTTCATTCACTCTAATTGTTTTTTGCCTTAATTAATCCACATTATGGCTCACTCTATCAAATCCCTTGTTCATTTCATCAAAAACATTTTGCATACAGGCTACTGACTGAAAGTCACCTGAATATCCTTCCCAAAACATCTTGCTGATTTGTAAAACAGTTTCCTTCCTCACATGAATCTCTGATGAGGTTCCTTATTCAGCTCTCCATCAATTTACCTACCACCATGTCGAAACAATTTCCTTGTAATTTTTAAACTTATTTGCCACCTTCATGGTTGATATATCATTAGTATGTAAGAACGAAGACTTTCCCGGCGTATGACTGCAATGTAGTCTTCACGGGTGTACCGCCGGATAGTGTTGTGGAAACACAATATTTCGACGGCTGGCTCTGCCGTCTTCTTCAGGTGATGAGACATGTGTAATGGTCGGCTGACCCACAGATACTGAGATGGTTCGGGTGCCGCTCTTCCTTATATACAAGTCCGCGTGGCTTCGGCGATGGCTTACTATGAGCCAGGCCCGCAACCAACTGGCGGTTGGCTGCCCGTGGGCGTGGCTAAGGTTCTTGTTCCAGCCCGAGCTAATATGAAGCCCTCTACGGCGGCAGCTGGACGGAAGTACAACGTTCTCTGCGGATATTTGCCAAGGCAGGTTTCCATGCCTCACTGAGACATAGACCACTGTCTCTGTTAAATGTGTCGGCCAGTCGAAATTCGACTGGCCGACACATTTAACAGAGACAGTGGTCTATGTCTCAGTGAGGCATGGAAACCTGCCTTGGCAAATATCCGCAGAGAACGTTGTACTTCCGTCCAGCTGCCGCCGTAGAGGGCTTCATATTAGCTCGGGCTGGAACAAGAACCTTAGCCACGCCCACGGGCAGCCAACCGCCAGTTGGTTGCGGGCCTGGCTCATAGTAAGCCATCGCCGAAGCCACGCGGACTTGTATATAAGGAAGAGCGGCACCCGAACCATCTCAGTATCTGTGGGTCAGCCGACCATTACACATGTCTCATCACCTGAAGAAGACGGCAGAGCCAGCCGTCGAAATATTGTGTTTCCACAACACTATCCGGCGGTACACCCGTGAAGACTACATTGCATATCATTAGTATGTTTGTTTGTATTTTATGCAGTTTCTACCAAAAAAAAGAAAGACATTAAACTAGCTTTCCAGTTTCCGTACTCTTTTAACTCCCCTCCCCCCCTTTTTTTTTAAATTGAAACACATCAAATGGACTGACTGATTTAAAGAAAGTAGATCTGAATTTTTCCTCATGAAAGCTACCAGTAATTCTCACTAACTACATTATTTACACATTTAAAGTATATATTAACAAAATTATTAAGTATAGTGTCAGAAGTGAAATGGTTGTAATGACTGATCTTAGAATTAATATACAGATACAATTTCTAACCAGTTCCATATACCCAACTCCACAGTTAAACATTAAATTGTTTGAATGTTATTGTTATTACCCTTACCTGTGATGACAGAGCCAAAACAGGTCAATTAAAAACAGAAGTTATATACTTTAGAAGAAAGTAGGAAATTAATTACTGAGGTTAAATATAAATTATCTATGCTTTTATCGTAGTAATATGTCAATTGACTGTATTTATTTATACATATACATGTTAAGAGAGTGCCAGCAACAATGGAATAGGTAGAACTGCCATGAGATAATATTAATATGGAATGGAATCATCTTTCATTTACCATAGCTGAACATATAATCCTTCTACTTATTTGTAAAAATGAGGCTTTGTTCAGCTCAATTTTTAATTCAGTTGATATTTTTTTTAAAATATTAACTTTTTAATCACATAAATTGTTAAAACATTACTGACAGTTTTAAAAAAATTACCAATTTTAACATGATTATTAAAAAATTGGGGGGGCATTAAAGTAATTTAAATCTATTGTTCCCTTCAGTAACAAATTCACCTATCCCAAACCCACTATGTTGTGTCTTACTCCTGTGCGACTATTCCATAAACTGCTTTCCTTTACCAAGACCTCCAGAATGTATTAATTTGTGCTTAAATGTAATCCGTTGGCAACATGTTTTAAAGAGTTCTTTTCTTCCTGAATAACAAAATTCTTATGCACTCAATTTCAGGTATAAGGATGTGGGCAGGTTTTCAAAAAAACTGAAAGAATGTAAAGCTGAAATTAGTAGAGAACAAAAGTAGCTAGGAAAAGGAAAGGGGAAAAATGGGGGTTTAGGGAAATTGCCACTGGAGCATGCACCCCATTGCAGTTAAATTAAATTAAATTCTAGACACAAAAGGAGAGAAGGATTAAAGTCTGCAAAATCAGTTGATTAAGGTTGATAAAATAACTTTTGTTTGAACACTCCCAGTGTTTGTTAGTACTTGAAAGGTATTTTAAAAATAAATTGAGACTACATAGTATACGATATGGTATTTTCATTTAATTTTATATAAGAAAATATTTTTAAAATTATGTTTTTTTATTCTTTTCTCAACAGACTGGAAACTGTGATGAAACGGAACAGAATGGTTGCCAAGATTCAAAAACAACATAATGATATACTTGTACTTCAGACAGAACTTGAGCTTTTGAGACTCAAAACATATCCAACTTTGAAATATACAACAATACCTTAAAACTGAGTATCCTGTGTTTTATGCAACATAAACGCATCAATGCTGCATCTATGTGGTTAAAAGTTTTATCATGTTCCACAGTATTACAAGTTTTGTATTAGAATTATATTAAGGTATGCAGTACTTATTTACTAATTCTAATCTTTGTTTGTGATGATTTACTTGCAATTTATAGACTTAATCATAAGCAAAAACAAAAAGAACGTAAGTTTTTGGGTTGAAAATTTAATAATTGTGATACAAAAATATGAATAAATGCTATTTAAAGTTCATTTAAAATAAACGTAAAACTGTTGTTCTGATTGAGTGTGGAATAATCCTAAAATATTCTAGATGAAATATGAAGGATGTAGCTATAAGGTAGCAAATTCTAACTATGGGAAAGTTGTTAGGCATATCCATAGTATCTGTAACATGAAGGTGGAATTGCAGTTTTTATTTTTAAAAAGCATTGAAACAATAAATATTTTAAATGTTGCACCAAAAAATGAATGAATGATAAGTGAAGAAGTTAATAAATTTTGTGAAGATAGGTTTGTTTAAATTCATGTGTATATAGATATTACAGCACCCTTCAATTAAATTTATTTCATGACATTTGGTAGTTAATCAAGTTTTATCAGTTCAATCAAGAAAATGTTGGCAACAGAGTGATTGGAGAGTGGACTGCTATAAAACCAAAGAGATGAGAACATTATTGTCTCAATCAATGAAAGTCATCAAGCCATGTGTTCTTTATTTCTGTGAAAACTGAATAATGAAGTACACTATTTGCCCCAGAGTGTTACAGCTACTGATGGATGAGATATTTATAATGTCAATTGCTGCTTAGTCCCAGGGTATAGTGAACATTAATCTGTCTGTTGAAATTGGAGTTACTTTGTAGTTTCCCTTCAAAATCACTGATGGCAGGCTGTGTGACCTGCTGTGAAGAGTCTTCAATTTGGAATTCAATAAATGACTGGTAGTTAGATCCAGAACTGCTGGAAAGTAAGAACAACTTGCATTGTTTGATGTATATTTGTGTGATATAATTAGGAGAAAATTTATAAATGCAAACTTCTGGAACAAAAAAACTGAAGCAAAGAGCTATGGCAATAACATAAAAAAGAACAAACACAATTATACAATATTCTGGGTGACTTGTTAACCATATGGGTAACAACATATGTGGAGTGAGCATCTGTTCATGAAACTGTCACAAGAATGAGCAATGTTAAAACCGAGTGTGGTGGTGTAACGGCTAGCGTTCTGGCCTCGCATTCCGGAGGACGGCGGTTCGAATCCCCGTCTGGGCATCCAGATTTGGGTTTTCCATGGTTTCCCAAATCACTCCAGGCAAATGCCGGGATGCTTCCTTCAGAAGGCCATGGCCGAATTCCTTCCCATTCCTTGCCCCCCATCCTTTCCCGTCTCTAAAGACCAAGCTGTTAGAGAGACATAAAGCACATAAAAAAAGCAATGTTAAACAAAAATGAATTTGTGTTTATCTTATCCTCCAATACAGCTTTCCCCTCTTAGTGGCTGATTTATTTTCCCCCAAACATTAAATTATGCATTTCAGGTGAAAGTAAGGAAAACTCTTGCTGTAACACTACATTCTTAAACTCATTTTATGTATACAAAAATTCAAGGGACAAAATCATTCTTAAATTTTTGTTCCACTAACTGTATTATTGAAATAACTATTTAATAACAATAGAGGAAATCTCATATCACGTTTGTAGCAACACTGAGAATTATCATGAAACATCTTTAGACTTGGGTAAAAAATAGAAATTATATATATATATAAAAAAAAAAACACTTTTAAATATGCACTGCACCAGGTCTGCATTGTATTTCTAGGAATGCTGGAAACAAAACTATTGCATTTGAACTATGAATGAAAGCAACAAATAAATAATTGTGAGGAACGGAGTAGAAATATTAAATAACTGTGAACGTTTTCGCGGCTCTCGGGATTCTAGCCACGTCAAATAAAAGTCGACTGGCGATGTTTCGAGAGCCGGCACTGCTCCCATTGTCAAGCCCTGCTTAACTAACTAAAACTGCCTAGCGGTAGTCTCTATATAGATACTAGGGGTGTTACGAATATTCGCATCCGCATCCGCAAATGCGGAATATTCGCATTAATTCAGACATCTGCATCCGCATTCACATCCGCATCAATCAATGCGGAGTTTTTGCGGATGCAGATTCACATAAACAAGTAACTACATGTAAAGATGCCATGATGTTAGATTCATTGAGCGAAGATGAATGTGAAGGAGAACCGGACAAAAGTAGCCCCGATGCTCTTCTCCGCAAAGAATTAGTTATTTATCGTAACAAAAAAAGACTGGATTTAGATGAAAATCCACTTAGTTGGTGGAAAGTTAATCGTTGTGAATTTAAAATTCTCTCCAAATTAGCATGCAGATATTTATCACCTCCACCAGCCAGTGTTCGCAGCGAACAACTATTTAGTGGAGCTGGGTTAATATATAATCCACTCAGAAACAGTTCGGAAGCTGAAAAAGCTGCAATATTGCTATTTATTAAATATAATTCACCAATTTTTAAGTTTAATTATTAAACAAAGATTTTTTATTATGAAACTCGAAGCTTAAAATTCTGTTAAAACTTGTGTAATTTTGTCCTAAAAATATGATTAAATTAATAAAAAGTTAAAATTAAATTGATTTTCAGTTATTTATGCACTTAAAAATTAAATATTTATCCTTTTAAAATAGCAAAATCCGCATCCGCATCGAATCCACATCCGCGGATGTGAACTTCTAATAATCCGCATCCGCATCTGCATCCGCGGATGTCTAAATGTTTGCATCCATAACAACCCTGATAGAGACTACCGCTAGGCAGTGGGAGCAGTGCCGGCTCTCGAAATGTTGCCAGTCGACTTTTATTTGACGCGGCTAGAATCCCGAGAGTGTTATCTATGGAGTAGAAATATTGTTGGAAGTCAGCTTAAATCTCGAAGTTTTACAAAAAAAGCAAATGCAGCACAGAAGTAAATATTGAAGACATTGTGAATAGGTCAGTAGAAGTTTATACATTGGGGTCATCTGAGAAGAGGAAAGAAAAATAAATCCTGATATGTAATCAGAAGTGTGTTTCAAGCCTGGAGTAGAAATATTGTTGGTGGTCAGCATAAACCTCGAAGTTTTACAAAAAAAGCAAATGCAGCACAGAAGTAAATATTGAAGACATTGTGAATAGGTCAGTATAAGTTTATACATTGGGGGCATCTGAGAAGAGGAAAGAAAAATAAATCCTGATATGTAATCAGAAGTGTGTTTCATGCCTGGAAGACTGTTTTAAACAATTTCAAGGTTTAGTGTTTCCAGAAACTGCTGGTTAACAGGAAACTGTTTAACTGAGAACATAACAGTCATTAGCATTATTGGTATCACTTTTAAATGGCCGATTTTTTTTCCTTGTGATAAAACTTGTGATTATACAGGGTGTTACAAAAAGGTACGGCCAAACTTTCAGGAAACATTCCTCACACACAGACAAAGAAAATATGTTATGTGGACATGTGTCCGGAAATGCTTACTTTCCATGTTAGAGCTCATATTGTGGACGGCTGTGATACAATACGCCATTCTCCAGGGCTGCATCAGCGCATCAGGGATTCCATGCGACGGAGGGTGGATGCGTGTATCCTCGCTAACGGAGGACATTTTGAACATTTCCTGTAACAAAGTGTTTGAAGTCACACTGGTACGTTCTGTTGCTGTGTGTTTCCATTCCATGTTTAATGTGATTTGAAGAGAAGTAATAAAATGAGCTCTAACATGGAAAGTAAGCGTTTCCGGACACATGTCCACATAACATATTTTCTTTGTTTGTGTGTGAGGAATGTTTCCTGAAAGTTTGGCCGTACCTTTTTGTAACACCCTGTATTATTGTTGTTCCCCCCATAACCTCCTATGGTCAATTTCATTCTGTATATGGCTGTGTTGACCGTGAGGCTTGCATGAGCCCAGCCACATCTTTCTTTCCACTTGACAATGTTTTAATCCCAAAATATTGTGTTTTTAGTGTTGCTGTGCCCTCGTCCCTTCAACTTTGGTGAGCGTTGGGTATAATTTATCTTTCCTTTCCACACAAATTGAGTTTACAATATTCGGAGTTAGACCAGGTAAAATTTGGGGAAATTTAGTAAAGTTTTTGGTACTATTTTGAGATTTTGACAGAACGTGAGGGCAGGTTTGGTCATAAGATAATGACTAGACTCCACTTCAAGGCTAGCAATTCCATGAAAAATGAGGCTGTTCCAGCAAAAGCTATTGTGGAAGTGGAGTTGCTCCTTGGGAAAGTTCTGTCTTGGGGTTGTACCTGTGGACAACATTCATAGTTGGGGTTTTACTAAGCATACCTATGCCTAAATATAAGGGGAAAAGGGGTAATACCTTAGTTGTTGGCTAAAGCTGTAAAGAAGCCCACTTCCAGTGATGATGGGGTCAGAACTGTGCCTTTTTTAGATTAAGGGCTGCTGGTGAGGGGACAAAGATAGAAGATCAAAGGGATACTGTTTGTAGATCCATGATGAGAAAAATCACAAATGCTAAAGAAATAGATAAAGCTGATGAAATCTAACTGAGGTAGAACTTGGAATGCAAAAGTTAATGCTGAAAACATCACAAATCCAGTAATAACAGTGTTACTTGTAAACTGTAGAAGTATAATGAAAATGTATTAGAATTTGAAATGTTAATAGCAATACACAAACAAGTAATTACAGAGTCTTAGTTAAAAAAAAAAAAAAAAATATACGTTAGAGGAGCAATTGGTGGAGGGGTTTTCATACTGGTTAGCAAAGAATACTGCAGTTCACTGGTATTTATAGATCATGACCATGAGTTCCTTGAGTAATAAAAAAGAAAAAGTGAGGTTATTGGCTGCTTTCCATGTAAGAATGAATGATGAAGATGAGGGAGAAACTAAATTCATACTCAGAGTTCAGAAGTGAGAGTAGAATGGTCATTATTGATGGGGATTTAAATTTACCATGTATAAATTGGGTAGGAAATAAGATCAATAACACAAGGAAACAGAGATACTTTAATAAGGGAATGAGGTTTTACACATGTGCTAGAACAGAACACAAGGGAATGAAACACATTGAATATTTTCCTAATAAGGCCCGATAATAATCTTGTGCGGCATCAAGTAACTGAAGGAATAAGTGATCATGAAGCAGTTCTGAAGGATCTACATCCATATTCTGCAAATCACAAACATTGTGGGTGGCAGAGGGTGCTAAGCACCAATCCTAACCCCGCGCATTCCAATCCTGAATAGCACGAGGAAAGAAGTAATACATAAAAGCATCAGTACGGCATCTAATTTCTCTAATCTTATCCCTCCAGTCATTGCGACCTAAATAGGTTGGCGGAAGAAGTATTTCATTGCACTCGAAATTAAAATTTTTTCGCATATTCCCCGATAAATTCGAAAGCAAGCTATGTCATCTGTCTTCAAAACTATCCCAGCCCAATCTATGTATCAATTCTGTGACGCTTTCATAAGGGCTGTAGCAACAAGTCATGAATCGAGTGGCTCTCCACTGAGTCAACCTTGCGATATGGATCCCAAACTCCACAACAGTAATCGAGATGTGGACGCACTAGTGTTTTATTCGCTATCTCCTTTGTATGAGCATTACAATTCCTCAAAATACAACCTATGAATCGCAATTTAGAATTAGCCTTGCATGTCCCATTTCTTGTTGTACAATTGGAATGAATGAAAAGTGATTTCCTGGATATTAGAGGATTCAGCAAACCAGTGGCCATAATTGAAGAGGGAAATAGGTACAATTAAATTTAGGCACAAATTGAAGAGACATTTTAGGGAAGATATCAGCAAATGGAAGGAAGGCACATTTGCGGTGGAATCAGAGTAGAAAGATTTCAAAGAGATAGCATAAAAAGGCGAAGGAATATATACTCTAAAATAGAATATAAAGAGAAGTACAGAACTCACGTACTATAACAGGGAGGTGAGGAGCTTAAACAGATAACAATGGAGAAAAAGTTACTGAGGATTTGAAAAGGCAGATATTTTAAGTAACTGGTGAGACCACTAGGGACAATGGATTCAGTAATTGGAGCATGTAAATTGGAGAATGATCGTATCCACATAATTAGAAAACATCAGACTAAAATATTTTAAATTCATCCTAAGAAAGCTGAAAATGCATAAAGCGGCTGTTGTAGAGAATATTACTACAGTTGTCTTAAAGACAGCAGGATGTGACATTGTTTGTTATGTAAATTGAGTTTGCCAGAGGACTGAAAAATGGCCTTAGTATTACCGGTACATAAAGGTGAAATGACAAATAAGGTTGAAAGTTATAGGCCAATCAGTTTGACATCAATGGTAGGTAAATTAAATTAATGGAAACGTTAACATGCAGCCTTGTCAGAAATGTGTGTGAGGAATGTAAGTTATTTTCAGGTTGACAACACAGCTTTTGACAAGGATATTCATGCAAATCTCAGTTAGTTGGCTATTTAAGATCAAATGGACAACAGAGGTCAAGTGGATGTTTCAAAGGTTTTGACAGAGTGAGCCAGAAAATGGTGGTAAGGAAGGAAAATACGATTGGAATGAATTAAAAGTGCTTTCTTGGATAGAAGAATTTTTGAAAGGTAGAAATCAAAAAGTAAGGGGAACTGTAGTATCAAAAGAAGTGAAAGCGAAAATAACAGTGCTACAAGGTAGTATTTTGAGGCCATTGATATTTGTTATTCTAATGCATGACTGTATTGATGGTTTACTGTCAGAAGTTAGGTTGTTTGCAGGTGACATAATGCTATATAATGGGATAAAAACAGTAGAAAACTGTGAACAACTGCATGGTGATACGGGCAGTATATCTAGCTGGATAGGTCAGCATGAGATAAGGATAAATGCAAAGAAGAGTCGGGTATACAGATAGAAAGCTAAAGTTTTATTGTAAGGTGGGGAAAGAATTACTTGTTGGAGACTTGAAAACTTGAAATGTAAATACCTTGCCATAACATTTGATAATAAATTCCATTGGTTAGGACATTATTTACAGGTAGGAGGAAAATATTTCAAAATCCTTCACTTGTTGGAGAGAATGATGAGGGGATGTACCAGAGAAGTAAGGGAATTGGGTTACTAAACATTGGTCAGATCATTGCTTGAATATTTTAGTGTGATAAGGGACCCTCACCAAATATTGGATCTGGAGAGGGTGCAAAGAAGGGTTGCTAGATTTGCCTCTGGAAATTACCACAGAACACTATCAGTAATCGATACGATAAAGGAGCTGGAATGTGAATCCCTGGAAGACAGGAGGAGGATGAATGGAACCATGGAAGTGTAAAAGGTGAATAATGGTGATGAGGCATGGAATGATAATGATGTAAGAATTAGAAGTAGTGCATGGAAGAGAAAATATGACCTTGAACACAAGCTACCACTCGATTTCAGGTGTAAGGATGATGGATGATTTTCTGCTGAAGGGAAGGGTGGCAGGGATTGGAATAACTTACCAAGAGAAATGATGAATGATTTGCCAGAAATGCTAACAAATTTAATGTTGAAATTTATGGAGGGTAAAAGTGGGAAGGTACAGGAAAAGGGAAAAAAGGGTGCATAGAGAAATTGCCTCCAGAGTGTACACTCCATCGCAATTAGATTGAATTAAACTAGCTGATAAGTATTACTGGCAGTTATTTATTATTTATTTATCTATCAATTTTGTTTCATGGATCCTTGCCAAGGAAGGACCTCTGGGATGTGAAACATGTCACGGGTTAATACACTTACATACAATATGAGTAATAATCATAGTGAAAAAAAATCATATGTTACAAACCCTAAAAAAATGAAGAAAAAAGTAAACATTAATTTTCACAACTGTGCAAAAGGTCATATTTAATATAACTAATTAATTTTTTTTTCAGTACTTCAATTTAAGGAACAAGGTGTTCTTTTTTTAAAAAAAGAAAAAAACATTAGAAAAGGACAGCAGAAGAAAAGTTACAATTTGAGGACTGCACATAAAAAACTTCAGAAAAACATAATAGCACTGTTAATTCAATTTAGTGAACAATCTAGAGATCTCATTAGATGTTTATAAGGGATTCTTACATTTAAATAAAAGACCAAGCAATTCAAAACCAATCATTTTTCATCATAATGAATAATCACTTACAAATAATCTAATAGAATTGAATTATTACTTCAATATAAGCTAAATACGTGAAGTGCAGTTTGTTTCGTTACAGGATATAAACTAACCAGATATTTCTTGAGAAATGCTACCAAACATGAAGGTACTGCTTTGATTGTCAAGAAACATAAGAATGTCTGAAATCTATTGATCATGACTGAATCATTCAACTCAGATCAAAAATAGACTCCTAAACCAGAGTATAAAACATTATAATACATGTTTTGATAGTTATTTATAACAGAAGTCTATTTCTGTTCAAAAGGGCAAGTAGTAATATGGACTACAGTGAAACACAGCTCTTGTCATTAGAGATAAATTTGTATATATATATAGATTGTTAGGAAACAAAGGCACTAAAAGCGGATAAATTGAACATTAGGACAGGATAAAAAATCACTGCTTACCAAAGAAGGGGATTCCTGTGGCATTGGTACACGAAAAAAACACACAAAGAATAGAATTTTCGAGCATCAGTCTTCCTCAGTAGAGGCTGCAAGCCGCTTGCGTGCAGTCATCTCACTTCTACTGAGGCTGAGCAATGCTCGAAAATTCTATTCTTTGTGTGTTCGTGTGTTTTTTTCATGTACCAATGCTGCAGGAATCCCCTTATTTGGTAAGTGGTGGTTTTTTATCCTTGTTTATCAGAGAAATTTATACAAATGCTAAATCATTTCTTCAATTTTGCAGAAGAAACTGGACACACAAGAAAATCCTGCTGCTATTTGTCACCCTAAACAAAACCAAGTACAACGACGACATAATGTCATTATGCCAACTTATATGCCATATAAAGGAACTGTCACACCACTCTACATAAGAACCGACACTTCAGTACTGCTAAGTTAACAAATCTCTTAGTGAAGTGGCCTTGTACAACAACTGGAGTAAAAAGAAAATATGTATATATATACTTTTTATTTTATCCTTAGCTATTAGTTTTAACAATAAAATAAAGTTGGTTAATACATAGTAAAGTATATACTAATAATAATAAGTGCCTAAATAAAATTTCTCCATTAGATTTATTCAGTGTCACATTCGTATAAAAGTAACAATATCAAATTTAATTAATTTATGCGTGAATAATATTTTTTGTAATTTTACTGTAAAACACGATTGAAAAATTCATTACTATATAAATTTCACACCTCGTACCTCCCACATCAGAAAACTTGCTTTGAACCCTTCATTTTGTTACTATCATCATGTTTATGATTTACGCAATGGGTATTCCCGTGTTACATTTTGTTCAACTCTTCTCACCTTACACTTATTTTGCCAGCAGCATCAAGTTCAGGTCACACTTTACCAATACTGGCCCTCACCTACACTGCGCTGTCAGTCGGCCGAGTGATGGCTCGCCCCTTTCGTGTTCACACTTGTCACTAACTTGGCCTTGTGAAGGACTCATTCCTACTCAGTCTTCAGCCTCCTATTAAGTTTTCACATGGTTGTTTCACGGAATCAGTGTTCACAAATTTCCATAAAAGTGAGTTGGGGGTTAGAGCTAGGGGTGCAAACCATAATCTGTTATAGAGTATTATTCTTTATTTTGTGTAGGCGTACTTTATAATATACGAAAGTTTTAAAGCACGTTAAAATATTTTCTTTGTCTGACTCACTGGTTGAACTTTTACTTACAGAAATAGTATGCAAACACAGTTTCATAAACCATCATTAAAAGCCTTCCGCAAACTACACTGGATTGAAAGATTTCCTGAATGCAATCACAATGAAATGTCAAATGTCAGTCACTTCACATGTGACGCATTTCTTCTGTTTGTGTTTACTTTTGATTCATTAAATTTTTTTGCTAATATTTTAATTTAAATACATACTGTAAAGATGTTGCATAGTAATTTCACATGGTCTCAAAGACCTAGTCACAGAGTTTCTTACCAACTACACAGTACACCTCTCTCATATTCACCTGACTGACTCTGGTAATCCTTCCAGGAAAAGGAGGCCTAAAGTTTAACTTGGAATTCCAACTGCAGAGTGTCCTAGCATTGTGCATTAACAAATCAATGCTTTTCCAAAGGTAAAATTCAATTTTAAGGCACGCAAAAAGTGTAACTGAGAGTGGGATTTTAACCGGGGATCTTCCATACTCCAGTCGCATGCCATAGCCATCCGAGACATTGGGCCAAATTTATAAATAATGGAAAATATGTTTTCAAACAAATAAAATAAATGTACTCTTTTTCTATACAATGTATTTTGCTTCTGCTATCCCAAAACACAAAAAATAGGGTGCTAACTTTGTCACAGTATCTGATGGGTGATGAAATGAAATTTTATGAATGCTTTAGAATTAAGAAATTATATTTTGCAATAAGCTGATCAACATGGAGGGGAGGTTGAAGAAAAGACACTTTTTTAAGGTAATCAATAACACGAAAACAACATTTGGCCATAAAGGACCAAAAATTTTCTTACTGCCTCCATAAGCTTCTCCACATCCACCAGCCTGACACCAGATTACACTGTTAAAAATGATGGTGGTGTGCTAGCCTCCGACACGCAGTGTCATATGAACTAACTTCAATCGATTGAGCGCCAGTAATAAGAAAATTGTTGTTGCGATGACTTTGCGGATCAGTATGGGTCTAGTATGGCCAGACCTGTGTACAGTACAAAATCATTTTTACGGCATTTATTTTTAAGTACATAAATAAACATTAAACGAAATTAAATTAGAGTGAATCTTAGGTTATTAACAGTACTTATAGTAAAGAGTGAGTTATTAAAAAAAAAAAAAAAACTGTGTAAAACTACTTGGAAATTGTATGAAATGTTCTTGGGTGACTAGCCGAGTCAAATAAGTGTTATTATTACATGATATTTCGGTGATCATACTCCCTGTCGCCATCTTCTTATGTACTTGTAAATTGTTTCCGAGTTAGTTTCATGCGAAAAACATGAGTTTGTGTGATCGTGATGCTGGTATTTGAGTCTGGTAGTTCAAAAATCAAACGAGCTCTCAAAAGAGATCAGGTGCTTTAAATAAAGATTTTGGTCTTAGGAAAAGTGCCAAAAATTATTTTCAAATCCCTGCGTATATCTTTTAAGACATTTATATACCTTAGTTCATCATCATTAATAATTTTGCATTTCTCTTCAACCATCAGAAATATACCTGATTTCAATTCACATACTTTGCACAAAGGACAAGGGCCTTGTGAAGATCTGCCGCCCCCGGAGCCTCGCAATGGTTAAGGTTGCCGCTGTCTACACCAATGCATTGAAACAAACTCATCTGTGGCCTATGTATAAAGAGATAGCGATATCCTGTGTTCTAACTTCTGCGGGAGGCATCTGTTTTCACATCCAAAATGGTAATAATCTAGAAGGCAGTTAAATATGTAAAAGGCTTGGATGACACAATAATGATCATCATATCAGACCCCCACTCATCATTGGCTAGCCTGAATCAACACATACAAGCTGCCAACAAAGACAGTATTACATGCAAAACCCTAATATCAGAAAATCAGATGAAACAGAAAAGTAAAACGCTGGTTTTCGTTTGTGTGAAAGCCCACATCGGGCAGAAAGGAAACCAATCAGTGGACTGCTGGGTGAAGCTGGCTTGCAAAGAAGGTATTGTTTATCTTTTCATATCTCTAAAGGACCTAATGACCACCTCAAGAACAAAAGCATGGGAATCATGGAACAAGGACTGGGAGGAGACATGTTTCATCAAAGAGAGGTATTATGGAAGGATCGACCCCGTCATCCCAACAATGCATTGGCATCAATATCTCAAGATCCCAAAAAAAAGCCATCTCCAGGCTGAAGTTCGGTCATGGCTGTTTCCTCACACACCTGAACAAAATAAACATCAATCAAAGCCCTCCCCCCCTTTTTGTGAATTTGATGAGATGAGTGTAGAGGATATGGACCTAACTTCTTAGGCTGCAACAGCTCCACAACAGCTCCACAGACCTAATACAAAAGCTGGTGATATTACGCTACTTTCCATCATCAAGTGTGTCTCATCCCCTTGTGACCAGTGACACCAGAGTCTTCATGCTGTTATTCAGATTCCTAAAGGACTGTGAGATGAACATATAAACCTAAAATTTCCTATTGACACTATTGTTTCCATCCCCTTATTTGATATAATCAATAACTGAAATATTGTCACCAAGCAATTAATAATCATGGTAATGATCATGTAATGGGCCACTGCCAATATATATTTTTTTTTAACCTTCCTTTTTATAAAATGAGTCCTGAAATGATGTATTTATCCTGATAGATGTACAAAATATTTTCCACAGTACTTTTCTACTCTACTTTAATCTAGCTTTTCGTGTTGCCAGAACTAATAAAATGTAGGTAATGTTGCTGTATGAGTGATTGTACTGGTATGCCAATGTTGCAATCACATTCAGCAACAGCAAGTGAGATAGAATGAAATTTTTTTGAGGCAGTATCCTCAAAGAAGATTGCTCCAGAAGAAGCTCCTATGACTACATCATGAGGATTCCAATTGGACAAGGGTATGCACAGGTTAGGGGATGGCCATGTGTGAAAGCATATAGGATGAACATGTGAGTGGAGACTTTCCCAGCATACTGATGCAATAAAATCCTCTGGGATGTCCAGTCTAGACTGTCTACGCAGTGACAGTCAGCTTGCAACAGCTAGAAGAGACCTGATACCTGATGAGGATAGCAGAGCTAGCTGTCGAAACGTCATGTTTATACAACACCATCCAGCTGGACATGCGAGAGGATTTTATTGCAGGATGAACACCTTAGATCAAAGATGGAACTGAGAGGGTCTCTCTGATCTGCAACCAATCTAGCCAATGAGTCATCATGATAGGTGGACACCCAATGGATGCTTGACTCCTCTTTCAACTCAAAGTAGCAAGAGGGAACTTTTAACACCAAGGGACATCTTCACCAATTTTCTCAGGGCCAGTCATGTTGGCTGGAGACACCAGCAGCCACCTGTTCAAACACCATTGATTACACATGGATTCAAATGAATGATTATTGGAAATGGTAATTGCTAGAGGTAATACTCTTCAGCCTTGCTTGCCTGTTCCTGACTGAACCAAGCATGGAAGAAGTGGAAACAGTCCAATGTCTGTTGTTTGGAAGAACTGTAAATTACAGCATTCTGTATAGCTGGCATTAAATTGTAATAAATGCTGTACAACTTAGGTTGACTATTTATAGAGCCTTCCACTCAATGAATGAGAAGGCAAATTTAGGTGGGTGCAAGAAAGGAGAAAAATGTGAGTAGGAAAATTACCAACAAGACATGCATTCCATTGCAATTGATTAAATTAAAAATGAGATTGTGAATCCAAATGACAGAATAGAAGAGGTCTTCATGGCAGTGAATCTCAGCAGTCTTTGCCCACATTCTTTTCTTTACTTTGATGCTAACTTTTCCCAAAGGTTACTGCAGTAACTATTAAGAAAAAAAATTCTGGATGGAGAATCTGTTTCGTTAGAGTTATGGCAAACAAAATCAAGTTAGTTAAAATATTTTGAACTATTCCCGAAGATATAAGAAATTTAAAAAAAATAATAATAATTTGACATGAAATGTTATAGCAAATGATCTATACAAAAATGGGTGGCTGCATATCTCAGGCGGTATTGCACTTAACTGCAACCCGGATGACCGGAGTTCGATCCCTGACAAGGATATTTCTTCATAGCTGAACATCCGTAACAGTGCTGGCCCCATTCTTGTGCCAATGGTTGTAATGGGAATGTGGAGCTCAACCTCCATGAATTCTATGGGAAGTGGCAGGAGCTATAGGAACTCCATCACCCATTTTATCTATACAAAATTCAACATATAATATGCAATCAATTGGAAGTACAAAAGCTAGAAGAAACTACATCAAAATATATCTTAATAATTAAATCATTACTAAAAACTGGTAGGTAACTGAAGAGTTTTACAAATATTTTACCTCATTTCCAGAAAAATTAATTAAAAAGCTACAGCATCAAAATTAATGTTGCTTCCTGTGTTTCGACCACAATGTGTCTATGTAAATGATACATGGTGTGCTGGAATTCTGAAAATCTATAATCATAAGGAATGGATGAGCTTCCAGATTTCATTTTGAAATCTTAGCTAACAATATAGCTGTCCCACTTTTTAATTTATATATATATATATATATATATATATATATATATATATATATATGCAACTGTGCTAACTGAAATTTTTCCTGAAATACTCAAAAATGATTAAATATTCCACTGTTAAGAAAAAGACTGAGCTGAACAGTTAGCAAATTATAGACCAGTATCCCAGGTAAGAGTTCTTTTAAAAATATGAGAGAAACCAGGTTAATAATGCCAGAAATAATGACACTCTTTTAAGAAACTTAAATTATTATTAAAAATTAATTTCCTCAAGTTTTATACTGTATTACAGAATGCTAATTGACAGTCTAGTTCAGGATACATTTCAACTATAGTGTCCACTAATTTTGCTGTCAGAGAATCTGAACTTCTACCATGCACACAGGTCCACACGGGTGAAGATGCAAGTAACTACAAGTTCATTTATACAGGTGATCTCACTATTGCTCTACTATATTTACTCAGATTCCAGAATGCACCATATTTCACTAACTTTCCTAAACTTGAATAATTTATACTTAGTAGCCAATGAAACCATTCCATGAATTGAAAATATGATTTAATAAAAAATAAACTGACAATGAATGTAGAAGGAAAAAAACTATGTTTTTGTCACTTTGTCTGCACCACTCAGCTAGCAAAAATAATATTCAAATAGCCAACTCACTAAGGATTAATATTTTTAGGATGCAAGAAAGAGCAGTGAAATTTATATGTTAACTTGAAAGACTGGAATCATGTTGAATACATTTCATTAATATTGCAATTCTAAATGTTCCATACCAATACATCTATGAACTAGTTATTTTCATCACAGAGTATCTCATAAGAAATTACAAACTATTGAAAAATGATGTGGTGCTTGATTGCTGTACTAAAGGTCATTGAGAGATCAAAATACTCTTCTGCAGCCCTACAGTTCATCGCAAAAGTATTCTACATTAAACTACCAAAAGAAGTAAAAAATGATCTCATTGTTCATTTGTATTAACACTACAGATATTTATAGTGAAGCATTGCACATATTCTAATACTGTACTTTTAAAAATAATATTTCAGGAATTTTTAATTTTATATGATAATGTTGTGCCTGTACATTAAATTTATTTCAAAAATAATAATTGAAATGTGCACCACTGATGATAGAGATGCCAAAACCATAAAATTTAGAACTTTTTTTTTGTATGTATGTTCACACATTGTGCAAAAATAATGGGAAGAGTTTAACTACCCTGTTCATAGCAATAGCTTATGTCCTTGGTCAGGGTACAGGATTCCTTGTATTCCAATACATTACAGATTCCCAGTGATTAGAGAAGTCCGAAACCATAAAAAAAAAAAATGAATCCTGACTGTTCATGTATCATTTCAGGCATAAGTGTGTGGGAAGATTTTCTTTCATGGGTAAGGGGTCAGAGTTGGAAAAAATTACCAAGTGAAATTATGAATAATTTAACAAAAACCCTGAGATGATTTAAAGTTGAAATTAGTATAGGGAAAAAGTAGGTGGGAAAAGGAAAGGGGAGAATTGGGTTTGTAGGTAAATTGCTATCAGAGCAAGCACTCCATAACAATTAAATTAAATCACACAGATATTAATGAATTTCAATGAAACTTCACATATATCACCAGTAAGAATACTGCTGAAATTTAGTGTTACATCAGAAGACACAAGGAATTTAATTATTACCATCTATTTAGGTTGCTTTCACTAACATAATGTTTCTTTGTGTTGTCATACATATGCTGATGAGTGATCCTATTTTGGTTTTTTATTTCGCAGTTCATATACATGAAAATAAAACAATCTGTTTGTTACGTGCCAGGTAGCACCGCTTCAACCATTGCTTGTTGAGAAGCTATGTTAACAATACTGAAGTGTGCCTGTGGGTCATCAAAAATCATAAACTTTCCTCATTAGTGGTATTTTCAAGGCTTAAAATGTGATTAAAGCACTACATCCAATATAATTTCAGAAGGAGAGGAGGAGATCTAAGAAAACAGAAAAACCAGAACTGCATCTCTGCTTTTACTGGTCAAGTTTACGTTGCTATACATGTCATTAACTTGGGATACAATCATTGTACCAATGCTCATGAGAATGAACCTTTAATTTTGTAGTGGCAAGATTAACTGAGATTGTGGTTAAATTGAAATGCAGCCTAGACCAGAGTGACAACTGAAATTTTTTGTTACATCAAATACACGAGGAATGTAGTATTATCACTTATTTAAACTGCTTTTACTAGTGCAATGTTTCTTTGTGATGTCATGTATTGTGATGTGATCCTCCTTTTACGTACTCAGCCAGTATTTCTTTGATAGTTTATCTGTGAATTAACAAATCCTCCGTGATGAAGTTGAGGGTCCTATAAATAATGTTTTCTTTACATTTTGTTGCTTTGTGATAATAATTATTATAAATCTGTTTAAGTCTCATCAATTCACAGTTTACATGCACCATCATAATCACTTATACAATACGATTATATACACACAATATTGTCTAAGAAACTGGAATGTTAAATAGCTAACCTATCTATAATCAATTTCTGTAGGGCATTAGAAAACCTATTATACTAAAACCTGACAGATACTGAAACTGAAAAATGAAACTAAAGAAAAGTTCTGTACACAAACTACATCATTGGTTTCAAGTTATTATTAATAATTATTATTAATTTAATTAAGATGGAGCACACATTCCGGTGGCAAGTCCCTCTCATCCAATTACCCCCTTGTTTATTTCTGTTTGTTATCTTGTATAGTTTGAGTGTAAAATTCCTCCCCCATCTACTCTTGCAATTTACAAATTTTAAATTCCTTAAGCATTTTGGTAAATTATTCATCACTTCACTTCATTATTTGTTCCAATCCCTGACACCCTTACCCACAAAAGAAAGTTTTCCCACTCCCAAATGCATGAAATCGAGTGTTAGTTTGTGATCATGGTCATCTTTCCCCTTCCATACACTATTCCTAATTTTTTGACTAATATCCCTCCAAGCCCCATCACCATCACGTGCTTTGTACATTCCCAGTAAACTCTTCACTCTCCTCCAATGAATCCTTTATTGTAACAGTTACTGACTGAGCCCTGTGATAATTTCCACAGACAAATCTAACTGCTCTTCTTTGCACATCCTCCAACTGCTGTATCTGATATCCAAAATGTGGGTCCCAAACTACTCCACCAAATTCAACGAATGGTCTGACCAAAGTTTTGCAACCCAGTTCCCTAACCTCTCTGGTATATCCTCTCATCATGCTCTCCAATAAATGAAGGATTTTGTGACCTTTTCCTGCCACCTGCCTAGCTGAGTTTATAATTAAATTTTATGCTGTGAAATTTACACTTTAGCCTTCAACAAGAAATTCTGACCCCACCCTACAATCATATACTATCTTTGATTTTTTATTATAAGCATATTAGTACACAGATACAAGGATGTTGACTTTTTTAATAAATATCTACTAAGATCTGAATGCATGAAGAACCTATAAATAAAAAGAATTATGTGTTCTGAGTATACTTGCTCAGAGACATTAATTGTGATTTTCTTTTGTTAAATACTGATTTGCATTTATAATTTGTTTGCTGGTATTTCTGCAGAGATGAAGTGAATGCTAAAGTGTGTATTTCCCATTAAATGAAGCCTGTATAGAATATTTTGAAGTTAATATGGTGTAAATTTCCCCTCAAATCATTTATTTAGTTTCTGGTAATTATTTATTACTCTCTTTTCATAGATCCTATTGAGGAAGGACCTCAGTGATGTGGAATAGGTCATGGTTAATATAATATACATACAAAATGAATAACAATTATGGAGAAAAATTGTAATATATTAATAATGTAGATAAAAAATGAAAAACTAAGCATTAATTTTTACAACTGAATTTTGCAAGAGCTACATTAGATTAATTCATTATTTTGTTCAGATTCTTGAACTGAGTAAAAATTAATTAAAAATACTGTACTTTGATTAATACTCATATTTATTTCATTTTATAGGTTTCGGTTATTCAATATAGTCCTTACAATTTTATTCTCCCTCCTTCCCTTTCCCCTGATTCAGCTGTACATATAAAATAAACTCATGGTTAGTGAACTAAAATAGTCTTCTGGTTTTGCAAATGAAACAAAATTTTTTTTATAGTTGCCCTACATGTAGTAATTAAAAAGAAATAATATAACTAGTAAAGCAACAAAGAAAGAAGGGACTAAAATGGTTACAGCATTTGTCTTGCTATAATCATTCTTTGATTTTGAAGTAATATAAGATGAGTTTTCTGCTGCCTTGAATAATTAAAGATAAATATGTTGCTAAGAATATCAAGTCTGCATCTAATATTTACTCTGTGTAAAAGAAAATCTTTGCTTGTAAAACTGTGTTAACTGAACCCTGCTGTAATATCTTGTGAGATTATGCTCAGATCTGGAAAAATTTATATGAATAATTAGTTATGCCTGGATCTAATTCTACCATCAATTTAAAACACACATCACTGATCTCAGAAATTTCTATTTCAGATGAGGATAAAGAAAATTATTGGCAACATCTGCAAGAAATAATTTCTGAACTTTTGTATAGACGTGGTGTTGAACTAAACTTCAGTGGATTAAGGCAGAATTCTTATAATCGAATATTATTCAATATCAGTAACAGTGTTTTCTCAGAATTTGTAGATCTACTAAAAGAATACTTGCACTCCACAATGGAAAACATTTTAGAGGAAAAAAATGACTGCTTCCTTTGTAAAATAATTGCCTTCTGGCTTGATTTTCATACTGCTCTAATAAGAATAAATCTGTTATTTCCAGTTATCCGTCATATAATTTTACAAGAGGTTGGTAAATATAGTTCATTTACATTTGCATCAGGTTTATTTAGAAGTGAGGTGTTGCAAGATGATAATATGAGAAATGAAATACAGAATAGTCTTTTAGAAAAAATAATGAATGAAAGGAAAGGCCAGCTAATTGACAGAATGTGTGTGAGAAAAGTATGTCGAATGTTAAAACAGATTAGTTCAGAAGTATATACAGAACTATTTGAAGTTCCTTTCTTTCAGAAATCTTTTGATTACTTCCGACAAGAAAGTGTGAAGTTATTGCTGCATAATGATTCTGCTGTCTATGTGAAAGGAGCAAGTGCACTACTGAGATGTGAAAGAGTCCGGGTTAGTTATTGTTTGATGCCAGATATAAGAAAAAAGAACATGAAGATTGCTGTGGAGTATATAGTGGAAAACCACTTGAAAACAGTACTAAATATGGATTCATCAGGTATACAGAACATGTTAAAGAATCGTAGATATGATGAAATGAAGGTGATGTTTACTGTATTCAGTTACACTAAAAATGGAGTAAAAGTTTTAGCAGAGAGTCTGCATGTACACCTTTTAAATTATGGGTTATCATTGCTATGCAATGAATGTTTTGGTTTGAGGAATTTTGAAGCTTTTATCCATTGTGTAATTCAGCTCAGAGAAGAATTCAACTACTATATTGAATACTGTTTTTGTAATGATACTCTCCTAAGAAATGTGATAAATTCTGTGTTTCAGAAAGTTATCAACAGCAATTTAGAATTGCCTGTATCATTAGCTATGTTTATTCATAAAATAATCGGCAGTCATAGAGAAAGTGGAAGCATTATTCAAAAAGACCACTTACTGTCCAAAGCAATAGACTTATTTGAGGATTTTCATGACAAAGATATTTTCTTATTCAATTGCATCCAAAATCTGTCTAAAAGACTGCTTCATAACACATGGTCTGAAGATTCAGATGAAGAGATAGTCATTTCAAAATTTAAAAAAGTGTTCAATAGTTTCACGTCTAGAATGGAAGGTATGATAAAAGATTTAATTTTATCATCAAATTTAGAGAGACAATTTAGAGATTATTTGAGAATGAATCACAGAAAGGCATGTTCTCCTGATATTAATGTTAAAATATTAACTGCATCACATTGGCCTATATCATCTCAGGTTCCAAAGTGCAAAATTCCTTTTGAAGCATTGGAACTCTATAGTGATTTTCAGGAATTTTATGGTACAGCAATGAAAGGGAGGAATTTAATATTATTACCACAGTATGGAACAGCTGAAGTTCGTGTAAATTTTAATATACCAAGTAAAAATTCGAAAGAGCATTGTTCAGAAGTTACATTCAGTCCTATCGCTAGCTCTTATGAAAATTTTTCTGTTGAGGAAGATCATCCACAGAGATCAACATTTTTTAATTTACAAACAACAACCTACCAAATGTGTATTCTTTTGCTCTTTAACACATCTGATTCACTGACCTTTGCAGAAATTCAGCAGAAGACTGGCATAGAAGAAGTAAAGCTAGTGTTTATATTGAATTCTTTGACTCAAAGAGGGAAGTGCAGTGTGTTGAGCAGTATGCCAGCCAATAATATGTTTAATGACACATATACAATTAATCCATTATTTCCACCTACTTGTGATACTTTGAATATTATGGAAGTAGTTGAGAAACGAAATTCTGTAGAGGAAAGAAGATACATAAATACTGTTAGAGCAATTGAGCTAGACAATGTAATTATAAGGTTGTTGAAATTCAGGAAAATTATGCCATTTCATCATATAGTTAAAGAAGCAGCAAGACTTTTAAAAAATAAGTTTTATCCGTCATCACTTCTTGTTTTAAAGAGACTGGACAACTTAGTAAATAAAAAGATTTTGAGAGAACATAAAGCATATTGCAATGTTTATTGCATGAATTAATCTACTGTACTGTTTGTAGATAATTTTAAAATATTTTCAAAATTAATAAAGGGAGTAGTTTGATTTGTTTTTTCTGATGAACTGGATGTTGTTTTATTTCAAATTCAGCATCCAGTATTGATTTTTTTCTTTAGTCTAATACAAATGACTTCAGATTTTAAATTAACAACATCAGTACAAGAATCTGAGTTCCAAGCATAACAAAATATATCACTAAATATCAGTTCCTGGCTTAGACTTCAAGAAATAGTGCAGCATAGACTCGGGTGATCTCAGTAATTATGCCTTTGAGAGGAAAGTAATTGTTTCTGATCTCACTTCATAAATTTGTGAAATTCTTTATAATGACTGAAACATTTAAATATATGATTCAAACATGTAAAAAATTTACGTTTGGACAAAATGGTATTAAGATTATATGTTTTTGTCTTCCAAGCACACATAATTAAAGTAAACAATTTTTTTCAAAAATAGTAAGATAACCTACGTAATTACTTTAAAAATCTACAGTGTGATATTCTTATCATAAGAATAATGTTTTTTACTCACAGTTTGACTTCTTTGTAGCAACATCACAAAATCTACTGTAGTCAACAGCAAAAAAGCAGACTAAATTGTCCTTGATACATTATCACTAAAAGTATTCTTTGTCATCTCTATGACCCAGGAATATCACTTCTGTCGCATAACTCAGATTTAGAAAAATACAAAATGTAAAAGTTGGATAGATACTTGTGACATTTTGAATAAAATTCTATATGGTTTGTAAAACTGTCAAATAAGAATAATTCCATTAATCAATATTACTAACCATATAAAATAATAATGTCTGACAAAATACGAGTTGTTTTAATGAGCAAATGAGATAATGATTTGAAATGGCAATTATGTCACCTACTAATATTACATATTGTCATATATATATAACCTCGCCAAAACCTTCAGAAGTTAGCTTATTCCATATAATTCGCACAAAAAATAATTTCTATTAACTTTTCTTAACTGTAAAGTACTGATTAGCTTGATTTTAAACTATTTTTCATAAAAACCTATAACACTCAGATAAGGATGGTTTTCAAACATAATGAATTTTGATGCATTCATTTCCACTAGGAGGCTTAATATAATGACCATTTTAAGTGTACTTTTTATGCTTTGAAAAATAGTTTAAAAGATATATCAATTTTAATGATATAACACCATGTGCTTAGATAGAATAGAAAGGCAAAATTTGGAATTAATAATTCATGCAAAGAGCTACGACAGATTTCGATATCATTAGTTATAGTCAGCATTGGGAGAAATACCCTGAATATAAATTTGACTGATTAAATAAATTATAGATATGACTTTTAATTAGGTAAAGAAAATTGAAATTTGTAATAAAAGAGATAAAAGAAAAAAAAATATGTTCAGCACATAGATAAAAACACGTAGATCAAAATCATATTATCAGTTTTAGAAAAAGTTAAGGATTTCGAGGAGAAAAATAGGATTTTCAAAGTTTCATCATTCCAGTTTTTTGTCAGACCAGTCCACGGCAGGATGTGATGTGAAGTAGGCCAAAAGAACATCTTAAGTGTTTGTGAAGTATCGATGTCAGCCAATGATTGTCTTTAACATGAAAATATAAGATTTCTTCCTAGTTATAGAGTTTAGGATGGAAGTTCACCTGCTGTGAATGTGCATATTCTTCAGTCTTCATTTCGATTCAATTGTTTGATGCCTTATCTAAAATTTTCTGGTACTGAAAAGTGTAAAGGAACTTCTCTTTGAATACTAACTTTAAAATTTCAACAAGTGTATAAACCGTTTTCTCATTTAAAATATCTTTATTTCTTGGGGTTGTAACAAGGGTTTAGTGGCTGTTTAAAAATTAAACCTTTTATTGGTATCAGACATGGTCCATTTTTCGAAAGAAGTGTGTATGGTACAACCCCTCCCCCCCCCCCCCCCCCCAACACCCTTTGTCATTCAGTAATATGCCTTTCTTCTGGCTGCAGAGGCTTTTGTATTAGAAAACTTGTTGGATGAGAAGAAGTATTTCAAAAGTTTTCTCATCTGCCTTGTAGAAAAACGGGCCATTAGGCTTGGAACGTGTGTACACAACGAACGTTACCTAATGACTAACCGAGTAGAGGGGGAGGGTGAGGGAATAGCTAAGGAGTAGACTATCGATATCGGTATGCAATGTCTGAGATAATATATTGCAGGCGACAGTAAAATGAGCATATGTAGTCGGGTACAGTTTAAACATGGGGGGGGGGGGGGGGTAGTGATGGGTTAATTGGATTTTAAAGGTGGTTAAGTCCAGGTGGGTGTCTTGTATCCAGGATATTCTGGCACGCTAGTTCCCATCTCCGGAGTTCTGCTGCAGTGGTGCTGTCAGGGAAAATTCTTACTGCTCTCACAGTAAAACAGTCATTGAGGTTGTTGGAATCATGGCTATTGGCATGTTCTGGTACTGGAAGGTACAGGTTGCGGGTGTGGACTGTTTGTCTGTGGCCATTCATTCTAACAGAGAGTTGCTGTGTGGTGGGGCCTATGTAAGAACTGGTGCAATAGCGGCAAGTTAGTTGGTATATAAGATGAGTGGTTGAACAGGTGGCATGTCCAATAATGGGGAAAGTTTCTCCTGTGGTGGGATTGGAATATGTAGTGGTGGGTGGAAGCATGCTGCAGGTTTTACAGCAGGATCTATTGCAAGGATAAGATCCATATGGTGCTTTTGGAGAGTCTAACTGAGGGTATTTGTGGACTAACATGTTCTTAAGATTGGATGGTCTGCTAAAACATTCACGAGGGACATTGGGTAGAATTTCGGGTAGGAGAGTACGCATTTCCAGAAATGAGCGAAGGAAGTCATACCCCTGTTGCAAGATATGGTTGATGGACTCGAGGCCAGGAGAGAACTGAGTGACAAAGGCAGGGCTATGGTTGGTTTTTGTAGGAGACAAGTGAGAGTGGTTATGTGGAGGGTTGTTGATCGTGTGGGAGATCTGTCTACGTAACCACTCTCACTTGTCTCCTACAAAAACCAACCATAGCCCTGCCTTTGTCACTCAGTTCTCTCCTGGCCTCGAGTCCATCAACCATATCTTGCGACAGGGGTATGACTTCCTTCGCTCATTTCCGGAAACACGTACTCTCCTATCCAAAATTCTACCCAATGTCCCTCGTGCATGTTTTAGCAGACCACCCAATCTTAAGAACATGTTAGTCCACAAATACCCTCCGTTAGACTCTCCAAAAGCACCATATGGATCTTATCCTTGCAATGGACCCCGCTGTAAAACCTGCAGCATGCTTCCACCCACCACTACATATTCCAATCCCACCACAGGAGAAACTTTCCCCATTATTGGACATGCCACCTGTTCAACCACTCATCTTATATACCAACTAACTTGCCGCTATTGCACCAGTTCTTACATAGGCCTCACCACACAGCAACTCTCTGTTAGAATGAATGGCCACAGACAAAAAGTCCACACCCGCAACCTGTACCTTCCAGTACCAGAACATGCCAATAGCCATGATTCCAACAACCTCAACAACTGTTTTACTGTGAGAGCAGTAAGAATTTTCCCTGACAGCACCACTGCAGCAGAACTCCGAAGATGGGAACTAGCGTACCAGAATATCCTGGATACGAGACACCCACCTGGACTTAACCACCTTTAAAATCCAATTAACCCATCACTACCCCCCTCCCCCCCATGTTTAAACTGTACCCTTACTACATATGCTCATTTTTCTGTCGCCTGCAATATATTATCTCAGACATTGCATATCGATATCGATAGTCTACTCCTTAGCCATTCCCTCACCCTCCCCCTCTACTCGGTTAGTCATTAGGTAACGTTCGTTGTGTACACACATTCCGAGCCTAATGGCCCGTTTTTCTACTTGTGAACAAGGCAGATGCCGAAATATTGTGTAGTTGTTTGTCAGCATAAGTGTTCCCTCTCATCACATCTGTCCACTTTGGTAAGTGGTGGGTTAATTTCCCTTTCTTTTCTTATTTATATCGCCTAGAAGCCACTTCCATTTTCCTTAGTTGCATCAAAAGTTTTCTCAAGACGGTTGTGAACATTTTCATGACTGCACTTTGTATTAACAAAAGCATTCTATCTTACAAGAATGTGGGGGTAATTTAAGTAGAGCCCAAATTTAAATCAGACTAAAATAATGATTAAGATGTATTTTATCTTTCCTTCCCTTATTACCATTTGGCATTTTTTCTTGCTCAGTTGTTGCTGATACAGCTTGCATGTTCTGGATGACATTTTGAATTGAATCTATCAAATTTTTTTTAAAGTTATTGACATGAACATCAAAAGTTAAAATTTTACCATACATCCAAAACATAATATGTCCTATATATTAAAACTCATTTGTATATTAACAAAAAATTGCAATCTTAGAATAGTTTTATGATTTTATGTATATCATTTTGTATTTTTTATTACCAGAATTTTAACTTCCCCTCCCCCCCCCTTTCCTAGAGTATACATAAAAATAGCTTTCCCACTATTAACACTTTATTTTCATATTTTATTATCACATTTATAACTTTATTATCATAAATATAACTACTTGTTGCTTGCAACTTCATATATTTGTATGGATTAAACAGATATGCCACATCAGAGAGAAAAAAGAAAAAGTATAAAATAATGTCATTTGTAACTTGAAATTGCAATATGCATTTTGACTGTGAGACCAGTGGTCTTTGTGTGAATCATACTCAATAATAATAATAAACTAATTTGTGGACATTTTTTTCTAAAATTTTGCAGCTTTTAGCCTTCACGTCAAACTGAACAAAACCTCATCAAATCAGGTTTTTTTTGTAAGCACCATGTAACAGAAAATCAATTCTCATATTTTTTAACCTACAACCTCACATAAAAATGTACTATACCATACAATATTTTACCCTCAGTTTGAAGTGCTGTACATTATTCAAAACCCCCTCAAAATCTGAATAGTGGTTTTTGTGCAAATCTCATTCATCTAAAGAGACAGACAGCTGCAAATTTTAAAAATAGTTGATTCCTATTTTGTAGGCCATTAACAATGTCTCACACTCAGTTTTTCAAAAATACCCTAAATACACAGACTTTTTATATGTTTTTTCTGCTGTTTCAATTAGATATCTGAAAATGGACTTGAAAGTTTTATAACACTAGAATAACATCTCCAACACCCCCATGAAATAAAACTTACATGTAAATACTACTTTTTACATGTAATCTACATTATGGAAGTGAATCTTCTTTTCGTTTGAGTTTTTCTCAGTGTAGTTATTACCTTGATGTACTTTCCATATTTATTGATGAAATTTATTCTTCAACAGTTTCATACGTTTCATTCATTATTATTACCTCTTTATGTTTATATCTCTATTTGTGATTATCTTCTCCCATTCTCTTTTGTGGCTGATATTCATAACTTGAAAGAGGGAGCTACAGAGATTAAAAAAGTATAAAGAAGCTGGTCTGGATAATTACTATGTTTGTATTTAAGATGCTTTTAAAATACTTTGTGATTGAGTTTGGACACCTGCCTGTCACAAAGTACCACAGTAGTACCAACTACAAAGAAGCCAAGACAAATTAGGTTGAGAATAATAGTCCAATTGGTTTGACTTCACCATTAGGTAATCTGATGGAGAGCTAGATATACAACCATTTCAGACATGTCAGTGCAGGACAAAAATGACATTTTACTGATTGGTTATTCACATGCATCTCAATTAAACACTCTGAAAGAGATATGTCATATGAAGAAGGCAACAAATGCCTGGTTGGTAGCACAGCATGGATTTGTCTGAGGCATTTGATAGGGTGAATAATAGAGGTAAATATTGTTAATATCAAAGCTGTAGATCAAATAGCGAATTTGGCAGAGGATTTGCTGAGAGATAGGAAACAAAAAGGCAGGGTAGGAAAAGCAGTATCCAAAGAAATGGAGGTGAGTGCCACAGGGAAGTATATGAGAACAATTGCTATTCATTATTCTAATGAATCAATGTGTTGGCGATTTGCAGTCAGAAGTTAGGTTGTTTACAGATGACTGTTGTTATCAACCAGGATTAAAATCATACATAATTGTCATAAATTGAAGGAAGATATGAACAGGATTCTGTTTGGTTAGATCAATTTTGGATAACAATAAATTCCAAATCTAGTCAGTTTATCAAGTACACAGAAAAAAAAGCCTTTGTGTTACTCTAAGCTGAAGGAGGAATTGTTTGTATGTTATGGTGGCAATTTCCACATTTTTCCATTGCAATTCTTCAGGTGCAATCTCTCCACCCATCTACATTACACCTTTTCTTTCAATGTTTTTGATAAATTGTTAACCAAATTCCTTGACAATACATTCTCATACCTGACTCCCTCACCTACAAAAGAATATTTCCTACTCTTGTATGCCTAAAGTTGAGTACCAGCTTATGTTGATGGTCAATGTTTCCCTTAAATGTAAAAGGCCAAAGTCAAAAACTTTATACAACTTCTACTGCTTCCTACAGGATTCACAGATATAGAGCTTCTAATTCCCATTACCACCATTGGCTAGAAGAATGTGATTGGGTCAATACCATGTTCTAGCCAATCTTTACCATGTCACAGTGTTTCCTCTATGGTGCTCATTTGATAGCAGGCTGAGTGGACCTGGGTAACTTCAAAGAAAAATCCTTCACCCAATCGTCTGAGCTGCAGTCCAATGCTATACCACCTGAGATATGTGGCCACCTCCCGTTTCTGTACTATTCCTAATTCTTCTACCAAAATCCAACCAAACAATCACCAATAAATACCCTCTATGGTCCTAGCATTCTCTTCACCCATGTCCTATCTTGCAGTGACACTCAATTTTCCTTCTTTTAAAATGTCAGTTACTAATCGCATTATGCAATAATTTCCACAAACAAATCTATTAACACTCAGTCAAACTACTGTATTTGATACCCAAAATGTATATTCCATACTACACCACCATGTTCAAGCAATGGTCTGGCCAGTGTTTTGTCACCCAATTCCATTACTTCTCTAGTACATCACCTCATCATCCTTTTCAATAAATGAAGTACTTTTAAACTTCTTCATACCACCTGCCCAATTAGTCCTTCCTAATTGAGTTTGATATCAAATTTTATGACTAGATAATTACATTTTTTTTTAACCTTCTTGATTAGACTTGCGCATAATAGTTCGCGAAGGAGAGCGCTCAGTTTAGTTCGCAGCTCCCTCGCGAACTAGTTCGCTCTTTTAGTTCGTTAGTTCGCGTCTCGAATTCAGAGAAACAGATCGTTCGATTGCCTTGCTACCGCTACTGCACGCGCTATTTTGTTTGTTATGTCAGTTTTATCAGGACATAATCATTTTTTTTTGTCGTTTATAAATGGAATTTAATATTATTTTCTTAACAAAAGTTATTAGCCCTTTCAAATTGTATTAGCATAAACAGTTGCTGCCGATAAACCAAAGTGCTCATTGTCCTTTTCACAAATTGGTAAATTGAATAAATTGGTGAATTGCATTCGTAGGATATTAATTTTTTAAATGGATTTATTTATTAGTTCATGGAAGAAACATTACTTGTAAAAGGCGCTAATGACCCTGCCATCGACGCGCCCTTAAACCCCCAACAACACAACATTACTTATAAAATATTATAAATGCGTTTATTTTGATAAATCAAAATACCCGTTTATAAGTAATCGGCTTTTTTATTTAAATAAAGTTTTGGAAATCATGAACAAAAAATAATTCTACTATATTATTAAGAAAAGTAACATTAATGCTTCCAATGTGATACTTAACAATTAGACATATAAAAATAACAGTGACCCTTGAATGAGAAAGTGGTAGCAATAACGAAAGTGCGTAAATTTCCAGTGAATTGGAAGTCATTGAGCTATTATTTTATTAGTGAAGGAGAGGATAATCCAACAGACATTCACAATTTTTTGGCGACGAATGAAACTGATGAAGACACAAAAGTTAAAATCTTTTTGAATTTCGCATGTCATTTCTTTACATAACTTTCACAAAGCTGTTAACCAACAGACTGAGATAAGTATTATATTATGTCAACTTTAAAATCAGCGCTAGAAAAATGAAAAAAAAAATACTGTTTCTTTGCTTAAGAAAATAAGAAAAAGCCTTTATAAGCCATATTCTCCACCAGTGGCGTAGCTAGGTCAACAAGGGCCCCGGTGCAAAAAATTTATTTTGGGCCCTCAGGCCAGACGGGCGACCTTTTTTTTGTTTTGTGTGCTGGTATGGGCCCCCTGAACTGAGGATGGGGGCCCTTGAATTGTTCTTTAGGGGCCCCTGAGCACAGCGAGGGCCCTTACTGAGGGGCTTAGCAGACGGTAGAGTTAAAAAAAAAAAAAAAGTCGCCAGTTTGCTTTTGAAGGCTCGTGGGCCGTCTAAACTGCGCTTGAGGGCCCCTAGAGGTGCGCTTAGGGCCCCTTGAGGTGTGCTTGGGGGCCCCCTGAGCGTGAGGGCCCCGGTGCACTGCACCGCCTAGCCCCATAGTAGCCCCTGTTCTCCACAGAAATTGATAATGTAAAAAATAATGCCCTAGTATTGATTGATAAATGTCTGGAGTATCTTAGTAAATAGTTAGATTTTAAATAAAGCTATTGGCTATACAAAATCCAAAAATTAAATTCAAAACACAGGGTTTCATTTGATGACTGTGGGACTATAATACAGGTTATAAATTTACGTGAAAAAATGAGTATCGAAGTGAACAAATTTTATTCTGAAATAACAATATTATACGAAATCCAGGTAAAAGTAGGAGAAGTATTTCTTGAATAAAAAATGAGCTTTTGCTCGAAATTAATTTGACAACTGAAAGCGATAAAGCATATGACAATTTTACTATAGACAAAAAAAAATTAAAGATGCAAGAAGTGCAAAAAATATAGCTTAAAAAATGAAATAGTAGAAACATATCTTTTATCCTTTTCTATTCTTTTGTAAAATATTATATTTTTGAAGTGTACTATATTTTTTATACGTTATTCTTTTTAAAAAAATACTACTATCAACCGAAAAAATATTGGAAACCCTAGAGGCGAATGGTGCTAGTTCGCTGCCGGAAGCGCTCAATTTAGTTCGCGAACGGTACCGCTCAGTTTAGTTCGCGACCGACAGCGCTCAGTTTAGTTCGCGACCTAGGTCGCTCCCCTCGTTCGCTCAGCTTGCTAGCGCTACTGCACGCGCTCTCTTGATTGTTATGGCAGTTGTGGTTATCGATGGTTGTCTTTTAATTGTTAATGGGATCAAAGTGTATTTTATTTTCACATTCCATGTTAAATTTCCGTTTGTGACTTCTGCAATAATTATTAATGTTGAACAGTTTATTTTTCTTTTCAATGTTATCTACAAAAACCCAACTGCTTTAAGTCCAAACTGAAAGAGTTTCTGCTTCAGAACCCATTTTACTCTGTGAAAGAATTTTCTTCTTGGAATTTGGTAACTAAGAATGACTTATAAAGTAGTATATATGGTGTATGGATGGGGAAGGGGACAAAGTTGTCCACAATTACTAAAATGATACATGGTTTTTTTCTTTCTGTTGAAACTTTTGACAAATGAAGTAAGTACACTGTTTACAAAATTTCACTCATATATAGTAACTAACATGGGATAGCATGCACTCAAAAAGTGCTGTGAAAAATTATCATACTAACAGGTTTTTAAGTAATTGACAGGTTATGAGTTGTTGGTAATATAATTGATATTTTTAATAGGTGTGTGTACTCTTTCACATAAATAGCAACTAACATGATATAATATGTAGTCACAAATTACAGTGAAACTTATCATGGTAACTGGTTGGTAAGAAAATAACTGGTTATTAGATGCTGGTAACAAGTGTATACACTGTTCCACAATTAACTCGGGATTGTATTTGTAGATTACATGAGATATTGGTTATACTAATGGGTTGTAACTAACTTGTCAATATATAATAATATTATCAATTATATAGTAATATTGATATTACAAATAAGTATATGTACTGTTCCACATCCCCGAGATTATTCTCACATGGGATCAAAGTGAACATGTCTATCTATCTATCTTTTTATATCTGTGTCTTCAGTGAAATGTGTCCACAGGAAACTGTGTTTCCTTTTAGATAATAGACTAAAACAAAAGTTGGTCTTGGGAAAGGATCGAACGAACTAACGAACTAAGGAGCGAGAGATCTGGGAACTAGTTCGCGTAGTTCGCCTGTGGGAGCGCTCTTCCGAACTAGTTCGTTCGCGAACTACACAACACTATTCTTGATATTTATCTTCATTCAGTGTAGGCCTACCTAGCTAAATTTCTTGTGCAGTCCACAGTTCTGTCCAATTTTGATCTCATTATGCAACATTATTTTATCTGCAGCAAACAACCAAATTTATGATGTAAACCATTAACATAGTCATTCATAAATTAAAATAGAGAATAACAATGGTCCCAATACAGAGCCCTGTGCACTCCCATTTTCACTTCCACCGACTTTGATGATGTATTTCCAACCCTAACTATTTCTTCCCATCCTTTTAATAACTCCTCAAATAAGCAAGTCACGTTTTTTTATCCATTTCAGTGGTTTTTGCCTTATCAAACACCATTGCTACACTATTTCAAAAGTCTTAACTCAGAGATGAATGATTCTTGACAACAGAGCTAAATAAAAAAAATCACTGCCTCATGGAATTTCTTTGCCCTTGAAACATAATTTTTCCACCCTTGAGGTTGCCACACAGAAGAGCTAAAACCCTTAAAGTTGCCACCCATCAAAAGTGTCCCTGTTCCCTCTTCACCTCCTCCCTTTATCCAGCACTGCCTTAGCTCAGTTATGAAATTAATAAGAGGTAGTGTAACGATGAAGCTTCTATTGGGAGTTGAGCAAAGTGCTATATCATTAATTATGGCTGTGTTATGTAGATATTTTCATAATACTTCTGGTGTTCTTTCATTAATTTGGTTGCCAGCTCCATTTTAAATACTAAGTTTATCACAAAAAGGAGTAACTGTTAAAGTATTTTAATAAGTTAAAATCCTGTCTGGAATTCTTTGTCCACTTTGTTTCCAACAAACTGTTGTGATAATTAAATGTTTCTTGCGATATAGAAATTCTCTATCGGGATGAAATGCATAACCTAATGCCTATTCAAGTCTCTGCACAGTTCATAATCTGAATTTGATCCCCAATCTGCTTGTATTATTACACCACAAGAGATAACGGTTGAAGGTGATTCATAGAAATAAAGTTCACTATTGAATATTTTTTGTGGTTTTTTGATTCGTCCACTTAACCCCCACAATCCCACTTGTTTACCTTTTCACTCTCACTGGGATATAAGGTTCACTGTTTAAAACCTTAGCAAAAGTTCCACTTAAAGATTGCGATTCATCTCGTACGGCCGCCACCCAGTTTCCAACTGAGAATATTCAGAAGTACTAAAAATAATAGTAATATAAAAGTAATAAATAATAGCCATAATTTCTTGAAAACTATTTTAATTGGTATTCTTTATACAATCCTCCAACATCACCAACTTTACAAATATGTTCATCAGACTTCAATAATCGCAAAGTTACAGGCTCCAATTGAAATAGCTCAGCTCTTTGTACAATTTTTCATCGTATTCACACAGATCCATGTTTTACATTCAGACTCTGCTTCTCCACCAACTGCACTACTTGGCGACTGACTGCCCGCCTCGTGCCTATCACTGAGCACACCATGCACCCTCCAAGGTTCACATTTCTGTGACCACAGACATGGTGCCAATGATGATGTTAAGCAGTGCCAATATTTTAAAACCTCCCATGCTTGCTTACAAATTAACACGAAGTAGTTCTGCTACAGATTGTTCAAAGTTTTGGAGCTTAAAATTGGTATCAGATCACATAGCACATTTCCTCAAATTGCAACAGACTCCAAAATCCTTAGTTGAAGATTACAAGTTATTCTTCAAACAACCATACATATGAAGCATTTACTCTTGTGAACTAAATTACAATTCCATTAGAGTGAGCTTGAAAGAACTGTTTGACACATTGAGAATTTCTTAAGTTCTATTTAGTCATTAAAAGTTTCTGTCATCCGACATCTCGACTTTACAAAAATATTCTAAGTCCCGACAAGGTCATGATGGAAAAATTTCTAAATGTTTGCTGCTTACTTATCATGAAACAAGTGCTGCATACTGGTTTCTTTTAACAACTGGAGGAAGAAATGTTTCATTTATATACCATTTGACCAATGGGAATACAAAAAACTAGAATACCCAATCATTATTTTTATTCCAATTTTCCTGAAACTTTACTATGTTATAGAATAGATTATTTTGAATACTTAAATGTGTGACAACTTAATTCCTAAGCCTTGTTGTTCAGCCACTATTGAATTGAATTGAATTTTATTTGATCCATGAAGTCATAATTTATGACATAGGACAAGTCATCAGTAATTACAATAAGCATTACAATATAAGTTTTTCACACAATACAGGATTATATATCATTATTATAATTATCATAATTAAAATTGCACAGTCAATACAAGCAGCATATGAAATACATATGTTCAACTGAAGTTAAATTAATATTTCGATGCTTTACAAGTTACAATACAAAATAATTTAATCATGTTTGTTCATTTCTCGATGGTTCATATATTCATTAACACTATAGAAGCTATTGACTAATAAAAAATCTTTTAGCTTATATTTAAAATTATGTAAATTTGATATTTTTTTGTGTTTTCAGGAAGAGAGTTGTACAGAATTTTAGGCTGGTAGAGTACACTATTTTGATATAGAGCTTTCTTGTGCCACTCGATATGAAAATTGTTCCTATTCCTTGTTTTGTGTGTATGTATTTCCTTATTTAGTAGCACTGCATATTCCTGGTGTGATTTCAGGAAGCAGATACACTCAAATAAGTATATACATGGTAGAATCAATATTTTTAGTTCTTTAAAAATATCCCTGCAGGATTCTCTACATTTCACACCTTTCATGATTCTGATAGCTCTCTTTTGAAGTATGAATGCCTGTTTTGCATGTGTTGAATTTCCCCAAACAATTATACCATATCTTAATAAGCTATGCATATATGAATAGTAGTCACACAACATTGTTTTCAAAGAGCAGCACTCTTTAAGCATTGTTAAAATATAACAACATTTGCTTAACTTCTTATTCAGTGATTCAACATGCTTATCCCATTTTAAATGTTCATGCAACCATATTCCTAAAAATTTTGTGGCCATGTATTTGTTTTATATAGGCATCTCCCATCTTCACCAAATTATTACTGTTATTTTTGTTCATTATATGAGTGAAACTAATCCATACTGTCTATTCATGATTTACAATCAAGCAATTATCTTGGAACCACTTTTCCACTTCTTTTGTTGTTGCATTAATTTTCTGTTGTAGGTCAACTTCATCCTGCCTTTTATAAAAATATTAATGTCGTCTGCAAACAATACCTCATCAGCTGTTAATAAATGATTTGGTAAATCATTTATATATGTAAGAAATAGTAAAGGTCCTAAGACTGAGCCTTGTGGTATTCCGTGGTCAACTTTCTGATACTCTGAAAAATATTCTTTACCAAAATTCAAGATTTGGTCATTGTAGTTACCTACATGTCTATATCTTTAAAATTATTTAATCCCTCGCAAAAGTAATTACACCACCAAATTTATTTTAATTTTCTCTTTAATTTAACAAGTGTTTAAGTTCTCTGACTATTTTTATTTGGATATAATGTTTAATTTCCTACTCCTGAGTATTAATTTTGCTTCATTTTTTGCCTTCAAGTGGAGTTCTTGATATTTCAGAAAATGATGTCCCTATTAATTCTTTATTGTTTTGCATAGGGATTTCACTTTTTTTCCTTAGAATTTTGTACTCAATTTAGCTATTCATGTCTCATTTCCAACCGATTCCTATTATATTTAACATATGTGAAGATCGCCACTTGAATGTTAAACTGCAAAATCCCTTTTTCACTCTTATCCTTAGTTTAAGTTTTAAACTGTTACTATATTATTACTTTATTTAATTTTATATATTATTTATTCATCTTTTTAATCCTCTAACTGTTTTATTTAAATAGTCATATTTATTTATCCCTCTAAAACATGTATTTATGATTTATATCGAAGGAAGTATTCTTGCCATTGTTAAATCCTGTTTACTCATTTAAAAAAAAAAAAAAAAAAAAAAAAAAAAAAAAAAAAGGACTCCCCGAAACTCGCTTCATTCCCTCACTTTGATTTGGCTGCTGATTGCATCTTCATTTCTTTATAAGCACACGGCAGATAAACTTTCAGATTCGTTTATCTTCTTAAATAAAATTTTCAGACCTTACAAATGAGAGGATGTACTAGAGAAGTGAGGGAACTGGGTTACAAAAAATTTGCCAGACCATTGTTCGAATACGGAGGTGTTGTATGGGACCCACATTTTGGGTATCAAATACATGACTTGGAAAGGCTGCAGAGAAGGGCTGCTGGATATGTCTATGAAAATTATCACAGAACACAGTCAGTAACTAATATGATAAAGGATCTGTAGTGGGATTCATTTGAAGAGAAAAGGAAGGTGAAGAAACTCGTAGGAGTGTGCAAGACTTATATTGGTGATGAGGCAAGGAAAGATATTGGTTAAAGAATTAAGAGAGGTGTGTAGAAGGGTAAAGATGACCATGACCACAAGCAGGCACTTGATTTCAGGCATAAGGGTGTGTTAAAATTTTCTTTTGTAAGGAAGGGTGTCAAGGATTGGAATAATTTACCAAAAATTTTAAGTTCAAATTAGTAGAGGCCGAAAGTAAGTGGGAAGATGAAAAGATAAAAATAGGTATGTAGGAAAATTGCCACTGGAGTGTGTGCTCCATCACAGTTACATCAAATTAAAATCAAATAATACCATAGAAAACTTGTTTTAATGATACTTTTAATGACAGCATTATTAAAGCTGTTCCTATGATTTAGTTTTTCAACTTCAATACTTATGTACTCACATGGTACTGGTCCTATTTTGACTTGAAACGTCCTTCAATGTCAGGTTTTTGCTTGTATCATTTATTTACAATATGAAAGCTTTAAGTTAACTCCTCCTAAAGGCTCTGTGAGGCTTATTTCTGTATTACAGTGTGGCCTGGGCTGCATTTAGGAGCTGCAGGACCCTTGGCTATATCTGTGGTGTGGGCCTTTATATATATGAAATAAACTATTGTAAGGAACCTGACTGGATCTTGGGGGTCAGATATCAGCTGTACGTTCCTCAACTATAGTTCACTTACTGATCACTGGAAAATATTTGAAGTTCTTAAAATAGTTTGTTGACCGTATATTGCCTATGGAAAATGCTAACTGTTAAAAATGACCACAGTCGCCACTTACAGTTTTAAACCTACTGCAAGAAAGGTACTATTATAGAAATGAAAGTCACATGTTGAAGATTTCACAATTCACATATATTCAAAAAATGTCACTGTATTATAAATGTTCAGTTAGCAAGGCATCGAAATATCATCACACGAAAATTGCAAGTTGCGAAGCATAACCAAAACCGATAATTCCCCTGGTAAAATTAAAGTTCAAATTCCCAACACTTTACCACGCCACTGAAAATTTCTAAGATGGCGTCTCTCGTCCATTGTGCCCGCCAAGTTACAGACTCGTTTCATGCCTAAGTCACCCGAGGCTCGCTCGCCTCAATCTAACTAGCATACGTCCTGCTTCTCTCACTAACCAGGCCAGAGTGAAGCGTCATGGCGTCGCAATTTCCTATATCAAACTAGGACTAAAGTGGTCAAAATAGACACAGAAATTTTTTATTTATCTCCCGATGTTTACCAGAAATTCATGGTGTGTAGATCACGCAAAAATACGTGTTTAGTGTCTCTTTATAATAATGTTTTAAATGCTTCAGAATGGAGTTATAGATTTATTTAGTTGGGGGAGTGTTGCTACATTGGATTGAGCAGTTCTTTCAAATTTTGGTAGCAAAAACAGTTTGTCAAAAATTTTAGATTTCGGGTTTCCAGCTACTTTAGAAATGCTCTCCCGTTTGTGCTGATTATGCTGGTGTAAAAATTATCCCAATCTGTTTGGTAGTTTAAAAGATATGGACTTCCCTAGAATCGGTAATTTTCTTACTTTTCATCCTACAATTTGACCTTTTTATTTACAGCTTTTCAGCCCGAGGTATATCTTTTACAACGTTCCTTTATTAATTTTAAGTACTCTCCAAAAGTTTTTATTTATTTAAATATATTATTTTAGCTGAAATTCATGTCTGACTTACCGGCTAACTGCGTAGTATCATTCACATTTTAGGTTTGCTATTATCTTTTGTTAAATGTTTATGACCTTATTTAGAACTTATTTAATATTGGAGAAACTATTACGGGACGTGTTTAAATGTACTTTTAAGGTCCTGAGATTATCCCAATGAACTACAATTTACTCTTGAAAAGTCGCAACGTGGGACTGTTAACCAAATCTTACTATCACTTTGATATTTATTATTAAAACGTTCTGGAATCATTAGAAATGTACAGAATATTATTATAAATGGTTTGTTTCATTGTTTTTTGTATTGGTATCGGGATGGTAAACTGAGCTTCCTTTTCCATAACCTCTTCAGTATTAAGGTGCTTACACTATACAAGGCAACAAACTTTTTGAAATATTTTAGCAAATTCTTATGTAATTTGGCTTATAAATTTGAAAATATCTTTCATCTGTCTCTATCAGGTCCAGTTTATTTTTTGGATAAAAACCTTTACTCATGTCTATTTGGCTCAATTACATTGTAAAATATATTTCCACCAGTGTAAAAAGGCTGATAGGGTGTTTTAGGAGAAATAAACAAGTCAGTTTCTTTAACAAACTTTATTTTATTCATATAATAGACAAAGAATATAAAGCGATTAACTGTGTGTGACCCATAAACAAAACACCAACATATATTAAAAATTGAAAATGTAAAAAAGACTTTGTCAGAAAATTCAAGGTATAAATTTATTATTCTTTGCACACCTTGAATGTTGAGCAAAAGGCTTATCTCTTTTTAGTTACAAACCATATTCATCCACCATCACAGTATCCAAAAGTCTTTGCTGCCAGGTTTCCATTTCATTGATGTCCTGATGGAATTGTTCACCTTGTTCGCTGCTGACATTTTCATGAAAGCGATCAAGATAACTAAGGAAAATGGATTTAAATGTTAATATTTGGCCAGTATCACAAAAAGTTGAACCGTGTTAATAACAAGGTCTTTGTAGTTTTCACTTTTGCGTTTCTGAAGGAAATTTTTTACTACTTCCACAAATGGTCACCAAGCTAGTGCTTCATTATAATTCATCATTTTCATGAAATTTGTGTCCTTTATGTTCTTATGGATGACTGCTCCATCAGAAACCCCTGCTTCACACTTTGTCTGGATAACCTACATTGCAAATATACTTAAAGCGCTCCCCATGTTTGTCGAAATTGTTTTGTCAATTTAAATTTTATGTGGAAAGGTGTAAACATGATTTCTTTATCATTCAACTAAAGGTTCTAATATATGGGGAGCTCAACAAGGAGCAGTATTTTTCAAGAGGTGCAGTCATTATTAACACAGTGATTGTAATGGTTTTTACTATGCCACATGCAAAGGAAACATAGTTATTTTGTATAATTCATTTGCTGTCCTAAGAGATAATTCGCCATCTTCATGTTAATGCAAATTACCCATATATGCTCATGATCCAGAATCTTTTCTAAAAGCAATATAATTGAATAATATTTTTCATATGTATGGGAAAGTAACAAGGACTGTCACTCACATTTACACACTCTTAAACATCATGCACTTTAAATAAAACCTAATACAAAACAGAGGGATTGTGATGAGGTAGTACTAGATCAGTCAATATGCAGAAGGAATGGAGAGGCAGTCATAAATTTAATGTGTTTTGGGTATATTTAGAATTAACAAATCATTTTGAAATATAAAAGAGCCAAAGAAATAATATAAATATGGTTAATGGTTTTTAAAGCCTAAGTTTTCCATGAAGCATTGTTGAGTGGGGAAGTGCACAGTGTAGAAACAGTCGAGTAATTGTTGTGAGTAGTCTGAAGCTGGCAGTTATTGTCAGAAATACTTAAATATTTATGATAAATGGTGAGAGATTTAAAAATAAAAATAGATACATAGGGAAATTTCACTATGGAATTAGCTCTGTGACCACTACCTAGCACAGATCACCAATGTATGTGTGTGGTAGTAACATGGAGTTTCCTATCATACACTATGTTGGCTGAATTCTGATAGCTGTGGGGTGTGGGAGATATGGTGGTTAAAAGTGGTCGATGCAGGGCACTTTCATATTGCGACTAAACTCTTTCCTGCCACAACTACATCACACAGGCCATTGGTGTTTGTTGTGTTGGTAGCATCAAGTCTCTCATCATGCACTTTGGTGGTTCAATTTTGGTAGCTATGGGGGTGTGGAAGATATGGTAGTTGAAAGCGACCGACCTGAGGCATTTTCATATTTCCACCAAAAATGTATCAGTCTCTATGTATCACTTTTCAGCCAAAATTCTCTAGCGCAGATCACTGGTGTTTTTGTGTGGTAGCAGCATAGAGTCACCCATCATGCACAATGTTGACCAAATGTCGATAGCTGTGAGAGTGTGGGATATATGGTGGCTGAAATTAGTTGATCAAGGATATATTCGTATTTTCACGAAAGACGTCCTTTGCTGCCTCAACTACATAGTGCAGACCACTGGGGATTGTGTGTGGTAGTGGCCTCGAGTCTCCCATCATGCACTATGGTGGTTAGATGTCGGTAGCTATGGGGGTGAGGGAGATATTGTGGTTGAAAGTGGTCAATGTGAGGCATTTTCCAATTTTTGCCAAAAAGGTGTGTATCCCTATATTTCACTTTGCAGCCAGAACATGGGCGTTTGTGTGTGGTAGTAGCATGGAGTCTTCCATCATGATTGCATGTTGGTAACTGTGTTGGTTTGGTAGATATTGTGGTTGAAAGTGGCAGACCTGATAAAAAAAATAGACATGTGTGGCCCTATATTTCACTCCAAAGCGAAACCTACCTAGTGCAGTCCACTGGTGGTATTAATCTCAAGTCTCCCACCATGCACCACCATGTCTTGTTGGTTGCTATGGGGATGTGGGAGATATGGCAGTTGAAATTGGTCGACAGAGGGCAATTTCATATTTTTACCAAAGACATGTGTGTCCTTATACATCACTTTGCAGCCATAAATACCCTGCAAAAATCATTGATGTTTGTGTGTGGTATTAGCCTCAAGCCTCCCATCATGTGTTATGGTGGTTACATGTTGGTAGCTGTCAACCAAAATTCTTTACACTCATGAACGAAGTGATGGGCATCATCTAGTTAATAAAAATATTAATGAGATTTTCTTCATTTTCTCACACTTTATTTATTTTATATATTTGCTTAAGCAGTATTATCTATAGGAGAAAAAGATTATTAATAACATTTATAGAAGCATTGTTAAGTTATTATGATTATGTGGCTGTTATTATCCTACTCCATCATTTTTAATATCTTTTGTTATGTACATCGAAAAGTCTTTTCTACAATAGATTTGCAATGCAATATTTTCCCATATTTGTATTTATAAAAAATGCTATTGATATGGAAAAGATTGTTATGTGTGTGTATAGTGTGCAAATTGCAGCTTCATAGAAATTACTTAAGTTCCATTTTGCTTTTATTTTTCCTTCTATTTCTTAAATAAAAATAAAGAAAGTTGTAAGGTACCTTTTAGTTCATGAAAAGCACTCCCACTAGTCATCCCTAGCAGTAACATAGTTTATAAACCGATTTTGAAGTCGTTTGTGTTGGACTTAGAAATTTCAAGAAGAGTAATAGTCAATTTCAAGAAATTTCCCCGTATTCTTTTCCACAGTGAAAACTCATCATTAGAATCATTTTAAAGTGTATTCATTATATCAGAAAAATTTTAATTAAGAGATAATTCAGCTTGTTCACGTTTTGAAACACGCGATCAGGAAAGTAAAAATCTAAGATTTGAAATAGCTTTGATTTGAGTAAAGCTACAGCTGATCTTTTATCACCAGCTATAGTCAGCACTGTTCTGGATATTTTCATAGTAAAATTAACTAATTTGTCAAAGTTTAATTAGCAGCTTTAATTAAGAGAAAAAAATGAACTTTTTAACTAAAATGACTAAAGATTCGAAATTTATATCAGTAACTAGCCTAAATAGAGACAATTACGAAAATATAATGGTTTTGATAAAAAGCTTAAGTATTTGTCTAGTAATTAAGTTTTAAAAGATAGATTGTCACTGATTGTTGTTGAAGCGCGTAAAAATTCCACCAAGTTGGTCACGTGATAGACTTCAATTTTAAGCTTACAGAAATACTTTTGAATGTTAAATTAAATGTAATTAAAATAGGTAGAACATGATGATAGGAAGCCATGAAGCAAATTCTTTATTTCTGTTTGTTAATATTTCTATCCTTTTGCTCTGTTTCCAAACCAATCCAGCTTGTGATTTTATAGTTAGGATCATCTTGCTTTTATTGCTGCAACACTTCTCTTCTGTAACATATACAAAATCTTTATTCAAATAGGTTTATAGTTTGTGTCTTCCTCCTTTTCTTATAAATCTGATACTTCCTTATTTGAATCTCTATTTACCATTTTGTCAGTCCAGTCATAAATTTTACCATCTAATATTTTGTATTTATTATTGCATTAATGTTTTTATTCATTTGATAATGGTTAACATGTCAAAATTAAATCAACACTAGTTCTCAATACTGTGTAATACAATGCCCAAGCATTTCAATTTATATGAGAACTATTACCCATTTTCTTATGTTCGTTTAATCTATAACTGGTAGCCGCACATGATCAATTACCCTACACACCCAATTTTTCCTTTCATTTTCCCACTTAATTTTTCCATCTACTAATATCAACTTTAAATTCTTTTAGCATTTTTGCTAAGTTATTCATCACTTCTCCTGCTAAGTTATTCTAATCCCTGGCTCCATACCAGCGAAAGAAAATCTCCTCACACCCTTATGCCTGAAATCAAGTGCCAATTTGGGGTCATGGTCATCTTTTCCCTTCCATGCATCTCTGCTAATTCTTCTACCAATATCTTTTCACAACTCATCACCAATATATACATTGTACAGCCCCATGACTCTCTGCAGCTTCCTCCTGTCTTCCAATGAATATCATTCCAACTACGTCATCATGTCACAAAAGATTGTGTTCTGTGGTAATTGCGGTGATTTCCAGAGACAAATTTAGCAGCCCTTCTTTGTACACTCTCCAACTCCTGTATTTGATATCCAAAATAGGGGTCCCATTCTGCACTAACATATTCAATCAATGGTTTGACACATGTTTTGTAACATAATTCCCTTACTTTTCTAGTACGTCCCCTCATCACTCTCTCCAACAAGTGAAGGATTTTGAAACCTTTTCCTACTACCTAACTAATGTGACTTGCCAAGTAGAATTTGTTATTAAATGTAATGCCAAGGTGCCTACATTTCAAGTATTCAACAAGAACTCTTTCCCCACCTTATAACTATGATCAATTTTTGGTTTTTCATCTGTGTACCTAATACATTGGATCTTCTTTGTATTTGTCTTCATTCCCAGCTTGCTATCTGCAAGGCACCATTCTTAAACCAACATTATTCTTCTAACAACATGTACCTAAACTTTCCCTGCACTTCAGAGTAAATATTCCCAAAGAAACAATAAAATTGAACAAAAACACTATATACTTAAAAAATATATATTTAAAATAGTTTTTTGTACAAAGTGTATATCTTATATTTACAGGTATCCACATGGTCAAAAAATGACCTCTAATTACACTGCAGATTCCTCAAGAATGTTTTTGAATCTCTTTCCACTCTAGGAACAACTTTTTCATATCACTTAATGCCTCTTGAATTGCTGAAGCAAATCTGGTAGAATCCTATAAACAAAACATAAAATATTTTAGAAAACTGGTTTCACAAAAATGTGAATTGTCAGCTAAAGATAAAAGGAAGTAAAATACAAACCGTTACTGTTGAGCTGTGCCTGCTTGTGACATGGAAAAATATGATGTCTTCGCCAGAAATAATATATGAAACCCCATAGCCATCTTTATCAGTTGGGCCAAAACCACCTGCTGGTGTAATGCATTTATCGTGCTTTCTGGGGTCCACTTTTCCAATTTGATTATGTGGAGTCTGTGATGTCGAGAGACGCCATGGCTCTGCTAATGCTTCTTCCAAAAATGGAGCATCTACTTTCAGATATTTTGAAACTATATACAAACAGAAAAGATGACGGTCTACTCCCTTTCCACACATTGCATCCTTGTACCCTTTTGTGTGAACTAAACATGCTTCTTGAAGCAGTGACATTCTTTCTTTGACCTGGAATCAACAATTGCATCAATAAGGAAAAAGTTAAAACCATATATAATACTGTCATTAATATTTATTTTTCAAAATTTCTTCATTTGTTTATCAATCATAAGCTTACATAATGCTTTCAGTTATGGCAACTAAGTGTTATACCATTAAAGTGAACTGTAATCACTAAGCCCCGGATTTTTTGGATCTAAAAAACTAAATTTAGTTTTGTTCAATTCATGTTTTAGGCTTTTATAGACTTTAAAACTGTGATTTAGGAATTTACTCATTTTTAAGGGAATTAAAATTTAAAACATGCAATATATACTGCCATTTTGTTAAAAAACATTATGATTTTATAATACAGTGTCAAGTACTCCTTTATAACTTCTAACATTACATTGCTCGTTCACCTTCAAACACATGACATTAGCCACTATTATGTTCAAAACACTGTGTCTTTATTGTGGACTGCAAACTGATCTTTTAAAACTTCCAATATGACACTGAATAATGAAATATTTTGACAGATTTTCAGGAGTAAACCCTCTTCTCTTAAAAGTCTCTTGAAATGTGGAAAAACTATGCTTCATGTCACATAAGGTCAGAGGTGTGAACTTCATATCAGTGATTTCCTTAGTATTCCAAAGCAGTATTTCTTGTTCCATTAGTACAGAGAGGACATGGTATATTTGTTCCATCCTCTTCAAACCTGGACTGCTCACTAAAATGGCCTACAGCCTTCTTGGCTACAGATACCCCAACTGGACCAGGAGCCAATTTTCTCCTCACTTCTTGGATGACTTGAAGCACTTCCATCAACAGTAAAATATCCCCTTCCAACTTCTTGATTGAAAATTCTAGGTTGTTAAAATTTCCCTTTATATAGGGCAACCCCTGTACAGCTGTTACTGAGTGCAACACTTTCTTTGCATTTACTATAGTAATAGCTTCATTTTCATCTAGTGCATCAATGACCTCCATGATGCTCGCATAGTTTTCGGTGTCAGGGATTGAAATGAGTTACCAAGGGGAATGACGAATAACTTACCAAAAACATTAAAAGAATTTAAAGTTAAAATTTTTAGAGGGCAAATGTAGGTGGGTGCAGGAAAGGGGGAAGTTGGGTGTGTAGGGAAATTGCCACCAGAGCTTGTGCTCCATTGCAATTAAATTAAATCAATCATAGTATATTTCAGCTGAGAGCCAGTTCACCCATCGTGTCACTATTGGTTTCCATAGTCCACCTGAATATAACACTTTAGATAATACCCAGTTAATATGAAATTTCATCCAGCAGACTAGACTTTACAGAAACTACTTCAAGTTACGTTGGAATTTAAAACAAATGAAATCTAATTTTTTTAATATTATTAAAAATATTCACATATATAACAAATTATCCTGACCTGTTTTACTCATGCTTGGCAGTATATAATTTTCCCATCTATAAAAAAACTTTTTATCTGCTCCAATCCACTATCGCACTACTTCTTGAGGATTTCTGTTTAGATAAGATCCTTTTAATCAAGGAACTAATTCCCGTGTTACCACTGAACGATGATGGTATCCAACTGCTCATTTTACATAGAGGGTTTGCGTTCCTGTAATTGTTAACATCCAACATGCTGTCTTTAAAATTTGCTTTGTCAATTTGTTTCTTCTGAATTTGGATGTTAATGCAAAGTTGCTGCACTGCATTGTTACAGGTTTTCTCAAAGTTACTGTCAACAATGAGGTTAAAACACATCATTTAGTATTGTGGTGAACAGTGATTACAATTTTAAAATAAATCCTTTTGTTTTACATGTAAATGTAGCCTGTTTACCCTTGAAGTTCACCTTCACCCTTAGACTCTGTGAGGGATCATTCCTATACCATTTACATTTGCAGTGTCTGGAGCTTATGATTCACCTAATCAGAGATACAACTTAGGATGGTGACTGGCCGGATTGCCCAGGTGACATTAAATTGGATCACTGTAGAAGAAGGAAAGAAAATTTCAATGTAGAAGAAAGAAAGACAATTTTTGGGAAGGAAGGGCATAAAGGAAGTGGCCATGGCCTGCCAATGAGGTACTGTTCTGGCATTTGCCTGGAGGTGAAAAATAAAATCACAGAAAAGCATTTCTGAACAGACGACTTTGGAGTTCGAACCCATGGCATCTCCAAAATCCAGATTACTAGCCCATGGATTGCACCACTAGGCTAATCTGGTTGGTCATTTCTTTTATCTAAGCAATGAGATTACAGGCAGACTGGATCAGTACATCAAATTAGATATTTTTAAGTTCTGAAAACTGAATTAGGTCATAACATAGAAATTAGGTTATTTTAGGTCCTATTAAATTTACAAATAATATTAGTTTATACAAAATACGAAAAATAAAATTGAAATTTGGAGAATATTGAGGTGGGGAAAAAATAGGTTTGAACCTAAGAATCCGGGCCTTAGTAATCACATTAGATAATTCTAGAACTGATATATTATTAATATATTTTTCTCGGGCTTCCAGCCGTGTTAATATATCATATTTGCGGGACGTTTCAAATGCGTCCACCTCTGCCTCCATTCTCAACCAAATGTCAGTCTATAACTGTTTGTTTATTCAGCCGCTGCTACGGAAACGGTGGAAGACAAAAACCAACACAACGCGATTACGTCATCCGCTCTTCTGCTCGTTACCGGCGCGAAACTGTTTCAGCATTTTAATCGCCGGGTTCCAGGCCGCACTGAGTTGATAACCAGTGTCCCTGTTGACTAATAAATCAGTTAATCTTATTTCTACAGCCTCTGTAATAACGCTGGCCCAAAAATCTTTGACCCGGACTAAAATGGTTGTTTTTTCAAATTCAAAAGTGTGACCTTCTTGCACACTATGTTCGGCCACCGCAGATTTTTCTTCTTGCCCAAGACGAACATTTCTGGCGTGCTCTACACATCGCTGCACAATGCATCGCTGCGTCTGTCCAATGTAGCCGCGGCCACATTCACATGGTATATAATATACACCAGGGGTTCGTAAACCTAGGTCATCTTTAACGCTGCCGACCAAGTTAATAATTTTAGTGGGTGGTCTATAAATTGTCTTGACTCCGTGTTGTGAAAGCAGTATACCTATTTTGAAACTTAGGGCACCCACAAACAGCAGAAATGCAAGGCTCTTGGTATCACTCTGATCTCTCCGCCCATTTTCCTTCTGTTTAAACGCACGAGTAATCTGTCCCTGATTATAACCATTATTTAAAAACGTTTTCCGGAGATAGTCCAATTCACCAGCCAGGCTATGTTTGTCACAAATCCTTTGTGCTCTGTGTACCAAGGTAGTTAATACAGAGTTTCGTTGTGCCGGATGATGGCAGCTGTTGGCATTTAAATATAAGTCGGTATGGGTAGGCTTCCGATACACAGTGTGTCCCAGCGAACCATCAGCACGTTTAATAACAAGAACATCAAGAAACAGCAGGCAACTGTCCTCCTCCAATTCCATTGTGAACTGAATATTTTCATGGATTGAATTGAGATGCGCAAAGAATTGGTCAAGACTGTTTCTGCCATTGTTAGTATTTAACTTCTAAATATTTTATTTTTGTTTTATGATTAATATAACCATCTTTAAAAATTTAATTATATCTATCTGGAAACAGTCTTCAATTGTCAACAACAGTGTATTTCATAGGTAATAATATTAATTAACTTCAAGTCATGAGATGATCGAGTGACATCCACTCTTGACATTTTCACTTTCTCATTGGGGGCTGGGCAAAATTTAATGGCTTTCTTGCTCAGTTGTTAAAGCCAACATATTTCTGAATTTCCAAGGGGATTGCTTCAATTCTATCTGCACTCCACTGATTCTTACTATGTAGTTTGACATTTTAACTTTCAGAGCATTAGATTTTTTCAAAATTTACTTCTGTCTATTTAAAACAGTTTAATTGTGTGTTATAAATTATTTTATATAAAATAATATTACTTTGCATAAAATCGTATGAAAAACGAACTGTGTCCACTCTCTAAGGAAACTCAATGTGCATTAATTCTACATTTCATTACCTGAAGAATAAAGTCTCTATACAACATTGTAGGAGGGGGGGGGGGAGAAGAGATGCTGACTAATATACTAGTCCCCCTGCTGAATGCTGTTCACCCCATTGCCCTATAGTCTGTAATTTTTTAGTATTAGTTGTTTTTAAATGTATAGTCTTCATGTCACTGGTAATTTTGGTATGCCACTGGAAGAACTATTTATGTAAAAATTCATCAGGAAATGCCACAACTCATTACATACATAAAACCAGGTGTCACTTAAACCAGGGAGCTATTTTCTGTCCACTATAAACATTTATCTTACAACTGACTTTTTAAAAAAATACTACCATATTCAAAGACATATTCACATTGTCATATCAAATGCATTACTATGAAAGGCTTGCAATACTTCTGCAGTGCATAAATTACTTTCAAATATCTGTTCCCTATATTTAACAACGTGTGTGTTTTGGAATGTTTTGGATTTGAAATATTCCTTAAACAGCAGTGCTTTCCTCATATTGTAAATTACTACTACATGAGTAAAGTCACAACTGGTACTATCCACACCACCACATCTTCTGTCTCTTCAAATGCTTTAATTCCTGAAAATGAGTAGTTGTTTTATTTCTTATGACAACTAGTTTCAGTTTTCTGGATGTTCTTGTCACAGTATCTTTATATAATTAGAGGTAAAACAAATATGTTACCTTCTTATTTTTTAGTTGGTAAGTAAGTAAATTGTGTTTTTTTTTCCATGCCATTATTCCAATGCTCTAAGTATACTCTTTGTTTTGTCATTTGCAAGCACCCGTAAACCACGTAGCTCCATTTTGGCCTCTTGTAAACCCCTCCTCCACATATCCCAAGGTGGCTTTTGTCTCTTACGCCACTCTCCTCCTCCATGAAGTGTGTAGCTTTTTTCCCTATTGATTCCAGAGACATTTTGTTCTGCTGTCAGACTATCATTAATAATTAAATGACGGAAATAAATAATTATGTTTTTGAGTGTTCTGTACCTCATTTTAACTGTGACAAATAATATTCATGAAAAGCTATGTGGCCTGGCTCAGAAACCCCCCTCCCTCCCCCCACGTAGTCCAGCGTAACTTTCCAGCCAACCCCTCTCTCACCCCCTAGATTGAGCTACATAGTTTATGGGCACTCCCTTTGGAGTGGTAATGTTGTGTCTGAGAATACACCTTACATTTTTCAGATCAGAAGAAGTCTGACAGGTGATAACAGTACAAAAGAATGAAGAGAACATAACAGAGTTAAGAGACAGCAGGGTGGTAGGGAATATTTGAAACAACTAAACAAGGACTTAATAACAGCAAAGAAAGTGGCTAAAGATGGTTTTATGAAGTGTATTGTAAGTGCAGGAGGACCACTGACTGATGCATCTAGAAATTTCTATGGCTATATCAGGAAACTGAGGGGAAGAGAGGGTGTAGAGATACTTATAGATAAGGATGGAGAATTAGTTACTGAGGATTTGAAAAAGGCAGAGATTTTAAGTAACTGGTTTAGTGAGAGTATTACGGACAATGAATCAGAAACGGGAAGGTCTAATTTGGAGAACGAGCTTAACAATACGATTAGAAATGAAAATACCAAAAAATTTGAAATTCATCCTGAAGAAATCATGAATGAAATAAGCAAGCTGAAAAAACATAATGGGGCTGGTGCAGATAATATTTCTACAGATATCTTAAAGATAGCCGGATGTGACATTGTATCTTATCTTGAAACATTATTTAAATTGAGTCTGGATACTTGCTGCTTACCACAGGACTGGAAAAGTGCGATAGTAGTACCGGTACATAAAGGAGGGGTGAGAAATAGAGTTGAAAATTACAGGCCAATCAGTTTGACTTCAGTGGTAGGTAAATTAATTGAAAGATTGATATGCAACCACATCAGAAATGTATGTGAGGAACGTAAGTGGTTTTCAAGTAGGCAACATGGGTTCATGCAAATCTCAGTTGGTGGGATATATGCAAGATATTTCAGATGAAATGGACAAGGGAGGCCAAATTTATAGTGTAGCACTAGATCTTTCAAAGGCGTTTGACAGAGTAAGCCACAAAATGGTAGTAAATAAGGTAAAACTATTGGAATGGATGAGAAAGTGATTTGCTGGGTAGAAGAAATTTTAAAAGGTAGAAAACAGAAAGTTAGGGTAGGAAATGCGGTATCAAAGGAAGTGGAAGTAAAAATGGGAGTGCCGCAGGGTAGCGTATTGGGACTATTGCTATTAATTATTCTAATGAATAATTGTGTTGATTGTTTACTATCTGAAATTAGATTGTTTGCAGATGATATAATGCTGTATAAAAGTATCAAAATGATAGAGGACTGTAAACAGTTGCAGGGTGATGTGGACAGGATATTTAGTTGGGTTGGTAAACATGGGATGAAGATAAATGCAAAGAAGAGTCAGCTAATTATATAAACAAATAAAAAACAAAAGGTTAATTATGAATATAAGGTGGGGAAAGAATTACTTGCTGAAGACTTGGAATGTAAATATCTTGGCATTACATTTGATAACAAGCTTAACTGGGCAGGACGCATTGGACAGGTGGTAGGAAAAAGTTTCAAAATCATGCACTTGTTGGAGAGAGTGATGAGGGGATGCACGAGAGAAGTAAAGGAATTGGGTTACAAAACTTTGGTCAAACCTTTGCTTGAATATGGTAGTGTAGTATGGGACCCAAATTTTGAGTATCAAATACAGGAGTTGGAGAAGGTGCAAAGAAGGGCTGCTTGATTTGTTTCTGGAAATTATCGCAGAATGCATTCAGTGACAGATGTGATAAAGGAGCTGGAATGGAATTCATTGCAAGGCAGGAGGAGGATGAGGAGGGTCATGGAAGTGTACAGGGCGTATATTGGCGATGAGGCATGGAAAGATATTGCAGTAGGTATGGAGGGGAAAAGATGACCATGACCATTAGCTGGCACTCGATTTCAGGCACAAGGGTGTGGGAAGATTTTCTTTTTTAGGTAAGGGTGTCAGGGATTAGAATGAGTTACTGAGGGGAATTATGAATAACTTACCGAAAATGTTAAAAGAATTTAAAGTTGAAATTTGTAGAGGGCATATGTAGGTGGGTGCAGGATATGGGGAAGTTAAGTGTGTAGGCAATTTGCGACTGGAGCGTGTGCTCCATTGCAATTAAATTAAATTTCTTCTGGAATCGATAAGGAAGAAAGCTATTTTAGGGCCAGAGATGTATGGAATTATGAACATTTGCTTATATGATTCTATTTGAATTTTATGATTGTCGCGGTTATGCTGGAGGTTCGGTTACAATACTTACTGTGAACCTTTAAAGCTTCTGCGCACTCACTAGATTCTGGTTCTCTCTCTGACGGCCGCCAACCGATATTAAGTCGGTAAATGAAATAAAAATGCACCTTCTTATTTGAAACACATGCATTTAATAGTTAAAAAGATAGTCTCGCTCCAACTCCCAACCTTTATGAAAGTTCGCTATCGGTACTTCGATCCTTAAAGATTACAGGTAATGCCTCCGATAAATTTAGACTGAATAACACGCACTCTTTTCATTCATACAACACCCTTACTAGTTCTCAGAACATGCCTATGGCTCACCATGAAACAATTCATATAAAATTCTGCAAATACTTTCTTCATTAATAAAGTTCCTTCATATCACCAAAGAAATCACCTTCTCCCAAATTAATTCTTTATCATAATGAACACACGTTCTCGTCAACTCGACTGACTGTTCACTTCCACGACGGACTCACCTACTCCACGGCCTACGGCAGACTGCCCGCCCAGAAGCCTAGGTGCGTCTTTCTCCCAAGCGCACCATGCTTCCGAATTTGGGGTTTACACCCCCCGAGTTCACGGACACGGCAGATGCTGACGTCACTAGACGACGACCAGTTTCAACGCATGATTTACAAGTGGGTCCTACTTCCCAAAACCCACGGACTTGGCGGATGCTGAAATCACTAGACAACCACGCAAACCGCCAATATTTCAAACTTCTCAAATTATCTTCCAAAGTAATGGGGAAATGCCATTAACCCGTTACAGGGTGTCAGGGATTGGAATGAGTTACTGAGGGGAATTATGAATAACTTACCGAAAATGTTAAAAGAATTTAAAGTTGAAATTTGTAGAGGGCATATGTAGGTGGGTGCAGGATATGGGGAAGTTAAGTGTGTAGGCAATTTGCCACTGGAGCGTGTGCTCCATTGCAATTAAATTAAATTTCTTCTGGAATCGATAAGGAAGAAAGCTATTTTAGGGCCAGAGATGTATGGAATTATGAACATTTGCTTATATGATTCTATTTGAATTTTATGATTCTATTTTAATTTAATGGAAGTTTAAAGACAGAAATTTTGCTTTCTTTTTTTTTTTTTTTTTGTTGTAATTCACTGGCGTCAGTCACTCCTGTTCAGAATTGTTAGTGGTAAAATTATACCAATATTTAAAAAAAAAAAAAAACAGGAATAACTGAGTCCTTAAGAAACAAAATCTCTCCAAAATGAAATCTCGTGTGATCTGAGAAAAATAGCACAGTGGATTTGGTGGAATTCAGGCATTTCATACTATAAATAACCCCTAGATATGACAATCAGTTCTGAGATTTATTTCCAGCAATTCAGATGCCTCGATTCTGAATTCAAGAAATACAGCTCTGGAGATTGCATCAAGTACCCGAGCCCAGTGAATGATCAGTAACACTTGGACCTGGGATTTGGGAAGTTTGGGTTCAGATTCCTAGCTTGCCTTCCAGACTTTGATTTTCTGTGGTTTCCCAAATTCACCTTAGGCAGAAAGCTATGGTTGAATTCCTTCTGTTCCTTGTCCATAATCCTCTCTTGCCTCTAATGACCTCAATGTTGACAAGATGTACAGCCAATAAAAATAATGCAGCAGGTGAAGTTATCCAGGTATTGTTTGTAATAAAAATACTTTTAAAAACTAGGTTTATGACTCCACTAACTTCAAACCAGCAGATTTTCAGATATGTTACTGAAAAATTACCAAAGTTTTCTCACATATTCAAAGAAATGTATGAGAATAAATTACAGAAGAGTGTCTTACATTCATTTCAAATGAGCATTCCTCCAATAAAATGATTGAGAATGCAGGAGACCAAGAAAGATATATCCTTTTCTTGGAGAGATGTGATAAAACATTTAAAAGCAGGATAAACTGATCCATTATATTTAGCTTCTGTTTACTTTGAGAGATATGGGGAACATGGATGTGAAGAACCAGTTTGGAATATATTAAAAATGGATTTAACATTATATCTATACCTAGCTTATTGAATTTATTTAATCATAATATAAGTCACAGATACTGTATAATAGATATACAAAAACTAGTTTTGCAGTTTCATACTTACAGTATAACTGGGATCCATCATTGATTTTACCCAGGCTGTAGATTCCACCGTACAAGGTCTTACAGTTTCAGTTCGACCTTTGAGAAACAAGCGTGTCATTGACGTTTCATATGTAAGGGTAAACCTGCCTATATCCTGAGGAAGAAGGTGTTAAATAAGTAGTTAGTGATACTTCAGTTACTAGAATTATTAAATTAAATTCAAAAATCATTTTATTCTCATACTGTACATTGAGAAATAAGCTAAAGATTAAGTAGTCAGTATTGAGAATATTTTCTTAAAAAATATTTCTTGTACATTATTCTATCACTAAAATTAAGTACATTTTATGTCAAAGGCAACAGATAATATTGTTAATGCTATATATCAAAAGCTAAACACTTTTAGGTACTTAGAAATTAAATTAAATTAACCATTCCACAGGTAATATACATACTCTGTAGTATGCAAGCTGCAGGGCTAACTGTATATATGCATCTGGACTGGTGTGACACTCCTTAATAAAACCTTTTCCATAAGCATTATGTACCAATATCCTCAGATCAAGATCAGAAATCTGTTCATGTGCCACCTTGCGAAATAAATAAAAAAAAATGTAGTTAAAAAGATAACTAGAATGGAATTCACAGACAACTTAATGAACTATTAATGAGCAATTTCCTCTGTGTGCCATACCTTTACAGAGCATTCAATGCCTTCCAAGCAGTCTTTAAGATCCCAGTGCAACCTTAAAGGAAGGGGTGGATCAGTAACAGGGGTTCCAATTGTGTGGCCATCTTCTTTGTAGCTGTTATTGAAAGAATAGATTCATTACAATGTTGTAATTTTCCTGCTTTCTTTAACTAAAATTTTACTACAGTTACACAATAAGGCAGTTCACCCCCTAGAAAAATTATTGAAATGTTTTTGTAAAAAATAAACAGCCCTCCAGCACAACTGAAGAAACTTCACAGTATGGTAATAGACATTACTAACCATGATGTTTGTCTCTTACCTTTCCCCACTTCTTTCATATGCTAATAATTTATTTAAATTTTGCTTCTTTATAACTCTTCCTGGTAACAAGTTTATTTCCTATTATTCCAATCTCATAAAATCTCTTCAAAGTTTCATTTTGTAGGAGGTGCCCCTAGAAGTTGGGTTATACAGGGTAGAATGTAACATTGAAATCTTTTGTGTATAAGGTTGGGACAATAGTTGTAGCTTATGAAGGCTTATCCAAGTGATATTTTTGCACAGGGGATTTGTGCCTCTGTATACAGCGAGGGAGGGAAGAAAAATGTTGGGGAAGGAGAGAGAAGAACATTTTAATGAACTGAAGATATTGTTAGAATTTGATGTTTAAAGTGAACTGAGATATGTGGCCAGCCTTATGCTTCTCCTTGTTTCAGGCTGTAATTTACATATGTTGCTGAGGGAAATTTGTTCTTTTGAGACCCCATTTATTTCTCAACGTTGCTTCTCTTAAATTTTAATTTCTATCTATGGCATAAGCATTACAGCAAGGTAAAATAAAACAATGCTACTACAATTAAATTTTGAAATTCCTTCTTTACCCCTCTAAATTTTGAACTTTTCGCAGTACTGTCATTATATTTGTGATATTGTATTTTTCTACCTATTTTTCTTGAGATTTTGATTTTTTTTACTTTACTAGAAACATACTTGGAATTTACTAAACTACTAAAATTTTTATTTATAATATTTCAAGCTATGATGACAACAAAACTGTGATATTAAGATTTGAAATACTTCCTCTGTTTCATCAAAACCTTAAACTTTTATACTTCGCTCCAGCCAAGCAAGTATTATAGTACAACTTAAAATTGACATACCTTGTTACCACAAAACAAAATAAAGGAAGAAAGATGTAGTTTTTGAAGGGAATAAATCTCTTCTTCCCTCCTCCAAAAAAATCATATAAATAATAATAAATCCATTGGGGAGAATTCTGATGACAAAAACTGTAAAACAGGTATTAAAATTATTGCTGCTACATGCAGTTGCATGTGATGCAGCAAGAACAGTCAAGATTCTGGGTGAATACTATTTTCCTGTGAACAGTCATTAACTGATAGTCAAGCCTGTCTATGAAGCAAGATATGGTATAAGTGTAAATGATCCATCATGTTTCATGTTGTTTCATGTTGATATACCTTACACGGTGGTGTAACAATAGGTTGACAGAAAGGGTAAAATGCTATGTGCCACCCAGCTAGAGAGCTCAAAGCCGGAGAGAGCCTGCCTTATGTTAGTATCGGCTCATTCATTATCCTACTAAATCATATGATTAAATTCACTTCAGATTTATTCACCAATTCATAAGTACATACCCACCATCACCAATAAATCTACTTATTCATTTTGACCGCGGATAAGACAATACGGCACTTCATCTCTTCAAACTGCAGATACTGAACCACGCTTTTGTTTGCTTAGTCTACACACTGTGTCACAACTCCTATCAGCTTGTCAATCATCATGAAGCACTTTCATTTAACAACTTTCAAATAACATTTAGTTACTGTTCCGTCTACTTCAACAATGCTTCATGGCACGCAGCCAAACTTAATGCGAACTACGGTAGCGGCCTACTCCCAACCGAACTCTTCGGCGGCTTGCAGCAGACTGACTCTAACAATTAATTTTGCTCCGCACATCTCTGCACTCGACAATGCTTCATTATGGTTTTAAGCTTTACACATAATATGCTTGGTTTCATACTGTCTCACCACATCTTTCTCTCTCTACAGTAATTTTGTCCTCTGCAACCAACACCATAGTCAGCCATTCAAGTGGTAACTATTTGAATTTTGTGTGTGTGTGTGTGTGTGTGTATGACATAACCATTTTTCTGACTTAATCTTTAGTTTATATATAGTACCCATGAAATAAAGTAGCATTTTTCTAAAGGACAGAGACAGTGTAATATTTCATTTACTTCAGAAGGAACAGAATAGCATTTTGCACTAAGTAAGAGCTCTCTAAACCTGTTTTATAAGATTACATCTAGAGAAGATTTTGATTAAAATAATTTAATAGAAATAATAAAATGAAGATTCAAAATTGTGATTGAATTAAATTATTATCATCAATCAGATGATGAATAGAATAAAAAATAATTAGTATTAATAATGATATGTAATTAATAAAAATGTAAATAACAAAATAATGTGTGCTTTACAAACAGTACCCACTTCATATTCCAAAAATGGATTGCACTGTTAGAATGTTAGGTTCTATAATAGTTTGAATCTGAAGAATAATGTAATTGATTTGTCTTCTAAACTAACAATTAATAACAATATTGTTTACATAGTTATCATTTTCAGAATTGAATTTGCTTTGCTTACCATTTCTCTGGAGATAATAACTCCTTCTGCAAAACATATTCCCATGTTTGTGCCATGACTGCTCCATCTGTCCTGTGAGATTAATACCAAAATTAAATATGTATAATGTAGCTGAAATACATAAATCACCAATTTTAATCAAAGAAGTTCTAAAAGTTGGAAGAAGAGAGAATAAAGAAGAAAAAGTATTTTGAATGACATTGTAATACACCCTAAATTTAGTCATTGTTGTAACAAAATTTGTTCACAGAATGCTGAGCTAGCATCAGTTCCATTGCAGATCATATTGAAATTCTTTTTCTTAGGAGTTTTAAGGGTTAAGTAAAAGTAAACAGTTATATGAAGCTGTAACTTAAAGTAAACATTGCTGTTATGTAGCGTTTTGCTTATTTCGTATTAGAAAAGGTTGGATTCATTTACTTTAGGCCACAAGGAGTAAAATGAAGTATGATACTTGGAAGGCAGAAATTTGCACTGACAAGTTATTTGCATTTTGAAATTTGATCGATCTCATGGTTTCAGAAAAAAGATAAAAAATTCCAGAAGTTACAGTTTTCTAGTTACAAGAATGTTTTATAGCTCAAAAGATACGTAAATTTTTATTACTCTTTATGTAAAAGTTTGAGAAGGATAGCCAAATTGGAAGTATTGTTTTGGAGGATTTAAGGGAAAACGTCAAACATTTGCATGATAATCAAATATTCAGGTTGGAGAACGCAATTATATTCAGAGAGGAGACTGTAATCAAACGAAAGAAGAATTTTTCCTGAGCAATTTTCACTAATTTTTATCAAAATCCGTGCAGTATTGTGGTGGGAATCGAGAAAAGTAAATTAATTCGAAATCCTCAGAAATGGCCAGCTCCCTTTTTAAAAAAAATCTGGTGGGATAAATTTACAATGAATTACTAAATTTTGAATCAATAGGAAAATTATTAAAGAAACATTATTGTAGCTAAATGGTATCACTATCTTATAGAAAATTTAACGTAGAATCGCTTGGAACACATTTTAAACTTCTAGCTTTGATATTTTCGTAGATAGATTTCTTTTAGTATTTTTGACCTATTTAAACAATTAAAGATAAGCCGGTTTTTACACCACAAGATAGAGGAGAAGGAGCAGATCATTTCAAAGCTAGTTTTAGCTCAATAGCTTAAATAGTTTAAATGCGCGAGCAAATTTTCGATAATATTTATATAATAATTTTTATGGAAAATCTATAGGAGGTACACAAATTTTCACTAGGATCCAAGGGGTGACTTGGTCCCGACTTTGAAGCTAAAAAAATCATCTAAAATGAGGATTTCCCAAGCAAGAGATAGGGTGAGCCTCAGTATGAATTGTGTGAATAGAAAGTGGATAGGTAGGTAGGTCCCACTGTGCATGATTCACAGGGATGGATGTGATTGCAGAAATCTAGAGGCTAAGTGTAGGACATAAATGGAATATAGTTTGGTATCTATGTCAATTTGCCAATCAGTTTTATTTTAACCATTGTTAAACTAAAATGGAACTATAATAAATTTTAGAATTGATGCCTAGACATTTCTCAATATTCTTAATTTCTAATATCTGAAAGAGTGATGAGTGATTTTTTTGTCTTGGAATGTGACCTGCATTTGAAGAAGACTTCAAAATTAAAGAAAACATTAATACTGTGTTTTAAACTGATACTGGATAGTGGTTTAAAATTGAACAATAAATGTATTGAAACATGAGAACCTAGGTACAACCTATATTTATGAAGCCTTCATTAACTTAATCAGTAAAATCTTTAGTAAATCTCACTTTGTGAGTTAGCGGACTTTTATAATAGGAAAGAATTTTGGTATTTAGAACTGCAAGATTCAGTTGTACTCTTTTGATAGCACAGTCACAGTCATAGATTGCAATAATAATTAATAGCCCCAAATACTGAGCATTTTTTTTATGTGACATACTTTTCCTTGCCTTCTTTGCATTTGAAAAGTCAACACAATATCATAGTGCACTAAAAAAAATGGAATTTCTCAGAATAGTCATATTTTTCATGTTATTTACATAAATTTAGAAAATCTATATACTTTGTACTCATAAATCTCATCATATACTACTCTCATTCAGATATACTTTATTAATAATTTTTATTGGGGTATATGGCTCATTAGTAATTGGTATGTAAAGCCTATCTGACTGTGAGGCAATGAAACCAAAGTATCTAGTTACTTCTTTGAATATCTGGTAAATATTTCTATGCAAAGTGATAGAAACTATAAATATTTTTATAGAAACTATAACTTACGCTGTGTGTTCAGCATTAAACCCCACCTGTAACAATAAAATAAAAAAATTAACAAGGAGAACATTTAATTTTTAAGTTCAACAATATTTAATATCAAATCAATTTAAAATAATAACTGATATATGTTTGTGAATTACCTAGAGTGATGTTAGCACATATTGTATGTTGGGCATTTGTAATAAATTCCTAACAGTTAATAATAATAATAATAAAAAAGAAGGAAAAATAATATTGATTTCAATATGAGAAATATAAAAAATAAGTTTCTCTTGCCACTGAAGATGATCAGTTTCACAGTTTGGTTGGTATTAGCTACAATATTGTTCTTTTGCATTTTCATAAAATGTCAGGGAACATAATTATTTAACAACAAAGTTTCTGTTGCAATCAGACATACTTACATGTCCATTTGAACCAACAATAAGCGTGAATGATTTGTCAAACCAACGGTCATAACCCTTTCCATGAAATCCAGCTCTTCCAAAGTTTTCAAGTTTCGTAGGATCTTTCTGAAATTTTATATATAATGAAGTATTAGTCAACCAACAATTATGAAGGATATATAAATTAAGTCTGTAGTTAAATAACTGATAAAATTCCTTAATAGTAACTGGCATCAAGAGAATTATCTTCCTTAATTTGTGGTACATTATCTTAATACCACAATTCAAATAAACTAAATGAGTAAAAGAATTAAATCATGAATTATAAGCCTATAAATTCTGATTTTTTAGAATTCACCAATCTTCTCCATTCTTGCTTCCTCTGAAATAGCACCTGATCTGTGGAATTGCCACTCTGCCTTTTGACTAAAAATAGTTTCAACAATATTTCCACAATACAAGGTGTCCATATTAAATTAAATATTGACATTTGAATACTTAATAACTGTGAATATTAAATACCAAGTTTCTAAAACAAATAGCAAGATGAAAGTCTTTATTTATTATAGGATGTAAATGACAGCTGAAAGTAAGTGTCTATGGAAACAATTAACTAATAAATTATCTTCTACTTTTAAGAAAGTTAATACTATGTCAGAATTCCAGGTTTCAGTATGAATCCATTAACTGATCTAACTTATGCTTTGCAGTTTATTGGTTTTATTGATGCTGCTTAGTTTCTCTGCTTACAGCACAGACAAATAAATTTAGTAATTATAGAAAGAGGAAATTGCATTAACAAGATGAGTTTCTATCCAATAGTGCTAAGCTGTGATTTAAGTGAGTGAAAACATATAAGATCTACGAAAAGAATTTATATGCAGCATTTTATGTAAATTTTTAAAGGAATTTAAATAAGGGGGTACATGTTGGATATTATCACATTATAGTCATTTCGAAGTAAGACAAAAGTGATGAAATGTAGCAGAAATGATACCAATAGTAGCATATTAAATATAAAAATAGGATCAGATGCTATAGGAGAAGTGAGTGAGTTCTGTTACTTGGGAAGCAAAATTACAACCGATGGCCGAAGCAGGAATGATGTTAAAAGCAGAATAGCACTAGCAAAAAGAGCCTTCATGAAATAGAGAAACCTTTTAGTTTCAAATATTGATCTAGGAATTAGAAAGAACTTTTTAAAACTCTATGTGTGGAGCACAGCACTTTACGGTAGCGAAACATGGACTTTAGGAATACCGGAAAGAAAGAAACTTGAAGCATTTGAAATGTGGTGTTACAGAAGAATGCTAAAAATTAGGTGGACAGACAAGGTAAGAAATGAACGAGTTTTGGAAATGATGGGTGAGAAAATAAGTTTATGGAAGAAGCTTACAGGAAGAAGAGACAGGCTTTTAGGTCATATTTTGAGACATGCTGGATTGGTTAATTTGTTAGTGGAGGGAACAGTCGAAGGTAAGAACTGTAGAGGTAGACAGAGATTAGAATATATGAAGCAGATAATTGAGGACGTGGGTTGTAAGGGGTATGTAGAAACGAAAAGGTTAGCACAGGATAGGAAGGGATGGAGGATTGCATCAAACCAGTCTAAAGACTGACGACAGCAAAAAAAAAAAAAATAGTCATTTTATTAGTTAATTTATTTTAAATATATTCTGTTTTGATTTGATAGATATTTTGATAGATATAGATCTTAATACAATAGAAATAATTAACAGGCTAATTTAAAATGATATTGTACTTTCCAAAATTATCAGTTTTCTGTGATGATGCAGTTCTTTGTTTATTATTATTGTTGGTGTCCAGTCGAGAGACCATTTTACCAGTGCTTATACATATAACATTTTACATGTCACATGTTATCATTTCACACATAACATTTTACATATATTTTAAATAAAGCAAGTTGTTATGATGTGAATACCATGGAAATTTTACATGTTGTCTGATGGGAATGTATTCTAGCGAAAAAGTCTTACAAAACCAGTTTACTTCTAATTTGCCATAACTCATAAACCTCAAATATAATGGTTTGTAGAGGAAGGACACCTGCTGCTAACACAACTTGCCAACCTCCACACTACGTCATGTCACTGTTGACATCATCACACATTAAGATGTAAATTATCAACTTCAGTACATGTCAAACATTCGACAATAGAGATTTTCTGATTCTATAACAGTGTTCTGGCAAGATAAAACAATCTCAATTTTTAGACTGACATTACAGCTACACTGAAATATAAAATTGTTTTTTACAGTAAGAACTATAAGCACTTGAATCAAAACTGAAATGAGGTGACAGATGAAATGTGTCTAAATTATCTGAAAATATGAGCATAAAAAAAAAAACAAGAAAACATGTCAGATGTAAGGTGGAGTAGAAAATGCATCTAAAAAAAATAGTCTGGGAAGTTGAACACAATACAGACAGCGCTGCTAATGATTAGTCTTTTAATGATCAATTCTTCAAAATGAAATCTGTGTCAATTGCAGAGTAACTCAATTATTTATTTATTTTTTTTAAAAAAAAAAAGGTATGATAAAATTAGGAAGTAAAAATATGGATGGTTTGGCAAATGAACTAAATGTATGAAATGTACTGTATTTGTACTAGATTGTAACTCATGTAAGGAATGTGTGTGCTTCAAAAATGATAACATAATCTTTCAATTAGAATACAAATTTAGTAATAGTATTGAAAAAATTCCCAATGTGTATATCCTGCCTACAGCCGAACTACAAATTTTCAGTTTCCTTTTTTATTCATGTCTCTAAATTTTAGGGATTAGAGGGCTTTCAAATTTGCAACATTTAGAATTTAATCTAAAACAATTTTGTTTTCCTGAATTGAGACTGCATATACAGGAATGTGTGAAGGAAATTTCATTTATCAGAGCTGATGGTGGATAACACATTTAAAAATAATAATTAAAAACAGATCTTTGAGCCTAACTGTTTGCTGGTAAGATCAATGTTTACACATGGTAGGTTATAAATATTATTAAGTCCTAAGCAAGTTATTCCTGAATAAGCTAAATTCCCCACACTGAGAATACTCAGTCTAATTCAACACAATGAAGAAGTATAAGAAATTTTTTTTAAAAAAAAATATGCTAAATGAGAAACCTAGTGGCTGGTCACTGTAGCATCAATGTTGTGGAGTATGTTGCAAAATAGTCACATATATTTCATTTTCATTAGCTATGCTCTGAGTGTGATGGATCATTTACCTCATCATATTGAATTGGGTTTTCATCAAGAGCAACAAAAAATGCAGCACTCTCTATTTCATGCAGTGATAGTTTATTGATCCCTTCAGAGAAGTACTTTCTCCTTATCTTTGCCCAGTGAGTGCGGTCCCCAGCTGTTAATGCTGCTAACTTCTCTTCTCCAACAGCTGGAGATGATGTGTCTTGCATTATCTTTCTGATTTGTCTGCAAAAAAGGAATGAGAACATCAGTCACCACCAACTAACTGTCTATCAGGATAAAAGGATACAGGCAAATAGTTTACACTAACAACATAGACCATTCACCATGCGGTGATCGTCCATGCCAGTTCTTACACTCTTACAACATAAACACCTGTTTTCCAGTGTGTGCTGACATAGTTTTTCCTGAGACTTGTTACCCTTCTAAGCTCATTAAATTGGAATTAGTTCGCTGATATATTTATCACACCAGGCATCTCTCTGGCCTTAATCTTATTATCATATTCTCATCTACATGGCTCCATTAAATTAAAAGTTTCACAACCTGTACTCATATTTTCAAATATTGATCTATCCAGTGACAGCTCCCCTTATTTTGTTGATACTGCCTACCAATTTACTGATCATTTCTTCAAGCATTCACTTCCTTTTCACAAACCCCCAAAATTTTGTAATAAATTTCAAATACCTTTCAAAAAATGGAAGTTTTACTCAAACTATTCCCTTAAAATGGAAATATTACTTAAATGAACTCTTAAATTCCAATTATTATTATTAACAACTAACCATTTTTATTTTATTTCTATATGTACAAATTATCATGTGCCTATTGGTTTCTAACCAATTTCTTCAATTGAACTTAACTTTTTATTTATTATTACTTTGTTCTTAGTTCAGATTCAGTTGTTTCAATTCAAAAGTACTATAAAATTGATTATAATTTTTCTACAATAGTGTTATTCATAATTTCTATAATTGCAATGGATTTTATAACATAGTGGCCATTCTCATACATATGTACTTATGCATTATGCACATTTTAACTTTAAATTAATTTAAAGAAGGTTATACACAAACTTTTTTGAAAATTTGAATTTTATAAATTTATAACATCCTTGTCAGGTAACCTAAAATTTTGTTAGTCCATAACCAAATATGTTTACAGAGCATCGAGCTCATCTCAGTAACATTGCAGATCAAGTTTAAAGTCATTTGTTAAGTATTTCAAGTCATATATCAAAGTAAACAGACCATAATATAGATACTGTCCTATAAAGGAGTTCAGACAATTTAAGAAAACAAAGCATTGCATTCATTTTCAGAGATACTTCAGACCTTAACTAGCAAAATGAGATTTGAACCTTCGTAGGTAGGAATCTTTCCTGAGGTAATATCGGTATTTTAGAATCGAGTTTGTCTGAAAGCAGTATGGTGCAGTAAACATATTTAAAATTCCAGAAGCCACAGTTTTGAAGATATTGATACGGTTTGTAGTTTAAAAGGAGTGTGATTTTTTCTTACATGTCATATTAAATTTTGAGAGAGAAAACTGAAAGTTAAGGGTTGTTTTTGGAGTTTTTAAGAGAATAATGATCCACGTGTAGGAGGAAAGAAAGTTCAGATTAAAGAATATAGATAAATTCAAAGAAGGAACTAAGTTTAAATGAAATGGGATTTTTTTTCTAAGCATGACAAATTAATTGGTTTTTGAATATAGGAAATATTTATGCCAGAATCTAAAAAAGAAAATTAACTATAAACTCATTAATATGGCTCCTTCTGGTAAACAAATAATAAGAAACACTGGGTGGGAGGAGCTTCCTTAAATTATCAAAAAAACTAGTAAAGAATTGTTATCATAGTTAAGGAGTATCACAACCTTATATAAAATGCTATTTAGAATCTTTTAAAGTAGGTTTCAGATGTGTAAGTTAAATATTTCAGGAGATTTCAATTTTCAAATATTTTCCCAGTTTGAATTTTTGATATTTCGCCCAGTTTAAAAAAGTAACCAGGCACATTTGTTCATCAAATGAAAGAGAGAGTCCTATAGAACAGTTCAGAAGTAATTTCAACTTTGTAATTCACAAATTTTGGATGTGAAAGAAAGTTTGAAGAAATCCAATGAAAATAATTTTTTATGGCAAACGAGGACAAGATACATTTAAACATTTAGGAGTTAAGCTATTTACTGTAAAAATTTCAGGTCATTTGGAATCAATTGTGTACCCGGAAATTTTGGGTGATTTCATGAGAATAGGGAATTTTCCTGGTTCCCATGGAAGGGGCCTAGGGCTCCTCATGGTCAGTCAGTAAAAATCAGTTGAGCCAGCACCACGTTGCTCTGACCTATGCTTGGGCATGAAGGTTTAGGCTGGAGTCAACAGGCGATACCATGAAATAGTGTTTCCGGCAGCCATCTTAGATTTCTCAGTGTGTGTATTTAATACTTGCAACCTTAATGTGACTGTAAGCAGTTAGGGGTCTGAGGGTTTGCCTGACTTGAATCATTTATCAGTATTTGCAATCATTTAATTTGGTGAAGAATTCTGATGGCTAAAATATTGTTCTACGAACTTGTAAATTTTTCTGAATAATATAGTGATGATTTAGATTTTCAATAGCAGCAGTGACCTTATTTTCTACATACCTTTCCTGATTGAGGTTATCCCACCTAGTGGTGACTGATTAACAACAAGAACAATCTTAATATCCAAAGGTTACTAATCTCAACTAAGCACTTATTTCTGACATCCTGAAATCATCTCTAAAACAATTATTCCATTCTGTATATTAATCGTCATCTCAAACCCAATGTGAAACATGTATTTCAAGAACTGCTAGTAAAGACAACTATGGCAAGGGAGGATTGCCTTGTCTGTTGTTATTTAGATTTGTCATTTATTTATTTTTGACATGACTAACTAATTTTGTCATAACTTCAAATTGTTTATAGAATATGTATTTGCTCTATCCATATTCTGATTAGAGTGTTTAATATTCCAAAAAATTCAAAACTGAAATGTCTTAATAGTGATATATTTGATAACACTGTTAATTGCCATTAATTTACTGGATAATCAAGATAACCACTAACCCCCTGGTAATTTTACCCTCCATTCTGAAAATTTTTGAAGCTTCATCTAACTGATTTCTAAACTTACTTTAATTACATTTACACAAAAGTTATTAACTTACATTTCAATTTCACATGGTTTCAGTATCTGTCCATTGCAGGAAACAATAACCTTGAAGTAGCGGCCTCTGTGATACACAACTACATGATTTGATGTGGTGTAATGAATCAATTGATCTGTTTCATCACCAGGAATTCGTGTTGAATTGAATAGCCGAGTATACTGCCATGAGCATAAAGGAATCAAACCTTGAATAAGAAGCTGGAAACAAAAATTTTACTATAGGTTAATCAGTTTTATAGTCAAAAACTTAACAATTTGTTACAAGTAAACCTGTACATACCAAATTTCAGAATTGAAGACATATCTTAGGGAAAAGTTCAATGTGTGGAAGGAGGCAAACTTACAGTGAAATCTGAGTGGGGACCATTTAAGGATATCATAAAATGAGGGGAAGAAATATTGATTCCAAATACAAAAATAAATGAAAGTACAGAATCAAAATACAGTAATAAGGAGCTGAAAAGGCTAAAAAGTTTGGTAAGAAGAGATCATAATAGAGTTAAAAGATAGCAAGACAATTGGGAAAAATTTGAAACAAATAAACAAGGATTTACTAGTAGCAAAGAGAGTAGATTGATTGATGAAGAATATTATAATTCGAGGGTGACCAATGAATGATATGGATAATAATTTCTATGATTATGTTAGAAATCTGTTGGGTTTGAAAGGTATTCAAACCTTTGTTGATAAGGGTGGAGAAGAAGTTTTTGAGGATTCATTAAAGGCCTCAGAGAATTTAAGTAACTAGTTTTTATAGCACCACTAGGGATGGGAGGTTGTAAATCAGAGGAGCCTCCCCATGTATGTAGAAGTGGGTGAACAAAATAAATATATATATATATCGTAGAGATATTATGAAGGAAAGCTAAAAAACGCAAAAGGTCAGTGTGGTTAATATTACAAAAGATGTATGTAAGATAGGTGGAAACAATATTATATCTTACCTCGTAATATTATTTTTATTTGTTATGGAGACTTGCTGCTTGTCTGGGGTGTACCCCTCATGCTGAATATGGCCAGAGACTGATCTGCCAGATTCAACAAGAGGCTTACACGCCTGCAGAAACCCAAGCTCAAATTCAAAATGTGGGAAAATTGTAGGAGACAAAGGACATCATGCTATCCAATGAGGACTGAGGTAATTTTGGCTATACTGATGCCTTTGAAAACAGTGGAATATTTTTATATTTTACTATACAGTTTTAGTTAATGGATTATTATGTATTTATTAATGTTAACCACACTATTAATGGATAACTTCCTGTCTATACTATCAATAAGAACAAAGATGGTCCTAATGATATATCTGATTAAAAAAGTGTTGTAGGGAAGGAATTGCTTGTTGAAGACCTGAAGTGTAAATATGTTTGAATAATATATAATAATAAACTCAAGTGGAGCAGGTTTCAAAATCCTTTAGTTAGTGTAGAGGACTAATAAGAGAGTATGTGCAAGAGAAGTGAGAGAATTAGATTACAAAACTTTTGTCATTTGTTTGTTTAAATATAGTGGTGTAGTGTGGCTCTTACATTTTTGGTACCAAGTACAGGAGATGGAGAGGGTGCAAATGAGGGCATCTAAAAAAAATATTTTTATGGCTTTATGCCTCGTTGAGGTCATTAGAGGTGGGATGGGAGTGGGTACCAGGAATTGGAAGGAATTCTGCCATGGCCTCTTGTAGGAAGCATCCTGACATTCACCTGAAGTGATTTGGGGAAACCATCGAAAACCAAAATCTGGATTCCCGGATGGGGATTCAAACCTCCCGAAGCATCTAGGTGAAATTCATTGGAGGACAGAAGGAAAGTCAAGAGTGTGCTGTGATTGTACAAGGTGTATGTTGGAGATGAGACTTTGAAAGATATAAGTTGAAGAATTAAATGTAGTACATGAAAGGGGAAAGATAACCATGACCAGAAGCTAACACTCAATTTCAAGTACAGTACAAGGAACTGGAAAAATTTCCTTTTTTTAGTTAACTTAGTGAGAGATTACCAAGAGAAGTGATGATAAATTTAACAAAAGTGCTGAAAGAATTTAAAATATGTAAAAGGCAAAAATAGATGGGTGCAAGATGGTAAAAATGAGTGTGTAGGGAAATTAATTGAATTGAATAAAAATTACGTTGGAAATAAATAAAATAAACTTACTGGTTTTTGTTTCTGCAGTTCGATACGTTTCTGGCATTTCATAAACCTGTGAATTATCATAGCGGCTCTTGCTGATTGTACATGTGTTGGATCTCTAAGAATTATATCAATTCCATAATAATTTGAATTCACAATTAGTGGGGATCTTCCTCGGAGGTAGACATATTCCTCCCACCAGTCAGAAACATAATTTTCTGTTAGCCTGAAAAATTCACACATAATTTTCTTTCTATTAAAACAAAATATTTACATCATCATAGTGTCATAATAGCAACAATAGAGAGGGAATAAATGGGTAAATACTTATATACAAACAAAATACAAAATATACCCACCATTCACCCAATTTAAAGGGAGGTTAGAAGCAGCAACAAAAAGCATTTTTAAAAAACTGGCCTACGCCTTTCTTCAAGAAAGTAGAAATGTATGACTGAGTTCATGAGGCACTAGTGGTAGCTTCAAGAATGGTGGGGGAGTTGGTGGGGGAAGAAATTTTAATCACGGTAAAGAAATCAAATAAAATAAAAAATGGGACATGTAAATGAGGTGTAAAATTATTTAAAAATATAAAAGATAAATAAAAATAAACCAAAACAATTTTTTGAAAAACCTTTCTTTGTAAATTAATTATAGTAACAGATGATGGGTACATCAGGGTGAGGAAGGTGAATATTATTTGAGGTCAAAGCCCAGATGGTGTCTGGTATCCAGAATATGTTGGGAGGCCAATTTGCACCTCCAGAGTTTGGATGGAGATAAGGTTTCAGGAAGCACTCTGACAGCTGTAACTATAAAATAGTTACTATGGTCATGGGAGTTGTAAGAGCTAGGTTGTGAAACAACAGAGAGGTATAGATTTTGAAAGTTAACCGTTTGTCTGTCACAATTCATCAAAAAAGAAAAAAAAAACTCATTCTCCCCACAATACTTCCTACAACACCCCACATATCTTTAGCAAGCATACATATATATATAAAAAAAATATGTACACATACCAATCATCTATTGCTCCTAAACCAGTGTATGGCTCCTTCCCTTGTAGCAGGCCTCATTTAAAAACATGCAACATGCATCCACCCACCATAACCTATTGTAACCCTACCACTAGTAAAACCTATGCCATCATAGGCTATTCTACTTGTACCATGTCTTAGCTCATATACGATCTCACCTGCCAGGGCCGCATTTAATCATAGTCTACATAGGCTGTATCCTAGGGGCCTCCACCACAAAGGAGGGCCCGCACCACAAAGAGGGGGCCTGCACCACAACCCTGGGCCAGTCGAATTTAAGCATCAATAGTCGGAAGCAGCGAGAGCCACTGTCAACAGGGGGACCCGCACCACATGTATAGCCTTGGGGTCCACAGAGCCTAAATGCAGCCCTGTTACCTGCCTCCATTATCAGAATTCTTAATCTGGCTTCACGATCAGCCAGTTATCCATCAGAATGAATAGTTGCAGACAAACATTTTACTTCAAAAATCTATAACATCTTGTTGCTGTCCAAACAAGTTCTCACAATTCTTGTGACCTCTATAACTATTTTACAGTCAGAGCCAACAGAATAATTTATGAAACCATATCCCCATCTGATCTTCAGAGGTGGGAATTGGCATACCAACATGCTGTGGATACTGGACACCCACCAGGCCTCATTCTCAGATCATATTCATCTTCCTCCCCTGATATACCTATCACTTGCCAGTATAATTAATTTATGTAGACATATTTTATTTCAATTTTTTTATCCCTTACATTTTTTAAATATTTTTAACCATGTTTACATGTCCCCTTTTTATTTTGTTTAGTTTCTAACCTAGTATTAACGTTTCCTTTGATGTTGTGCTTACTCCCCCACCATCTTCACCCTGAATGTAATGGTCAAAACCACAATTCATGTTGCTGTGTTAACTACTGGTGCCCGCAAAAACTCATGTTCCTAATTAATTGAAAAAATATTTTGTTTTTTTGTGTTTGTGGAGTGTGTTTTATGGCTGCTGCCCTTCTCTCTTCACCTTCCATGAGTGGTGTGTATATTTTACCTTCCCTTCCCATATAAATGAGTGTCTTAATATTTATGTTGTCAGTTTTTCAGCTGATAAATTTATTTCTTACCATGATTTAACAATGAGGTATCTCTGAAGCTTATTTCCAATTCCTTTCTGGAAATCAGCAGCTAGTTTCTCTAAATGTGAATACCGTGCATCATCATACAGTGGACGAACACTCTGAAGATACTAGAAACAAAATATGAAAGTCAGTGTTTATAAATTAATATTGCTTTTCGGCACTCTAAAATCTATTGTTTAAGTATACACAGTGGTAAAATAGATTTTTATGGAAAATAATTTAGAAAAGTAGTCTACTGTACTAAAACTTTTTCATTTATTAAGACCAACAATTAAAGGTTGTTCTGTGATCAACAATTCATATATATTGTATTCTAATTTTACAACATTTTTATTCAAATTTAGCTTTCAGTTGCCTTTCATAATTTTTTTCTAGTGATTATCCTTGATAGCTAATTTATTAATAATTTCAGATCCTTGGATTAAAAGTCCCTCTCCTCTGTTTCAGAACAGGCAAGAAGCTAATCATCTTTCATCATATAATTATTTTCTTGTGTTTTTCCTGACACACCTGGTTACACTTTAAAAATAAAATAAAAAATCAACTCTGTAACTGCACAAGACATATTATCCAACAAATCAATTGATAACTTATTCCAGTCCATCACATGTGTAGCATTGAATGTGGCTCTTTATGGGGCATATATGTGGACACTGAGGTGAGAATGGAGAGGGTAAGCTCAATGGAAAAGTGAATAATGTTCAAGTGCTGGAAAGGGTTGGTAAGAGGAAGAAACTACCTCAAATCATAAAAAAAGAAAGAAGAACTGGATGGGACGCTTGCCGAGAGGGAAGTGCTTTTTAAAGGATGCCTTGGAAGGACTAGTTTATGGGAGGAGAATGAAAGGAAGAAGGAGGTTGAAGATCACAGATAACATCAAAGGAAATGGAAACTTCATAGACATTAAAAGAAGTACAGAAGACAGGAGGGTGGCCATATCAAAACATGTCTTAGGCAGAACAGTAATGATGATGATTGGTGATCCCCTATGTACAAATATATATATATATATATATATAAATTCTCACTGCCTTATAACCCGATATCAAATGCTAATTTATAGTCAGTATCTTCTTCCACCTTAGTAATATTATTCCTAATTCTTACCAAAATATTCACCCAGGTCTCATTGAAAATGAATCCCTTTCATATTTCCTGTATCTCTTTTTCCGCCTACTTTCCTCCTTTATGAAATCAGTTATTGAATGTTTTATTTATTAATTCCCACAAGTGTATCTAGTGCTCTCCAAATAACTCCCATACTATCTCTGTATACTCAAGGTAGAGCACTACCAACAATTTGTAATTCAATTCTGCTACTACTCTAATACCACAGTTACCATCTTCTATAGGTACAGTAACTCTGAAAAATATCCTTTCCAACACCACAAACGGTGTACCAGTATTTTAAATTAAACCATGGAAAACTGCAATCAGGATGGCTGGTACGTGGGGTCTAGGACTTGAACCTGGGGTGAACACATAAATAAGCACAAAACACAGGAAAAACAATGAATATTTCGAGAATTGGCTCTTCGTCAACAGGAGAAAATGTTTAATATATCTGGTATTTCAAAATATAGACACAATGAGACATAAAGTTTATCAAGATATCACAGTTCAAGTCAGAATGACCAAGGTTAATTGAACTATGATCTGGCATGTTGGTTGGCATTACTTTTACAATTATATGAAGGAGTCAGTTTATCATTGTTTCATGTAAATTTATGGAATTGAACACTATCTTGCTTTCCTCATTTGTATGAGTCAATTGTGTGATTTGATGGAAAATTGGTGAATCAGAATAATTCATGTGACTGCCATTAAGGAATATGAAATACAGAGTTGAAAATCTTTCATGGCAATGTCACTGCATGTTCCATTGCATAAATTAATAAAATTTAAATAATGAAATATGGTTCATAGATAACTTGTATAGGTAACTACTGTACAGTTTATTTATCCACAAGTGAAAGAGAATTGTTGCAAATTTTTGTTACCCTATTATCCATATGTTTATATCAGAGGCATAAAGCATGTTTCTATCCCAATATGGAGCAAATAATTTGACTTATTTCCAACTGACAGCAGCATATCTGACACCATTCAGTGATGCAACTTCGATTTTCACTTTTTATCCACACTCAGTACTTTTTTTAGTGAATTTTCATCAAGTAAGTATAAGAAGTTTAGAAAGAAGACCATTAAACTCCATGTTGTGGTGACACACATGCGGTTACATTTTCTAAATTCTTTATCACCTATTTCTTCTGTAAAAGTTATCACTTTCAATAACCAAGATTAAAAGAACTATTCTCGATACTGATTAAGTTAAGCCTTGGCAACTCTATGCAGAGAGCTTGGCATACATGTTCAGCAACCGCCACAAATGGCCCAATATTAACTTCCTCGGCCCGCAATGAACAACTATAGCACTGCCAGCCGCCGGGTGTGGGCATCGGAGAGAGCTGTTGGCCTATACAAGGAGGTGCGGCATCTGGGCTGTCTCAGTATCCAAAGATTAGCCAGCCTGTGTGGATGTCTTGACACCTGATGAAGACGACGGAGCTAGTCGTCTAAATATCATGTTTTCAAAACACTATCTGGCTGTACACCTGTGAAGACTTCATTTCAAGCATACGCTGGGAAAGTCTCCATTCTTACATGGATGCAAAATATTTCAAATATTTTTTTTATTCTTGGTCTGAAAGAATTCAGATGTATCATTTTCAAAGGAGTCTTATCAACAGTACCTACACTGAATACAATATCTCTAGAGGAAATAAAGCCGCATTGAGTGAGCAAAGGGTATCATGTTGCTGACTAAAAATTCTCCACTTACCAAAATTGAATGGAGGAAGGCAGCAGTACCAAAAAAAAACCATTGTTTTGGGTCAAGCCCTTTTTCAAAACAATAGAAACGTGTTTCTATTTCCTTGAAGAATGATATAATCCGAAATGAAATGATTTGTGTGTGTATGTGTGTGTGTGTGTGTGTGTGTGTGTGTGTTTGTGGAGTATTTTCTTGTTGCTGCTGCCCTCTTTGGTGAATGATGGGTATAGTCAGTACCGGATTAGCCATGTAGTAGGAGTTAGCAAATGCTAAGGGCATCGCACCTTCTGGCCTTTATTTTATTTTTCTCCATTATTACTGTGACTAAAAACTCCTTCATTCAAAGAAGTATCTTCCTATACAGGTCTTTAAGACCATTCGAATAGTTTTGATTGAGACTGTGCATCTTGTTTTCTGTGAAGACCACAACAGTGAGAAGAAGATGGAATGTTCCTAAAGAGTTTATCAGCTCCACAGCAACACTATTTGTTTGGTCCATCCCAGACATTCAGCTATGAAAGTGAAAACCCAAGCCTTTGGCCTCTTAGTCACTAAATTAATGGTCTCAAACTGCTGGCAAATGAGGTGCCAATAGAAACAGAACCCTTACATTAGTTCTTATTATTTAAAGTACTATCTCCAAGAACACTGATCAAACAAATATTTTAATGGAACACTATTTGATTATAATTTTTACAACACTATATGCAATTTTATCTTGGGTGTGCATTGTAATTTGCTTGCTTAGATTATTTTTCACAGCCATTTACTTGAAAAATACTTTTTAAAAAAAAAAAATTTGCTTAATGTTATCATAGGAATAACTTAGAAATTCTACATACCCTGTGAATTGTGTCCTTCAGAGATGGCACGGGTAACCTGGGTAAAACTCCTTGAAAACTGCAGAGTGCAGGTTGCTGTTCTCCAATAAGAACCTTGAGAGCCATAAACCAGAGCCTTGTTCTCTTTGATATTCTTCGTGTCCGTCCTCCTTGTTCATATATCCATCCTTTGTAGAGAAGTAGCAATTTCAGCAACGCACGAACGATGAAGGCAAGAGTCAGCCATATGGCTAATCCAACTAGCACACTTGCAACAGTCTTGCAGCCTGATAACTGAATATCATCAACTTGACAACTACAGAAGAAAATGGGAGAAGCACATTAGATATTAAAGAGAAGAAGGAAAGTACATCAAGCATTTAATGTAGGCTTCACACAGTTGGAAACTGAAATTGAGTTGAAATGTGTAGTGCACTTGTGGATTTGTGGTGACTAGATAAGTGATCATTCAAATAGAATATACAGTTTCATCATAATGACTGAAATATAATGAGATTGTTTGCAAAATCTATTTCAAAGAGACATGTGTTATATATTGTTAAAACTGTTATTTTGTTTTTACTAAAGCTGTTGCAGCTTCTGCAGTAAATTAACAGTAATAAACATGGGATATAAACTTATGTATGACACATCTGAGAAATAATTTTGAAATACAAATGTGTAAAGGTTAAACCAGAGAGGCAAGCTAATGTACTCTGACTGTCCAATTTTAAAAAAAAACATATACCTGGTTTGTGCTACTACAAATGAATTTTTCATTACTCATATAAATAGAGTTTAGTTTTAAAAGAGCAGAAAAGTTTTCATTTGTAACTAAGCACTAAAGTACTGGAAATAATTATGAAAAGATTTGATAGACAGTTAACCTCAAACAGTAAAAATTGTGCTCAGTGCCAAGATAGGTGCATAGATACATAGCCTTAGCAATTAACAATAATAATTTTCAGTTATTCAGTCCTAGCAGAAAATGGGAAAAATCTACCATAAACCTGTTGCAGAATTAGGATGATTCTTCAGAAGAAACTGATTTCATTTGGAGTGTGATATTAACGCAGATAATTTACACAATCACATGCATGTATATATTATGAAGTCAAGAACAAAGTTAGTGAAATTGTGTTAGACGTACACCACTCAACTACTGTTTTATTATAGTTCAAGATAACTTATTTGTTAATCAATAGATGCCAGGTCATAGCTAATTCTACATTATTTTATAAAAAATATTTTCACTTTCAAAAATTAAGTAGCATAGTTACAAAAATATTGAAATATATTATCTCAATAAAAAAATCATTGATTTATGCTACAAAAAATATTATTTCAGACATTTCATGCTTCTGGAAGTTCAAATGTGACAGTGCTGTACAACACTTAAAATTTTTAATAGTTTGCGCTACACAAGTAAATTCATCTGATATGGTCACTTGTATAAACTGAGTTTTTGTAGAAACAAGAGCACCTACCTTTCAACATTAGTGACCATTCTATCAACTATCTCAGCCACTATTCCAACTTGTGTGTAATACATCCCCATTGTCAATGCCACAACAAATATGGCACTTTGTTGTGTAATGGGATATGTCTTGCATTTTATGTAGTTCTGTAAAACATTGATTGGCTGAGTTATTGACAAATATGATACTATTTCTTCAAGTTATACTCTATAAACCATGATGTCATACATCAAATACTAAGTAAGTATCATACCTTAATTCAGAAAGTAATTTGAGAGGAACTTTTGTGTGTAAAAATTCAATGTTTTCACATTTTGTTTTATGGTAGGAATAATAAAATAAACTTGCAAACATCAACACTAATGTGCATAAATTATTACTGTTTAATTGATATTAATCTCGGCAAGTACTTTGTCATAAAATTTGATTTAATGATGTCAATGTAATAATGGGACATATAACGTTGTACTGTGACATGAATATCTGTTTGCATTATAATGTTAAAGACAGAGAGGAAGGCCATGGAGGAAGCTGTGATACTGTAGAAATAGAACAACAAGGCACAAAAATAAAATTTTCATTGGAGGCCCTTCTTTTAAGACAGTGCTTAGTGTTCATACAGCCATGTTGCTGTAGAGACTGACCAGGTAAGGCAGTGTGCAGAGCCTTGGGTGATGAGGGTTGGCTTGAAAGAGCTTGACTAAAGTAAGTGACTCTAAGTACTCAAGTGATACTGGACTCTGTTGTAGAGATGTGATGAGGTTTCGTGATAAATGGAGTATGGGAGGAAGTGATGAGGGAATGTGTTAGAGAAAGAAGTAAAGAAAGAGTGATGAGGGTATGTACTAAAGAAGTAAGGGAATTAGGGTACAAAACTTTGGTCAGACCAGTGCTGAAATATAGTAGTGTAGTATGGGACCCACATTTTGGGTGTCAAATGTGGGAGTTAGAGAGGGTGCATAGAAGACATGCTAGATTTGTCTTTGGGAATTACCACAAAATACAATCGGTAACTAATTTGTTAAAGGAGCTAGATTTGTCTTTGGGAATTACCGCAAAATACAATCGGTAACTAATTTGTTAAAGAAGCTGGATTAGGATTCATTGGGGAAAGAAGGAGGATGAAGAGAGTCATGGGAGTGTACAAGGCATATATTGGTGATGAAGCATGGAGACATATTGGTGGGAAAAATTGAGATAGGTGCATGGAAGGGTAAAGATGACCATGACCACAAGCATAAGGGTGTGGGAAAAAATTTTTGTAGTAAAGGGTGTAAAAGATTGGAATAAATTACCAAGAGAAAAGAAGAATAATTTACCAAAAGAACTGAAAGAATTTAATGTAAAAATTAGTAGAGGGCAAAACTAGGAGGGAAGAGGAAAGAAGAAGGTAGGGAGATTATCACCGAAGTGTGCACTCCATCACAATTTTATCAATTAATATTATTAGTATTACAAGAAAGATCAACAAATAGAGAAAAAGAGCAAGAGTAAATAAAATAGAGAGCTTGTGGGAAAATGAAGAATGATAGGAATATATATTTTTCATCTTGGCCTTTCTTTTCTACTCTATGCAGAAATATTCTGAAACCATGACTTTAAATGATCAGCTGCCTCTCACCACTCAAACTCCTACATACCTGTGTCCTATATACATACTTAATCACTAGAGTGATGGAGTTGTTAAAACACTCTCCCAAACAAAATTTTATTTTCCTGTGCCATGTTATTCAATGATTCTGTGCCATTATGCCATTAGCCATATTTATTCTGACATTGTAAGTTACATTCTTCTTAGGATCTGTTTTATTCTTCCTTATTTATTGTTACAGATAAATGGTTTTAAAAAAATAAGAATAAATAGAGAGCATTATACCAACAGCAAGAGAAATTTCTCTTCACATACTGTTTTAATTTTCCCACAACTTCCCTGAGAAATATAATCTTAAAACTCACAACATGTAAAATCATAATCTTTGCTGGTAATTTAAAATTGATCACAGCAAACACAGTAAAAGGTATTTAGAAAAATGAATGGGGAAACAAATCAAAGTAATGTCAAAAAATATTAACATTTATGTATGTTCATATACACTAAGCCTAATAGAAAACTCACACTGAAGGTATTGAGAAGTCAATGTGCAAGAAATACGAGGCATGTATTTTAAGTAAGTACCATTTTGTAATTAAAAAAAGACGTGCAAATATATCTCAATAATTTTATTTTTACATGAAAGCCTGTACCTAACTCTTCTTTTCTACATAATTCCCTTCAATATATAGGCACTTGTCATAACGTAGTACCAATTTTTGAAAACCCTCCTCATAGAAGTCTGCCGCCTGACCTGTTAACCACTGCATCACAACTGTTTTGAATTCGTTATCGTCTTCAAGACGCTGACCGTCTAGATGTTTCTTCAAGTGCAGGAACAGATGGTAGTCACTGGGCGCCAGATCAGGGCTGTATGGAGGAGGATCTATAGTTTCCCATCGAAAAGATGTGATGAGATCTTTGGTCTGATTAGCCACATGTGGTCAGGCATTGTCATGCAGCAAAACGATGCCCTTGCTCAACTTGCCACATCTTTGGTTCTGGATTGAATGGCACAGATTGTTCAATGTCTCACAATAAGCTGCTGCATTGATTGTCTCATTACGAGGCAGAAATTCCACATGCAATACTCCTTTTCTGTCCCAAAAAACTGTGCACATGATTTTCCGGGCAGAAACTTCACTTTTTTGGGTGAATCTGAATGCCGCCATTCCATGGACTGTTGCTTTGATTCAGGTGTGACATAGGCCACCCATGTCTCATCGCCTGTAACAATTTATCTTAAGAAATCATCACCATCGTTGTGGTACTGCTCAAGAAAAGTCAATGCACTGCCTAAACGTTTGGTTTTGTGCACATCCGTTAACATTTTCAGTACCCAACTTGAGCACAATTTTTGGTAATTGAAGTGCTCGGTCACAATGCCATACAAAACACTACGAGAAACATTAGGAAAGTCATCACACAAGGAGGAAATTGTAAAGCGTCTATTTTCTCTCACCTTATTGTCCACTTTCTGCACCAAACTTTCATTAACGGCCGAAGGACGCCCACTCCGTTGTTTATCAGGCACATTTGTGCGGCCATCTTTAAATGCTCTCACCCACTTTCTCACCATTCCATCACTCATAATGTTTTGTCCGTAAACTGCACAGATCTCACGAGGAAAATCGATCGGTTTTAGGCCTTTAGCACAAAGAAATCTTATAACAGCCCGTAGTTCACAGTCGGCGGGACCCACGATTATCGAAGGCATCTTAAACACTCAGTGAACAATGTAAACAAGGAAGAATTAGACTGTGATGGCGTCAGTGCAAAGGCAAGAGAAGCAGGTACCCAGTGCGCATGCGCGGAATGCCGACCGTAGTGCTGCAGCCATGGTACTTACTTAAAAAATATGCCTCGTATTTTTAATATGACCAGAACAAAGTGTATGGTATAATCTTATTAACTATTCAAAGAATAAAAATTCACACCAGACATCCTCCTGGCCTCAGTCTTTGATAAGACCCTTCCAACTTCCAGTAGACCCAGCACCTACAATTTGTTCACATTTTATAAATCTTATATTTAATATTTCCTAATTAAAGTTATTTATTAGTATTTGTATCCTCCCCTCCCCACTTTTCATCAATATATTTCCCAGAATTATTGATTAATGGTTAAGTACTTTCACGCCCTATCTACTACCACTCTACCCACCCTAGCCATGCTACCTCCATTCACTAAGTGGGCATTGGTGTGATCACATCCAACTTCATTAAATGTCTCATCTACTTGCAAGAATAACATTCAACATCAAAATAGTCTTTTACATATATATATATATATATATATATACATATATATTTTTTTTTTTTTTTTTTTTTTTTTTTTTTTTTTTTGTTCGTTCTTCCCAGCCGCCAAAATGTATGGCATGTGTTGAACTGAATTTCCGTATCCTTCCTTAGATTCAAAGATAAATAGATAGATATGTTCACTTTGATCCCATGTGAGAATAATCTCGAGGATGTGGAACAGTACATACACTTATTAATAATGTCAATTATATTACTATATAATTGATAATATTATTGTACATTGATAACAAATTCGCTACAACCCATTAGTATAATCAATATCCCCTGTAATCTACAAATACAATCCCGAGTTAATTACTACTTATTATGTGGAACAGTGTATACACTTCTAATAACCAGTTATTTTCTTTCCAACCAGTTACCATTACAAGTTTCACTGTAATCTACAACTACATATTATATCACGTTAGTTACTATTTATGTGGAACAGTACACACAGTTATTAACAATATCAATTATATTACCAACAACTGATTATCAGTCAATTAGTTAAAAACCTGTTAGCATGATAATTTTTCACAGCAATTTTTTAGTGCATGCTATCCCATGTTAGTAACTATATATGAGTGAATTTTGTAAACAGTGTAATTACTTCATTTGTCAAAAGTTTCAATAGTAAGAAAAACCAAGAATAAAAGTATACGATAATAAGGTTACAAATTATACAATTTGAAGTCTTTGATGCTTTTTTAATGCCCAGTAACAAATAACTTTTAAGTAAGTCACTTATACCATGTGGCATCTTCCCCCTCTTTCATACAACTCTTGAACATTGTTAGAAACTCAAAAACAGCAGAAAGCTCAAATATTATGTATTTGATAATAAATACAAATAAGTCTGTCCTCTGCAAGGATCTATTACACAAGATTAATAATAATAGATAAAGTACAAACCTTTAATTTTGTAAAGTGCTGCTGGTTTAGTAAATCATTTAAAATATATTTTCTCCCAAAGTTGAAGCTGTATCCATTATGGATGATAGCTGTGGAAGCAACAGCATCAGCAAGGGCCATTATTTGTCAGCAGTCACCCTGTTAATGATAATAATAATTTTTATTGCCTATTTACTTGTATTTATGTTTTAAACAGTCAGAACCTGGCAATCATACAACATAAATTACGTTATAAATACAGTTAATACATTCCGAATCAAAGTGCATTCGTCTACAAGTCACATTTAAACAAGTTTATATAAGACCTTATTACATAAATAAGGTTTTATTCCAGTTTTAAATTCATTCCATTCAAGAATTTTTGATAAGATGAAGCTTATTATAAAGCATTGCTACTATTTCATTGGGACTCTTACCTGCTGTCTTAGAATTATATCCTTCAATATGTAAATTAGACTTGATTTGAGTGTCCTATCATGAATTTCACCATTAGTATTATTGAAGTTTGAATTATATATATATATATATAAATTAGAATATTTTCCAATCTAAAATTTTTCTACATGATGCGTTCCTATACAGTTTGCATATCATTCTAATACACCTTATCTGCAGCAGTTATAGACATAGGGCAACAAGATCCCCAAACTTCAATAGACTTAATGGAAGTGTAATGCTGGATCATTCATTATGATAATTAATAAATAATGAGAGCAATAAATAAGTGTGGACTAGTTTCAACAATCATTACTTGTTTATTTCAAGAATAGAAACAATTAGCATCCAAATTAACTATCTTGATGAGAGAAGGGTTTTCTCAGAAGACCTCCAGTTGGCACTTGTTTGCAGGCACAAGGGTGTGGGATTTTCTTCCGTATGTTAGGGTGTCAGGGATTGAAATAAATTAACAAGAGAAACGATGAATAATTTACCAGAAACTCTGAAAAAAAAAATTAAGTTTAAATTAGTAGAGGCCAACACGAATGTAGCAGCCGCCACCCCGATTATCACCCATTGTCTTTGCTCGGGAAACTGCGCTTCAGACAGGGGCGTAGCTACTATGGGGCTAGGACGTGCAGTGCACCGGGGCCCCTATGTTCAGGGGGCCCCCAAGTGCAGTTCAGAGGCCCACGAGCCTTCATGGCAAACTGACGACCATTTTTAGCTCTACAGTCATCTAAGGGGGCCCCTGAGTCACAGGAAGCCACTCACTAAGGGTCCTCTCACTGCTCAGGGGGCCCCAAGCACAACAACTCTAGGGCCCCATCCTCAGCTCAGGGAGCCCTTACCAGCAACACAAAGCAAAAAAAGGTCGCCCATCTTGCCTGAGGGCCCAAAATAAATTTATTGCACCAGGGTTCTTGTTGACCTAGCTACGCCACCGGCTTCAGGCACGATGTTGCCCCCCCCCCCTGAAGTTGCGGCCCGAGGCAAGCGCTCCGGTTTGCCCTCGCTTCCCCCCCCCCCCCTTTCCCCTAGACCAGACACTGCATTTGTACAAGAATGGCGGACACACAGTCGCCAGAGATTCACCATTGATTCTTGTGGCAGTGTTAACGTGGGTGCGTATTACTGGTGATTGCGATTCGTTCGTCAGGCGTTAGCATTGAATCTGGCTGTTCCCTTATTTTCGATAAGTACATACCGTCAGAGCGGCCAACAGGTTACATTCTCTGTGTAATAATACCGGTATGCAAAATACCCCTTAGTGACGCTGTTGAAAATAATCGTTCCAGTTAAATTGCGTGGTCACTTCACCGGTAGGTGACTTTATCACGACGCAGATACCTCGAGGCTAGCCAATAGATGAAGTGCATTATTAATGTTTTTCAAAATTGAACAGCTCTCTTCATGAACTTGTATTGCTAAAACCCCACACATAATGAAATGCTTAAAATTTTCCAGTTTAGTTGTTTATTTATCTTTGTTGGTTTGACATTTCTGATACTTCAATATACCTGCGTTCCATGAAAGTGCAGCTGGTTTTAGCATCATAAAGATATTTAATCGTATTAATTAATCAATATCATTATTGTATTTGTGATGGTTAATTACTCTCCAGAGTATGTAGTACACAATTTATAAAATAACTTCACATAATAAATTGTCAGCCTTATCACTTGCTTCTTTCAAATGCAGCAAGTGGAATGAGAGTGTTACAGTAATTAGAAATATAGGCCTACTATCAAACAGATAAATTTTTGTTTCGCGGATGATACCAATTAGGACGCATGAATCACTCTCACATCTTGCGAAGCTATTAATACATTTCATTTCCATAAGAAACAAATGCTACGCAAGTTCTGAATTTATTTGTGATTTGAATCTAGTAATTGATAAAAGAAATTAGTGTTGGTATCACTGCCTGGTTCCGGGAATTGAGGGGGAGGGGGGAGGGAGGAGATTAGGAATTTGCGTAGTTCCTGAAAGACTGCGTCGATAAATGGATTTACAGTTTTTGGAGATGGTTAAGAACGTGTCGAGGATGGACCACATTCTCGAGGTCCAAAAATATCGGAAGCCAGAAGATTTATTTTCTTAAGGAACACGTAAGCCACGAGAAAGTTTCAGCAAGCTCACTGAAATAGAGGAAGACTATCTTGAAACATAGCAGTACCGGTGTGTATGTTTCTTGTTTATATGATACCATTTGAATCAATTATAATTTAAATCCCAATGAACCTCGTATAACACATTAAGAGAAGAATCAAGTCGAATAGAACAATGCATGCGAACATTTATTGCTTTGTGGTAACTGGCGAAATATTTTTAGTTCCTGAACTTAACTTCTTTCGTTATTTTGCGGTCATCAGCTATTGTCAATGAAAGTAAAACACATTTTAACTCTTTGAATAAACAAATACTGATATTTCATGGAACAGATTTACTCATAAACCAATCTCTTATGACTTTTGAAAATATTTAATTGTAATGGAGGGGCATGTTCCGGTGGAAATTTCTTATTCTTATTAATTTTTATTTTAAATTCTTTGAGTGTAATTTTCCCACCAAAGTATTTTTGTCCCTTACCAATTTTAATTCTAAATTATTTCAGTGTATTTGGTTATCTATTCATATCTTTCCATGGTAATGTATTGCAATATGTAGACCCTATGGAATTGTACCAGCTCACAAGACACAAGACTGGTTAAAAGCGTAGAGGTCAGCCAGTTACTCCAGCCTCGTAAAAACTACTGTAGTGGAGGGAGAACTGTTTATTTCCGAAGATTTCCTAACGTCCACTCATGGCCTAGAGTCTAGACTAGCTTCCAAAGCAGCACTGATGGATTCAGAGGAATTAACGATCCAGTGATTCCCTCCTTTAACGATCCATTACCGGATAGGAACCGAGCGAGGCGGTGTAACGGTTAGCGTTCTCGCCTCGCATTCGGGAGGACGGCGGTTCGAATCCCCATCCGGGCATCCAGATTTGGGTTTTCCATGGTTTCCCCAAATCACTCCAGGCAAATGCCGGGATGCTTCCTTCAAAAGGCCATGGCCGAATTCCTTCCCATTCCTTGCCCCCATCCTGGCCCCCCATCCTTTCCCGTCTCTAAAGACCTCGATGTTAAAAAGAGACGTAAAGCAGTTACAAAAAAAAAAAAAAAAAAAAAAAAAAAAAAAAAAAAAAAAACCGTATAGGATTTTTCACATTTGCCTGACACAGGCAAACGGAAAACTTAGATACAATTTTATTACGAAATCTTATGCAATATTGCCTCAGAAATAATTTGAATTCACATGAGTATATATTACAAAAACTTCTAACAGAAATGTTGTAGTGGCTATATTACCAAAGCTTGTGGACGAAGTGTAGCTTGTCACCGGAGCGTGCGCTCCATCGCGATTAAATTTCCTTTAATTTATTTTTCCCATCCCTTATGATCCTTACAGAAGACGTGTTCTTGAGATATGTTGAAGGAGTATGGCGCCAACGAATTATTTCAATTTATACGTAAAAAACATAATTGAGTTCAATATAAGAATGATGAACAACTGACACGCCGGTGAAACCACAGTTCAGTCATCATAGATTTAGCTGTGGCATCGTTTCACATCATCACCTTGAGGAGTATCCTTCGTCAACATTATTGTTGATTGCCCTAGAGCCACAAATGTCACTATACATCTAGTTTTACGACACGTGAATTTTTTCTTTAAATTCTGATGTAAATTGTTTAGCATTTCCTTCCATATACTTATGGTCCCTGACTCCGTTACCAATAAATGTAAAGCTTCCGTTTCCACTATGCTTCCAGATAGACCTAATACATACTCCCAATTTTTCCCGCAGTTTCCATCCATCAGCATGGATATATACAGCTCGAAGAATTTAAGTCGATTACGACGTAAAGTTAGGACATCAAGCTTATCATATCATGGATCCAACTCTTTCCCCGAAAATAAGATAGAGATCTGTTATCTTTGCAGAATGTTTTGCCACTCTTCTTACACTGATTTTTTCCTCATCCACAATGAGGTTGCTCAACGAATTGCCCTCTTATACAAGTGGTCCGCGCCAGATTCCCTGCACCAAATCTTGAATTCACGAAAAGAAGGAAACATTCTTGGGAAGCTTCTGCTACTGAATGTTTCTAATTGCTTTTAGCCACTTTTAAAATGACGGCGTATCAGACAAGATTTTAGTTTGGGGGATGGAAAGAAGCCTGTTTGAGCTACTTCAGTTGGGTAACAAGCAACGTCACGTTCCAGCAAAACTATTCATATCAGCAGTGATGTGTGGGCGGCCATAATGTGAAGATGGGTATTGACATTATTTGACCTATTTTCAGATCGATTTCTATTAATAAAAAATTCGCCAATTTCCACCTTCGCTGAAATAATCCTGGGATGTTTTGAGGCATAATGATCGCAGTATTTCCCTGATTTTTAATTCATTTGGTTGAGAATGAGGAAGATTGGCTAAGCCGCCACCGTTCTGTAGGAGGTGAGGTAGAGTGGCCGTGGTTCAATACTGTTTATTGACTTGGCTAAACACGTGATGTAGGAAATAAAGCCCTTAATAATAGTTCTATTATTATCTTACACGTTGCTTCGCGAAGGCACTTCATCAACTCCAGTAAAATTAATCAAGGGGAAATTTCATATTGACTAACAATTTCAAAATCAAGAAATTCAGTAAGACCTTCTATTTCCTCTCGCTTATTTTACCTCGCTTCCTCCATTTGCATGTTGTTGCCCCCACATAAACTTGAATCCCATCTTCGTGAAGGTCTGCTGGCTTCTTGTCTGACTGGGGAATCCCGATCTCGGCTGAGATTTTCAGAAAACCTTAAGCCCCGTCCTTCAACTGTGACAAGGTTACTCTGTACATGCCAGAATTCATCCGTTGTTCAGATTCGTCAAAAGAATTTCTATATCGTTATAAATATTATTATTAATTATTATTCAAAATCGTTTACCTAGCATTATTATTCTACTAAGGTTAGGCGAATACAACAAACGAAGTTAGAAACTCTTTCAGTTTGTCTCAAGACCGCACAGAATTATATTATTCCCGGTTTTTCCTCGAAAGCCGAATATAAGATACTTTCAAATCAGACACGTAGCCTACACCCATACAGAACGTTTTCCAAATGCATCGATGTCACCACAAGAAAACAATAAAATTCAGTAAAACAGTAAAATTCAAATGGTTCTGTATGTGGAATTGTTCCTTCAAAATGGCCATGGCCGAATTACTTCCTGTTCCTTGCCCCCAGCCCTTTAACCGCCTTTAATGACCTTGAAGTCGACGAGGCGTAAAGCTGTAAGGAAAAATTAGATCTGAGAGTATCGCAGAAATGTTTGATTTGTGGGTTTATCAGTTTGATGTTCACTAGTAAAATAATGTTCAATAAAATTAGTTGGCATTAAGCTGACTGGTCCGGGAAATTAATTGCCTCCAACTGAAAATACTTTGAGATTTTGTAATTAACTATGAATAACCTGAGCATCAAGTTCTGCTGATCTGGCCAAGATCCAAATGATAGTTTGCAATGTTACCTTCTTGTATAGCCTGCACACTCATTAACAATCATTTGAATATACTACCTCTGTATTAAAAATCGTCAGACACTTGCAAAGATGATTAATTTATTTTACGACTGTTTAGGGAAAGTTCCAAATATATATCAGTTTTGGCTCCCGTTTCGATACTGTTATACCTTATGAATCACAACGAACTACCCTAAAGATGGCCGTTTCTTGCTCCCACAGTGTTACTAGTTAATCACATATTTAAATAAACTGTTACCAATCCCGACTAAAATTACAATGTGTTCCTAGGCCACTTAGATCTTCCGTATATATATTTTCAACCCAAATTGGCCAATGATAGCCTCTTTTTAAAACTACTAAGTAAATTTTCTACTTTGTCGCCATACTAAGCATCAGATTATCTGGCCCAAATATGTATAGTTCTCTTATCTTTCCCCTAGCTTTTTCTAATTAACATTATCGTAATTTTTATCTTTTAAGATTTCAGAAATAGCTCTTCGTTTCTTCATTCCAGCCCTTTGAAATTTCGTCATTTCTTTCTGTAATGAAAATTTCTAAACGTCAAATTACTCACTTAAAACGTTATTTATTCAACAAATCACTTTTCAGTTATTCATCCCCATGACTTCTAGTTTCTTCAAATATATCTCCTTCTCTTTTAAACATCTTTAAATAAAGAACTGACTAATGTTTTCAAGATCTCTCCATTACGTTACAATCTGCCCATTCGTAAAACACCGTATTTTTCTCCTTTCCCACTATTAATCTATCACATTAATGCTTTTTTCTTCTCTTCTGTAATGTTACTGTACTGTACAAGGTTTTAAACATTGTTTTTCGTCACGCCTTCATTCCTCGTTGACATAACGCGACCAGCCGATAACGACACCTATTAAATTCCTATTGTCGGCATCCGTTCCTATGTTTCACAGGAACTAAACCTTAAGTAGCTTAAAAACTTAATCTAAATTGAAAAACATACAGTTTATTTGAAACGTTATTTTTACTACATTCAGAATAAGAAACTGTTAGCTGCGATCTGCCTCATTAAAGAGGCTTCAGGAAACAACATAACTTTGATCCTTAGTTATAATGTTTCGGTGTTTATGGAATAAATAATTTTAAACAATAATTAATTAATGATTAAAGGTTAGTTATTTATCATGATAAAACATCGTTATATACAGTGCTAAAAATATACACAAACATCCCCGTGTTAATTAATAAATTTTAAAATAATTTCCATTTAGAAAATATTGTTCATCGATACAGTAAACCGTTGGTGTCGTTACTGCGAAATATGTATGGGTGCAGTGTATCCCACGACATCCAGCGTAAACAAAGGAGATGAATACAACTCATGTGTAAATCACATGTTTCTGGGTGAGCTATTAGCATTGGAGTGCCATCTCGACACACGAACGCTCGACAATGGCTATTGTTCTTCGTGCACCGGTCAGTAGACTTTCTTCGAGTGAATTACCGATTGCGGACTGATCTATTTGCAAAATCTAATTAGATGCAAAATTATACTAACTGTCACCTCAGTTATGTGAAGTAGATGAATTAGAACAAGACTACATACACGACTACTGTACAGTAAGATTGATTTTGTTCCGTCCAAGACGGAACGTGGAAACGAAATCCTTGAAGTAATTAAACACCATCCAAAGGCCTATATCAGGTAACTTCACAAAGCCCTTAGTTAAGAATGGCATAATAAGTAGTTACGCGGTCCAATGTTTAATTGAGATCAAGTAAAGGGAAGGAAATCTGCGATCCCATTTTTGAAGGCACTACTCCGGTATTCACATGCAGTGATTTATGGAACTTGGGACGGGTTAACCGAAAATCAAACTGGAGTGTTCTAGAATACCAGACAAGATAGCTCTAACCATCTGTCATTGAATCAAGAGAAAATAATGTAATAATTAACATTGATAAGTTTTGTATTTTAATTACGGAATAATAAAGTTTTATGAAATAAGGGTATTAATCTTCGTTTAAGTACCGTGTGTGCAAAGATGAAAAAGAATTTCCAGCAGGACCTAAATATTTACTACCTTTAAGTCAACTGCATGACATTACGAAAAACTTATTTATTATGGAACGTTTTGACAAAAATAGTGACAACACACAAAGAATGAAAGAGTGAAAATGTGAAGAGTGTGCTAGTAAAAAGGAATAATAAAATTGATAAAATTGCGATGGAGTAACTTCTGTATTTGATACCCAAAATGTGGATCCCATACTACAGTACCATATCCCAGCAGTGGTCTGACCAAAGTTTTGTACCTCAATTCGCTACTGCATCCCCTCATCACTCATTCCAACAGGTGAAGGATTTTGAACCCTTTACCTACTACCTATCCGATGTGTCCTACCCAATTTAATTCTGCTATCAAATGTTATGCCGAGATATTACATTTCGAGTCTTCAATACCTAATAAGCTAACCCTTCTTTGCATTTAGCTTCATCTCGTGTTGACTCGTCAAGCTAGTTTTCCTATATAGATCACCCTGGAGCTGTTTACAGTCTTCTACCTTTTTGATCCTTTTATATAACATTATGTCATCTGCAAACAATCTAGCTTCTGACAGTAAACCATTAACATAATCATTCATTAGAATAACTTACAGCAATGGTCCCAATACACTGCCCTGTGGTACTCCCATGTTCACTTCTCTTTTGATACTGCATTTCCTACCCTAACTATTTGCTTTCTACCTTTTAGGAATTCTTCTTCCTAGAAAATCAACTGTTTATTAACTCCAATAGTTTTCACTTTATTTAGCATTATTTTATGGCTCACTCTGTCAAAAGCCTTTGAAACATCCAGCGTTTCACTGTCAACTTGACTTCCCCTGTCCATATCATCAGAAATATCTTGCACACAGGCTACTAACTGAGATTCGCATGAATATCCTAGACTAAAGCCATGTTGCTGACTTGAAAACCACTTGCAGTTATCAACAAAGACTGATGCAGAGAAAGAACGAGGAAAAAATACAAAAGACTTGATAACTGATGAAGCTTCACAAAAGTCCTGGAAAGTTTGGCCACAAAGGTCTTTTCCACACTGTGACTTCAAAGTTCGTCGACGAGGAGTTTATATTAGGGCTGCTAGAAGATTTCGGGCAAGGAATGTAAGGAAATATTCTGTGGTCTTTTTTGAAGGAACCATTCCAGCACTCACCGGGAACGGCTTCGAGAAATTATTGTAAATCAAAATCTGGAATCTGGACCGAGGATAGAGTATACATTATCCAAATTAGCATAGACGAGCATTAACTTAAAAATCCTTGAACCTGTAAACGAAAACGAAACAAGACGGGAAGGAAACGGAAAAAATTGAAACAAGAGAAAATTGTTTATTAAGCAATATTAGAAGAAACAAAACCAGCTAGATTTGTCAGTGGAAATTTGCGCAGGACACTGCCAGTAACTGATATGATAAAGAAGTTGAATTGGAAGTCATTGCAAGAAAGGAGGAGGGTGAAGAGAATACTGGGAGTGTACAATGATATGTTGGTGATTATAAAGTAAATCCGTGTGTTCGTAATGACCTGGTGACGGGGTTTCTTATCGGCAGCGGAGTCCGCCCCTATCTTAGCCGCCAGACTAACCCGGTAACCCTACTGGGTATAGGGACCTTCAGTTTAATGTGAAATCCTTACCACAGGAGCATTCTGTCATATTTCACATTACACAGCAAGCTGTGCCAGAGGGGACGTTTGGGTAAAAGGTCTACGAAAATCCTCGACGAGATAGGGATTCGAACCGGGGACCTTTCGATCTCCAGTCAGACGCCTCTATAATTATGCCACCAGGCCGCTATATTGGCGATGATGTTTGGAAAGACACTGGTGAAAGAACTAAGAGTAGTGCACAGAAAGGAAAGGTGACCATGATCGCAAGCTGGCACTCGATTTCAGACGAAATGGAATGGGAAAGTTTACTTTTGTAGGTGGGGAATAAAATACATAGGGAACCAATGAATAATTTATCAGAAGCACTGAAAGAATTTAAAATTAAAATTCGTAAAGGGCGAAAGTAGGCGTATACGGGTAAGGAGGCAATGGTATCGTAATAAACTCATTTAGGTGTGCAAACAACACTATACTTGTCGCTAGTGACATCAATAATCTTGCAGCAATATCAACCTTACTAGAGTAACATGGAGCCTTAGGCTGGCCGTCCAGTGGACGCGAATTCGCGCGAAAAATCTTCGCGCGAATACACGCGAATACGCGCGAAGAGATCGCTCCAATCCAAACTAAGGTAATTTTATGTGACTCCGTCCATTGCGAGTGCCTGAATCGCGCGAACTTACGCGAGGGCGACGAGATCCAATTTTTTTTTTTTTTTTTTATTTGTTCGCGCGAACACACAGTTCGCGCGACGGATATAGACAAACTGGTTGCTCTTGTTCTAGAAAGAGCCCATTAGTGGGATCAAAATTATCTTATATCACCAAAGAAATGTCCATATCAAGACGTGAGAAGAAATTGGAACAGAAATGAATTCACCAGGTAATTAATTCTATTACTTATTCATTTATATAAACAAAATTCAATGGTAAATATCTATTATTTTCACACAGTGTAGGCTTTATTTTTTTCTTGCTCTCATCAGTATCTCTACTGGTTTGGTGTGATGGGTATTAGGAGATTAAATAGAAACTTCCTGGCAACAATTACGGAAACAATACAAATCACACAAAAACAAAAATTACTGGAAATCGTCAGTAAACGTTTTAAGTGAAAATATAAAATATTAACAAGCATTCAGCAGCATATTTACAAAATAAAACGCTTTCAAACATCCAAAATCTTACTCATAACATCATAGGTCGCATAACATTCTTAATTGCATTACTTTAACCAATATTCCTTGCACTGTACTGCTTTTTAATACAACAGTCATTCAGTTCATTTAAAAAACTTTCATCCATTCGCAATGTATTTAAATTTACTATTTTTATATTTTTTTAAAACGTTTTTCATCTCTTTATTTTACACTGGTTTTTACTGAGTGTTTCGCCGAAGAGAAGATGTGAGCCTAGAAATTTAGCCGATCTATCTAGGACTAATACTTGGGAATTTACATTTATTCTTTCTCCATTAAAAAAACTAAACAAGTATATACTAAGGAGTTTTTCTTCTTATTTCTTTTGCTATATTCGCTGATATTAAGAAGAAATGGAAAGGGTTGAGGGATACATTTAGAAGAGAGTTAAGAAAATATTTGGAAGAAATCCGGAAAAGGCGAAGTCTCAAAACAGTGGCCCTATTTCAACCAAATGGAAAACTCCTTTCTTTTGGCAAAAATATTACTCATCCATTCCTCTCCCCCTTTTGCTGTTCTTCTTCTTGCTAGAGTTGTTGATTCCAATGCGTATAATTCCAACATCTGAGAGAAAGGCATTGCTACTGTTCTTTCTACCACAAACAACAACAGCAGAACTGGCGACAGAATCGCGCGAATCTGCTTTCAGTGGACGGGGTGTCTTGTGTCTTCGCGCCAACACGGTTCGCGCGAATACGCGTCCACCGGACGGCCAGCCCTTAGCATCAATATTGCTGAAAACAAAGTTCATAGTCTTCAGACATCATCTTTACCGAGACGTATGAACGTACAACCAGTCGAAACAAATAACTTTTTTTGATTACCTAGAATACATGATCTCAGAAAACTTCATCCAGTAAGTAAGCTGTAGGCGAATTAGATGCAGCTAGGACAGCATTTAAAAGAATGAGGACACCAATTTACAACAATGATCTCAGCCACAATATACAGTAATACAGGGGAAAAAACTCCCTCTGGGCATATGTATGGGAACTTGACTGTCCAAATGACTCTGAGAATTATGCCGGTAAGAGCTTAAGCTATTGATAGGGTTAGTCAAGTCGGGTAGGTCAAAAGTTTTTTTTCTCTTGTGGTTTTACGCTCCGTCTACATCTAGTTCATTAGAGTCGGGAAGGGTTGGGGACAACGAGCGGGAAAGAATTCGGACATGGCTATCTGGAGGAACCATCCCGGCATTCGCCTGGAATGACTTCGGTAAACCATGGAAAACGGAATTCAAGATGGCCAGAAGGGTATTTGTACTCACCTTCTCCCTAGTGCCAGCGCTGACCTACCAGGCTCTGTATGTCAAAGGAGACGGGGTAATGAACAAACTGCAGAGGCGTCTCGTCGGGTTTTTTTTTACTGCTTAACGTCTCTTAACAGCGAGGTCTTTAGAGACGGGAAAGGATGGGGGCCAAGGAATAGGAAGGAATTCGGGCATGGCCTTTTGAAGGAAACTTCCGGCATTTGCCTGGAGTGATTTGGGAAACCATGGAAAACCCAAATCTGGATGCCCGGACTGGGATTCGAACCGGCGTCCTCCCGAATACAAGGCCAGAACGCTAACTGTTACACCACCACGCTCGGTGCGTCTCTTCGTATAAGCGCTATGTTACACTGCTAGTTAGAGGATTTGATGATGGTAAAAAGCTACTGTTTGTTTGTACCTCTGTTTGCTGTAAATACTTGGCTTCTCATTGTTTCTTCACTGAAACGAGTTAAAGTTTTTATTGTGGATCCACAGAAGAAAGCTTCGGATCTCAAGCATCAAAAATTTACAGAAAATCAATATACTGAAGAGAGACAAAACAAATCAGCAACTCCTTTTAGTAATCAAATGGCGCAAAACGGTATATATTGGCCATATTCTGTTAGGAACTAAGTATAGCCTGTTACAGCTGATTTTTCAAGGGAAAATCGACTGTAATGTGGATTTAGACGCAGGAGAAAATCTTGGTTAGGCGACATCAAATCTGGACGAGGATTCATAGAGCCTAGCAGGTGTTTCGTCTAATAACAGACAGAAAAGCTTCTGCTACCGCAATCCACAGTGTCCGGGACACCACACAAGAAGAATGAAAAGGAATTGATTTTAGCAAAGAGATCATTCTACCAGAAACTGTTCATTATTCTTGAGGTACAAGCTTGCCAAAACTATGGAGACATCACAAGACCCTCACAATATACACTTGAAACCATCCAAGTCAGCAATCTGAGAATCTAGCAAAGAGGAACAAACTACCCAGTTATTACAGTACATGATCTGCTACATTATTTTACTGTTCACTGTGTTGGTTTCGTCTGTAAAACCCAGTAGTTTAGATCAGAACATTTTCAGGGTTCCAATGTTGACATCTGTGACACGCTTTACGTTTACAACAAAATTGCTTTGCTGAAGCGGGAGTCGTAGGTCAACGTTTTTGAAATGCAGTCGTAAGGAGCGTGGAATCGGCCAAGTAGTAAAGGTCCTACCTAATGACTTGTCGTTGATGAAGCATGTTTAGACGTCTCTCAGAGAAGCTAATAGGTTATTCTGCATCTTGCACCCGAATCTTAAGTAACATCAGCTAACAAATAAATCTATATGCCCGAGAGATTTTCAAGCAAATAAATCTATAATGCATTCTGCCAAGTGGCGCCCTCGCTGCAATGTTCTGGTTGAAGCAATAGAGAAGGTTAGTTAGGACTTGAGTCAGAAATTTTTTTTTTTTTTTTTTTTTTGGGCAAAATGTCGCTTAGCTTGGAGGCTGGAAGATCGTGAAGGCATCATGTTAGAAAGTTTTGTTTTTTTTTAACTGCTTTACGTCTCTCAACAGCGAGGTCTTTAGAGACGGGAAAGGATGGGGGCGAGGAAAGGGAAGGAATTCGGCCATGGCCTTTTTAAGGAAGCATCCCGGCATTTACCTCGAGTGATTTGGGAAACCATGGAAAACCCAAATCTGGATGCCCGGACGGGGATTCGAAGTGTTAGAAAGAAGTTGCTCGAAACGTTAATGGTGAAAATGTTTTTTTTTTTTTACTGAGATGGCAAATATATAGCTATTGTTTGTAAGTGTTGAGAAGTCAGCTTTGAACAGACGAATAGGACCTTTCCGATATTTTTCATCAACACATGGCTATTGTGGCTCGATGGCTAGCACACAGGACAATATCTGTTTTAGCAGTTTAAGAATTAAATGTTTTGGAACATCCTCGTACCACACCATGATTCCACCCTAACGACTTTTTTCCTTTACCCAAAGATAAGCATTGGAAGGAGTACATTATGACAGAATTCAGACCATCCTGAGTAATCCTGACATCCCATGGCCATTCCCAAAATTTTATTGAGAGTTACACCACCGGTTGCCTACCATGTGTGGCTTCTTCAGGAAATAATTTTAATGTGTTCGTGGTGATATTTAGCAATTACGTAAACAGTATTTTTCTATGATGAATTGCCTTTAAGTTTATAAACAGAGACCCTGAATTCATTTCCAATGTTTTTCCATTAGTTTTTGCATGAATAGTTTCAACTAATACTTATAGTCCTACTATTATCGTAAATTTATCAGCTTTCCAAAATCGGATCAAAATGAAACATTTCCTGTTTTACCACGTTACTACGGGTTGTACAGTAATCTAAATACCAACAAAATCCGGTTAGTACATTTTTTTGTGAATCGCATTCAACTAAGAATGATAAAAATTTGCCAAATTTCTCCTACAACACTTCAAAATAAAACATACTCCATCAGTATTTGGTGTGTATCACGTTGAACAAAAATTATCCTTTATTTCTGATTTTTCGACGTCACATTAAAATGAAACTTACCCTAATTTACGCGCGGAATCGCAAGCTGTACATTAATTAAACCCCCATCAAAATCCAACCTGTAGTTTTTAAGTGAATTGCGTTCAACAAAAAATTAAAGATTCTCATTTTTTCAAACCATATTTTACCCGCGGTACCATTCATCGAAAATTCGTCAAAATCCGACGTTTTTGCATGAATCCCGTTCATCGAAACGCAGACAGACACTAATTACAAAAAAAAAAAAAAAAAAAAAAAAAAAAGATTCCTTCTTTGGAGCTTATGAATAGTACTCCCAACACATTTTTTCAAAAAATATCTCAAATTAATAGACTTTTGTTGGTTACAGTTTTATTATAGTTTAGACACTGATAGAGTGTTTTAGTTTATAGAACTTTTTATACTAGATAGGTCACAAAGAATCAAAATGGAGGCATCTGAAATGCCGTTCTAAAACAAGGTCGTCAAAGTTTGACACAAACACAGGAAGAATAATAACTGCATTAAACCTTGCACAGGACAGTTACATAGTGTTTTCCTTGGCACTGTTTTGTTTCGGAATTGTGTACGTGTATTGCGTAATCGGCGAGACCGTGTTTGCATCTTTCAGGTGTAACTGTCTGTTCAAGAGTTGGCAACGACAGCGCACCAGCGGACTTGTAAACCAGGCGAAGTGTTGACAAACAGTGAGGCTCAGTGTTTCGAAAGGGAGAGGACTGCTTCATCCAACACCGCGCATTACTCGCAACAGCGCTCTCGAAACGCTTTACAAAAAACACTGCAATTTACTTCCCAGCGATGACTTCAGACAGTACTCTGGCATTCGGCATTCAGGTGTGGTAGTCGCTAGTTCGAAACCCACCATTATTAAATTGATTGAGAACAACAACGACACGTTTATGACAATGGTAAATTTCAACAAAAATCTTTTAATATGATTGAATTGTACAAAATTTCAGATCTAGAATGTCGAAAAAAGGAAAATTTACAATACATTCAGGGCTTGACATTGAATCCCAGAACCAGCAGGCAGACAACAAGGTCGTGTCCCGTATTTGACAGTTTGGCAAACAAACTTTGTTTTCAGTTTTAGTTACTTAACATGCATTTACTTTAGAAAATAAACCATCAGAATTAGAAACAGACTATAATCCAAGATACCACGTTAGTCCTACCAAGGTCACGCAGTCTTGCCTCCATCCCCTGCCCGCACTACCCCCTTTTCCCTCAGTTGAGATGGCGGGGTTGTCAAATGTTCCTCCGCTGCCAGTCGGTTCGTAGTTTTCGCTGCGGCCTGTTTGATTCGCTAGTATCAAGGTTAATTGGATTGTTTTTAGGATGAGTGTCGCTGCGGAACAGAATCCTACATGCAGTGCGTTACCGGAAAGAAGTAATATCGGTGCTCGTGCAGGCCGTCCATATATGTATTAGAAAGCAAATTAAAGTTGTCGTGACAAATGTACCAACTATATTTTCTCACACATTATAATTTTTACATCCTTAATGATAAGATAACATTGCAATGTGACGAGCAGTAGCGTAACTAGGTTAACAAGGGGCCACGGTGAAAAAAAAAAAAAAAAAAAATCTGTTGCGGCCCTCAGATTACATGGACGACTCTTTTTTTTTCTTTAGCTCTACTTAGCCCTCCGGTAGCTCTACAGTCCAACAATAATTTCCAAAATCTCACATGACATTTCCGTTGACCCCTCCCTCCCCCTTGGTGAGATTTGGTGAGATTTCGCCGGACCCCCTCCCCCATTTCACCTCACGTAATTTAAGGACGCCCCCAATGAACGGATGACCACACTATAGTCCACAAGCGACATCCTGCTTTGATTAAGAATCCTCCATTTCTCAATGACTTCGCTGTTGAAAGCGCTTACCTCTTTGTGGGGAAGAAAATCTAAACTGATTATTTGAGTTTTACTAAACAATGAACCAGTGGAAAAGTTAGAACTGCTGGTAGTCACATCGGAAGTTCGTTGTTCTCTGACGTTAATATCCTTCGTCAAGTGAAAAATACGATTATAAATATCTTTGGGCAACGTGAAGTGTTTGTGTAGTGATAGATGTGATAAAGGCATTGAACTGATTCTTGAGTATTTTTGACCTTTTAAGCGATTGTGTCTGACTACTAAAACAGGAAACCAAAGATAACGTTTGCTTTTTATAAGAAAGTCAACAACGGTAAACCATTATGATAACGTGAGATAAACGGACCCAAGCTGTGAGTCACGATACTTCTGTGCTAGAACTGAGAAATTATCATTTGATCGTTCTCTATTTACGAGTTTTAAACCGAGAGTGGTGGTGTAACGGTTAGCGTTCTCGCCTCGCATTCGGGAGGACGCCGGTTCGAATCCCCGTCCAGGCATCCAGATTTGGGTTTTCCATGGTTTCCCAAATCACTCCAGGCAAATGCCGGGATGCTTCCTTAAAAAGGCCATGCCCGAATTCCTTTCCATTCCTTGCCCACCATCCTTTCCCGTCTCTAAAGACCTCGCTGTTAAGAGACGTTAAGCAATTTAAAAAAAAAAAAAAAAAAAAAAAAAAAAACGAATTTTACCGAAATTTCACATTTTCATTGCTGGATATCAATATTGCATTAGTTTTGTTGCAATCAATAGAATTGTTTTGCTGTATTGTGGTATCACATCAATAAATTTAATTTAATTGCAATGAAGCGCACGCTCCGGTTGCAATTTCCCTACTCACTCATTTTCCTCCTTTCCTGTACCCACCTACATTAGCCCTCTCCAAATTTCAGCTTTAAATTCTTTAAGAGTTTTTGGTAAATTATTCATCATCTCTCCAGGTAATTTATTCCAATCCCTGACCCTTCACCTACGAAAAAAAATCTTCCCACACCCTTATGCATGAAATAGAGTGTCAGCTTGTGGTCATGGTCATCTTTTCCCTTCTTTGCACCTCTGCTAACCCTTCCACCAGTCCACGCCTCGTCAATAATATACGCCTTCTGCGCTTCCATGACTCTCTTCATCGATGGCCGTTCTGTTACGTTGTCTATTTGCAATTGTAAGAAGCAATAAGCAGAGATGGCTTGTAATGTGTGTGTCTGTATAAGAAGCACAGATTTCAGTAGACCAATAGAGATGACAACACATAAAGCGAAAATTTCGACTCATTCAAAGTTTGTATTTCTTTCTATCTTAACTTTGGGCTACCTTGGAACAAATTTCTCACGCATATCCTCGTACATGTATACTGTATTCTTTTGGAATTAATGGTTTGTTTGTCAATGAACTGTTTCAAGCTAAATTTCTTATTTAGCCGTACAGCTAACTGACTGAATCTTGGTGCATAGGTATTTAACTCCATTTGTTACAGACTTTTTTTTTTATTCATGGGATTGAAACAGGTGGAGTATTAAAACTGACTTCTGTTTACATAGTAAAAAAAACGCAAATGCATATGATATTGGTGGCTAGGTTATCCCCAAAGGGTTAGGCCGCCAAGTGACAATTTTTTTTTTCGATCTGCCTCGCATGCGCACTCTTGTCGTGGCTACCCTAACCTAGCACGATAATCCTACTGGATATAGAGGAACTTAAATTTAACTTGGAGGCTGCCAAGTGACAAGTGTTTTTCTAGTATTTACCGCACCAGCGTATTCATGTATTGGCTACACTAACCTAACCTAGTAATCCTACACTTTAACGTGGAATCCGAACCACGGACGCATTCTGGTTACTTCAGATTTCACAGCAAACTGCGCTAGACGTAAAGGGCCTTTGAAAATCTTCGCCGAGATCGGGATTCGAACCGGGGACCTTTAGATCTCAAGTCAGATGCCTTAACTATATTTACACGGACGAAACGGCATACTAACGTTATGCAGGCAAAGGGAACGAAATTTTTAGACTAGACACGATAAGAATTGAGACACTGTAAAGGGGTACTTCTTACAGGGGACCATGAAGACCGCAAGCCCAAATGATATAAACACGTTTAGATACTGGGGGAGGATATTAAACAAATAAAGATATATTAAATGGAGGTACAGGGAAAATGAAGCAAGTAAGCTCGATGGACAGAAAAGATTGGGGAAGAGTACTAGACATAGGTGATGACATGACATAGAGGTGTCTAGAAGAGAGACAAAAATGGAGAAATGGCTAAAAATCATTGATAATGATGATGATAAAATATGATGTCCAGAAAGAAAACGAAATCTTATATAAAATGCATTTTATATACCGATGCGTTTGAAATAATCCAATCAAGAATATCGATAACATAGAAGCAATATATTTCCCAATATTGCTTGGATAAATCAACTAATTTTTCCTAATGTTGTTATTGCGTTCAAAAAGGAGTTTAGTTGGGAAACTGATGTGTACGGATACCAGCGAACAAATGGCGTCGCGTTCTTGACCGAAGAATATCTTTCAGCAGCAGTAATGATAAAACTAACAAAAGCTCACACAAACAACAAAACACTATGACAAAAGCAGATAAGAAACAATAGCTGTCGGCAGAGAGTAAAGAAGTTTGTACTCTAGTACAAGGTGCAGTCTAGTACACGTATTGTCATCGAAAGGCAGATAAAACGAAAAAAATACTTTAGTTTTTGGAGTTACTTCGTATATGGTATACCCGATAAAAAGGTGTTGATAACATATCTAACAAATTGATTAAAGCTTCTCTTATTTCTTATGCATTAAATATGAAATTAGAATCTAACCGGAAATTAAATTTTAGAAAACAACTGAAATCCCAACGATCGTGTTTGGGAGTCAGACATTTATTTCATCAGCAAGGAATTATTGCGAACTTAGAAAGGAGAAATGAGGTTTTGAGATCATACGAGTCAACACTCGGTAGCTATATAGCACGGCCGAATGTTCAAAACTTGTAGATTTTTTTTTTTTTACATCCCGTCAACGTCGAGGTCATTAGAGGCGGGATGGGACGGGGGACAAGGAACGGGAAGTAATTAGGCCTTGGCTTTTTGAAAGAACCATCCCGGCATTCGCCTGGAGTGATTTCCGGAAACCATGGAAAACCCAAATCTAGATGGCCTAATGGGGATTCGTACCCGCGTCCTCCATAGGCAAGAGCGTTAACGAGCACCCTGTCCGGTCTGTAAGCTTTGAAGAGTGACGAAGTTATTAACATTCTTGGAAACTTTGTACAGCAGCAGCACCTGATATCCCCTACGCCTATTTCGCATGATATAACGCAAACATAGCTTATATAAACAGCTCGAAAATTTAACCTTTAGGGTGCGTACATTAATTACGAGGGGTGAAATAGGAGCAGGAATCCGGCGAAATCTTACCAAATTTCAACAAGGGGGAGGAGGGTCGTCAGAAATCACACGCCATCTTTTTAGTTCCTTTACAGAACAGAAAGCTTAAAAAAAAAAAAAAAAAAAAAAAAAAAAAAAAAAAAGATCTAAAAGTCTCCAAAAGTTAAGAGGTCGTCAGCAGGAGGGGGGTGGGGAGGAGTCCCTTCAAGATCTCACCTCACCATAGAGGGGAGGGGGTTCCGACCAGATCTCACCAAATCTCACCACGGCGAGGAGGGGGAGTCCAGATTTCCGAAAAAACACCTAACATAATTAATGGACTACGCCTTGATTAATCGAGTTTTTGTTGCATGATCCTCACTCTCCGTCGCGAAATACTATAGCTGTACAAACAGAATCACACAAAAATCATTTGCACAAAAATTACTACCTTCGAAGATCGGTGGCGACATTGTCTATCATCCCTTGATGTAGACATGGCGTTGAACCGGAGAAAAATAAAAACGGTACAAAGTATAGTAAATTATAGAAGGGACGGGACATTACGTACACATGAAAACTTGTAAGAGGTGTACAATCTGCGAAGAAGGATATATGTTTCCATTTAAATTAATGCCCTGGGACTGAAAAGTCTTATTTTTACGTTGCCCTCCAGCTAATAGCGTAAGAAATACGAGGCAGAAAACAGGTTTTGTTTACTAGCAGTTGCCTGATACATGTTTGCGTATTTGCCAACCACCGGGAGTTTGTAAAAATGGAAGAACCACGAAACTTGTCCTTCGAGACGCTATATAAAAATGTCCCGTTACTGTTTCAGATCGTCACAGAAGTGACAGTATAGAATAGATGTGGGACGGTGTGGTAGCCCACCTTGAAAGCAAGGTCGTAGATTCTATTGCCTTTTCCAGTTGGAAACTTCACATGTCCTTGACCTGCTGCCAAAGCTGGGTTTGTGTATGTGATGTCTGCTATGAACGCTAAGTGATTCGGATTCCACATAAAATTCTAGGACTAGCCGCTAAAAGGACGAAACGCGGGTCAATTAAGCCTTTGTCTTCCGGCATTTGGCTACAGGAATTTGTTTTTTTGTCGTCTAGAAATTAGTGTGATCCCGTAGATTTTGTTACGCCTTTGCTCTCGAGAATGACCTCGTGGTTGAGGTCGTAGAAATGTGTTTGACGACATATTATATATGACGTCAGCTGATGCGTGTTCCAGTGGTGGAATGAACTTCCACCATCAGGTATCAAGCTTGAAAGTGGTAGTGGAAGTACGTGTTTAGTTATCAGTATATTGTTTACCAGAGACTGGTATGGATCCCATACTAACTCACAGTGCATTACAGATTAAGGTATACGATACGTTTGACGTGTGATTTGTCAGTGGAATGCTGAAATGGCAAGACGGGGATTCTAACCCGCCTCATCCCGAATGCGAGGTCAGAGCGTTACCGCTTACCATCCTCGCTCGGTGAAATTGAAAGGAGCTATCTGGCACATGTATGGTAAGGTGACTGACTGAGCATCGAGAAACGGCGATTCAAATCCTCTGGCAATTGTTCGCTTGTTTAAGTGAAGAACTATAGACTATGGTAGTTTCCCCTTTATCCGCTAAGTATACCGGCTTAGACTGGGCGAGCAACATAGAGGAGGTTTACGGCCAACACCCTCTACCAGTTGCCTATTTCAAAATTCGCATATATATATATATATATTATCGATCTTCGTAATTTGAATTTGAAAGATTCTTTGTCTGTAACATATAACTGAGGATCAAGGGCGTATCAGGATCAGAGCTAGAGGGGGGGAAAGATTTGAGCTGGGGGGGGGGGGGGGTAGGCAACTCATATTGGTTTCGAGGAAGTGGGGTGGGGCACTGAAACATGACGATTTCTTACAAAATGAAACTCAAACCTATTGAGGAAACTATTTTTATTATTGATTAATATAGTAATCCAATCACTTAATCTAAGGACCTACTATGTAGTAAATTAAGATCGTAACTCAGTTATAATTTATGTAAACTTTAATCGTCAAGGATTCTTAGAAAATTTTTCAATATCTTTGTTTCTCAATATCTCACGGTGTTCTTTCACGAAATTTCGATGCACGCTCATCAGGCATAATCCAGCCAATCTTTCCTCTCACAAAGTGCTGCTTAGCCAGTTCTTCGAAGCGTACTGAAGACAACTTAATTTTTCTTCTAGAGGGGGGCAGCAGCCCCCTCCCCTGCCCCTCACTTGATACGCCCATGCTGAGGATGTTGGTTGTAACGAAACTATATATATAAAGATGAATGTATGTATGTTTGTTTGTTCTTTTTTGTTTTTTTTTTTTGTTACTGCTTAACGTCTCCTATAACAACTAGGTCTTTAGAGACGGGAAAGGATGGGGGGCACGGAATGGGAAGGAATTCGGCCATGGCCTTTTTGAAGGAAGCATCCCGGCATTCACCTGGAGTGATTTGAGGAAACCATGGAAAACCCAAATCTGGATGCCCGGACGGGATTCGAACCGCCGTCCTCCCGAATGCGAGGCCAGAACGCTAGCCGTTACACCGCCACGCTCGGTTTGTTTGTTCTTCATACAAATCCACAGTTTTCATCCGATATCGATGAAACTTTGCACACTTATCCTTTGAAACAAGGAGGAAAATACTGTCTACATTTGGTTCAAAAATTATCTGTATAAATAATACATGTTGTTTTATAATTTCGAAAAATTACTGAACGGCGATAGACAGATGCATTGTATATCGATGTCTCTGTACTGTTTTTCTGTGTAGCGGTCATGTAGCTCAGTGGTTAAAGCGCTTAGTTACTAATGATTGGGTCGTGGACTCCGGTTCAAATTTACGTGGAGGCCAAGATTTTTAAAAATTGTTTTTGATCGTAAGATTGGCCGTCGGTTATTCGGATTGAATGTTAAACTGTATATTTATCACAAAGTTAGGGGTGCAATGCGAGGCAAATCGTAGTTAGTCTTGCAATGCTGTAGGTGTACACTTTTCTACGTTATATTGATCCCTCAGGGGTGATTCGCAGTCAGTGTGTGTGTGATCTGCAGTAATAATACTATAAATGCGGAAGTAAGTCTCTATATTTTTTTTACGTTTTGACAGCTAAATGCCTATACCGATATTGACGGAATTTAACAAGAAAATCTTTAGGGAGAGCACAGGACATATTTTTTCGGTATGATTAACAGTTGTAGTCACAAAATTTTGAGAACTTATCGAATGGTGACAGAGAGACGGATGTGTGTGTTAGTCTGTAATGTTACGTCGCTTGCTCAAGCTATGAGTCTTGCGCATTATGTTAGTGTATAATTTGTTAGTAAATTTCGTTTTCTGTCCTATTACTTTGTGTCTGCTTAAATGTTTCTGGCACCAGTTTATTTTGCCTTCTTTTTTTACATGCCATGCGGGCGTAAACTGGCCTAAGTTGTAGCTCCAGCAGAACACGAGCAGCTAAAGTTATTAGAACCCAAGAATCGGATGCTCATGCTGAAGAAAGAAGAAAAGACCAATCTGAAATAAAGCTGCCCTTATTTAACACCCCCCACATCCTCACCTTCGTTTGTTTTTCTGTTTTTAAATATGTTGGAAATTGATTCTCTTCAAGAGACAGGTTCGATGGTAGGATGATATAGTATTGGCTTTCCTGTCATATTATGCCAACTCGGTGATGTTTGGGACCAATCCTTCGCTACCAACAACTTTCTATATTCAATTCTGGCAAAGAAATTCTTAATCGACGCGTACTAAGTCGCGGGTATCAGCTAGTATCCTATAATGACGTGATATACACAGGATAAGATTAATATAAGGTTTGCATCACCGGCTAGCGGACTGTCGACAACTAAGGCAAAAACATAATCCTATCTTTCAGATTCAAGGTAGCAACTTCAGTCTCATCTGTGTCTAAGGTTACGGGATTAATAGTTTCTGCGGCTCAAAGAAAGGAAGCAAGCAAGAAATGGGTAATTTCGAAAGCCGTACGAACTTCACAGTCCTGTGAATATTGTTTCTGATTTCATGTTATAGTTAATTTCCGCAGCAAATGCCGTTAGCCTAACTTCCGGTCACATAATGTGTTTATCAGCATAACCGTACAGAAAACGAGATAACAAAGTTAAAGGTATTCCAATTATAAGCCTAGCAGTTTAAAATAGGTTTTTTTTCCCATCAACGAACACTCAGCGTTTATAACATACTTACGTCACCGTATTCTCCAATCGTCAAAACTCTAAGCACTTGTTGCTATATACTTCATGTCGTACAACGATTTTGGTCTTAACTCTTTAATGAACTCAAAATTAAGCATCAAGCCATATCCCGCAAATACTCTTGGTGGTGTGTTGTCGGGGCACTGGTTAGAAAAATGGTTTGTTGTATCTTTTTGATAATCGTAATATTAAAACTACGAACAAAAGATGTGGTCTTCCTTGTTTGGTTGCCTGAAACAAGGTATCAGCTATGGATGATAATCACGACAGTTGTATTGAGCAATGTGCACTGACATATAAAAAACGAAAATAGTTTCATCAATGGAAAATTAAACAGTTCCACTATCTTATTGGCCGAAACTTTTAAAAGAAACTAAATGTCAGTGGGATAAAACAGATTCGTTATTCATTTACTACATATGCATTGTGTCTTACCACAATGCTTAGTGACATATTTGCGGCGAAGCATGTAAACTAAAGCTACCGTTTTCTAGTCCGTCATTAAAAGACGCATCCCAGTAGCTTTACTGAGAGCAACCCGTTTTACGTTATCGTTACTGTTTCGTTACCCACAACTGGAAGATAAGCAACAACATGATAAAAGTTATCACAGGATAATATAGTTTATTAAATCCTTAACTGCAAAAAAAGTGCAAGATAATGCTCGTAATGAACAAAGAAGAAACCTCTTGAACGTGGGTCTAAAGTAAGTTGTTGAAAGTATCGTAAAAATTATTCCTAGAACTATTTGGGTGTAATAGTAAGAAGTAACATAAAGGTAGGAGAAGAGCTAATTCTAAATTTATATTCATACTATGAATTTTGAAGAATTTTAGCGAATATACCGATATGGTTTGTTAAATTCATCTACGAAGTTGTCTGTAGACGGATAAGCTGCATGAGATCCGAATCGGAGAGGAATGATTAAAAACATCCAAAAAATTCAGAAAGAACAGTGAGTGAATATTGACGGCAGTGGAACATTCCTCACTTGACACAGCGATAAGGCTGAATTTACAAAAGAATATTAAAAGATTTACTTCCATTTACGACTGGAATGCTGTGTTTCTCGCATCAACATATTTGAGCTCCAGTGACAAAACAGATACAATTTGAGAAATGAAATTAAATACTGTGCTATTTATGTATTTTTTCCCCTTTGTGCCATAAAGGACAGATTCATGCAGAAGAGAAAATACATGGCACAAAGTCGCCTCTGTATTGTAAATTAGAGATTCAAATTTTTTTAGGGCACATGAGTGACGAGTTCATAGGCGCCATAATACAAAACAATCAAATTAAAATTACGGCAATAAATGTTGATATTAAAACAAATAAAATGGATTATTCCGATGTTGGTAAAATTGTCCTCTGACTCTTAAAACCAGAAATGAAAATTAAAACGAAAAAAGCTAGTTTCTTGATGGCTTCATAGAGGACAAACAAAATGTATAACTGCAAAATGTTTGTAACACTTTAAAGGAGCCATCTTAGAACAGAAATTACATTACATAAATTGACAGCTAGCTGTAAAAGGGTTTCTCAGACAACAAAAGAGAACAAAAACAAGACAAAAGATGAAAACATCAAGACCTATTCAGATATTTTGGAAGTTTTGACGTGGAACAGAAAACTATCATATTGGTATCATTGCCAGTAGCAATATAACGCAAGGTCCAACTAATAATGCTTTCGTGTGGCGTGGTGACAAAGGGTGCTGCTAGCGACCTTGAACTTCCTCTATTTGTTCCGTAAATCCTTTTTCGTTCGGATCTTAATGTATTCTGATTATAACAGTAGGTTCATTGATGTTATGCTGGATACCTCCTTGTAACATTTCAAGATATGGCGAATCGAATAAAACTGTGTATGATTCACTTCCAAAATTCTAAACTTTCACGTATGATCGGTTAATTTTGTTGTGCATTGTGGTACGCAAAATTTTCCGTACAAGCCCTCCTCGATACATACAATATAGTCTTGCTTATGCTCCGCACCATGCCGCAAGTTCCCTATTTATAATTGTTTGGAATAAATATAAGAGATTTCTGACTTTATTTACAAAGTCATTTCGAACGAAACAAGTGCCAACGGTGATCGAATCCATTCTGACGGTTTTGACAACCGTTTCCTACTTCTGCCTTCTCCCCGAATCTGTCAATCAGGTTTGAAATCCCGAAGGCGCCGACAAAATAGTGCGAACCGTGTTTGCACTTCTTCAACATCTGCGCTCAACCCTCTTAATAACTGTGAGGGCTTTGCACTTGGAAAACTCTTAACATATTTTTGTTACATTATGTATCTTGTCTACCCATCCCTGTGTTGCTCTAATGTGTTCATGTTGTTAAAACTACTTCAAATTTTAAGACCTACTGGTATCTTCCATAAAGTAATTTTCATTTACTGTTGTTTTTAATAAATCCTTGTAAACGCTTCGACGTCTTGTAAAATGCCCTATCAAAGTTTTATTCCCATTTCTGCATATCTTCAAAATATTTTTCTCCTCTATGATTGTCTTTGGTACTCGTTATTCATGACTGTCAATATAAACGATCTCTTCCATTATGATTATTAGAAAAAAAGAAACCATAGTATTTTTTAGTTGTTTTCTCATTTCTTTTTTATTTTAATTATGAATCTCGCAACACTGTGGATTTTTTAATTGTTTTGTACTAAAAGAAATTATTTTTGTATTTTAAATATTGAATCCTGCAACACTACGTACTTTACAAATTCTTATGTACTAAAAGAAATATATTTTCGGTTGAATTTATCGTAAATGAGGCCAGTACCATTGAATACTATTAAGATATAATGTTTATAGTACTCAACAGTCAAAATGTAAAGTGATATAAAATAACTTCCATAAAATTTTAAAAAATATTTAAGCAGATAAATAAGAAAAAAGGGCTGGCTACATTTTCATTTTGTTGTTTTTTTGTTATGTTACTAGAAAAAAAAATATTTTGCTCTTAATCGCTGTTCAACAGTATATCCTAGGAAAGTCTGGATTTAAATTTAGTTTATTCCCCCATTTTCGTAAGCATTCTTGTGTGAAGATTAAGACGTCTGACGGAACTGTTACCCAATCCCGCAACAGGTGCGATGATGCTTACCTATCAATGACGACACGTTGTACCTTTGAAAAATCCTACATTCGACCACTAATTGACTTTGATCTGACGGTGAAGCTAAAAGCTGTCTGATGCGGTGTACTTTCCTAATCACCAAATTGTGTACTATGCGGCTACGACAGCTCCCGGAAGTATCTGCAATTAAGGAGTCATCCTTAACGACCTCATCCATCGATAGTACTGTCAAAATCCAACAAAAACCCAACAGAAACTGACTGAGGAATCTAAGACGCACTTGATGGTGATTGGTGCTTTTAATTCTTGGCTGCCACTTTCAACTTAAATGCCAGCGCGTTATTTCACTCTCCTAACTTTTTATATTGCGATACTAAATCCATAGAAAATTGTAATACTGTTCGCAAAACAAATACTCGAAATCACAACATCCTGGATTAGAAAATTATGTACGACGGAGCCAGCTCATTCTAAAATCGGTTACAGCTAGCACCTTAAAGTCCTTTTCTTTTCCTGTGTGTTTCACGGCTCGTCGAAGTCGAGGTTATTAGAGACGGGAATGGATTGGGATCAAGAAACGTAAAGGAAACCAGCTATTGCCTTCATGATGGAACTATACCGACGATCACCTTGAATGATTTCTGGAAACGAAGGAAAACCGAAATCTGGATGGCCGGACCGGAATTCAAACCTGCGTCCTCACAAATGCCAGCCGCTAGAGTTACCACTCACCCACCTGACTCGGTGCTAAGTTTCTTTTCAAAATTTTAACAAGATATTAACAAATTAACGATTATCGTACGGAATTATACAGGGTGTTACAAAAAGGTACGGCCAAACTTTCAGGAAACATTCCTCACACACAAACAAAGAAAATATGTTATGTGGACATGTGTCCGGAAACGCTTACTTTCCATGTTAGAGCTCATTTTAGTTTCGTTCCCATGGCCCCCACGCTCTCCTGACCTCAACCCTCTTGACTTCCATTTATGGGGGCATTTGAAAGCCCTTGTCTACGCGACCCCGGTACCAAATGTAGACACTCTTCGTGCTCGTATTGTGGACGGCTGTGATACAATACGCCATTCTCCAGGGCTGCATCAGCGCATCAGGGATTCCATGTGACAGAGGGTGGATGCATGTATCCTCGCTAACGGAGGACATTTTGAACATTTCCTGTAACAAAGTGTTTGAAGTCACGCTGGTACGTTCTGTTGCTGTGTGTTTCCATTCCATGTTTAATGTGATTTGAAGAGAAGTAATAAAATGAGCTCTAACATGGAAAGTAAGCGTTGTAACACCCTGTATACAGATGTCTGTAAGTTTAATTGATAAATACCAGAAGTTAAGAAATATAGTTCCCAAGGTACCACTATGGACATTACCATCAACTTTGGGTAGGAATGTGGTATGGTACAAAAAAAGGCACTATCTACGACCCAATAAGGTTTACTCTGAGTATCCGATGGAACGCAGAACAATAAAAACGAGTTTGAGTGAAGGAGTGATACATTTTCCATACTATCGTGACGTTCTGGAGGCTTGATTCCTTTGTGACTATTGAAATTTCGATTCTCCAAGGTCTTCCCGAAACCAATGAAGCATTTGAAATTTCTCAGGTGACACTTCTTAACATTGCACAAAATTATTCTGAGGATGGTAAATTTGTCGCCGAAAGTAGATAAGCTGTTAAGAAAATTGACAGTACCTTGAAATAAGCCAGGATACCGATAAGACAATTCAAGGGAGAACGCTATTCCTTCATGCTTTATTAGACCTGGTAAAAAAGATTTTCTTGTTCGAAATATTGTCGTCAAGTGTTCCTCGTTTGTTATGTTCCATGTGGCCCGAAATAGCCCCAGTCAACGGCTGCTCTAATTTCTCCCCGCTCACTCCAAATACCGCTAACCTCGAAACCCTCACCCCGCCGGCCTCGGTAGCGTAGGGGCTAGAGTGCTAGCTCCACCGGTTCGAATCCGACCAGGGGCATGGATGTTGTGTGTCTTCGTGAATGTGCTGTCCGTCCTGTGGTGTCCATACTTAGGAATTAAAAACGTACTGGAGAAACTAATTCACTGGAAGAGATATCATAAAACACATTGAGCTGGCTGAATGGCTTAGTTGCCGAAAGCCAAAAAAAAAAAAAAAAAAAAACCATCACCACTGTGACAGGAAATCGGAATACATGGTAGTACCTTGATTCCTGTACACAGATAGAAGAAGTTATTTCTTATGTCATCATTCTATCTAATGATTTGATGCATTCTACATCTAGTCTCATCAAGCTAATTTCTTCACCATCTATAATCTGCATCTCGACGTACAGTTATCTGCTTCTACGTCTTTCTCTACAGCTATTTCCTTCTACTGTTTCCTGCACAAATAAGTTAACAAATCCCATGTGTGTTAAAATTTTATCTACTATCCCTTCATTCTGTAAGAATCTGCAACTTCTATTCTCATTCATCATTTCCAAAAATATTATTTTCGTACTTTATCTGTCTATTTAATTTCAAACATACCTCTATAGCACCACATTTCAACTGTTTTAATCTTCTGGTATTCCAAATTTAACCTGCATAGAGTGCTGTGCTCCGTATTCTCGGTTTCACGACGTTGATTCTTTGCTTTTCAGATCGCTCTTTCTTCGGGCTTGATTTGTAATAAATTAATTGTATTACTTCTTCTACGACATCTGATACTATTTTTATACTCGCTCTACCATCATTATTATCATATCCGCTGTACATCATGCCCTCTGTCTTACCATTGTTTGTATTCCTTCATTTTTTCATACAATTCCTTATCTTTTTATTGGGATAACATCAACAATTCGAGGCATAATGATTGTTTCTCCCAGAATCTTTGTGATACTTTCAAATTCATTTTTTAATTCCTTGTTTACATCCTATACACACAAGTTGAATGTTTGGGGATAGACTACACCCTGGCATAAAATCCTTTCTAACTCTTTGAGTTATTTTGTAATCATCGTGTCCGGACAAGTGTTTTGTCAACAAAGTGTATAACTAACAGTGTCACTGTAGAATAAACGCAATCTTCCATTTCTCTAGACAGGAACGAGACGTCGAGACGGTAAGAGTCCATTCATAATCCAACTGGATCTTGAGCTACAATATAAACTTTTCCTTTTTGTCTTGATTTTCTCGATTTGTTTGATACAGTTTCCTACTTCCCTATCTAGTATTTAATAACGTCTTCTGCATACATGCGTTACAGATGAGCTGCGCAACCTGCTGAAAGTAGCGCACCAGGAATATTTCTTTCGGAGATTGAATGACTTTACCCACTGAGCACAAATTCCAAGCCGACATGAATGACAAACTTCTCGAAAACTTCAGAAAAGAAATTTACATTATAAAATTTCGCTAATTCATGGACATGTCTCGTAGGTGGTTGAGTAGCATTAATATATATATATAAATATATATATGTATCGTATAATGTATTGTAGCTTCTGATCTCCGTCAGTCAGGTTCAAACGGAATGCAGGAAGTCTGAAAAATTTACACCATGCTTTTGCTATGTGACGTTCGACAATAATGTTGGAGATTGTGTGTGGGATGAAGTCGTGATCTTAATTATCAGACGTTGAATAAAATATAAATTAGTCGATTGTTACGATATGGTGAACAGGAATTACGTAATACTGTCCCAAATTTGAAGAGACTAATGACCTTCTGTAGAGAAAATTTGAAATACCAAGAGACGCCGTGTCCTACTCTAGCCTCGGACATGGCTGGTTTTAGCTAAGGGTTGTGTTCCTCTAGTGTATCTGTACTAAGAAACATTACTTGCATAGAAGAACCTTTAATACATTAGCGACATAAATTATAACAGTTTTGTAGCCGAAAAGCCCGAATAATACGATATAAAAAAAAATTAAAAAAGATTTGTTATTTTAGCTTTATTCCGTGCTTGCCACTCAAGGGAACCATGGTATATAATAATAACAATTCCATTTGGTCGTATTGACCTGTTGACAGGGTTTCTACTGGCTGCGCATTCCGCCGCTAATGTAACCACCTTATCCTAATCCGGTAATTCTATCGGGTACAGGGCACCTACTGCTTATCACGGAAGTGGTCTAGAGTACATCACATTACACAGCAAGCTGTGCCAGAGGTGAACGACGGATTAAGGGCCTATAAAATTCACCGCCGATACAGGGATTCGAACAGGCGACCTTTCGATTCGCAGTCAGACACCTTAACCATTGAGCCACCAGACTACTCGGAACGCTGGTTTGATTCCGCATCTGGCCGTCTAATCTGTCAGGGTGATCTCTTAATATATATATTTTTTTTTTCACCGAAGAGATGCTAGATGTGTTTTCGGAAATTACCTTAGAACGCAGTTAGCAACTATTTTTTATAAAGGAGCCGGATTGGAGGTCGCTGGAAGACAGGAGGTGGAAGAAGAGGTATTCACTGAACTGCCAGTGTGGCTGCGGACTTTAAGGCGCTACCTCACTGGATAGTGACGTGACCAGGTTCGAATCCTGGTTGCGGTTTTCAGGAATTTCTCGCAGTCACTTAGGACTCGTAACCTACACATGCCACAAAATACAGATACCAGACAGAACAAAAGTAACACGTTTCACAGACAAATGACAACACAAACGCATCACCCTAAGGATAAACGCTTCAGATTTCACGTATCTGTTAATACGCCTCCTCCTCTTCATTCATATTAACTAAATGTGCAACAATGGTAATTCGGGAGAAAATCGCCGCACGCAATGAACACATGCTTAAACACACATAAAAAGTGAAAACATCGACAATATCAAATGCGTCAGTTAGTGGCGAATACTTAGCTCTAGAAGCAGTGCAAAATGTATGCTTTTTCAGTCATCGTCATCGTTCCAGCACAGATCATACTCTTTTACGTCCTTGAGAAGCAGAACCTTATCTTGGTTAATAGTATGGAAGTACTAACCGTAGAGACATGCCTTGTTCATAGTTTTATTCTGAACTTATGTATGAATTAATTTTCATTTCACTGCCCTTTAAGTCAAACTTTCTTCCAAGAAAGTTGTGATATGAGAAAGTAATTTGTATTCTCCCATGTAGAGCAGAACTTGAGAATACTCTTTCCACTTCAAGGTTTGCGTGGATTAACACAAATTATGCAAGTTGCTACAGTGGATGTCGCTGGCGAGATCGATCACGAAAGCAAAATAGCAAAAGCAAAAAATCCTTCTTAAAAAAAGAGCTTTTGCATTCAAACATTGACCTAGGACTCAGAAAGAAGTTTAAAATCCGCATCTATGGAGCATAGTAGTTTTTATTATTAATTAACTGCTATCGATCTTTATGGAAGCGCAGTTTGCATTTTACGAAAACACGGGGGAAAAAATCCTGAAGCATTCGAATGTAGTGCTAGAGAAGATAATTGAAAAATTAAACGGACGGAAAGTACGGAATGAACATGTTTTGGAAATGACGGGCGAAGAATGAAATCCCACAGAAAGAAGAGGTCGAATGTTAGATGGCGTTTTAAATCATGCAGGATTGGTTTATTTGTTAGTGTGGGAAACAGCTGGAAGAATGAACTGTAGAGGAAGAAAAATATTAGAATATATGGAGCAGAAAATTGGGGTTGGTGTTCGAATTGGATTGTTGAAATACAGATATTAGTTCAGGATTAGAAAAGATGGAGGAACGCATTAAAACAGTAGATTTTTTTTTTTTTTTTTTGTAACAGTTTAACGTCCCTTTTTAACAACGTGGTCTTTAGAGACGGGAAAGGATGGGGGGCAAGGAATGGGAAGGAATTCGGCCATGGCCTTTTTGAAGGAAGCATCCCGGCATTCACCTGGAGTGATTTGGGGAAACCATGGAAAACCCAAATCTGGATGCCCGGACGGGGATTCGAACCGCCGTCCTCCCGAATGCGAGGCCAGAACGCTATCCGTTACACCACCACGCTCGGTAAAAAAAAAAAAAAAACAGTAGAGATACTTGTGTTACGAAACAGAGACCATGTCTAAACAAAACAAGCAAATTACGATCAATAAATTACTGGAACAGGTCTTAAATTCTAACATCCAGTTTACAGATAGTTAGAATATTTTCTGTTTGTCTGTGTTGGTTACTTGAGACATGCCTTGTTCATAATTTTATTCTGACTATTCATTTTCTTCACACTGGGCAGTATGAATATTTGGTATTCCTGTTCTCAAAGGATCTAATGCCCGAGACAACTGACTGCACTACCTCACATTGTCTTGGACGTAGGAGCTGGGTACTATATTAATAGATAAAATATTTGCTCGAAATTAAGGAAAAAAGTACGGATATACTAGATGTTTTTTTTTGTTTTTTTTTATATCGCTTTGTTTTTCTAAATCAATTTCAAAACCATTTTGTTCCATAATTCCTTATGGTGCTGATGAGGACGGAACTGGGTTTAAATTACCCGTCATTACGCCTTTGACGTGGCTAGGCTAAAATTGTGATCTTCGATGAAAGAGGTTTTTTTTTTTTTTTTTTTTTTTTAAACAGTTTAACGTCCCTTTTTAACAACGTGGTCTTTAGAGACGGGAAAGGATGGGGGCAAGGAATGGGAAGGAATTCGGCCATGGCCTTTTTGAAGGAAGCATCCCGGCATTCACCTGGAGTGATTTGGGGAAACCATGGAAAACCCAAATCTGGATGCCCGGATGGGGATTCGAAATGAAAAAGGTACTCTGAAACTCAAAGTGTAATCTAAATCTTGGAGAACACTTCATATACACAATGTGCGCTGTGCGAGACGTAAAGAAACGTGTCAACTACACGCGACTCGAGAATACAGTAAAAAGTACTTGACAAAAACCACTCACTGCAAGAGATTTACATCCTGCTATTTACATGAGTCATTAAACAGAAGCAGGAAAAATTTTACATACTATCTTTATCTCTTGCAAAGATTATGTGAACGCATATGTGAATGCTCCGTGGTTTGTTGGACAGTTGATCTATAGGAAAAAGATCTGGACTGAGAACCAAGTTATTTTAAGTAAATCTTAGGACGTTGACATCAATAGGAGAGTTTGGAAGCCTAGATTAAAAGTTAAGTTTTCGTTGATTTTATCTAACAACTCTTCTTGTACTGAGGCTGAATTTCCTGTTGCTTTGAAGGCCATGAATTTTTAATACTGAATCAACTTCCTTGTCACAAGGACAACCGGATACTGTGCATTACTTGATTATAACAAATCTCAGGTACAACTACGGAAATTCATACTGTTATCGTTTGTGGGAGTCGTACTGTATGCAGATGTTCGTTAACCTCTTATGAATACAAAGAACTATCACTGGAGGTTAGATGTAGAATACCAAAGTGTTTACACCTGTTCTGACCTACTTACATTCGTTCAACAAATCTTTGTTCAAGGTTGGTCAGAAGAGACTTATACATTAGTTCAAGGCAGGTGTCCTGAAACCATCTAGCAGCACATTAAGATTTCCATATTTATTCGGATTCTATGTTCGGCAGTCCTACCTATAGTGCCTGTATTCAGAAACAGAAACTCCCCGGTTCGATTCTCGGTATAGGTCGAAATTTTTATAGGCACTTATCATGACACTTACCCCTGATAAAGCTTGGTTTGTGTACGTGAAGTTAAACGATAGGCCCAGGAAGTATGAAACTGTATGTCTTTGTTAGTGTACCTCTTTCTTTAGAATATAACCAATCTGCGAGTAGTGGATTAAGTTATATTTGTTGTTGATCTGTGAATTTCAATGTGATAAGTGAATATTTACTGAGAAAGTATAAAAAGTTTTTAACTCCCGTGAGTACAATCTGTGATTTGTTGATTGTCTTTTCCCCGTATAAGAATTAACGCTTTTAACCGTTCTCGTCACCTATTAAGATTAGAATTCGCGGATTCTCCGTAAAACCTGTAAACTTTTTAAATAAACTTTTTTATATGTACTTGTAGGAACTCAGACATCTTATGTTCAAATGAGTCCCACCACAGTACCGACACTGAACCAGCGTCTCCGTCGAGCTAAATCAAATGAACAAGGGTCGTTTCACTTATGTTTTTTCTCTCGTTTTACCCCTTGACGTCGAGGTCATTAAAGGCGGGAAATGGACGGGAAGAAATTCGGCCATTGTCTTTTTTTGAAAAAACCATCGTGGCATTCGCCTGGGGTGATTTGGGGAACCATGGAAAACCCAAATCTGAATTGCCGGACGGGGATTCGAACCGGAATGCCAGGCCACAGCGTTACAGCTCGGTGTTTGTCTTGTGGCAGAAATGAGCAGCGATGTAAAAAATGGACAAGTACGTGTCGAACGAGCATACCTTAAGGCTCAATAGATGTTATAAAGTGTAATATCCTTGGAAGCTCATATCTTGCTAAATAAATAACTAAATAAACATGTCCCGTAGTTCCACTGACTATGGTACCACATTCTATAGGGTAAATGAAGAGTTAACTTTTTTTTTCGTTGGTGTCATCTTCTTTAAGTAACTGGTTCTGTTTTGCAGTCGACATAATATATCCTCCTGTGAAAATTCAACACAAACAATGCAAAGGTGGTAGAATTACGAGGCTTTGACCTAAGGACGGGCGGAAAGACGGAAATGACTAAATTATAAGGTTTCCGTTTTTGCCGTTTTTGCTCCGGAACCCCCTGAAGTTGGGGAAGGTATTTCACGTTCAGATCACTAAGGACAATGGATAGGTTTGATGACCCTTTCAAGACCTTTGTGCTATTGGAGATGGAATCGTCAGACCGACGCTGTTGACCACCTCATCTCGTGAAGGAGATCTCCACAGTCACTCATTTAAAACAAACTGAGCGAATCATGGGAGTTATTCCGGACATTCAACTTCGAGAGAGGAACAGCTCGGCCGTTCACTTCTTAGTCAACAGCTCTGAGAGTCCTCTTATCAGCTGATGAATTCTCAGAGAAACTCACTGTTTGTCACTAAATCTACTCACATGAACACATACGAGCGCACAGACACAAACCGGAAACAACTACTTGCAGCACGCAGTACCAATGTGAGTGCCGTAATGCTCAGTGAGTGATTTATAATAAAATGCCCCACAAGTTTTCGAACCGTCTCATATTTTCATTGCGAATTTTTCTGAAAAGATAAACACTTAGCGCTGATTTTCAATCACTGATTCATCCATGAGATGAAGTAATGATAATCTGAGAGGAATAATCAGACGAGTTGTCTCTTCTCGGTACGTGCAAATATTGGGAGAAAAAAATTAGATACTTTACAATAAATAAGTGGATGGCGCCGACAAAGGTTAATCATTTCAAAACATGACCGGTATGGCAATTTTTGCGAGATACTTCGTGACCCGGCTTGAGAGCGCGGTTTCTCACCTGTCGTCCCGTAGTCCCGCCGTCTGACTCCCTCGCTGTTCGCCGACGCACTGCCGCGGCTGGCCCGAGCCTCCTCTCATCGCCTCGACCCTCCCTCCCCCTCCTCCGACGCACCGTCCTACCTGTTTGTTTTGCACACGCGTATGCTGCCACCGGAGGTAGCCGTAGCATTGTCGCCGTCTTCTTCCTAGCTCCAACTGTTAAACAGAGCGTGGTGGGTGAGCAGTAATTCTCCGGCCTCACATTCGGGAGGACGCGGGTTGGAATCCCCGTCCGACCATCCAGATAGGGGTTATCCAGGGTTTCCCAAAATCACTGCAGGCGAGTGCCAGAATGCTCCCTTCAAAAGGCCATTGCCGAGCTCCTACCCGATCCTTGTTCGCAGTCCTTTCCCACCTCCAATGACATCGACGAGGTGTGAAACCATCAGAAGAAGAAACAAATATCAATCTGTTAAAATAGAGCGGTCTGGTTCAGTGCTCGAAATTGACCGGACGTTAGGCGTAATTACGTCTGAATTTTTTTTCATTTTACGTCTGCAACCTCCGTCAAAGGCGTAAAAAATACGCCTAAGCATCAAAATAATAATAATAAAAAAAATACATTTCAGTACTTCGTTTCCAGTTTTGCATGTTCAAGGTTTAATTCTAATAAATAATTTCAATTATAATTCCTGCCACATTGTTGATCTATTTCAGAGTTTCAAATAATACGTTTCTGAAGTTCTGAAGATGTGGCAACAGTGTAGGTGAAGTGCCTCGAAGTAAAAGACAATTCTAGTTCGTGCGTTTTTCGTTTAACAAAGGAAGTGGAGATGTCTCGTAAAATTACCGGCAACTTTATACTAGTTGTAAGCACAAGTAGTGGTGATAAAAGTATTTGCAAGTACGGTAAGGGAGAAATGCCAGAAAATTAAGAAACATCAGCTACTGACAAATCATCAGGCTCTTCAGCTACTACCAATAGGGCTGCTCCGACTTCACGCGATCCAGGAGGTCAGCAAGCAAGTAAACGATCATAAACACTTAGTAACTCATCAGCTACTGTGCCTACTGAAGATGAAGATCATTGTGTAAAATTCAAAAGTTATTGTAATAAATACAATAAAATCAAGAATTATTGATTTCACTATTTTGGTATATAATTAGCACATTTAAATCTATTTATAGTTTTAAATTGTGTTGGAATAGGTTTTAAACTATAAAATCTGTATTTTCATAATTATAATATAATGACGCCAGGACATTTTCATTTTACGCCTGAGTCTGAAAGTTAGGAATAACAAATACGCCGGGATTTATAAACGAATTTCTAGCACTGGTCTGGTGGTTCTTTGGCCAGGAGTTGAACTGTGGATCGGAAGGTCACTGAACCCAAGATTCGGATGGGAGTTTCGTAAGTAACCTTACACCCTTTGAAAGAGCATGAATCCGATAGAGCCCACATTTCCCGATGACGTATGTTCGACGATGCCAAGAAAAGGATTGAAGTGAAAACTTCTATAGTCTATGTTTTGTACGGGGGTAAATCTATGAGTTTTCGACTTCCTGTCACCAACATGCTCTGACGTGTTGAGCGTATGATATACACGTTGGACGCGTCACCAACATGCTGTTAACAGTATATCTGTAGCTATAAGTATGACGTGTTGCACTTGGGAAGCAGTTAAAGTATAGATTATACTTGTAACTAATTTATAAAAGCTTTTTTTTGCCAATTTTTTTCATACAAACACAAACACCTTTTTCCCGATTTTGATGGAACTTCGGATACGTATACCTTAAACAAATAGATTACATTTGATTTACAAAAACCTAAAGCCTTTCTTCCTTAACCTCCCTCCCCCCTAGCTCCACCTTATTTTCTGTCAACGTTGTTCATACAAATTAACGCTTTTTATCCGATTTTGATGGTACTTAGCACACATACCTCTAAACAAGGCGTTCTGGTAGCTCAGCGATTAAGGTGCTTACTTCCAAAAGTTTCTCTCTCTGGTCGTGGTTTCAAATCCTGTGGTGAGAGAAATTATTAGGAATTGTAGGCTATTTGGTTATATGAGCTACACGGGGATGTTTCATGGTTCTCATTTCACGTTAAACTGTAGGCCCCTGACACAATAGCTTGATACATCTCCTTCGGGAAGATTGGACCAACCTTCGGTTTGTGGACTAAGTTAGATTCTTAGTTTTAAAAGTGAAAAGGTCGATTTTTGGATGGGTAAATTCTTATGAGCTCGTGTCACTGACATGCTAATGTTAACTGCAAATTTGTAGTTGTCTGGTGGCCCAGTGGTTAAGGTGTCTGATTGTGGAAGGAAAGATCCCCAGTTTGAATCCGTCTCTCGGAGGGGATTTTTATAACCCGATCTTCACCTCCGGCACAGCTTGCTATGTAATGTGAAGTATGCCAGATCACTTCCGTGGTTCGAATTCCACGTTAAACTGTAGGTCCCCTGTATCTGGTTGCACTACTGGTTTACATTAAGGCGGCTAAGACAGGGTCGGAATGCGCAGCCATTAGAAACCCTGTCACCATGTCACTATGACCACACGGAATTATTATTATTTAGTATATCTGTCGCTATAAGTATGACGCGTTGCGCGTATGATATTTATAGTTTTAAGTTTTCACTTCTGTCAGCAGTCCCCAAAGACTGCCATTTTTTCTTCCTACCATATTCAGTTTGCAAAAAACTATAACATCTTGAACATCATTATTGAAAACATTGGATGAGGCGTAACGTTTGAATCTAGTATTCGATCACTGATCGGGCTATACAGATTTCAGTTTTCTATGGTTTCCTGAAATCAATCCAGACGATGGTTTCTTGCCCAAAATACCCTTCCGTCTCCAATTATTTTGCTGTCGACGAGTCATTAAAAAAATCCGTTTAGTGCATGTTACTCTAGCACGTTGAGATTTCTGTAACCACAATATGTAGTAAATTTAATTCTCCAATTTTCATTTTGTAAATACCTTTTTTAAAAAAAGAGGGGTATTTAAATAGTGTTCCTTATTTGTTTTACAAATGTTTTCAAATGGTACCATATATATGTACATATAAATAATTCAGACCCAAAAAAATTCACCTGAAAAAATTATTATTCCTACATATTTTCTTACCGGATTCACGAAATTCTGTATGTAATGATATTATTTTTCCAAAAAAATTAACCACTGAAATACAAAATTTATTAAAATTACTCAATTGTTTATTGAAAACTACAAACTACATAAATATTGCTATAGCTTTCTTGTAAACTTTAGGAAGTTTCATAATATTATAAAATTTGAATACATTTTTGGGTTAGTAGTTTCAAAAATAAATGGCTGGAATTAAAATTTTCTTATGGTTCTTGCCTAGAGGTTTCTATAAACAATGGAATAAAAAGAAAAATCTAAACATTTCATTTCGTACCCACGAAGATTATCTACAGAAAAAATTTCATACAGTTACCCACTAAACTCCCTATAATTATTCTCCCCCGCATCTCCTACAATTTTTCCAAATTTTAGCGTTTAATCATATCAAATTTAGTAAGAATTAAAGTAGTTTGCAATTAAAACTGCCCAAGTTAAAAGGACCAGAATTTATAAGGGTGTACCAGACGTCCAGACAGATGCACGAATGAGGGAATCCATAAGGGTTCTGTCTTCCATTCATAAGATACTAAAAAGAATCTGATTCTACAACACAAATGTAAAAAACCAAAGTCGTTTTATTACAAAAAGAATGTGTAACTCGTTAGTTCCAGCAACACCTAGCTATTGTAAACCGTAGCCTCTGTAGGATTCTAACCCTACGATGACCTGAAGTTATATTGAATGAACAAAAAACTAAACAGAAGAAATGGGAATGAATATGGACAGTCATTGCGAAATCCAAAATGACCATTGCGAAAAGAAGTGCTGGAGAAGAATCCACAAGGAACTCAAAGCCGAATTCGCCCGAGGGATACTCGTGAGCTACCTGCAAATGTTTTTTTCTTATTTTTTGTGGCTTTACTCCTCGTCGACGTTGAGGTTATTAGAGTCGGGAAAGGAAACTAGATCTGCTTTGAACATAAACCTCTCCATTGGTTCAACCATTATCTTTTCTGTACACACTCCTCCATTCCTCTTGTTATCTTTCGTTCTTGCAATGGACCGTTTACCATGTATTTTCATTTCTACCTAATTCTCTTTACATGCCCACAACATCTGAGTTTTGTCTTCTCTATTCTTTCCTGCAAGGGTTCCTCTTTCACTGCGTCAATAGCGTCTTCATTCCATATTCTTGTAGCCTTGACGTAGCAATACAACTAGAATTGGTGAGAGACATGGGAAGATTGAGGGGCCAGCGAGCATGTTCTGGCAACGGTATTATCTTCATTTCGTACTATTGTAATAATATTCACTAGCGGAATAGCAGATTAATTACTTGACACTGTCACCTAGCTGCGAGGACTCAGTAGTCGAAAGCAATGGACTTAAGCCTCGGGGGAGCAGTTAATTGCACCAGCTCAGTGTCCCTGAGTTGCCTTGGCCAGCCGGTTCTCGATACAGCTTACCTCGGCTCGGACAAGTGCGGCAGTGGTTTCTAGGGACCTCGACCATGAGACTGTTATCCACTGTCAAACATAAAAACATGCGGTAGGACAATACAAGCTTTGAAATCTTCTCACGGTTCCGGATGTTTTCGTGGCGACGCTGGACAAACAATAGGCATTTCACTTATTTCGTATAAAATGACAATGTAATCCAGTTAATTTGGGTTAGAACCTTTCAACTCATAGCATTAAAAAAAAAAAAAAGAATGTCACCAGCCGCCAGTATATCAACTTTTGGGAACTGCGAAATGCAACAACACATATTAACGTACAATTGCTTTTTGTAGCTCCCAGAAGAAGAACAAATTAAATCAATGAATAAATAAAATCTCTGGAAAATCGCCAGTTTGACTGCACGTTAAGGCGCCACCAACCTGGTTCGGGGGGGGAGGGGGGGGCGGTAACAACGGGACCAGGTTTGAGTCGTCGTCCTCGCGTTCCAACCGTCCTGGTTGTGTTTTTAAGCGATTTCCCGCAATAGTCTGTGCTAATACTAGGGAGTCCCCCAGAATCCGCATCATAAACTAAACATTTCACAAACAAAAAATTAGTTTATCATAAGGACAGATGGCAACACAAACTTGCCTCCTCTTGGTTAAATGCTCCAGACCAAACAAGTCTGGTTCCAGCCATCCCGTTCACATCACTCACACTATGTTGTCTGAGTAATCAGGTAGTTAATGGTTCTACTGAGACAAAAAATCCCTTACAGTGGTTTTAAGGAATGAATTCAAAAGAAATTATGTTGTCATATTTTCACGGCGGAGTGCTATTATTTTTTACAAATATTTGTTAACTATGGTTCATGAGATGTCATCTAACGACAATGCACGTGTTGGTGAGGAACCTACATCGAAGATAAATTTTTAGTGAGGTAACTAAATTTGACACCACTGTCAATGTAAGGAGCACACAAGAATTTATGAATGTGGAGGAAATGATGGCGAGATAAGTGAAAGAGGTAGACAAGCAGAGGCGTTCCTAAGGAACATTAGAAGCCTAATATGGAATAAAGAGGTGCCACAGAAAAGCAAGAGAGTAATCAATTGATTGAACTGCTTGCTGCGCATTTGTGAAGCGCTTTAAGTATTAGCTGAAGAGCAGAAACATGAAATCGAATACTGACGGCACTCTTTCAAAATAACACCCACTCTGGTGCAAAACAACCATAGGTGCTGTTACAATGGCTGGACAAAAACGTCTAAAACAGGAGATAGAGACTTCACTAAACCCAGCCACTTATCCCCTTTTCAATCAAGTGTAACACTTTTTTCATTTTAAAAATGTCACTTGTTTACTAGTGAAAGAATTCTGATATCTCGAATTTTGGTTTCAGACAACACTTGACAGACAACACTAACTTCAAAACGTTGGTCTGGAACCATTGACCTCTATGCTGTCAGGGTAGACACTGATGTAAATTGAGCGGATAATTCTCTCATTTGTCTTAGTCATCTGCACCTTTCTCATAGGATAGATAATAGTCAACACATTAAGACATTATTTTCCCATTTTCGTAGCCTCTGACCATATTATTTAATAACTACATCCTGAATATCTCTGTTCCATTTATATTTCTGATAAACTGTAAGCTCGAACAATTTTTTTTTTAATTGAACCTCTGAATTTGCTCCTATTTTCGACACCCTGAATTAGACAGACTCCTAAAGTCGAAACACTTTCCATCTGTGGTCGACACCGTTTCCGTAATACTGTTGAGGTTAAGTCAGTAAGATCGAGAGGAAACTCTACAAAAGGGGTCAGTCCTAAGTGGAAGCAATTCCAGACGAGCTTGGGGTCCCATGGTGCCAGTCCATGACTCCCAAGTCATGATCCCCTGTGGTATATTATAGACTTAAAAAACCAGCTCTACACAAAGTTGCGTCATAATAATAATAAAAACAGCAAAAAAATAAAATAAAAGGGAAACGTGTCAGATAGTGCAGAGATTTCTCTGCCAGCTTCTCTAAGCAAATGGTGGATTTCACTATCTGTCTATGACATAATATACCTAACTACAGGCTACTAAATATGACACAGTATGTACCGAGGACCAACACTATGCTTTAATTTTATGTTCCAAGAGCCCCACTGTTGCGTATATAAAAAACTGATTGTTGTGCCTGCACAGAAGATTTGTTTAGTTTATATTCGAAGCTAAATTTTTGGTGAGGAACCTACATCGAAGATAAATTTTTAGTGAGGTAACTAAATTTGACACCACTGTCAATGTAAGGAGCACACAAGAATTTAGGAATGTGGAGGAAATGATGGCGAGATAAGTGAAAGAGGTAGACAAGCAGAGGCGTTCCTAAGGAGCATTAGAAGTCTAATATGGAACAAAGAGGTGCCACAGAGAAGCAAGAGAGTAATCTGTCATACATACTATGTGCCTATCTTGACTTATGCTGCTGAAACGTGGACAATGAAAAAGCGGGACATCAGCAGAGTACAAACAAGTGAAATGAAGTTTAAGAGGTAGAATGGGAGTTATTAAAATGGACAGAATAAGGAATGAAGTAATTAGACGCACCATGAAAGAGGAACTCCTACAGGAAAGGATAGAGAGGACCAGACTGAGATGGTATGGACATGTAAAGAGAATGGAGGCTCAGAGAATCCCAAGAAAAATCCATGAAATTAAGATGCGTGGTAAACGACCCGGAGGAAGACCAAGAGATGGATGGCTGAAAGGAGTGGAGGAGGGTGTACGGAAGAGAGGAGAGGACTGGAACAAGGTGGTGACAGAGAGGTGGTGAGAAGAAAGAAGGAAATGTAGAGGCTTTTGCATGAAGCAGACCCAGCCAGAGGCTGGAAATTGTTAAGGATGATGATGATGACAAGAATTTAGATAACTACACAGAGGCCATCCATAACAGAAAAAATTTCTTTGTATCAGCTGCAAAAGCATACTCTCATTTATTTGATTAGATCACATTTGCATTTTCACATTCAATGTAAAGAAAAGTAAACCTACACTGAGTGTTGCAGTACTTCTTGAAGTAACAAGCTATGCGCTTCCGACCATGGTAAGCATACACTCTACAGCTGTTCGTAACGGACGGACGAGGCCACCGGACGCGCAGACTCGTTGGGATTGAGTAAAGCCTACTGAGTTGCAGGATTTATAAACGGTTCTCTGGATCATCATATTTCTTTAAATTCGAATTTGATACAATTTCATGTCGACGATAGGGGTACTGTCATCACTACGTGCCCTTACAGTAGCTGTATCGCGTAGAAACGTCAACTTCCTGCAGCCTACTGTTTTCAAGTCGATGTCCTTGTGTATGTCTGTTTGGCTGACTGATCTGTCAAATGTTTTTCCACTGGTTCAGACACGTTGCCATACGCCGCAATAAATTGCAAGAAAATATTAAGAAACTAACTTATAAACACTGTAAAAACTCACTAAAAACTATTAAAGAGTAAAGTCTACACTGCAGTGCCAAATGTCACGGGATAGGAAGATCCAAATATCCAGGTGGCGGTAGCACCGCGGAAGAAACGAATAGATTTGCCGTGCAATGCGGAGCTTTCATTTGTACTTTCGTGAGTCGAATGAACTGTTTTCTGACGTAATTATGGCCTCATGACATGATTTATCAGATTTTGAACGCGAAATGGTAGTTTTTTTTTTTAATTTTAATATATATATATGGCTTTCGGCTGCTGAGGCCATACAGCCAGCTCAATGTGAATAAGTAATCATGCAGTGTTTATATTCAGTATCTTGTAAGTATGGACACCACAGGACGGACAGGACATTCACACAGACACACAACACTTAACATCCATGCCCGCGGCCGGATTCGAACCGGCGACCTTCGGCACGCGGAGCTAGCACTCTAGCCCCTACGCTACCGACGCCGGCAAATGGTAGTTGGTGCTAGACATATGGAGCATATCATTTCGGAAATTGTTCGTGAATGCAACATTCCTTTATCCACATTGCCTCAAGAGTGTGCCGTGAATACATAATTTCCTGAATTACCTCCCACGTCTACCTCCACAGACAGGCAGGATTCAGAAAACAGCCACACTCAGTGTGGGACGCACGGCAGACAAGTCCTGAAGACAGTGCAGTGAAATTTAGCGTTGCTGGAATACAGCAGCATAAGAACGAAGCGAGTGCCTCTGCTAATAAAGCGCCATCCGCTGCAACGTCTCTTCTGGACTCGTGATCATATCGGTTGGACCTTAGATGACTTTAAAACTGTTGTGTTGTCAGATGAGTCACGATTCCAGTTGGTAAGAGCCGTTGTTAGACCCCACGCTGACACTGTGCAAGTTGGTGTTGGCACCATCATAGCGCGGGCTGTGTTTATATAGCATCTCCCTGGACCTCTGGTCAAACTGAACCGATCATTGACTGGAATTAGTAAAGAAATAAAGGGGGTATGGCTTTATTGGCCAGAACCCCGAAGGATAGTTCGGCAGCCGGTTTGACAGAGTTTCTGTTTGCCGCGACTCTGTTGTGGTTATCTAGTGGAACGTGACTGGGACATGAATGAACGGTCAGATCGTGCAGAACGTTCTGCATAGGAAACACTATCGCAGTTAGGGGGCGTCCATAAACCACGTAGCTCCAGTTTGGCCCTTGTAAATTTCCCCCCTTCCTTCCCCCGCGTATCCTGACGTGCCTTTCTCTCTCCCCCTCTCCCCCTCCCTCCCCATGTAGCTTTCTTCCCTGTTGATTCCATAAGACATTTTGTACTGTTTTCTCTTGTCAGACTATCGTCAATCGCTTACGGAGATAATTAAATGACGGAAATAAATATTTACATGCTGTTATGTATTCTGTACCTCATTTTTAACTGTGACAAACAATATAAATGAAAAAAAGCTAGGTTACCTGGTTCGAAACCCTCCTCCCCCCACGTAGCTTTCCAGCCAACCCCTCCCTCCCTGAACCAAGCCACGTAATTTATGGATGGCTGCAGGGGAAGCATGGCTGAATATTTCTTCAGAGGGCTTCCGACGACTGCACTTCGCCGGGCAAAGGGAGTACCACATGATATTAGGAGGTATCGCATGATTTTTGACATTTCAATGTATTAATCAGTAGATGAATATATGGAAAATAGCGTACAAGAAAAATATAAGTTGTAATAAGTCATGTTGTTTTAGTGTAAGTTTTTATTAATTGTCATGTAATGAACTCTATATGGTCTAATGGAAAAGGAATAGTAATTCTTCTACGGTATCAGCAGGGCCGGCATTAGGGAGAGGTAGCGGAGCAAGAGTACCCCGGGCCCATGAAGGGGGCCCTCCGGCCAGGGTGTCTAGCTAAATAGAAATCCAACAAAAAAAAACCTTTTCTACGAAAGGTTTTATTTGATTTTATGGGTAAAAATTTCTGACAAAAAATCAATGTGTAAAGTAAAAAAAAAATCGAGGTGGGGGGCCCGAGAACACTTACCTGGGGCCCGAGAATCCTAGCGCCGACCCTGGTTATCAGCAACTGTGAGGGCATTAAACTAAACAGCACAATGATTAAGTCAGAAGGAGTCAAAAAGATAACGGCAAGAAAGTAAAATACCGTGAAAAGCATTTAAAAGTAAGTTTACTGTACTTAACGTAAATAAAAAGCGCTTAAGATCAACAGTATGGTTGAGAGCTGGGTTGGTAGGAGTAGCAAAACTTAGTGGTATAAAACAGACGAAGATAGAAGTTTGTTACTTAAAGAAAAATTGTAATAACAATGCGATACGTTGTATATCGGTTAAAGACGTTAAGTACTGAAATAATATTCTGATGAATTACTTGCTAAAGGAGACTGTATTTTAGTTGTTTGGAATGGAATATGTTACATAAAAGAAAATAAACAGCTAAAATTTAAACTTAAGCGTACTGTTAAAAATAATTTGACAAGGCATATATACATGGGCTTCTTCCACGAAATGGATATGAAAGCTCCTTAACAACACAAAAATTTGAAGTGACGAAATTGGATCCTAGAAACACATATTTAACGAATTGGTGAAGAGAGAGTAAAAGGGAATTAAAATTCTCTGGTTTCTGTTTACGAATGATTTAGTCTTGTTTGTATTTTGAAAATAATCACAATGAATAGCCATAGCTGCCTTCTCTTTGATTTTTTCAATTAAAACTCACATTCGATCTCCACAAACGCCCTAAAATATTTGAATTACAAACATATCTATAAGAAAAAGCCATTGACTGGTGTTTGTAAAATAATAAAATCTTAATAGTGCTATAAAGCTCAATATTATTCTTCCGTTGTGTTTATAGACTAGACTGACGCAATCCTATTCTGAGGCAATCTCTCTTTCTCCATATCATATTACCACCTGCGTGCTCAGTTTCGCCTATTCTTATTCTAATCTAAGGTACTTTTCTTCCACTATTTTCTTAACCAACAAGTAACCAGTTCCGGATATCTTAAAACGTCTTCTACCATCCTCTCTTCTTTATGTGAGATTCTTTATATGTTCATTTCACCACATTTCAGTTGCTTTAGTTTGCTCTTTTCCCGCAAGGCTCGACCTTAAATCATTGTGTATAATTTTTGAAAGTTATTTCTGAGTTCTAGGTGTACGTTTTATTCTGAAAGGTTCTTCCTTTTGAAAGAGGAATTTTTTAGTAGTGCCAAGTTGCTTTAGATACAATCCTTGTGATGTTCATCGGATAGAAACTGCTGCATATGAAATTACATTGAAAATGCTTTATTGCCATACAAGTTGCCCGTCCGGTTGTCTCTGTTGTTTGCGACACCATCATGGTATCCGGCGCCTGACACAGACTCTGGTTAGAGTCCTGACCGTGGAAGAAATGTTCATCATCAGAACGTGACCACCAAGGTAGGAGAAATGAAGTACAGTTCCTGATCACAAAGGTTGTGAGCTAAATCCCAAACCTTTGCGCAGTGAGTATGGAGTGAGCGGACGTTAAGCTTGGCTCCCTCGGTTTCTTTCGGGTGAGTAGGCCTGCATGGGCTGGCATCTGGTTTCACCCCCACCCTTATTTCAAAGTTCGTTCATTCACAAAACTACCAACACACTACACCGATCACAAGCACATTACAGTCTCCTTAATAACAGTAATACTTGCATACATTTCGTTCAGTGGGGAAGGCAAGTGGAAAGCTCCTCATTTAAATTTCCCACTTCATTGCTTTGGAGGAGTAACTATCTCCATAGCGAAGCCGACAAGCAGGTCGTCAGTTGTGTCGTAGAAAGTATTTATACACGTAAATTTTGATAACACCTTAGCATTAATAATCGTTAACTAGTGACACATAATTTATCTTCGTCCCATTGCTATCAAAGGAACGATTTCTTGTAATCGTATATCACCGCAGATGTAAGATCAAAGTACAGTCATACTCATGTCATAAGCTGAGAAAGGAATATGAAATTTTTATCATCTACATCTTTATCTGCAATTCATATAACCAGAACAATATAACAGCAGTTTATGAAAAATGGATTCGTTATTACTGGAGGTGCTAGGCGACAAGTATATGTCACAGATATCACGCCCAATACAAAGGATACTTTTTTGGGAACACAAAAATCTCTTTATTACGTTTACTGAAATTCCACATGTTACTTTCGTTTATGTCCTTTTTTACACCTTACGCAACATATTTTAATATCAATTGATTTTATTGCCGTTTAAACAACAGCTAACTAAAAATATTTTCGAATCACATCAATTTTTTATTAATATAAAATCACCATTATACAATCGAACATGAAGAAGCAAAAATATGATTTTAAAGATGTAGAGAAAACCCTCAACCTCTCAAAATTGTGCTCAGTACAAGTCCTAGCATGGAATATTTCGCTCTGAAAGGAAAATTGAAAATCATCCTTAAATTATAAATCAATTTTGACCGAATTCATAAACTCATCCTATTCTTGCGAACAAATGACGCATTAATTTCTGCAATATCAAGAAACTTTATTCATACATATCCCAGCCAAAGATAAAATAATACGGACGAAAATATCCACTGAAGTAAGCGAAAATACCGTGAAAAAGAATCAGGTATTACAAAACAGTTTATATGTTTGACATCTGCCTTCAAGATAATAAAAAAGTCGTGATTCGTAAGTAAAAAGGTTCACTTTTATGTATTTATAAGAGCTCCCATTTGTATTTGTTGTTTGAATTACCATAATTTGAATTATATTGCCTATTTAGTTAGATTTACTAACTATTTACTAAGGTTATCGTTAACCGAGTAATATTACTCGTAAAATTCTAACTTTTTTTTCTTCTTCCGATTCGGGCACCTGTCTACGAAACGTCTAACTTTTATATGTTCTATAGGATGAACATATATATTATGAAATGTGCAGTTTATGAGACGGAGACTGGCGAACGTCCCATCACGTGCTTAGATGATTGCGGAAAACCGCGTAAGTACTGTACCGCAGTCGGGACGGACGGCACGCGGGGGTTTGGGCTCGTGCTCGGTCCCGTTTTACCTCCCTATAGACTGAGCCACAGTGGCGAGATGTTAAATTTCATTATTTAACATAGAAGTGATTGATTAATTGATTGACTAGAAGATTGTTGATAAATCTGATAACATTTTAAAAGCCAACGATGGATCCCGCGTGATTGACGCCAGACCCACAAATGTCCAACTGGATTACAGTGAGTGAGACGGAGCTTTAGCGAGATAACTCCAGTAATAATAACGAAATGTTCGGAGAATTTACTGTTTCCGCTTTATCTCTCTGGGCTCTATCTTTATGCCTTTCTACCGCATACTTTTATTCATGACCCCGATACTTACTACTGTTCAGCAAGATGAATTAAAACTGATGAACATTTTTTAGATTTCGTTTCTGTAATTGTCAGCATATTTTCTAGTTGTGTAGGTAAATCGACTTCACTTTAAAACGTATGTATCTTTCTTATTTTTTTTTTTTTTCAATTCATCCCATACTCTGAGAGATGTTGTATATGATAATATACCTCTCAGATATAGCATATAGGTTGCCTCAGCTAAATACATGTACCTTGCCGTAATGGTATGTAAATAGTGTAGTGAGTTGCACTTCAGACCGAGCGTAGCGAATGAGCGGTAAGGCTCTAGCCTCGCATTTGGGAGGACGCGCGTTCGAATCCCCGTCCGGCCATCCAAATTTTGATTTTCCATGTTTTCTCCCAATCATTCCAGGCGAATCCTTCATTCAAAAGGCCATGGTAGATTTCCTTCCCGTTCCTTGTCCCCGTTCCTTTCCCGCCTCTAATGACCTCGACGTCTAAGCCCGATGGACTTGAGTATCCTATTACGTACGTTAACAGTCAGCAGTATGATTCTTCTTAAATGACAAACAAAATAAATGGTTTAGTACTGCACCAATACTGTCATAATTCATTTGTAATTCTTCCATCTTTGTTCGGAAAAAATAAATGACTAACATAGGGACTACTTGTGAGATAGACCAACAAAACGCAAGTTCGGTAAAGCTGACACAGTCCCAGTCTCTAAAACAGAGATTCTCAACCTTTTAGAACATGCGATACCCTCCGCCTCACCACTTCCCAGTGGTCTATTGTTTGGGGTTATGGAGAAAGCAACGAGGTGCTAACCACTCTGCCTTCTTCAAAGTGCCAGTGTTACTATGGAGAACTCTACGAGCCTGCATGGCATATGCAATAGGGAGGGACAACAGTTCGAAATCAATAAATTAACTAAGAAAAGAACGAACAGTATTGGCAATTTTAGAGACAAGAGGCCATTCCAAATGCAACTTTCTTTTAGAAGTATCAGAATAACGCCAGATTCCTATTGATTTGGACGACAAAATTATGAACACCATTCACAAACATCATCTTTCTTAAATTTCAGTGTATTCTAGGATTTACCATAAAATCAGACTATAGCGATAAATAATTTGCTCAATAACACAAATACTGAATGCCTCGCTTCTTTCCCTATCGCTTTACCTAGAAAGCGTATAGGCCTGGCTACCAGTAATCATTTCACAATAGGCTGAGTGACTCCGAAGCTTTTTGTTCAATTCGGAAAAATTTTCTCGGTTTGTTCTGGAGTTTTTCTCTATCGTCTGCTTTATAATTAACTTGCTTCACAATTAACTGTGTGCTTACATTCTCTCTCTCCACCCCTCCCCCCCACGAAACCAACCCCTTGAACAAGTTTTCAAGCATACTGAAAGAGAAAGCCGAAAGCAGGATTACAAATTTCTTTTGAATAGGCAGAAGAAATATCAACAAAGTAAATAAATTTACTGACCTCAAGGAAATAATACATTTTAATGGTTTTAATTTAGTTTATTTAATTGCAATGGAGCACACGCTCCGGTGGCAATTTTCCTACACACCCAACTTCCCGCTATCCTTCACTCACCTACATTTGCCCTCTACATATTTTAACTTTAAAGTTTTTTTCCTTTTCGGTAGGTTGTTCATCATTCCCCTTGGTAACTCATTCCAATCCCTGACACCCTTACCTAAGAAATAAAATCTCCCCACACCCTTGTGCCTGACATCGAGTCATCTTTTCCCTTCCATGAACTACTTTTCATACCTACTACAATATCTTTCCATGCCTCATCGCCAGTATACGCCCTGTACACTCCCATTACCCTCCTCATCCTCCTCCTGTCTTGCAATGAATCCCATTCCAGCTCCTTTATCATATCTGTCACTGATTGCATTCTGCGATAATTTCCAGAAACAAATCTAGCAGCCCTTCTTTGCACCTTCTCCAACTCCTGTATTTGATACGAAAAATGTGGGTCCCATACTACACTACCATATTCGAGCAATGGTCTGACCAAAGTTTTGTAACCCAATTCCTTTACTTCTCTCGTGCATCCCCTCATCACTCTCTCCAACAAGTGCAGGATTTTGGAACTTTTTCCTACCACCTGTCCAATGTGTCCTGCCTAGTTAAGCTTGTTATCAAATGTAATGCCAAGATATTTACATTTCAAGTCTTCAGCAAGCAATTCTTCCCCCACCTTATATTCATAATTAACCTTTTGTTTTTTATTTGTGTATCTAATTAGCTGACCCTTCTTTGTATTTATCTTCATCCCATGTTTACCAACCCAACTAGATATCCTGTCCAGATCACCCTGCAACTGTTTACAGTCCTATATCGTTTTGATCCTTTTATACAACATTGTGTCATCTGCAAACAATCTAATTTCAGATAGTAAACAATCAACACAATTATTCATTAGAATAATTAATAGCAATGGTCCCAATACGCTACCCTGTGGCACTCCCATTTTTACTTCCACTTCCTTTGATACCGCATTTCCTACCTTAACTTTCTGTTTTCTACCTTTTAAAAATTCTTCTACCCAGCAAATCACTTTCTCATCCACTCAAATAGTTTTACCTTATTTACTACCATTTTGTGGCTTACTCTGTCAAACGCCTTTGAAACATCTAGTGCTACATATCAATTTGGCCTCCCTTGTCCATTTCATTTGAAATATCTTGCATATATCGCACCAACTGAGATTCGCGTGAATATCCTTGCCTGAACCCATGTTGTCTACTTGAAAACCACTTACGTTCCTCACATACATTTCTGATGTGGTTGCATATCAATCTTTCCATTAATTTACCTACCACTGAAGTCAAACTGATTTTCCTGTAATTTTCGACTCTATTTCTCACCCTTTTCTTTATGTACCGGTTCTACTATCGCACTTTTCCAGTCTTGTGGTAAGCAGCAAGTGTCCAGACTGAATTTAAATAATATTTCAAGATAAAGTACAATGTCCCATCCGGCTATCTTTAAGATATCTGTAGTAATTTTATCTGCACCAGCCCCCTTATGTTTTTCCAGCTTGCTTATTTCCTTCATTATTTCATCAGGATGAATTTCAAATATTTTAGTATCTTCATTTCTAATTGTATTGTTAAGCTCGTTCTCCGAATTAGACCTTCTCGTTTCTGATTCATTGTCCCTAATGCTCTAACTAAACCAGTTACTTAAAATCCCTGCCTTTTTCAAATCCTCAGTAACTACTTCTCCATCCATATCTATAAGCGTCTCAACACCCTCCCTTCCCCTTAGTTTCCTGATATAGCCATAGAAATATCTAGATGCATCAGTCAGTGGTCCTCCTGCACTGACAATACTCTTCATAAACCCATCTTTGGCCACTTTCTTTCCTTGTTTAGTTGTTTCAAATGTTCGCTACTACCCTGCTGTCTCTTAACTCTGTTATATCCTCTTCGTACCAACCTCTTTAACCTCCTCACTTCCCTATTATGGTACACAGGTTCTCTACTTCTCTTTATTTTCTGCTTTGGAATGAATTTTTCTTCCCCCTTGAACTCTTCCCACCTTGACTCTACTGTACTTTGCTGAAACGTTCTCTGAAATATCTCTTCAAATTTGAAATCTGTGCCTTTTTATAATTGTACCTATTTCCCCCTTCAGTTTTGGCTGCTGGTTCACTGAATCCTCTAATATCCATCCTAACTGCGTCATAATCACTTATTCCTTCAGTTACTTGACACCCCACAAGGTTATCATCGGGCTTTATTAGGAATTTTGTCCCCTACTGTTTTGCTCTACCACTTATGTAAATTCTGCTTCCCCTATTAAGGTATTTGCAAATATTTGTTCCCGCGTGTTATTAATCTTATTTCCTTCCCAGTTTACACCTGGTAAATTTAAATCCCCACCAATAATGACCATTCTATTCTCACCTCTGAAATCTGAGTATGAATTTAATTTCTCCCCAAGAGCCTCATCTTCATCTGTTATTCTTCCACTGCGGTAAGCAGCCAACACCCTAATTTTTTTCTTTTTTATTACCTCAGAAATCTACCCCAAGTAAATCATGGTCTTGATCTATGAACTAGTATGAATACTCCTCCACCAATTGCTCCTCTATCTCTGCGGTACATTCTGTAACCATCAGGAAAAACCTCACTGTCTAGTACGTCTTCTTTTAACCAACTCTCTACCCCAATTATTACTTGTGGTTCGTGCATCTCTATTAAGTTTGCAAATTCAATTACTTTGTTCATTATACTTCTACAGTTTACCATTAACACCCTTACTACTGGCTTTACATTTTCAGAATTTATCTCCTCTTTCCCACTTTTACCGCAGGCAGTTATTGTTTCAGCCATTTCATCTATTTCTTTAATATCTGTGACTTTCCCCATCGCGAATCTGCAATCAGTATCACTTTGATAATCTATTTCTGTCCCTTCACCAGCAGCCCCTAACCTAAAAAAGGCACAGTCCTGACCCCATCATCACTGGAAATGGGCTCCCTTACTGCTTTAGCTAACAACTCAGAAAGTACTCCCTTCCCCCTTCTATTTAGGTGTAGGCCATGCCTAGTGAAACCCCACCTACCAATGGTGTTCACAGGCACAACCCCCAACACAGAACTAATGCCTTTCCCAAGTAGCACTTCCGTTTCCACATTTACAAGCCTCACAGCATAGTTCAACTGTGGCCGGTCATGGCGTCTTAGGACCTGCATGGGCTCCACCCTGGTATGCTGTGCCTCCTTCACCACCTTCCTCAGGTCACTTTCTATACTATAACTCGGGTTTCTATCAATACTATTCCCCGCCCCTCCCACTATCACTACTCTATAGTCCTTAGTGAAACTCCTACAAAGTGAACCTATATCCTCTATTACCTGACCTAATGTTGCACTAGGTTTGAAAAAACTTGTGACCTGGTAACCTTTACCTAACTGATCCTGCAGAAGAGGGCCTACACCTCTCCCATGGCTACTAACTAGCAACAGAACCCATTTCTTCCCATTCTTGCCTTGCACGCCCTTATTCCTAACGGCCTGCTGCATCTTACCTACTCTACATGAGGCTCTTCTTCTCCTGACTCTGGCAACAGGTCAAACCTATTTTCCCCCACAATTACTGAAGTGTCTGGCTTCTTCATCCAGTTAACTATATTTCTCCTACGACCTGTTACCAGCTCCCAACCATCCTTCTGAACTTCCTCCAACCCATTATCTCTACTTTCAGCCTCTACAGCATGTTCCTCGACAAGCTCAGCCCCCACAGTCTGTGCCTGCGCAGTCTGAGCCTCCATAGGCTCAGCCTCCACAGGGTGATCCTCCACAGGCTGAGACCCCACAGGCTGAGCCTCCACAGGACGAGCCTCAAGAACCCTGATCCTTTCACGCAACTCCCTGATCGTTTCGCCCATCACCCACTTCCTATCATCCCTAAGACAAAGTGAACAAAACCATGGAGAGCCTCATTTATTTCCCCCGTTTCCTCTTCCCCACATGCCCAGTGAAACCACTTCTTACACCAACTACAACCCATTCCCTTCGCAACGTACCTACGGCAGGCGCCAAAGTTTCCAGTCATGATTTTGCCAAAAACTTTAAACGCCTTCTAAACAAACGTTCAAATTTTTTTGATAAAGTAGTCTAATAAAGTTTATACGATATTTTTAACGTTTTTTATTAAAAATTATAGGCGCTATACTCTACTAAACTGTTGAATTTTATATATATATATATATATTAAATTGAAGCTTCATGAATAATAACTAGGTAATAAAACTCCTTAAGAACCAATGAACTTAAGCTTATGAATTTCGGAACGAACTTATGATGAAGAGCCGATACTATTTAGTGCTAATGTGGATATCAACTAATTAGTTACTTATGAAAGTTTTTATTTTTATAAAATAAGGCTAGGAAGTTTCTATTTTAGTGTATTAGATCGCAATTAATCACAATTATATTTCACACAAAACAGGTTAATTACTAGAACGTACTTTTTTGTTGTTGTAAACTCGATTGCGATATCGATAGTGGAACTCAAAATATCGATATTGTATTAACCTATTGTAAACAACTGGATGCTATATATGAATACTTATGTTTATTATTTATGATTTCTAGTTGTTTTATTACTATTCCAGAACTAATTAATTAACAAACTGTGTTATTTTAAACCGAATAGTCTTAATATAGAACGAAACAAAAACCTTAACAATCGAATTTCGAACTAGTGATTTTGACGGTATATAAGAAATTGAACACTGTAGAATAACTTAACCACTATGTTTACCTATGCTACAGTATTAAAATTATTCTAACTACCAAGCTTATGCTAAACTATCAAGCTTATGCTAAACTATCAAGCTTATGCTAAACTACCAAGCTTATGCTAAACTATCAAGCTTATGCTAAATTTAATTAAGTGAAACGTGCAATAACTAGCAAAGAGACCTTAGCAACAATGACGCGAACTTTAAAAAACTGTTATTTATGGAGCAATCTTAGATAATTAGTCTCGCTAATAATAATCGTAAGAGTTTAGATGATATTTAAAGTTTTTAAAGTAATTAAGTCTACACAGACTTAGCTGATGATGCAAAATCAATGTTTTGTGAGCAGCTGTCAACACACCCAGTCAAATGATAGCACAACCAGAGAAGAGATTTCATAAAGAGACAAATAAAACTAGATAAAAAAATGATTCAAGTCCTTCTATATTTGCGGCTTTACGCTTCATCGACGTCAAGGTTATTACAGGCGGTATAGGACTGGACGCAACAAAACGGAAGGAAATATCCCAGCATTAGCCTGGAGTGATATCGAGAGAACCGAAAACTGGTTGGCCAGATGAGGATTCGTACCTGTGCCTCCCATACAGGCCCAGATCGTTACCACTAAATCACCACGCTCAATTAATTATTCCACGTGGATGTTTAGGACGAATAAATGTGGTCAGTCTAAAAAAAAAAAAAAAAAAAAAAAATTGGGAAATAAACGCAAAACATTCATATATTGGCTCGCTAGAGTAAAAGTGAAGAATAAAAAACTTCTGATTAAGAAAGAATAAGTTCAGATTAACAACACATATCAAAGAAACGTCGATGAATTGAACAGTTTCCAAGAGACGGTAAAGAACCTTGCGCAGAAAGAATTTAAAATACCGTAAAATAATGAAAAATGTCCGGTAAAAATTAGAAAAAAAATTGATTGAGTTAATTTAGAAGTAGGTGGGTGGTAATATACAAGCCTTACATTAGCGGGACGTGGGTTCAAATCCCTGTTCTGCCATCCTGATTTCGGTTTTGCATAATTTCCTGTAATCTCCCCAATCAATGCCTTTACAATTTCTCAAAATGCGATGGTCAAATTCCTTCCCGTTCCTTTCTCCCAGTATTTTCCTGCATCTAATGACCTTGACGTAGAAAAACGTAAAACCATAAACTAAAACCAAAAAAGTTTGTATTTCCATATTTGGCGAATTTAGAAAATTTTATGTCGAAATGTGAAACGTGTATTTTTTAAGTAAGAGATTCGGAGGATACATTGGCTAGGTGTCTACGAATTAGCCCATAAAACTCTACTCACGATTTTCTGTACGCCGAACTATATACTTGCTCACATCCAGTATTGATATACTTGTCTACTTTGTTATCTGCACTGATATTACTATGCAATTTGAATGAGGAGTGGTCTTTAGGACAATGTTTTATGACTACTGCGGTGACTGAGTATCTTTTTTTATTTTTTTAAATAACAAGTAGTCATAGGGTAGTTTTGGAATTTATTCATATCTTTAATCGGTGAAACACAGTTTTTTTCTCTCGTATAATTCAATATTTCTAATTAGACACCCACTTCTCCACAGATTTCCGTAATTTTCAGTAAGTCAGCTGACTCTTAAATAAATGTACCTTTAATTTCTTCTCTCAACTTTCCCATGAATGTATTATTTGGTAACGTTAAAACTAGTATCTTTTAGCTTGGTGATGCTATAATGAATGCTGGAGATATTTTAGTGAATAAAAAGTTCGGGTTTATCGTGAAGCGTCATGTGTACTGACTGCTGAATCAGCTGATAACGTTCACACTCGAGTGGCCGGACGTTCGTACACTTCAATTGAAGATAAAACGCAACTACGTCTGATCATTCTGGGAATTTGGAATAGATCAGAAGGTCGGTATGCGACATTAAGCAATCATGTGTCGAAATGTTTAGGTAGTCACGCCTTTCATTAGAACACTCTTAACGAAAACTGTTACTCTTGTAATACATCTTCATTCACTCTGACTATTAATATCAGCAGAGATGTACAATCGAAACGATGAATTCTTCATAATATAGACAAGTGTAGACTACGTCAGTGAACTGCAAAACGAATTTGATTTTTAGCAGCAGAAAATTCACATAAAAAATGATACATTGATGTGGTATTAATAGAGTGAACAATACAGAAAGTAATAATCACAGCTAGCGTGTGGGAAAATAATAACATATTATCGATTTGCGTTACTGTTTCGCAAATAGAGCAGGAAGGATCACAACGCACATCTTTATCAAAAATTAGTTTTACGATGAATAATTGCCTAAGTAAAGATCGACGTGAAGTAAAAATAATAAGAAGAATTGTATGAAATGTAGTTTATCTTTGTGCTGATGTGTTCTAAAAAAATATTATGTTGATACAAATACCGTGCATTAGTTTTGAGACACTATTAATACAGGTTAAAATGTAAACTTATTGCTTACAGAATAAGTTTATACCTCAACGGTTTCACTGTGTGTGTTAGTGAGTGAATTCGTTTACAAAACTAACAGTGTGTAATTTTTTGTCAATCTCATAACTGCCCAGCAGCAATAGGAATTAAAAAGTTTTGCTGTACCAATATCTTTTATCGTGTGAGGAGTGATTTAACCATTTTTCGCGCAGATAATTTATTTGATGGTTTTCTTCATTGTTGTAGGTAACGTGAAAGGCTTTGTTTATCCAGTTTACTAATGCTGCCAATCTTATCATTATATTTCTTTAAGTAAGTCTTAATAGCTGTGACGTCTTTGACATGAGTATAATTTTATTGTCTGTGGTGCAACTACACAGAACATTCAAAGTTACAGGTAAATAGCAGTTTATTACACCCATGGAGGAAGGAATAATATGGAGACGACGCAAGAGACCTTTACCACGCATGGGAGTGAAGCAGGCTGGCGGAGGAGTGGGGGGGCATGGCCGGAGTGGTGGGGGCTTGACCGCTTCCCAACAAACACGGGGAATATGTACAAACACCTCAAGGGGACTCTAGGATAAACGTGACGCCGCAATCTGGTGATGGATTATTATGTAACTCGATGAGACAAATAAAAAATGAAGAATAAAATTTTTTGATATCCTGCTTAGTTTTCGAGATATTCTGTCTCAAATGTGAAATGGTTTTGGTTGAAATTCAGAAGAAAAAATTATTCAAAGTCAAATTTTATGATGAATTTTTATTTAAAAAGACGAGACAAATAAAAAATAAAGAGTAAAATTTTTCGATATTTCACCTAGTTCTCGAGATATACTGTCTCAAAAGTGAGGTGTCTTGAGTTGAAATGCAGAAGAAAAATTTCGCAAAAGTCAAATTTAATGATGGATTCTTATGTAACACGACGAAAAAACTCGATAATAAGGAATAAATGTTTTCGATATCTTGCTTAGTTTGGGGGATATACAACATCCAAATTGAGGGGTTTAGGTTTGGATGCAGGCTGGACCAAAAATTAATTCTGTCAAAGCCACAATGATTACATGGTTGACATGCAGAATGGATATTTCAGTTTTATTACTACCACTTGTGGTTAGTCTGAAATGTGTCCTAGACCAGAAAAAAAGTAAGAGGACCCACTCTAGGGATGAGCAACCCAGACATTTTGTAGGCTGGTACCAGAAATAAAATGTTTATTCAGTCACCTTAATGAACATTCTCTTGATCAAGATGTGTTGTCTAATTTCACAGCCCTACTTATTAGGACAATTGTAAAAAAATTATCTCTCAGTTAGATTTAGATACGGGGGGGGGGGGGGAGAATGTTGTACAAAAAAAAAGAGACTAAATTAGAAACACATTCCCCAAATTGATTTTGTTCAAAGGCCAATAACTTCTTTATTTATGAAGCCCATTTTTATTTCTGCATGAACCTGTTTCGACATAAATAGATGAGAAAGATTTCAAAATCGGTAAAAATAGGTATAGACGTATTTACAAACAGAAACAAGTCTTATATGAAGCTTTAAAAATAACCTAAGTCAATGGCCTGAAATAGCTATTTAAAAAATTAATAAAACTCACAGCTTCTCACATAACAGTTAATTTCATCATCCATTGTCAGTATAATCAGCAACGTGACGAAAGAAATCGTAATAGTAAATTCACTGAATCGCGAAGTAAAACACGCCCCTTTAAATCTCATTTTAAACACTCGTTAAAAAATAATGCTAGTCTATTATGTGCAAAATAGCAAGTTTGCTGATTTTCTACACTACACCAAGAAAAATTTGAGAACAAAGTCATCCCATTGAGAGCTATGACTAAATATTTATAGACGTGCTGCAAAGTTTGCGGTGTCTACCGCTCACTTCAACAACGATAATTACAATTCAACTTACTTATGAAATGATATTCCAGGTTCTTTCCTGTCTGGCCTATTTGTGCAACCGTACGCAACACAAGCTGGCATTTTTAAACACTTATACACAATACTAAATGAAATAATCACTGCATCTACCACAATGTGAACACCTTAATTGTTGGGAAGCGCCATATGGTCGCTGCCGGTGCTGCCACCATGCGGGAGAGTTTAGTGCTTGCTTCACCGATTTAACGTCACTTCTCCTCCATATAATTCCTTCCTCCATGATTACACCTTGTTGCGCCATAATTATATGCGGGCGTGTGTTGTTACTGTGGATGTATTAGTCCACCACAAGAAACTCGCGGAGAACTATTATCTGATGTGATTTTCCGTTGCCTTCCCCGGTCTGTGATTGTTCGAGAGTGCTACTATTTGTGTAGATGACTGTGATGGATCTGTGTGTTCACTGTTGTGTGTTGTTTGAAATGTGGGCGCGAGATAAAATACTGGAGGGAGTGAAACTCAGTACGGGTCTATTCAGGCTTATTCTTCCAAACGGCAGAGGAATTACCAACAACGGTATCGTGTCCTTGCTCCATACTTATTGTGAAGGGTCTCAGATTTATAGCATGAATTTTGTGCAAATTCTTCTACAAACTGACAAGTGTCAGATGGTAAAAATTTCTTCTACTGCAGGGGTTCGAACCATTTTATCCGGTGGCGAGCTTTGAAACACCAACAAGATATTGCCATGGCTTCAGGTTTGTGGTAGTCTAAAATATCAAATCATAATATAATCTGAATGACCTTCGTAGAAGCTGCAATTCATTTGAAGAAGGGGAACTTGACAGTAATCTCTCTGATTACTTCCACACTAATTATACCTGAAAACAACGTATTCCTAAACCAAAAAAATCAAAATATGAAAGTTTGTTTCTTATAACCATCAGTTTTCCTCGTGCTTCCTTGTATCTGAAATTTTTTTTTAGATTGCATTAAAAATTTATTATTTTCTTACTATAGCGCACAAACTGAAAGTTTTTCGTAATATCCGAGCTCAGTTATTCATTCTTCGAGAGTTGGTTTATATGTTTAGAGGTGTATGAAAGTTGAAACTCAGTGTTTAAGTTATAGAAGGACAGCGACAGAAAGTCAGGTCCAATTTCCGTATGAGAAGAACGAGTAGCCGTCACCAGATAGTTTCTCTGCATACGCTACCCTCTGGAGAGGTGTGTAGAGTCCGACGGAAGGTTCGGCTTCGGCTTCGGCCCCTTCGGCCAAAAAAAGCACCTTCGGCCAAACATTCGGCTTCGGCCAAACATTCGGCTTCGGCCAAATTCAGCCGAATGTTTGGCCGAAGTTTTTACATCCAGCCGCGAAAATGAACCAACTTTCGAATACCGTCAACGTAGCGCGGCAACAGACGATAGCAAAGATAAAGAACCATTTGGAAAACATCATAAAAATCAGTGGGAAATCTGTTATGAAGCCAGTGTTAAATACCAAAGCTTGATTAATTATTTTTTTAAGTCAGAGATCTTGTATGCGCCCCAAGATCTTAAAAACGAAGTTTAACAGCCTACTTTACGCGATATCGTAGAAAAAAAGTAGTGCCACCATGGTCTGATAATCATCCGATTTCTTTGCGGATTAATATATTGCGTATGGACCTGGTCGTCGTAACATGTTTCCGTACAACCTCCTTGAAAGAGAAGCACTTCCCAGACTTACTTTTACTGATACTCAAACTTAACCCAAGTATAGACAAAAGAGAGTGAAATATTTTAGAAAGGCACGTACGAAAAAAGTAAACAGTAAAGTTGCATTGTTTTTAGTAAAGGCTGAATGGATCAGTTTTGCCCACGAACATATGAAGTGATCAAGCAAACACGTTTTTGAGTGTCACGGCACATGGTATTTCCAAGGTTCCAAAAGAAAAAATCAAACTAGCTGTTAGTGTGTTGGAAGAAGATCATATAGGGCAATATATTGCACAAAAAATCACTGAAAACTGTTACCAAATACAATAAAAAGAGAAAATATCCATAGGGATACCGGTATACGTAATAATGCTACAAATATGAATACAACCATGTGCTGTGGAAACTTCGTTTTATTGGTTGTGCTACTCACACTCTACAGCTCATGATTCACGATGTAATTTTTTTAAAAAAATATTGCTATAATTGCAATAGTAAAAAAGTATCGTAAAACGTAAGAAGAGTGAACAAGCCACTCGATATCTTAATTAATAGACAGAAAAATGCACTACGAGTGCGGCTCTGGTTCTCCCTGCACAACATCCAACCTGAAGATGGCGGCAGAGTCAGCTGCCGAAGCTCGTTATCGCATTTCAATAACATACGGCGGAAAACCCGTGAAGACTACATTTCAAATCTGTATATGCTAGAACGTGGTGGAATAGAAATTCCAACTGCAGAAGAATGGATACAAATGAACAATTTCATAACTGTGCTGAAGTGTATTTATCAAGCAGCAACTGATATACCTAGCGATTCATCAACCAGTATCTTTAATTATATCATTGATTGACATCTTAAACTCAAAACTTGCTAAGAAGGATACTGCTCAAAAGCCGCTTGTGTGGGTCTGTTAACAGAAGTTCTGCTTTCGCAGGAAAAACCTTACGGTTGTTGAATGCCGCTCTAATCGATCCACGGTTTAAAATTAAGTATTTGACTAGCGACGAAATTGTAAATACGAAGACTGAAGTTTTGGCATTTCTACGTCAAAACTGTGCACTGACAATAACAAATAAAACGGGTCATTTGTAGCGATTAAATCTTATTTTATTAGTGCCGATAATTTTTTGTTTTGCTTATATTTAGAACATTTTTAATTAATCTGTATACGTGAAACTACTTTAATTAAAAAAAGTATTGATCCGGTTTTAATAGATGTTTTGTAGAAACAGGGTGCTCAGTAAAACATAAAAAATCCTCAGGTCGTCCAAGCACATCTGACGAGGTCGTTGAGCAAGTGAGAAAAGTTTTGTCAACAGCTCTACGAAATCGACCCGGCGTGCATCTCGTGAGCTGCAAGTCCCACATACGACGGTTTGGCATGTGTTGAGAAAACGTTTGCATTTGAAACCATACCTATATTCGCTTTTACAGGCAATTAAGACACTGATAAGATTGCACGTAGGAACTTCTGTGTGGATATGTCAAATCGAGTGGATGATGATGAACATTTCTTGGACAACATAATCTTTTGTGACGAGTCAACTTTTCACTTAAGTGGCAAGGTTAACACACATAACTGTAGGATTTGGGCAGTGAAAATCCACATGAAACATTGCAACATGTTTCGTGATAGCCCTAAAGTGAACGTTTTTTGTGCGTTGAGCAAGAGGAAAATGTACGGCCCCCCCTTTTTTTTTTCAAGAGAGAACCATCAACGGGATAGTGTACCTTGATATGTTGCAACAATTTTTGATACCGAGAACGAAATGTTTTCTTTATGCAAGATGGCGCACCACACTATCCGACTGACGTCCGGGATTTTCTCAATGACCGCTTTCCAGGTCAATGAATTGGCCGTGATGCGCCAATTGCATGTCCCCCCCCCCCCCGTTCCCCAGACCTGACACCGCTAGATTTTTTCTTCTGGGGTTTCATAAAAGATATGGTGTACGTACCTCCTTCGCCGGCCACTCTACCTGAACTTAGAACAAGAATTTACGCTGCTGCTGAGCAAGTTACACCTGAAATGCTAGTGCGAGTCTGGGAAGAAATCGACTACCGATGGGATGTCTGCAGAATAACCAACGGAAGCCACATAGAACATCTTTAGTTTGAAGTGCTTTCTTTTAAAACAACACCAAAACAAGCTCTGTACCTTGTTTCATAAACTTTATATGAAATTTCAAAGTTGTAAAGTTCTTTTTGAAACACCCTGTATAATTATTTTTGAACCTTCTGCTTCGTCTTCGCCTTCAGTCGAAGGTTATCCCAAGAGCCGAACATTCGGCTTCGGCCAAAAAATTACCTTCGGTCGGACACTAGAGGGGTGTAACAGTGGCGGATCCAGGGGGGAGGGGGCTAGAGGGCTCAAGCCTTCCCCCCCCCCCCCAAAAATAAAGTATTTAAGGTTCACCCCCGACATCGAAATTTTTTATATTTGGAGATTTTTTTTTATCTCTACTGATCTTTTAAACCTAAATCCTGGATCCGCCACTGGTGTGTAAGGTTAACCCACTCCAATGGTATTTAATACAATTATTAGGAAATACATATCTCCATCACTCTTTCAATATTAGTAAACTACTAGAGCCAGAAAATATCTTCTGCCCTAACAAACTCAAAGCATGCTAATGCACCTAAGCGATCTCTACACTGTCAATACACCGCATCAGATCAAGGTAAGTTCCCCACAACATATGAAATGCAGTTGGATTCTTCCCAGATGACAACAGTTCAAGGAACTAATGACGCATGTGGTCCAGGAAGGAGCAACATCAAGGCCAGTCAGTTGTGTGGGAATCTTGTTTTTAAGTCCCTGTCACGCAAGTTGCTACAGCCTCTGACGTCACTCAGTGCTCACAATAATGGAAAACACATCAGCAATCTCAGACCTTAACGTCCACCACTAACTATAAAGCAATGCTTCTTGATTGACAAATTGGATTGGGACAGCTAGAGGAGATAGGGAAAAAGCTAGGAAATTTGTCAAGAAAAGTTTGACTAGACTCTTTACACATCGAATTCAGTCCAGGTACAAATAACGTTAGAAAAGGCAAGGGAAATGTAAGGAAAAGAAAGATGCACCACACTATGTTAGCAGTTTCAAGTACACTTGAGTGAAATAATTTTCATAACGGGGTTTTTGTTCAAAAGGATAGGAGAGTGGGGGTGCATAGTACCTGACCAGCTACTTACGAGTAGTCTCCGCTTCAGGGCCGCATTTAGCATCTGTAGGCCTCTAGGCTATATCTGTGGTGCGGGCCCTTATATATGTACATTTAAAGAAATTTAGATTACTTATTATTAAATTAATATACCTTTTAATAAAAAAAAATAATGGATAATGCAATCACAGTAAAACTATACGATAACTTACTGAAGAATTGAAAGTTTGAAACGTGCTTTCTGTATCGTTTCCGAGACTGAAGTGAACTAGGTTAGCAAGTGATGCTACGACGTTCAATTTTATAGTTGTGTTAATGCAACCAAACATCCTCAGCAAAAGCCTGCCGAATTACAAACTGAAAAGTTTTAATAACGATAAGAAAGACTACGATAAAAGATGATTAAGATCAGCACAGCACGCAATAGAAAAAGATTTTAAGCAGACAGCGACTAAACTGTTTTTAGACAGCGCTACACTAATCAGAGCCTTTCAACGCCACACCAAGCGATCGAGATTCCTGAATCATGGAATAAAGTTTTAAAAGAAATAAGAAGTGACATAAAACATCAAATTAAATAAAAGCAGATTTTAAAAATAGAATTAATGCATTGAATTCTAAATATACCTATTTCAATTATAAACGAATGAATATTTTTTATATATAAATACTTACTTTCAAACAAAATATTAAAACTTGAACCACCCACCGCTTGTCGCTGTTTACATCGTATACAAAATGAATTTACCTTACCTAACCTTCTGGAAATGAAGGCTAGGGAATTTTAATTCGTTTTGCAGGTACACGACAGTGACTCCTATCTACATTCATTCACCCCGACCACAGTGTACTACAACCTTATGTTACAAGGGTTATAAGTCATCGCTGAGCCGCAACGTTGTTACTATTCGGTATAAGTGCACTGAAATATTATTTTACAGTACACCCGTACTTCAAAAGATTGAACTGCGCATATGTGAACATTATTTTCGGTTTTCACGAGCATTTCAAGACTTTCGATGCTAAATCTGCTTTGGAAACAGGATACTTTCTTTGCACAGGATTTTATTTTTTCATGTGGTGCGGGCCCCTAGGCTAAAGCCGAGATAGCCTATGCCTAAATGCAGCCCTGCTCTGCTTTACGCATGATATAAGAGTTTACGAGACTATTGATAGAAATTCGTGTGAGGAATGGGGATGTCAAACCAGCATCGGTTTTCAGCCTCTTCCTTCTTTCAGCGTTAGTGAAAACACATCCATCGGCACCAACTTCTTACAATAAAAAAACTACCAACTCTGATGGATTCAAAGTGAAACTATGCTGCATCAAAATTTCACCACGGACTTGTAGAGACAGAACATTATCCATGCCCGGCAGCCCTAAAGGCCCATTTAGACCACCCGACCTGGTCTCCCTAAATCGTGGCCGCTTCTGCCCTGAAAACAAGTCATCTAAACTGAGCTCTTGGTCAAATTCCATCCGATTTAGGGCAAAAGAGTGGGGGTAAGTCGGGCCCCCACCACTCTGCCCTGAAAACTGGCGGTGTAAAGCCTCACCCGGTTGTGCCCACACTGTCTGGTTACCCGTTTTCTATTATTTTGAGATGGATTCATCCGATAATCAAGAAAAATAAATATTGATAAAGTTGCTGGAAGTTTTTACACCTCCAGCAACTTTATCAATATTTATTAAATTTTTATGGGACACCTCACATAGAGTGACCAATTTATTTAGAAACAAATAAAGTATATTTGTCTTTTAAGAAGAAAATAAAAAGTATATAAAGGAAAAAATTAAAATTTAGTTATTTATTGCCTTAAATACGTATATTTTCGGGCTTACTGGACTATCTATTAATTGTTCGTTTCATTTCAGTGTTACGGTTGGATCCACATTCTACATCTAGTATAACAAAAAAATAAACTCATTTTTAAATTTATGGACGCTCAGTTTCTCCTTTCCCACCATCTTGCATTTATTTCGTTTCATCATAAGCACTAACATGTCGCTTGGAAATTAGTTGAATTGTATAGTTTACCAAAAATAAATTGTTTTGCATACTTTATGGTTCCGTTCAGAAATAACGGCGATCGGACACGAGTCGACTGGAGTACAATAATATGAATGGTCCGCCATTATTGTGATAATTACACAGATCAAAGGATGCGAGCGAGCAAAAAATCGCTGGCCGATGGATACTTTTTGTTGCAAGAGGTTGTAAAACTAGCAGATGAACGTTGAGTCACATGTGTTGTATACTTTATTCGAAATAAAGTATTTTCGCATACTTTATTCGTAGGAAAAAGGATAACAGCCAAAAATAAAATATGAAACTTTATAATACAGTATGGTTGGCAACCCTAACCTCACGTGCCGTCTATCATAACAGAGACGCGAGAAATGAGGCATTTTAGGTGTCATCCGCTAGATATTCCGGAAATCTTCACCATCCAACACATCTAAGAGTCTAAAGTGACTGAACATATGCCTTTGTAAATATAATTGCTTGGCACACGTCTTTTTTTTTCTTTTTCCTAGGCTTTTCGCACAATGTCAAAATGTCAGGGTTACACCAAGAATTTGTGATTTTGATAAATATGGAGCGATACATATTTAATTTAAGTATTAGAACTTTAATAAAATTTGTAACTAACTAATTTTATTACTAGTATTATTATTGAATGGAACGTGCAGAGCAAGACGGATAAACGCGTGGTGGTAGGCTGCTAGTACGGTAGTACCAGATCGGGCCGGCCGACGGGTCGTCTAAATGCAACACTGTCGAAATCAGGAACGGGAACGGGACAGGGTGATCGGGAACGGGTCGTCTAAATGAGCCTTAGGCCGTGCTTGGAACTGATTTATACTCATATTTATTCTTTGTTAACACACAGTAGTTTGCCGAGCGTGTTATAGCGCCGCCAAGCTGTGCGATCTAAGCGTGCTTTAGTGTCTATGCTCAAGTAGCGACTGAAATTTTTTCAGTTGCCGTGCAGACTTCCAGTCTGCAATGGAACTATGGTGCAAGCAGTAAGAAACTTAGCTCTCTCTCAGCTATAATGAATGTTACAGCTTTTTTTCTTCTTCTCCGATACGGTCACCAAGGACCGTGAGAATCATGAGATGGGAGAGAAGTAACTGAGTTCCTGCCCGAAGTCTAACCTGGACTGCTGGCCCGACGTACTTATTCTACTGAAGTTAAGTCCGTGTTGTCAGCTGTCTGAGAAAATTATAACTTACGATTTTTGTTTGTTTGTGAAATGAACAGTTTACAATTCGCTGTTAGCAACGGTCATGTACGGAACTGGTTTCGCAGCTACGAAAGTGCTTTCCTTGTGTATGTGTGCAATCGAAAGTGAGTGAGTTTGCAACGGTGCGCGAAGCCATAGCGCCAAGACTGTGTTCGTCTACAACTAGATTTAGCAGGACATAACATCTGTTACCTAGAAGTAGTTGTAAAATAAATTTAAAGGAATGCAAGTATACTTCAGAAGAACAGATCGTCGGGAGCTTCAAAGCGTGTAAAAGAGGCGGAATGGCGGAAGCAAGTGGCGGGATTATAACTAAAACAGGAGACGATAAATATGATTCATTTATATAGAGCAAGAAATGTCGGAAGCTACTAAAAAGAAGCTAGAAGAACCCAGCTTGGATAGTGAAGAAGAGGGTAAATATTATCTCAGAAAAAAGAAGTGGATCCGAATGTAAAAAAGAAGAATTAATGACATGTGAGATATCGCTTTGCAGGAATCAAGGAGCAGACAATAAAACAGACGATTACGTTGCAACAGCAACCAACTCACCTCACAGAGCCGGTGAGTAAGATAAGAAATGATCAACAGAACTTTGCTATTCCAAGTGAAGGCAATATCGACAGGATTAAAGAATAGCTGACTTAATCATCACAACGAATCAGACTTTACAATACGCAATCGCAGAGCCCGTAAGTCGTCTCAATTGAGCCGAAGTTCGATGGCCCTATGCCCAACCAAATTCAAATAGGGAAAACTTCTGTAACAAGATAAGTGGGCTTCAGCAAATCAACCAACAGGGGAAAAACCAGATGTCTTTGGAATTCACAAAGGTGAAGGCAGCCAACAGTTTGTGGGAAATAAAGACTTTTTACGATTGCTGGGAGTAAAGGCATTTATCCCTGCCATTGGAGTCGAACGTAAAGGTGTACAGGGCGCTAATAACCCAGTCGTTGATGCGCCCTAAAGCATCAAAAACAAAAACAACCTGAGGGTATAATCAAGTTTGTACCTACAGATGTGACAGAAGAACAGCTAAGACCAATCAAATCATCTGCCCCAACAGTAGACGAAAGGCATTTACTAAAAAAATCGTCTGGACGAAAATGTAGAAACAAAATCCTTATAAACGGTTCTACTGGTCAGTTGGCTCTGACAAGTGCCGTTATTCAATTTAATCTTCAGATTTTTCATCTTCTGATGTTGCTTTGTGTGACCGTGAGAGATACGGGATCTAGTTCGGTCGCCTATTGTGTAGATTATCAGCCGTACTGCATCAGCAGTCCGTTGTCCAGGGTACACCACGAGGAGTTTATCTACAACTGGGACCATTATAGCTCCGAGGTAGATAGTAACTTGCGATGGATACCTTCAAAAGTGAAAAACTACAAGAGATTTGTAGGTATTGTTATTGCTGCAGCTAGACGAATCGTCCCTGGAGGGTACAGGAAACAATATATTCCATGCTGGGACAAATCTACGCAAACTTTATATTAAAATTATCAAAACAGGAAAAAGGATATTAGAAAAACTGAATGAAGGAAGGAAACAGAAATGGAAAGAGCTAACTTCTCAAATTAGCTTTACTCACTCCAGGAGAAATGCATGGACTCTTCTTAGAAAACGGGGTGCAGCCTCAAACATGTGCAAAGAGGAGCCAGGTATGACACCAGCTGAAATGGCATTGCACATCAAAACAAGAGATGACAAAGTCCCAGTAGATCCTGCCATGAAGAAACAGATAGAGAGCGAGATGATTGATATGGATAACAACCTTAGAAATAATCCTATCCTTTCTAATTCATTTTGTCACGAAGAAGTTGAGAATGCCATCAAAATGCTAAAAATGGGAAAGGCTGCAGGATTAGATGGCATTTTCCCAGAATTCTTAAGATATCTCGGCAAGCAGGGTAGAACTTGGCTCAAGAACTTCTTCAGTGATATCCTGGACACTGGGATAATCTCCCCAGAATTGAAGATGGCTCACACCTTGACGATCCTGAAACCAGGCAAACCAGCAGATGATGCTTCAAGCTATCGACCTATTGCTCTACTCAGTGTTTGCTATAAGCTTCTAGAACGCCTCATATTTAACCGCATACAAGGAATAATAAATATCATAACACTAACATATCAGGCAGGTTTCAGATTAAACGGAGCTGTTGTGAGCAAGTATTAGCACTGACATCATACATTGAGGCTGGATTTCAGAAGAAGTTAAAAACATCAGTAGTCTTTGTTGATCTAACAGTGGCATATGATACAGTTTGGCTGGATGGACTGCTACTTAAACTTAAAAAACATGTACCCTGCAGGAAACTAACATCACTCCCGAAGAATATGCTGACCAACCGATATTATATGGTTACCGTCGGGCATAAGACAAGTAAGTCATTTACAATAAAAAATGGGTTACCTCAAAGGTCAGTACTAGCTCCATTGCTCTTCAACTTGTACACCAGTGACATGCCTGGAACAACCGGCAATAAATTTTGCTACGCTGACGACTTAGCTATCGCCGTCTAAACTGCCACATTAGAGGAAGGTGAGAGCATTCTCTCTAAAGACTTAGAAACCTTAAATGCATATTATAGCAAGTGGAGACTTTGTCCGAACCCGATGAAAACAGAAGTATTTGACTTTGATAGCATGGAAAAATGGCGACAAAGCTGGATCTCCGCATCTATAAAACATCCAGATATTAAAGATCCCACAACTGGACTTCCAGGATTCCATCTAAATAGAGACCAGTGGGTCAAACTAAATCGCCTAACAGGTCATGCGAAATGCAACAACATGTATAACTGGGGCCTACAGGATTCTCCTGCATGTGACTGCAGAGCTTCTTCCCAGAGTTGGAGCATATTATCAGGGAATGCCCTCTACGGAAGTATGATGGACCATATGAAGATGTTTTTGGAGCTACAAGTTCCTTCATAGAATGGCTGGAAGATCTGGATATCAACTTGTGAACGCTACCAACGTTCTTGTCATTGTATATATTTATATGTATTGTGTTAGTTGCTTAGTCATACGACAAATAAATGAATAAATAACGGTTCTACTCACATTCGATATTAAATTCCTACCTGAGAAGGTAGAACACTTATACTAAAGATTCAAAATGACACCATTTATACATATACATATCCTGTGGCGTATGTTTCAAGTGTCAGATATGTGACTACATATCTACCAAGTGTAGGGGAAAAGAGAGTGTTCAAAATGTGGTGAGGAACACAATATCACCACTTGTCACGACGAGCCAAATAAATGTTTGAATTTTGGAGGAGAGCAGAAGGCTAACGAAGCTAAGGAAGCCACAAGAGAATCTGAAGCAGAAACTTGCACCTGGTAGCAGAATATCTGTGGGGACAGGATACTAACCAAAAGTAACCGAATTTTCCATCTTGTTGGTTAAAACTAACAGCTGTGCAGCAAGGGTGGAAAAATTAACAGAAGTAAGGAGTCATCTCAAAGAAGAATACGATCTAAACAAGAGAAGCCAGGACACACGGAACTGGAAGTGTAAATCACAAGCACTGTGGTTAAAATTGTGGTCAAAGTTATTATGCAGCAGATGGAAGGCAATCTATCTATGGCAGTGATTAAAAAATTCAGAAGAAACCACCAGGAATGTCATGCAGGACATTCTACTATGGGGATAGATAATAATGGTCAGAAGCGGAGCCGCATTTAGCCTATGTACCCTATGCTTAAATGCGGTCCTGGTTAGAAGTACGAAATTTATAACCATACAATAGAATGCTAGAAGTCTGGTGCCAAAATGGAACAGCCTACAAAGAATAATTGAGGAGCACGACCCACATCTACTGTTGATTACAGAAACATGGTTACATAGTGATACCGTCATAAAACATAAAAATTACTACGTATATAGGAGAAACAGAGGTAATGGATTTGGAGGAGTAGCCATATTAGTAAGATAGGATGTTAATAGCTCCAACAGAAACCTAGTAGAGCCGAGTGCTAATATAGAAATACTCTGTCGACCTTAAACACAGAGGTTCTGTTACCGTAATCTACAAACCACCTCAAACCAAAATGAAGGAAGAAGATTTGGAGACATTGTTTAATCAGCTACCACATAAAAACCTGGTTGGAGGGGATTTCAATGTTCACCATAGAGTGTGGCAGGACATACAAGCAGACCAGCAAGGAGGAGAGCTCGCTTTGGCTATCGCTTCCTCCTCATTAACAGTGCTTAATAGCAAGCATCAAACGAGATTTGGGACACCTTATCAAAGAAGTTCGTCACCTGATACACCACTTATTAAGTGGGAGATGCTTCAAGGCATCTTAGGAAGTGATAAACTGATCATGAAAATAACCTTGATACCCCTAAGGATTCTAACTAAATCCTATCAATAAGACGCTGGAACTGCAAAAAACCCAACTGGACCCTACATAAAAAAAAAAAAAAAAAAAAAATCACGAATGGAGCAATTAGACACAGTTACGGGTGACTTACAAGGCCGCTACAATGATCTGGAAGAGGTAATAATGAAAACCGCTGAAGAGTGTTACCCAGAATCCAAAGCAAGAGAGAGAAGCAGAAACAACAGAAAATCGTGGTGGACCAGCGAATGCTCGAGAGTTACTGCAAGACGCCATATAGCAACCAAAATGTATAGAAAGGATCCAACATTTTAGAACTTCAGGATTCTTAGGTAAACATCTGTTGAGGTGGGAAAAACCACCTGAAGGGCGAAAAGAGAAGGATGGAGAAACTTCTGCTCCAGCATCATGTATGGCATCTCGGCGCTGGGTTGAGGATTGTCTGTGGGTATGCAGGTAAGGAGGTTGAGACAGTTATGTCTATCATCCACTAAATGAGAAGTCTTATTTTGCATTCGGCTGACATTTTTGTTGGTGCAATTTTTTCAGGAAGATAACATTCTCTATCATTTCTTATAGAATGTAGTGAAATATAGCTTTGGTTTCTTAATCAAATCCAGTATTCTTCATTTCCATTAGCGAACAAAGAATTGTATGGACGTAGCCAAAAGTAGATTTCTATTGTCTTCCTCTGCTGATCATTTAAATATTGATGGAACAGTATTCACAAAAAGTTAGGGTCTTACACTTCGTCGACAGCGGGGAAAGGTATATCAGGTATTTATGAAGAAACGATCTCCTGGAATGACTATCTGTCAATAAAAAAACCGTTTGTTTTCGCTGCGGTGTCATCATAAAGGCTTGAATTGAACCGTGTTTGCTTGTTAACTTTACGCAGCCATGCTAAAAACTGACTAATTCTCTAGGTCTGCGAAGTGTTCAGTCAACCAGAGTGATCGCGAAAATATAACTGGCAAATTAAAAAACCTAAACAATCGAAATTTCCAAATGGTCGAAGAATTTTTGAAATGTAATGATTTTATGCCAGTGAAAATCTATCATTCTTATCTAGCACATTAACTGAGTATTAAGTACGTCGCAGTAAATTTCATTGACTTGAAACTACTGGCTATATGAAAAGTGTTATCCCGCTCTCTCGATGTAGTGGTGGGTTCGAAAGTATCTACATAAAACGAATCATCTTAAAGTATTGCTGGTTTGGTTCAGTTAAGAAGAACACCATTCAACTGACGTTGATAATAATATGTAACTGTTTGGAGGTATTAAAATTTAATGAGTCACTAAGTTTTATTTTTATCTTTCTTGCATTCTGCTCCAAAGCACCACCACTACAGTTTTTTAGTCACCAGAACGAACTTAGGCACTATTCAAGGCAGTAAATTTGTACTAAAGAAGATACTTCACTAGTGCATAGCAATCAATCGTTCTCACGTAATAGTTCTAAAGATGAGTAAGTCGTTAATTTAACTGAAATACTGTTGGTTCAAATGGCTGAAGAAGTTTCAAAGTCAACCATCACTATTCTACTGTTCTACATAATCTCTATATACCAATATGGCTTACCAATGTTATGCTCCACCCTGCATAACTTGACTACTGTGATAATATTTAGCCAAATTACCCGACGTAAACTTCTCCTATGAACATAACCGGTCTTTTGAAGGAACTATCTGGGGAAGCCACTGAAAACCGAAATCAAGATGGTGGGACAGGGATTTGTAACTGCCGCGTTTTTCGAATGCCAAGCCCGACAGTTACCATAGAGCTAAGTTTATGTCTATCGGAGTCTCTTCGGTTTCGGATACGTTTTTGGGTGTAGAGTGGAAAGCAAGGACATTGCAGCTAGTACTGGTTGTCAAAATAAGCGCGGTCTGTTTGTGTTTCTCTCACGGTACGTGCCTTACTTTCTCTTACACAGCCAATGCTTCCAATTCCGTATCGCTGTTACAAAATGCAGCCCAAAATGCACTGAAAGAATTCGGGACCCAGATCTACGACGATAGCACAGAGGTTAACGCGCAGTTCTTACTTATCTATGGTTATCGGCTCCAGTCCTATATTAGGCGTGTACTTGTTGTAGCTTGTTACCATTTTTTAATCGGATGAGATTTCAAAGGTGTTTAGCTAAACATTTAGCGTAAATATGACCACGTATGGTCAAGCTGCAAACCACTCTCAGCGTTCATGTTGTTTGGTCTCTTCTGTATTTCTAGCACTTCTCTTACTCGCCTATGTCACTATCTACTCTCTTTGGTCTCGTCAAATGAAATGGAATGCCGGCTGAGTGTTGAACTTACTTGCCTTTTAAATGCCTTATGTTTATTGAGCTTCTCTTTTATGGTGCGTCCTGTCGGCAACTACATGGAATTTGATAGACGCCAGGCGATTGCAAACGTTCTCTGCTATCTTTGGCGCTTGCAAGGATGCTAGATAGCTGCCTGGGAGCCCTGTATATGGGAAGGTTGCATCTCCTTGTTAAGCAGGCGACAAATCTTATCCATCAGTCCCCGGATGTACGGCAGGTCGATCACTGACTTGTCCGGTATTTTGTTGTTATCCACCAATGATGATGCAGTGTGAGATATAGTTGAGCCAAGGGTTACCAAGCCTCTATAACAAGCAGTGAGGCTTAGTCATTAGCTAGAAAAGTCTGCTTTTTTAATCTTTCAGCATTCATGCTAGCTTCGTCACTTATAGCGGATTTGTGGAGAGTTAAAGTTTTTAAAATACCTATTTTTACTGCCGGATGATGGTGGCAGTCTGAATGGAGATAACGCCTGCAGTGGGTTGGCTTTCGTCATACTCGATGGCCCATGGAACAATCATCATTTCTTTTTGCTAAGACAGACAGGAACAGGGGCTGGTTGTCCATTTCAGTCTTCATACTAAAATTTACTTTTTGTTTGGTATTGTTTAAATCATTGAAAAAATTCATAATTTTTCATGAGCCTAAAAGAAGAAAGTGTCATCCACATATCTCAACCACAACTACAGTTTCAGGAAGGAGTTTTGGATGACTTCAGCCTGGAATGCTTCCATGAATAAATCATAAAGAGCAGACTTTGGAGCAGCCTGACGGCTTAGTGGTAAAAACACCCAGATTTAAAACACAGTCTGGGCAGGAATTTTCATGGGCTCTTAACCTGTACTTCATATCTAGCAAAGCTTAGTTTGAATATGCGGAATATCCTATAAAGCTCCAAGGGTCTGGATTCCACGTTAAACTGTTTGTCATTTAAACTAGTAAAATTAGTTGACAACGACAGAAGCAGACTGCGCGGTCTACTGAAACGCGTGTCATATCACCGTTGTGTATGGGCTCTCATTAATTACTTGCAGAATCTGGCCAATATGTTATTTTACTAATAGCATAATTATAACCAAATTAATGATAACTACAGGTTTCTTCAAAGTAAATGTAACCTGTTTAATAGACTTACTTATATTTCATTAAACACGACGAAACTTGTATATATACCAGACAATTATCACCAAGGATTTTAGCTGGACACTTCAAATACGTTTAACAGCTTATTAACACATTTCACTCAAACTATATTACATGACACCAAAAAGAGCGCTACAATCGCGCTCTCAAATCTGTGATACGTTATTTACCATGTCTTGCTATTAAACTGGGTACGCAGTGAACCACGATGCAGAGGGGAAACAAACTAAACAATACTTCACCGTCAAAAAGCTTTACATCAATTTATAAATTGCAGTTAAACCTACCATTTGAAACTGTTTTGAACTGGTTTGGAAAATTAAAAGAAATCTAGATCTGTTACTTGAATTTAATATACTCGTATTTCTTGTTAAACGGAAATATTTAAAGAAATATCTATTATGACCCAACATTAATGCATAAATTTGTTTCAGTATATTTAATTGGATACCAATAAAGTCATTCTTTTCTGAAACCAAAACAATCTGTCAGAGCGAGTTCAACTGAAGCAGGAAAACCGAAGAACAAGAAACATACGGCCGTCGGCAATCATAGACTGGGAGTAAATGGCTCGACGCAACAAACACGCGTTCATTAAAACAACTTACATAACAGAAAAACACGAGAAAGCTAACTCCGGCAAACACTAGAGAATACCGGAACGTGGCCAAATATGCATTCGTATTGAATCAACAATTCGAACATATTCTGATGCCACTCAACACGACAGTTGGTGGATTTGTACCCTGGGAGTATGTCTGGAGTTATTTTCCGTTGCCTTCGTCATTAATGCTACTATGTCTGCTACTGTGTCTGTGTATGGTCGTTATTTTATCTGTTTTTGGATGAGAAATTAAAGGAAGAAGAGGGTGAAACATAATGCCGGATCTAGGGTGTCAAACCGGGGCGCTTTCCCCGGGCGGCAACTTCAAGGGGGCTGCAAAGTCATGTTTGAAGTGGCGGTAAATGGCAAATTCGTGTGGCATCGAACTATTTTTTTTTTCTTCCCCAAGCGGCAAAATCGAAGAATAGCTCTATACCGCCCCTGGCGGCAAATTCATGATTTAATCTCAAGTTTTTGCCCCGCCTCGGAAAATTCGTAGATCCGCTACTGGTCAAACACACTTCCAGCTCATTTAGACCTGCCCTTCCGAAAGTTTGTTAGGTACTGTGAACTACCAACTCTGCTATCCTGCTGCCCAAATCCTGAATGATGAAAATTTCCTGCAAAACCTGGTCTCGAACCAGATACTCCCGGTAGAGCGCTAGATCGTATCTTAATGATGTCGGGCAACGAGAAAAGTATCGATAACTCAAAATGGCATCCAGTTTTCGGGCAAGACTTGCACACTTATAAGCAAGAGATGATGACAAATATTTCTAAACATTTGGCA